>CM054126.1:11852684-12520919 GCA_028751855.1 Ambrosia trifida | reverse complement strand
CTCCGGCGCCGTGTTTAACGTGTCCACCAGCATGATCGGCGCCGGAATCATGTCGATTCCGGCGACGTTGAAAGTGCTGGGAATAATACCTGGGTTTGTTGTGATTATTATTATGGCGGTGTTGGTTGAGGTGACGGTGGAGTTCTTGCTACGGTATACTAATTATTCGGGTGAGGCGAATACATATGGTGGTGTTATGGGTGAGTCGTTTGGGAAGTTGGGTTCGGTTGGGTTGCAGATTTGTGTAATGGTTTCCAATCTTGGTGCACTTATTATCTACTTGATTATTATTGGTAAGTTTCAGCTTGTTTGATATGTTTAACCTTAAAAGTTCAGAAAAGTTGAGTTTAGTTTTAGTTTAGAAATTTTATAGGGGTTAGGTTGGGTTGGGTTGAATAAATGTAATTTTATATACTAAGGAATGAAAATGTTATACATTTTAAAACTCGTGTATTACTATATATATTTTTCAAAGCTGAAAGTTGATTTACTATATACTTACTTTAATATAAAGACCTCTGTGCATTTTACTCCATGGTGCATTTGGATATATGGGTACGAGTAGTGTCACTTGTTAGTCTTAACAAGGTGTTGTCTAAACGTACTCACCTCTTAATTTTTGGTTTTTCGCTTTTTTTAGTTAGTCGGTAGTTTGCATAAGTCATGTTCTAGTTGTTTAATGCATTGCACCTTTTCTTTTCAAGTATGTTAGCATACATACAACCTTGGTTTATTGAATGTTTGAGAAAAAATAGTAAAGTATCTTACTTGATTTCTCTCTTGATATTCTTTGGAGCTTGATTCTCACTAAGCGTTACCTATCATGAGGGGCACGACAAGTAAAAAATGAAAGTTGTGGGTACGTTTAACACAACTTTTGTTATACATTTTCATTGATTTCCGCTTGCAGGAGATGTCCTGTCAGGAGACCAATCCGATGGAGTACTACATTCAGGGATTTTACAAGAATGTTTCGGATTTCATTGGTGGAATTCACGAGCTTATTCAGTCTTATTCATTGTACTTTTTGTTATGCTACCGCTTCTTTTGCTTCCTCGAGTAGGTTGGTACAGTTTTGACTAGTTTTGACTAGTTTTGACTTTTGAGGTCAATCTGAGTTACTAATGATTAGTGTATTACTGCTGTTGTTGACAGAGTCATTAGGTCATGCTTCAGCTGTGTCAATCCTGTTAGCAGTTGTCTTTGTTGTCATTATCTCTGGGATGGCTGTTTACGCGATGTTGGAAGGCCAAACTCAAGAACTTAAACTCGTCCCTGACTTTAGTGACGGGTTGTCATATTTCAATCTTTTCACGACCATACCAGTCACGGCCACGGCATTTTGTTGCCATGTTATGAGTAATACTTTACTTTCAAGTATTATAATCAGATACCCGTTGTTGGGTTGCATATAAGTGCAATCCAACAACGAGTCTAACCATGTGGGAATAATCCGATACAATGTTTTTTTTCTTCCTATAGTTCATCCGGTGCGAGCAGAACTAGAAAACCAATCAAATATGAGATTAGCAGTCCGGATTTCACTAGCTATAAGTGTTGTAATCTACATGGCGGTTGGGTTCGTGGGATACCTTCTGTTTGGTGAATCAATCATGGCTGATATGCTAGTGAACTTTGATCAAACTTCTAACTCTCCTGGCGGGTTAGTGGTCAACGCGATGGTTAGGCTAAGCTACGCGTTACATCTAATGCTCGTTTTTCCAGTGATTTTTTATAGCCTAAGGGCTAACATGGACGAAATGATTTTCCCACAAAAAACACTTCTAGCCAATGATACTACAAGATTCATCTCGATCACATGTGTGTTACTAGCATTCGTTTATTTCATAGCAATTGCGCTCCCGAACATTTGGTACTTCTTTCAGTTCATGGGGTCAACCACAGTTGCTTGCATCGCATTCGTATTCCCGGGTGCTATTGTTTTGAGGTAACAATTCCACTCATTTCATTTTTGTTGGCCGCAAAATATCCTAAATCCTAGACATACACAAAACAACTAATAACCACTTGCGAAAAGTTTGCTTATTTATTAAACGAATGAATATCAATAGATATTATGCTCACTTAGTTGAAGTGAAATAAACAAACATGAACAAATGTCACACTCATTCATTTTCGTTTGTAGTCATTTGGTGAAGTTTTTGTTCAAGTATACATTTATACACAAATGCTATATACATGAATTAAATATTTTTATAATATGTTTATACCTACATAGACCGACATGAAAAACCTATAAGAAAAAAATTATGTATTTTAACTTCATTTTTTATGATGGGCTATTTTCTAAATATTTTATATTTTTAATCAATGCAATTGTTGTTTATTCGTTTAGTTCTTAAATGAGCGAAGGACATGAGCAAATATATTTTCTTAACGAAGGAATACCAAAGCAAGAAAATCTATCTCTTTAAGTGTTCTCTATTGTTTGGTTGAACTTAAACAAGAAAATCGTCCGTGTTCTTTTAAATGTTTAGTTAATCTTAAACAGAACACGAATAAGTATCATGTTTATGCTCATTTAGTTCGTTTACCTCTCTTAAATTGTATGTTAATTCATTTATTTGAAAGTAATATTGGATGAAAATCGACACTTGTTTTTTGTGTTCAGGGATGTTCACGGGATCTCAACGAGAATAGACCGGATGATGGCGATAATCGTGGTGATCTTGGCTGCAATGACTAGCGTCATTGCCATTTCCACCAATTTGTATAGTTCCTTTAGAAACACTTTGTAATATTTGTCGAGAGATAAGAGTATTGTTATCAAAAGAAAAATGATAGAATACATGATTATTGATATTCTCTTTCAAAGTCAATTATGAATATCTCAATAAGTTTCTTTTTGGTTTTGTTTTATAATATGTATGGCTGTTCATTACAAAACAAAACGTTTTGTTCGCTAAAGTATGTCTTCTTTTTCATGTCTAAAATATTTTAAATAATAATAATAATAATAATAATAATAATAATAATAATAATAATAATAATAATAATAGAAAAATATGGGCGAATTAGTCATCTTTCCATAGGTTTATAATGCCATTTTTTACATAAAGCAGTGGTATTGGATTTTAATAATCCAAAGTTTCCACCATTGGCCGATAATAATCCATACTTCAAAAATTCCCAATAATAATCTCAACTTTCGAACATTTGGCTTGTGGTAAACCTTTTTAAACTGAGGACTAACTTGTTAGTTTGTGCTGACGTGGCATCTGACTAGGCACGATGACGTGTACAACTTAATTTGACGTGGCATTTATATTATTGACCATTTTTATATGTCTTATTAAAACATAATCAATCTAACAAAAAAATCATATCTCCCCAAAAATCAAACTGTAAGGATAAAAAGGATTGAAGAAACCACTTTTGCAAGCCTTAGTCTAATTCCTATTCTACCAAAAGTGCTAAGTATGGAAACTGTTGAAGCACAAGATTCAAATGCTGAAAAAGAAAAACATCAAGTGTTGAAGAGTAATGATCAGAAGTTCTGAAGTCAAACCAGACAAGTTAACTGAGGAACTGTTGAAGACAAACTACTCATCAGTAGTTTCTCACTCATCAGATGTTTTGATAGAAGCTTCCCACCGCCTTTGAACTTCAGTAGTTTAGTTTAATACTAGTATTCTTAGATCTTTTGTACAAGTACCAATGCTACAGCCTGTTGTAGTATTTCTACTTATTATATTGCTTCAATACTTCTCTTGTACGCTTACACTTAGTCTATAAATAGATGGGTTCATCCCACTATTTTAGACATTCATTTTGTAGTTATTATTTTCATTATATCTGAGAATCATTGAAGCATTTACTAGTTTTATTCATTAACTGTTTTAGATTCTCACTTACTGCTTTAGTTTCATAACTCAAAGGGGAGTATTTATTACCGTTTAAAAGTACATCTTTAACTTGAACACTTAACTTATAACCCGTTGTGCAAATTACTTTGATAGTTTAAATATACAAGTGTTCATGATAAGAACACTTAACTTATAATCCGTTGTGCAACTTTACTTTGGCCAATGTTTCTTTTTTATTTAAAGTAAAGGTTGTGGCCATGATTGCTTTGTGTTCGTATAATTTATGAATCATGTCTAGGCAAGTGTGTTTGTGTTTAGGTAATTCATTAATCGTGTCTAGGCAAGTCACTAATCATATTAAGATAGTATATATGTTTTGAACATACTATTACATATAAGAACCAGCAAACTATATATATATATATATATATATATATATATATATATATATTACAGATGTAGTCAGTTTGATAAGAATATTGTTTTATTCGGTGTCACCCAAGGTGATCGATTGTATATCCATAATAAAGATTGAAAAGGTATGTCATTCTTTCACATATGCTCACTTTAAATATCATAATCGCCTATCATCATAACATATTGTTTGATACCAATTTAAAGTTGTACAGAGACTTCACTAGAGCAAGAGGTGCACATATAAAATTTGTAGTAGGTTTTATGAGTTATCGAGTATTGATCATTTACAAAATTTATTTTTTCTAAAAAAATGGCGTATTCCTTTTATGGTATGCACATTTTGTCACTTCATATTAGATTTATCTATTCTAGGAAGCTCCCGGTGGATAAACTAGTGGATAATATATTAGCTAAAAATTGTTAATTTATAATTTATAATTTTTGTCTTTAATTATCTTTATTATTACTTACTATATAATAAATAAAAATCTTATAATTATCTCACTTTTGTCTCATATGAAATAAAATTATTAAATCACAATTTCACGTTTATCTCTCATTTATTTAATATTTATTTTCTTAATTAATTCTTTTTATATTTCAGTCTATTAACAACCATTTAATATTTCGTTGATCCAATCTTATGCAACATTAAATTTTCTAATACAATAATAAATTATAAAAACCCTAAAACCCAACTAATCATATTTCTCGTTCTCTCTCATTCTCTCTAATTTTATTCCCCAAACACCTAGGCCTATAAATGAACCGAACGAACACGAACGCAGGCGTGTTCGTGTTTGTTCATTTAACTTTAACCGAACACGAACACGTAATCGAACACATTTTTGTGTTCGTGTTTGTTCATTAAGAAATTTGTCGTGTTCGTGTTCGTTTATGTTCGTTCATTTAAAACCTAAATGAACAGTTCATGAACATAAACGAACACAAATGAACAATATAAATGAACATAAACGAACACAAACAAAAACAAGTTAATAATGATTCATCACAATTCAACCAAGTCTAATACATCACAATGCAACCAAAACCAAATGACGGGGACGAGAAATACGGCGGCTCTGTGGTCTGTGGAGATGGGGATGATGGAGACAGTGGCGCTGTTGAGGCTGGAGAGTGGAGACGGGGCTGTGGAGGCTGGAGACGGGGATGTGGACGACTGGAGATGGGGTTGTGGAGTCTGGAGGCGAGGCTGTGGAGGTGGTCGACCAGAGGTAGAAGAATGTAGAGTTGTGGAGTGTGGAGAAGATGGGAGGTGGGCTGTGAAGTATGAATAGCGTCTGATAAGTGTTATGGTTAGAATGTTAGGGTTAGGGTTAAGTTTTTAATACATATGAATTAAGATACTTAACAAAAGAAAATAAATAATAAAAATAAAGTTAAGTTTAATTATACGAATATAAACGAACGGACATAAATGAACGAACATAAACGGACGTTCATGAACATAAATGAACGAACAAAACATGTGTTCATGTTCGTTAGTTTAATTAAACGAACAAACAATTGTGTTCGTGTTCGTTCATTTATTTAAATAAACGAACATAAACGAACTTCCCGCAGAACAGTTCACGAACAGTTCATGAACGTTCATTTCGTTTACAGGCCTACAAACACCTCTCACCACACTAGTGGTGCAGTGGTTGGGGAAAGACTTGGTGTTCTTGTGACCCAGGTTCGATTCCTACTCTCGTCATTATTTTCTACGACATCCGGGCAATGATGGTGACAAACGCACAGAGGAGCGTTCGATCTTGAGCCGCACCCCGGTTTTCATCCGGCTGTTACTCTAGCGAGGAAACTCGTGTGGAGGCGGTACGGTTTCCGATGGAACACCGTAACCAAGTCTGATACACCAGTGCGGGCGTGGTTAAGACAACGTACTTTGGGGCAGACCTTGGCTAGGGCTGCCGATTAGGCAGTGTGATATTGGGTCACTTATATGAAACTCACCGTTCAAAAAAAAATTAATTGAATTAAATGTTTTGGAACACTATACTCAACCTTACAATTCATAATGAGCATTTAAAAGAGATATAGGAACTATAGATGCTAAATAAGTAGATTGATTTCATATGATATAACTTTTTTTTTTTGAAAAAATGCTTTCATTCACAAGAAAAACGCCAAAACCGGGCAACAAAACGAAACCCGATGGCTCAAAACACTAAAACATATACATAGGATATTTACGCCACTCTTGCCAAACAATCCTATTACATTTCGATCTATTCTTGAACCAAAGAAACGACAAAGATTTCACGCTTGCCACTATCGAATCCACGCAAGGATGTTTATCGTTAAAAATCGCCTCGTTCCTCGCCTTCCACAAAGCCCACATAGTCACTATAACTATGCCGTGTATCGCATTCTTTTTCGTTTTGCAGCCTGTAACTGATTTATATATCTGCAGCAAATCCTTTATTTCAAATGCAAATATTGGAGCTAACTTACACCACCTCCCAATACAGTCCCATACATTTGAAGCGATAATGCAGTCGGATAAGATATGAATCTCCGTCTCCTCGCCGTATTGACACCAATCGCATAATCTGTTTGAAATAGAAACATTCCGTTGCACAAGCGCCATCTTAGTCGGTATCCGATTCATCTCCGAACGCCATGCCATTATAGAACATTTTAGGGGGACCCAAGATACCCACTTCATGATAAAATGGCTGCCAAAATCTATACTTTGCTGCAGAATCTTGAAAGCTCCTTTAACTGTGAAGTCCAACTCCCCTTCAACCGCCCAAACCCACTTATCTTTGTCACCATCAACAGAACAACCTTCAATCGCTTCGCATAAACTGACCCATTGCAGATTTCATATGATATAACTAATTAGTTTATTTTCCTTATATGCATTGTTATTCGTATTCATATTATATTTGTCTATCCCGGGAGATAAGCGAGTCCAAGACAAATGGAATTGTTTAAGAAAACATGTTCAACATGAAGGTGCTGTTTGTTTTTGAAGAGGTAAAATGTCTGCAGTCTGCGGACCACATCTGCAGACATCTGCAGCAGAAGAGGTGAACCAAATGTCTGAAGTCTGCAAGAAGAAGACTGTTTGTTTATTAACGTCTGCAGTATAACCCAAAACCATAACCCACCACAACCCACCATCACCATAACCATAACCATAACACACCACAACCACAACCACAACCACAACCATATAAAAAAAACTAGATCTCTGTTCAAATGACATATCCAATTAAGAAATAATGCTAAACAATTAAAATTACAACATTCCAATCATTGTGCATAAATTATATCCTTCCTTTTACACCAGTTTCGGACTATTTACCTCATATTCAAGCTAAGCTGTGCATAAATTATATCCATCCAAACCTTCAGAAACTTTACGCTACTAAAACCCCCAAACCCATGTCACTTAAAAATGTCCCTACTCTGCAAATTTTACTCATCGGAATCAACACCTCGACGACCGTCTGTTCCCACTTTCAATTCTACTACAAATATGTAGGGTAAAACAATACAAATGCCAAAAACTTAAAAACTTAAGGTGGGGATTTTGTCCTGAGGCGGATGGAGTTTGAGGTTTGTTTGGAAAAAGGGTGGGGAAGGAGAAGCAGGGGCGACCGAGGGTGGGCAAGGAGGAGCACGGGCGGCGACGGGGTGGGGAAGGAGGATCAGTGGGCGGCAGACAGGTGGGGAAGGAAGAGAGGCGGCGACAGGGTGGGTAAGGATGAGAGGAGGGGAGGAAGAAGAAGTAGAAGTCTGAGAAGTAAAAAAGGGAAGAGAAAAGGAGGAGGAGGATGAGTATGAAGAAGAGATGATCTGATGCTATGTGTTTTGTTGGGTGAGAAGAGGGAAAAAGAGGTGGGATAACATCTGCACCAAGAAGACGAAGGGCAGATATAAAAAGAGCTTCCAACTTCTGAAAAACAAACAAGCTGTCCGCTTCAAATGTCTGCCCGCGTCTGCGCGGCGCAGACATAAGAGGTTAGAAGCTCTTTTCACAAGAAAACAAACACCACCGAAGAGTTTTTTCTTGTCACATGATTCAAATTGATTCTTTCAAAAAAAAAAAAAAAACATGATTCAAATTGATCTATGAATATTAAAACTTGGAGATCTTGTGTGGATATAGATTCATTTAAAGGTACGTTTTTTCTTAATATATTTTTTACTATTCGATCGGATTATGAAAGTAAATATATCATGACGTTACGCGGGTTTATGAGTAGACATAAGTTTAGCTGGCAATTGATGAGCTCATTCTATAATTGTTGGATTACTTGAGCATGGATTTGACTTATTATGAAATATGATGTGTGTGGGCAACGAGTTGGAAGACAAGTTAGGTCCGTATACGGCAAATGAATTTATTTTGGCTTTATGATATATAAAATGAAATTTTCAATTTATAATTAAATTTTATTTTAATTTTATTAAGATGCTAAACTTGTTAGCCACTGAGGCTTTACCCATTGGTGTGGGGATGAGGGTGTATAAGGTGAGGTTAGGAGTTCAAATCCCCCCACAAGTGATAAGGGTAAATACAGGGCCGTCTCCGAGAATGCTAAAAAAAATTTGGGCCGCGGGCGAAAAAAATTTTGGGCCCAAAATTTTGTAAAGAGGAATGAATTTAAAAAAAAAAAAAAAACTAAATATAGTGCTAGAGCCAAGGCTTGAACTTGAGACCTCTACATTAAATTTGCATGGTTTTTCCAACTCCCCTAACAAGGCTTTTATATATAAAACACAAATACATATCCTAAATATAGAATTTAATATATATATTTATATTTTTAAAAAGAGTTCGGGCCCGTTTGTGGGTCGGGCCCTGAGCCGGTGACCACCCGGCCCATGCTCAGGGCCGGCCCTGGGTAAATATTAGGAGATGATATAATTAGCCGTTTAAAAAAAAAAAAATGCTAAACTTGTTTGGTTTGTCAATGAAATGAAATCACCTATTATACATGAATCTCATTCTTTTTGATACTCAAATTCATTAAATCCATCCTTTTTATTCATTATATTCCCCTTTCAACTCTTCATCCCAAATTTCATTATATTCCCAGCTACTACATCACCGATGCTTGTGTCGTTTTACTTCTAAGGAAAAAATACAAAACACCAGCCCCGGGATTTGAATCCGAACCAACCCCGGTGGGGGTACAACATCCATTTAATTGGTGTTTTACCTCACACTAAATTCTATATGTTAAATTAAGTAAGCAAATAAAAAACAATTGTTCAATCTAGGACTAGGGACTTAGAGATTCCGTACCCCATGAAAGAAAATCCTGGGTCCGTCACCGAGAACAATATACTTGAACCAAAATTTCCATAATGTACTTAATTTTTCAATCCTTTCAAATTTGTCCCGATCAATCATTAATCATTGAGAGAGCGCCAAGTAAGACACTTCGGCTGAGATGGCGTTACTCAGCCATCACTTTTGGGTGCCGAAAAACATGATACCCAGACGTGGAATCACAAAACATCATTTCATTATCACATTTTCTCTGTTTCATTTTCCCTTTGTTATGCTTTCTTTTAGAAAAAAAAAACGTATTAAAAATAAAATAAACGTTTAACCCCTCAAAAACGTTTCGAATCTTGAAGTAATCTTTTGGATTTTTAATTATTTATTTACTAGCTGATTACTCCCAGGGTTGAAAAATCTAATTTTACGTGATAAACTATTGCAAATGGCTTAAGTTAACTAACCACAAATCTCTCAATTATTGCATTTTCATAGTATTTTAAATGATAACATGGCGATTAGGCTGATTTTCAACATCGTAGATAAGAACCTGGTTTAAAAGAAAAACATGATTAATGAATAACATTAACACTTTGTGTGTGTTTTTTTCCTGTATAAACGAAACCCCACAAAAAATAGTCGATTTTTTCTCCGTTTTTTATATAGCGTTATGGTACTCGTTGGAAAGATAATAAAACGCTCGTTAATTTGGTGTAATTTTTTTCTTTAAAAAATCCCGTATATAAAAGATATAAACGTTTAAAAATTATGGGAAGAAATATGAGAGAGAAAATTTTAAATTTATTTTTAAATTTTTTTTTCTAAAATAACTCAATTTAATTTTAGTAATTGAGAATTTATGGTTTTATGTTTATTTTTTTTAATTAAAAAAGGAAATAATTAAAAAACATCAAAATCTTTCAATTATGATGCTATGTGACACTCTTAAGAAGAGGTTGAGACATCTATTGTACACCACATTAGCACATACGTTTTCTTTTACATATATAGATAGATTTCACATTTAATTTTTTTTATCGATATCAATTATTACATTGGATTTTAGAGATCTCCTCCCTTGACCTTTTTCACAATAATAATTTATTAATATTCCTCTCATTTTAATAAATTTTACTTAATAATTTATTATCCTTGAGTTGAGTGATTCCAAAGATAATAAAAACAAATCCATACCCACATCTTCACCTTTTCAGATTCATCTATATACTATTTTATCCAACTTTCTACTCACAAGCCCCATCACCATCACCAATTCTAATAATAATAATAATAATATCCGATCATGAAACCAGAAACCACCACCGCTCTTCTTCCCAAAACAAACTCATCGGAAAACGAAGTCACCGGCGTGTCATCAATCTCCGGCGCCGTGTTTAACGTGTCCACCAGCATGATCGGCGCCGGAATCATGTCGATTCCGGCGACGTTGAAAGTGCTGGGAATAATACCTGGGTTTGTTGTGATTATTATTATGGCGGTGTTGGTTGAGGTGACGGTGGAGTTCTTGCTACGGTATACTAATTATTCGGGTGAGGCGAATACATATGGTGGTGTTATGGGTGAGTCGTTTGGGAAGTTGGGTTCGGTTGGGTTGCAGATTTGTGTAATGGTTTCCAATCTTGGTGCACTTATTATCTACTTGATTATTATTGGTAAGTTTCAGTTTGTTGATTGATTTGTGTAACCTTAAAATATCATTAAAGTTTTGTTAGAGATTCTTACTTATTTTAACATAAATATCTCTATGCATTTTACTTTTACTCGATAGAGGATGCATTTGGATACAGGGGTACGTGTGGCGTCACCTATTTGTGTTGGCTAAATGTACTCACCTCTTAGACCATGCGTATAAAGCCCCCCTTTCTGATTGGTCCACGTGACAGCTGGGTCAGTATGGAGAGATAAAGTGAAAAATGAGTGTAGTGGTGGGGCTTTATTTATAAAGCCCCTATTAATATTTTATTATATCTTTTAAATTAAAAAAACAATAAAATAATAATAATAAAAAGAGAGAATATGAGGTGTCATGCTTTGAGTGGTGGGTTTTTTTTCATCCGGGCGCTAGATATATCACGCCAAACTCACTTTTTGAAAAATGGAGCCCCCCGTAGCGGTGTGGGGGGCGCCATTTTGGTGCCACGTCTGCAAGGGCGTTATAACTCAAGCCCCAGTACAGTTAGTCTTAGTTTTTTTTTTTTTTTACTAAAAGATATGTCATATTAAGGGGTTAATTTTTTTTTCTTTCTCCTTTTAGGTTGAATTTGGAGAATATTAGTGATTTGATAACGTGAGGTAATATGGACCCACCGTGACCCTAATACTCGATACATCTACACACTTTACTATCACCTTGTTTGCGTCACCTATTTAGTCTTATCAGTGTTGGCTAAACGTACCCGTCTCTTAGTTTTTTTTTTTTCGTGATTAAAAGATATGTCATATTAAGGGGAATTTTTTTTTCTAGTTTTAGTTTGAATTTGGAGAATATTAGTGATTTGACAACGTGAGGTAATATGGACCCACCGTGACCCTAATACTCCATCCATCTACACACTTTACTATCACCTTGTTTCTAATGTATTTTATTGTTTGGTAATTTGCATAAGTCATGTTGTAGTTGTAGTTGTTTAATGCATTGCATTTTTTTTTTCAAGTATGTAAGCATATACACAACTTCGGTTTATTGAATGCTTAAGAAGAAAAAAATCGTGAAGTATATTACTCGATTTCTCTATGGATATTCTTTGGAGCTTGATTCAATCTAAGCGTTACATATTATGAGGGGCATGACAAGTAAAAATGAAAGGTGTGGGTACTTTTAACACAATTTTTGTTACACATTTTCATTGATTTCTGCTTGCAGGAGATGTCATGTCAGGAGACCAATCCGATGGAGTACTACATTCAGGGATTTTACAAGAATGTTTCGGATTTCATTGGTGGAATTCACGAGCTTTTTCGGTCTTATTCATCGTACTTTTTGTTATGCCACCGCTTCTTTTGCTTCCTCGAGTAGGTTGGTACAGTTTTGACTAGTTTTGACTTTTGAGGTCAAACTGAGTGACTAATGATTAGTGTATTACTGTTGTTGTTGACAGAGTCATTGGGTCATGCTTCAGCTGTGTCAATCTTGCTAGCAGTTGTCTTTGTTGTCATTATCTCTGGGATGGCGGTTTACGCAATGTTGCAAGGCCAAACTCAAGAACTTAAATTCGTCCCTGATTTTAATGATGGGTTTTCATATTTCAATCTTTTCACGACCGTACCAGTAATGGCCACGGCACTTTCCTGTCATGTTATGAGTAATACTTTACTTTCAAGTGTTATAATCATATACCGAGTCTAACCATGTGTGAATGATCTGATACGATTTTATTTTTCTTCGTGCAGTTCACCCGGTGAGAGCAGAACTAGAAAACCAATCAAACATGAGATCAGCAGTCCGGATTTCACTAGCTATAAGTGTTGTAATCTACATGGCGGTTGGGTTCGTGGGATACCTTCTGTTTGGTGAATCAATCATGGCTGATATGCTAGTGAACTTTGATCAAACTTCTAACTCTCCTGGCGGGTTGGTGGTCAACGCGATTGTTAGGCTAAGCTACGCGTTACATCTAATGCTCGTTTTTCCAGTGATTTTTTATAGCCTAAGGGCTAACATGGACGAAATGATTTTCCCACAAAAAACACTTCTAGCCAATGATACTACAAGATTCGTCTCGATCACATGTGTGTTACTAGCATTTGTTTATTTCGTAGCAATTGCGCTCCCGAACATTTGGTACTTCTTTCAGTTCATGGGTTCGACCACAGTTGCTTGCATTGCATTTGTATTCCCGGGTGCTATTGTTTTGAGGTAACAATTCCATTCATCTCACTTTTGTTGGCTGCAAAATACTCTAAATCCTAGACAGACACAAAACAACTAATAACCACTTGCAAGAAGTTTGCTTATTAACTAAACGAATGAATATAAAATAGATATTATGCTCACTTAGTTGAAGTGAATGAACAAACACCAACAAATGTCACACTTATTCATTTTCGTTTGCAGTTGTTTGGTGAAGTTTTTGTTCAAGTATACAGTTATACACAAATACTTTATATTATACCTACACAGACCAACATGAACAACTTATAAGAAAAAAAAAAATTGTATTTTAACTTTATTTTTTATGGTGGGCTATTTTCTGCTTATTTTATATTATTAATTAGTGTAATTGTTGTTTGTTCGTTTAGTTCATAAATGAGCAAAGAACATGAGCAAATATATTTTCTTAACGAAGAAATACCAAACCAAGAAAATCTATATGTTTAAGTGCTCTCTATTGTTTGGTTGAACTTAAACAAACGAAATCAAATAAGTCTCATGTTTATGTTCATCATCTAGGTTGTTTACTTCTCTTAAATTGTATGTTAATTCGTTCATTTTGCAAGTAATGGATGAAAATCGACATTTGTTGTTTGTTGTTAGGGATGTTCACGGGATCTCAACGAGAATAGACCGGACGATGGCGATAATCGTGGTGATCTTGGCTGCAATGACTAGTGTTATTGCCATTTCCACCAATTTGTATAGTTCCTTCGGAAACACTTCGTAATATTTGTCATGAGATTAGAGTATTGTCAACAGAAAAATGATATAATACATGATTATTGATATTCTCTTTTCAATGTACATTATGAATATTGCACTAATTTTCTTTATGTTTTATTTTTGTTTTTATAAAATGTTTGGTTGGTCATTACAAAACAAAACGGTTTGTTTGCTAAAGTATGTCTTCCTTTTCATGTCTAAAATATTTTAAATGGTAACAATAATAATAACAAGAATAGAAAAATATAGGCAAAATAGTCATTTTTCTACAGGTTTGTAATGCTATTTTTTTATATACAGAAAAGGGGGTAAAAACTCATATATTCACTTGGGACTTGAGTGTTCATAAATTTTGATTATTTTTTATGGTGAATTCAAATATGAAGAAAATTTGATAAGGAACAAAATGAAGTTTGAGTTGATTCTTACGAGAAAAAATTATTTTATATACAAAATAAATGAATAAATAAAATATACTTTTAGAGTTTTAGAGGGATGGGGTCTTGGGTGAAAGGCCCACGCTTTTTTGCGTAAATTGTTTACTCTCTCTTTTTTTAGTTTGGCCCAAGTGAGGCATTCTTTTGGTCTTTGGGGGCCTACTGTAGAATTCTGGAACAATAAATAAATGCAACTAGGTATTTAACTTGCCTTGCGTTGCGGCGGCGTCAATCAATTCATTGCGGCAGTGCAATACTATTTACAAAATAAGCAAGCATTTAAAAAAAAAACTAAGAGCCCACGTGTACATGTGACAAGAAACGCATGGAAATTTGCATTAACAGGTTAATGTGCATAGATTCGACAACAATAGCATCCCAAAAAAACTACATAGTTAGAATAACATGATGGTTTTATTTGTGTATGCTCAAAAGTCTCAATGAAAAAACAAATGGAAAAAATATGATATACCATAATACGACATTCAGGAGAAAATACAGGAAACCCGGTTTCTATGTCTCCCCTGGATCCTCGAAACACAAAGCTCATGGTTGTTGAGTTTCTGCTAACAATTTGCCCGCCCCCTTTCAGTGATAATCAGTCCTGCACTATAATCTTTTGTAAAATCAACAAATTCTAAAAAGTTATTAAGTCATGGACATCATTCACATCCCAACAAAATCACCATAACCACCGTATTTTATCGCAACGGTAAAAGAACAGAGATGACAAATCAAGATTTACATAAGTCTAAACAAACAGGTAACAATATGAAATTCAAGTCATCAACTAATTATTACTATATTGTTCCCCACCATGGAAACTACCTTTTTTACACAAAAAAAACTGATTTTGGCTTAATCTCCACCGTTGGATCGATTCGGTTTTTGTCAAAAAGAAATCTTGACCGCAAATAATGGGCGGTTACCTCACAAATTTGGCGGTTACAAATTCTGCAAAGCAGTTTTTTTACACTTTTTGATGGTTATTATGAAAATTCGACAGTTCTCTTTTTCATCTAGCAGTTACCAGGTTATCTGATTATGAGGAATTCAAGGACGTGGGTACGCTCCCCCAACTCAACTGTTGCCGCTAAATTTATCCCTATGAACTCGCTTTCACCTCCCCTGAATCAATCACGTTCCTTCTTCTCTATTTACCATCCTTCCCTGATTACTTTCCAGAACCTAATGAATATTATCATCCATCCATTCTTGGCGTGGTAAATAAAACCTAAATTTGGTATTTAATCATCGACCTATCACCGATTTGACTTTCAATCGGCTGAGGTCTAACACCGGAATTTGATCTTCAGCCATGGCAGTTGCAGGTACACTCCTATTTCTTTCTCTGCTTTGTTCATCGTGCTTGGTTTCTTGCAACTCAAAACTCTACAAAATCCTAGATCTGCTTCAAGTGTTGTTTTCTAAGTTATGACTTTTATGTTTTTCTTTTGGTTAATTTATGTTGTTTTCTATGTTGTGACTTTTTGTTGTTCTTTTGCTAACAATCCGTTTGTTTACAATCAAAATTAGACTTTGAAGCTGTTGATTGGTCTCGTCTAAATCAAACCTTGAAGCAATCTGGAAGGGAGCAACATGTCATCGATTGTTGAAGGTACTAACTACTTACATCACTTATATTTTAGAATTATCTTTTATAAGGTTTTTATCATATTTTAGGATTAATGTTGCTGGTGGAACATGTGTGAAGGTGTTTTACGTTTATATATGGGTTATTTCCCGAACATCATAATCCAGCATAGGTTGAGATCTGGTCCGTATCTTGGCGGGGCAACCCGGATGGTATGTGGGAGGTTTATTCTCCCGACGTGCAACCGGTGTTGCAGCCATAGCGGTGTCCGACCCCGTTTTCTAATCTTAAGAGTACATATATGAGCCGTAATTCTTTTGAACCGAATATTGGGTTTTGTACGACCAGAGTTTTGTGTCGGTCGGATCCAGACCCTGTTGGGTAAACGGGTCAGATATGTTGCTGGAAAATGCTGGTTTTGTTAAACAAATGAGGTTGGAAAAATGCTAGCTTTGTTTAGCTAATGAGGCTGGAAAAATACTAGCATTTTTTTTTCGACACAGATTATGTTTTACCTATTGATTGATCAAATGTGTTAAGCAATAGGATTTAACAAAAAGAAAAGAAAAGAAAAGAAAAGAAAAAGAAACGGGTCAAATGCATAGGCACCTCCGCTGGTCGTTTTCATCATTAGGTTTGTAACTTTTATTATGGGATTATGTTATCGTTTGGATCTTGAGTTGAGTTTTTCTTATTTTTGTTCATGTCGGGTTCTTTTTGTTATGCAATCAGATTTGAGGCAATTTTTGGAGACAATAACCACATGGAAGGAAGGGTACTGAACCATGGTAGTTTGGCACTAAGAAGCAATGGATAACACATCTTACTGTCCTTTCAATCAGCAAGACATTCAAAGATGTCCTTTCCTAAGAAACATCAACAAAACAACCAACTTCTCTTTCGCATCAATCCATCTGCCCGTTCCTGTATGTTGAGAATGTTGTTTATATATTTACACTTTTGTGGATTAATAATACTTTTAGTAATTTTCTGTCATACTCCACAGGAAAATGGAGCCAGGGGACCAATATTTGAAGATGACTCCAACTTTGATATGGCTTTTAAGCTTTTCCATGGAAAAGACGGGATTGTCCCTCTCTCTGAGCGAGATTCTGAAAAGACGAAACCTGAATCCGAACCAAAGTTTAACCCTTTAGCTGCAAATGTTGCAACAATTAGTTTGTCAGCTTTTGGACCAGGAGGTCCATTTAGTTTTGGGGCTTTTTCTGAAAAACGGAAGATGCAGAAATGTGAATCTAAATCATCCAAAAATGAGTCATCGTGTAAGGTGCGTTCATATCACTAAGCATTGAAATGCATACATATTAATAAATCGTGAATATAGAAGTATTAGATTGAGTTATTTGTAGGCAGGTTACTGAATATTACTGCCTGCAAAACAGATACAGGCTTAATTAGTTCTGACTCAAAGTTATGTCAACATATCTTTGAGTAACAAAGAGAACAAAAAAATATGATTTAGCTGAAAGTGTTGTCTGTAACCATAGAATTTAGTCAAATGTGACATGATAAAACTTAAAAGGTTATTCTACTGAAATTAAAAAAAATCACCCATGTTGGCCTGGATCTGTTTTGACTCGTCCCCACGACATGCCCATTTCCCACCTCTAAAGGGGAACGTCATCTGTTGATTTTTCATTTATATACATTGCTTTCATTCAGGGAGAAAACTCAAAGTTATGTCAACATATCTTTTAAGGCTTTGTTTTGACAGTATTTGAGGCGCATAATCTGCACTGTTTTGACAGCATTTGAGGCGCATAATCTGCACTGTTTTGACAGCATTTGAGGCGTATAATCTGTACTGTTTTGACAGCATTTGAGGCGCATAATCTGCACTGTTTTGATAGCATTTGAAGCGGATAAACTGCATTGTTTTGACAGCATTTGAGGTGCATAATCTGCGCTGTTTTGACAACATTTGAGGTGGATAAACTGCACTGTTTTGACAGCATTTGAGGCGGATAAACTGCCCTGTTTTGGTTACATTTGAGGCGCATAATCTGCGCTGTTTTGAAAGCATTTGAGGCGCGTAATCTGCACTGTTTTGACAGCATTTGAGGCGCATAATGTGTTGATTTCTATTATGGTTTCTTTTGTATAACCGCGACCTACTATTCTGATTTCAAATTCGCCTCATTGGTCTGCGTCCCTACATCAATCTCTAGGTGTGTTTCCTCAAACTTTTAAGTTGCCTTATCTGAATTGGTTTCACAAAGATTGTTGGTTATTGCTCTTTGTTTCGGTTAAGTAGGCTTTTAGAGAATTTTGTTTACGCCTAATGCAGGTGTCTGCCAACATATGTGTAATACAAATGGCATTTACCAGTCTCATTTTAATTATTATTTCCTCACTATATCAACAATTTTGTGATGTTCATCCCAAGACACACAACAAACGTAGGCCACTAATTTCTTTCATATATAGTGCAAACATAACGTCAACAGTTCTAACTTATAATTATTAATCAGTTTTGACGGCAAAACATCTGTTTGACTTTTTCTTTGACTTTTTTCATTTCTTGATTACTAACTTCTAACACGCGTCTCATCAATTCCTGCCTTTCTACAACTTTATCCGGAATGCGCTATGATACAACCAAACTAATAATGTTAAATTTGTGTGTCAACAACTATATTTACTGGTAAAAATGTTAAAATTTGGATGCATCTAAATTATGTTTTTTAGTTAAAAGAATGTATCATGTATCTTACAAAGCTGTCTCTAGGAATCATGTGGAAAGTATTGTCATCCTCTTTTAATGCTGCATTTGCATTCTTGCTTCTTTTGTTATGTGGCTAATTTGCATTTTGATTAACACCATTGTTTGGGATAAGTTCCACCCCATCATGAAGGAAAACCATCATTCTCAGTTTAGTTTCATCAATTACCTCAAAAATAATCATGTGAAACATCTCTATCTGAATATCCTTCACAATATTCAGCCATGGTGTCTGTCAAATAGTATACACCATCTATTTGTCAGACGTTTAAGCTCCATGAGTGCCCCCTATTTTCACTATGGATAATTTCTTTCATATTCAGCACCCATTAACTACCAATATTTGCACAAAAAACTGTTTTTCCACTTGATCTTAACCATTGATTGAAGGTAGTTATTGATGAGATTAAATCTCAGTCATTATAAATAGGCAGTTTTTTTAATTTTTGGCAGTTTATGTTTTGTAAATGCAGTTTAAATGTTACAATCCACTCCTAAAAAAAGGGACGTGGGATGGGTAGTTCACCCTACTATATCTATCTTCTGGAATTTAGAGAGAAAAAAAACCAGACTGCAATCTCTCTCATCTCACATATCTCTATCTTCTTCATCTCCTTCTCTCAAGGTTTTCTATCCAACGAATGGTTTTTTCTTCATTCAAATCAATACCCTGCTGCCACTCTCATCTTATTTATGCAAGAATAAGTGTTCACTCATCTATCCTTTTATTTCGACAAATATGCAGAGGTAATTATTTAGGTTTTCCTTTGATTTCTTGAATTAGGGCTTCATTTTCATGCTACTATTGGCTTTTAGTTCTCTGCACTTGGTATTATCTACTTAGGGTTACGACTGGACGCCGGCTGTGAAGGCGGAAATTTAAGATCCGATTTCATATATAATTTCGGTTGTTGATTTTATTATTCTAAGTTTATATCCTTAATTTCCGGGTTTTGATGTCCAGGGATTTTTCTTTAGTCATCAGATACGTCACGATATTAGCCGGCAATTTTTCAGACGAACAACCCAACCATATTTGTTTAAAATCCAGGTGTGTGTATAGTTTAGAAGCATATGAATGACACTACAACATGTGTTTTGAGTTAATTGGACATATGAGTCATAAATGATTTTGTCAGTTTAGATTAGATTCAGACCGTTTCTTATATTCCTTCGAATGGCTTAATTTGTAGTTTGCTGCAATAATAGCCATTAAGTATAATCTTTAGTAATTATAATTTATGTTTGTTTGTATGGAAAATGTCAAATTAGTTTACTTATTCGGTGGCTTTTTTATGTTGCATTTTGACATACAATTTTGTATCCATATATTAAACTGTTTCAATTTAAAATGTATATGACTAATAAAGGATATTTGACAGTCTTCTTCTTGAAAGTATGCTATATTGTTGAGGGACATGGAAACTTGATTGAAAAACCCAGAAAGTGTTTGAGTTTGATATTCATAAAGGCTACTTAATGGAAAGATAGTAACAGGTGCACTTGAGCTAGCCTTATTATTGGTAAATAAAGAGTAATGGATCAAAGTCTACAAGGATTTTTTTAGTTAGTTCTGTTATTGTGAAATATTTACAATCATGTATATGTAAATATGAAAGTATTGTCTTCTGTAAGCATTTTATTGATATTATTTTAGATATATTATTTTTCTAAATGATCTTCATCCGATGTATGTTTCGTTTAGGGTATTATTAATAACGAGCAACAGAGCGAGTTTAGCCAATCTAAGGTATTAGTATACAATGGTGCCAACAATTTGCCTAACTCAACAGTTGTTGGCCATTCAAATGCTAAACAAACAAGATTGAGCTACAAGAAGAGGCTGAGAAATCATGTCGAAAAGCTGCAATGCGATTCCAAGAAGCAGATCATGTTTGTGTTCAATTATGTTAACCAACTTTCTATGTTTATGTTTCTGACTTTAAAACTACTTGCTATGTTGGTATGTTTTGTGGATTAAGACAACTTTCATTTTGTAGGTTTTTGGTATTATATTTAAACTTTTGTAGTAATGTTGGTGTGGTTGGTATTAATGTTGTCACACATTTTGGTTCATACCAAGATTTCATATAATTTTTTTTTAAACAAAACAAATAAATTAGTATTTGTTTTTCAATGGCTGATTTCATAAATAATATATATTAACAAAACTTTTAAAATTGATATACTTTAAAGTTATATAGGGATTAGTTATCGACATTTGCTTACTCAAAATGATAACATCAACCCAAATATACTTTCACGCTTTTCTAATCTCCGTTCGAAAACCCGTCCCAACGGACGGGTATCTCACTAGTTTAAGTTGTATTCAAAGAACATATGGCCCTTAGAGTGAGAAAACATGCTTCATATAGTTGTACCACATGCTTAAACGGATATATGCAATAATTTTACCTCACAGACCAAAGTTGCATCTTAATATGCATTAAATTATTAGCCAGGAACTCCTGAGAAACCTGTATGACATTTTCAAAAACACAATACAGGACGCCAAATATCAGGTGAATGTTTTCTACCCTTAAAAACAACATAACATTATGTATAGAATACAGTTAATCCAACATTGTTTCCTTTTCTATTTTTGTATCAACATAACTCAAAGTTTTCTTCTACTAACAAAGCTACAAGCTTCACAACCAAAGTGTCAACACTCAAATTCTTCGCCACATAATGATAACTATACGCAGCAAAACTCCCAACCTCCTTACATATATCAATCCTCGTAACATTTTCCTTATTTATAACCACATCAAACACTCGTTTCCCCTTCCCATTCACACTAACATCAATCTCCGCAAAATGCAGCCACACAAGATAATCCAATTTCGCATCCACATGCAAGTTATACTCCAAACTCCCTTTTCCAACCAACGTCACCGCCGACTCATACAACTTAGCCGGAAAATAATTCGGCCTTACACCAGTCCCACTCACATATCTAACTGCCGTAACCGACTTAATCCCAACTAAACTCGACCTAAACTTAGCATCCGACTGCCACGCCCTACCAAACAGATCCGTATCGTTACTATACCTCGGCCCCTACTGATTCGACCCACACGCCAACCTACCATAATTCACTAAAACCGAACTATCATTCCTGGTCAAAATCGGATCATACGCATCCGGATCAATCTGAATAACCTCAATCGAACCAATAACCGGAGGATCAGTAGCTATACTATACAAACACACATCAATATCACTATCTAAACTAAAAAACATAAGATCTGAATAAGCACCATATCTACTAATATCCTCAGGCCACGGGGACCACCACGAGAAGATGACGGTCCCTTTGACGGATAAATCGAAGCTCGGAGAATGCGATTTGGTTAACGATTCAGATTTGTATAGGGTCTAGCAAAACAAAAAGAACCAAAACAAAGAGACAAAAAATTAGAGAAATATGAAAAAAATAAGCATATATAATACCTTCAACCTGAGCCTGAGCATTGATGAGAATTTCACCCTGTGAGCCTTTCCCATCGCACAACTTTCATAGAATTCCAACTCACTTATCTGTAAACCATCTATCACTTGTTGTTTGCATATCTCATTCAAATCTTGTCCACTGATATGGCCAAGTCTCTTATGCCATAACATGAACTCACTATCTTTAGACTCAACAACAAGCTAGTGAAGTACTTTCTTGTTTAACATGACCATCAAGAACATATATATTATTACTTTGTCTAGTTCCTGATAAAACTACCATTGACCCTTCAACAATCTTGGCTTTCTCATTCTTTAGACTAATAGAATATCCTTGACTTTCCAAAGTACCTAAAGAAATCAAGTTCTTAGTTAACTCAGGGACATACCTCACATTATCCAGATTCATAGTTAATCCATTATCTAAACTCAATTTAATGGACCCATATCCAGCAATTCTACAAGGTTTGTCATTTCCCAATTTTACAGATCCCAGATCAGCATTTTTCAATTCAATAAAATACTCCTTGTGAGGAGTCATATGAAAAGAACGACCCGAATCAAGAATCCAAATTCCCACCACTACACCATCTTGACTTGTTACAACCAGTACATCAGCACTGTCATAACGATCTTGGGAACCTTCTTAGGGGAGAACTACATTGGCTATTTGACCCTGATTCATACTTCTTCTTGTTTCTCTCTGGACATTTTCTTTTCAGATGTGTTTCTGAGTTATAGATAAAACATCTTCTTTTGAACTTAGTCTTTGACTTGCCACAATTCTAATTAGAACAACTGAACCCATTTACCTTGAATGACCTCTACTCTGACCTCCCTCTAACCAACATGCCCTCTGCTCCTTCTTCTTTCATATCTGTCCTATTTTTCAACTCTCTTGAATTGAGGGCTGCTAACACTTCTTCCATTGACAAAGAATCCCCCTCCCCATACATGAGAGTGTTAACAAAGTGTTCATATGAATGTGGGAGTGAAGTCAAGAAGATTATAGCCTGGTCTTCATCATCAAGATTCACATCAATGTTTTCTAAATCAAGAATCAATTTGTTGAATTCATCTGTATGATCTTCTCGAGTTTTTTCAGAAGTCATTTGGAATGTATACAACCTTTTCTTCAAGTATAGCCTATAATGTTTGCAAATGAGATAGTTGTCTTTTTAACATAGCTGCATCTCTTTTCGGAAGACGGTTGAGTCCCCCTGTTTTTTGTTCAATGATTTTGTCATGTATAACCCTTCTAATCTTGCCCAGATCCCTCCTGCAGAGGTTTCTTTAGAAACTTCTCGCAACACACGATCCCCAAGACTTAGAATTATAGCCCTGTGTGCTTTCTCAAGTACATCCTTCTTCTCCTTGTCTGTCAAACCCACTGGTAATCTGTTTTCACCGAGTAACGCATCAACAACACCTTGATGAACGAGCAGAGCCTTCATCTTCATTCGCCATAACCCAAAATCGCTCTTCCCATCAAACTTTTCAAGTTCGAACTTCGTCGACACCATCTTGTAACCTTAAACCGTCTTCTTGATCGAACATATTCTTTTAATTGAGCCTAACCAGGCTCTGATACCACTTGTTATAAACAAACACCCCAAAGAAACAATTAACACAAGAAATCAACGAAGAAGCCAACGATTTATTATTATGAAATCAATACTCAAATGATTACAAAGAAAAGAAAGTGAATTGAAAGTGAATTGAAAACGAAATTGAATGAATTAGGGCTTCTACATCGAGCTGATATTTATCCCCAAATTGTCTGTTAAATACCATTGGCAACTATCAATTGTCCTGGATTGGCCCTCAAACTGTTAGAACTTTAAGAAATTGGCAGTTTATACCCCTGGACTTTTATGTCTTCTAAACACAACTTATTCCAACAATACAACCTATCTCCATCACTTTTTCCAAATCCTTGTCAAACTACCCTTTTAATATCGTAAATACTTGTAACTTATTGCTAGCTATAGAATCAAAATTCTACTATCCAGAAATCGTAGTAATACTTATTACTATCCACGCCCCACTTACGGTGTGCGCATATAATGTATATATGTGTGGCCATTGGGGAACAAAAGTAAAGTTGCACTAGTTTTAACGTTATTTTACTAATTTCGTGAAAATAACGTTAAAAACGATGGACGGTTAATCATGCATCATGTGGTGGCGTGGATAGCCAAAAGACAAAGGGGTACATGCACCGATCGGGTTTGTCCCGATTGCTAAGTGTTTTGTACCTTATGTTCAAGGCTTGATACCAAACCACATCGAGTTGGGGGTCTCACTGGAAGCAACCTCTCTATTCTTAGGGGTAGAGGTAAGGCTGTCTACATCTTACCCTCCTCAGACCCTACCTTAACTTTGCTATAAGTGAGATTAACTGAGTATGATGATGATGTACAAAGATGATTAACATTCTACACACGATATTTCATCATGACATTATATCTTAGTTCAATTCCCCAACTACCAAAAGTACGCTAGTATACGCTAGTGAGAAAAGTTAAAAGACTTGATTGCTATACAAACAAAGAGTAGTTGAAGTAATAGTTCAACACCACCTCACTTGCACTATTGTTTTAAATGAAACTTTGACAGGCACTTGCTTATATTTTTGTGTCGTTAATTGTTATGCATATAGTCATATATTATCATACAATTATATTAGTAGGGTTAGGATCAAATTTAATAAACAGTGAGTTTAATATTTTAAATATTTTTTTCATGAGTATATGCATTTCTAACATGTGTAACGATCTTGGTATTATTTTTTTTTTAATAGTCAAAATATACAAGTGTTAAAAGAGCTGTCCGTCTTTATCATCTGACCGGATAACCGTCCACATACATTTAACCGTACACCACTCATCACGTTCAACTTATACAAGCCTCCCTCGTTTTTCCTATTTTACCCTTCTATGTCCCCACCTAACCATGCCCATTTTCGTAATTTCACTCCACCTCAATCATAACCCCAACATCATTATTATATACAACCAAAAGCCAATAAACAACAATACACGTTTAACACTCAACACTTGTAAGTTGTAACAAACATATCACATATGTCTCCAGCCAGCTCCGACAACATAGTTCCACTATTGCCGGAGCATGGTTCTGGGACGACATCCGAGACCGAGAAGCAGCCCTCGGTCTCGGGTGCTGTGTTCAATGTTTCCACAAGCATAATTGGTGCGGGAATTATGTCCATACCGGCTACTCTCAAAGTGCTAGGTGTTGTTCCAGCTTTTATTTTGATCGTGTTTATCGCGCTGCTAGTCGATGTTTCGGTCGAGTTTTTGTTAAGGTTTACGTACGCTGGAGAGTCCACGACTTATGCAGGCGTCATGAAGGAGTCGTTTGGACGGATAGGATCGGTTGCTGTTCAAGTTTCTGTTATGATCACTAATCTTGGTTGTTTGATCATTTATCTTATTATCATTGGTAAGCTTAAATAGATCTATGAGAATTTTGTTTGATCTGTTATAGTTATTTTTATTTAGTTTATTATTTATTTTTAAGTTTTGTTTGTTGGTTATTATCTACATAAAACTCTTTTGGATTCAGTTACATTCATAAAGAAATTTGAAAATGATTTCCAGCACTTTATTTTATTTAAAAAGGTAGCGGGGCAACTTGTTGGCCGCTTACGTGTCATTCTCCTGTAATTGGTTATGTGTTTCTAGCTATTCAATCTACAGAAAATATTATTCGCTAATATTGTTTGATAGTTAATCGTTTATCTCCTTATCAGACTAAGGGGTATGGGGACAGGGTAGGGATCGGTGAGGTGACGTGGACCTTGTCCTCGTCGGGGAACACCGCCCCCAACCCAAGATCGGTGCCCATGGTGAATTCTTCCCGTTCTCCCCAATCATTATATAATAATATAATATTATAACTTTACTTTACCTTATATATATAATATATTAGTGATGGAAAATTGTTGAGATATTTTTATTCGATTCTTGACCAGGGTCCAACGGGTTGTCCACAGCAATGTTTCATCCCCAGGGGGGCAAGGTTTTGTCTTTAGTAGACTAGGGTTTGCAATTCAAAAAGGGGGTGGCGGCGCAGCTTGTTGCCTGTCTACCAGCTATTATGATGTAACTTCCGTATTTTGTTTTAATGAAATTTAGTTGACCTCTTAAAAAAAAAAATGGATGTATTGCTTTTAGGCTTTATCTGTGTTTATTATATATTATAGTTATTACTTAATATCATTTATGTTAAAGTTTGTTTTCAGTTTATGTCTACAACAATACTTTTGGATTTAGGTAAATTCATGCTGAAATATGACCGTTTAGTTATTCAATACACAGAAAATATTATTCACTAATATCGTTTTGGTTACTACCAGGAGACGTGTTGTCAGGGGAACAATCTGGAGAAGGATCGGTCCATTTGGGCGTGTTGCAAGAATGGTTTGGTGTTCACTGGTGGAACACACGCGCAGTCGCTATCCTATTTATCGTCATTTTTGTTATGCTTCCATTGGTCTTGTACCGCCGCGTTGGTCAGTATCATATCTGATGGTGACATTAACCTAATCACTTTGTTTTAAGTTAATATGTTATTTGTAATTATTGATGGACTTGATTTATATGAACAGAGTTTCTATCAATGAGCTCAGCAGTGGCGGTTTTGCTAGCAGTGGTGTTTGTGGGCATATGTACAGCCATGGCTGTCGCTGCGGCGGTCAAAGGGCAGTCAAAGAGTATCAGAATGTTACCGCAGCTGGATGATCAAGCAGCCTTCTTTAACCTCTTTACTGCCATCCCTGTTATTGTCACAGCTTTTACTTTCCATTTCAATGGTAAGGGTTGACCTTTTAAAAACATATGTGACTATATAGATTTAAATCTTGGTATACTTCTAAACGAGCTGAGCTGCTCTCTTAAGTTAAACGAGCTGAGCTCGAGCTTGGATACAGCCCAGCTCGTTTACAACGCTAAATATATAAAGGGTTGACCTTTTAAAAACACATGTAACTTTATTTTAGTTAAAGTAACGATCTGACAAGACCTGTTTACTAAATACTCCTTCCGTCCCAATTTTAATGTCCCTCTTTCCTTTTTTGTTTGTCCCAAATTAAATGTCTCTTTCCAAAAATAGAAATGCAATTTCCAGTTTTGCTCATAAAACATTTTACCACATAAAAACAAAAGATTTCTTAAAATGTGTGTTTTTAGACATGGGTCATTTAAATTGGGACGGAGGGAGTACCTTAAAAATGATATATATGTTTGTTTTTAGACATGGGTCATTTAAATTGGGACGGAGGGAGTACCTTAAAAAATGATATATATGTTTGTTTTTGTTGTTACAGTACATGCTATCGGTATGGAACTAGGAAAACCTACAGCAATGGCTACAGCAGTTCGAATCTCTCTAATACTCTGTGCTCTAATTTACTTCTCCATCGGGCTATTTGGGTACATTTTATTTGGCGATTCAATTGAAGCCGACATTCTAGTAAACTTTGATGAAGCAACCGGATCAACAATTGGATCACTGTTAAACGACACAGTTCGATTAAGCTACGCGCTCCACTTGATGCTGGTGTTCCCTTTGTTGAACTTCTCATTGAGGGCAAACATTGACGAACTCCTTTTCCCCAATAAGTCTCTTCTTGTAAAAGACACGAAAAGATTTCTGTCCCTCACATTTATTCTGTTGGCAACAGCTTATCTGATTGCCATAGCCATTCCAAACATATGGTATTTCTTTCAGTTTATGGGATCAACATCAGCGGTTTGCATCGCCTTCATTTTCCCTGGCGCGCTTGCTCTGAGGTACGTAAGTCTTGCGTGTGCACACACATCACACATGTACATTTATATTTAGCGTTACGTCTACATATGTTACATCTATGGTCGTGACTCATACTATATGTGATCTTACTCACATATCAATTGTAAGTCTAAAAATAGTATATAAGAGACTAAAAATTATTTTTTTAGGATACATGAATACAAAAAAACATATACTTGAATTTGATTGGCATAACATTTATTTATGGTGTTTTTTTTACTCAAATTTTCATTAACATGAAAGTGAAAATTACATTAAGATAGAAGGTAGGCGGGCAACAAGCTACAACGTCAACCCTTTCTGTATGGCGAACCTTAATCTACTAAAAATGAAACCTCCTCCCCTCCCGAAGTCGAGACATTGCCAAGAATAACCCGTTGGACCCGGGTCGAGAAACAGGTGGCTTCCAGCGCCAAGGAGCCAAAGGTTTCAAAAGCCAGGGGGACGAAGTTGGCTGAGATCCTAGCTTGTCTTAAGATGTCCCATAGAACGTCCCAAACTCAGTCATGTTGATATTTGAACCCGGACAGCTCCTTACAGTAACCCGCATGCTCCCCGTATTTATCTAGACAAGCCTTACAACAAATCGGACAAACTTATTTCTGGTGTATTTTTTGGTATAAGTGTAATCTGATATAAAAGTTGATAGCTGATGCGCTAGTAAAATGCATCTAATGGCTACATATCGTTCTAAAGAAATATCGTTCTAAAGAAAATCTAATGGCTATATGAGTGAAATTATTGGGACAACACAGTTGACTAATTTTCTTGACTTTAATTTATTATAATTATTTTTTTAATGCAGAGATGTTCATGGTATATCATCAAGAAAGGACAAGATAATTGGAGCAACGATGATAATTCTGGCTGTAATTACAAGCACAATTGCAATCTCCTCCAACCTTTATAGTTTAGGAAGCTAGTTTTGATTCTTTTGTTATAATTTATTGTATAATAGTTCTTGCTAGTTTGCTTTTCATTTTTGTATGGTAGAAAGAAGTTGGCATTTTTATGTGATGTATCACAAATTATACATTATCTATGAGAAAAAATGTTGGGGATTTACACTAAAACAAACGAACAACCGGATAATTTAGATCACTGAAGGCACGTAATCGTTTTCATATTGAATCAATTCGACGGTTCAATTGAATATTTAATCGGATATAATCAGAGATCAAGAATTTTCTGTATGTTACCAGAGAGAATTTCTGACCAAGATGATTATCAATTCGTAATCAATAATTGGGGCCATTAACTGCCTTTTAGATAGTTAATACAAGGTTTCGGAATCGCTAAATTTAGTCTCTCTAATTCTGAAAATTAATTTTCTGATACATTTTTACCGTAGCAATTTTAATCTTTGCCCCTTGGACCCTGCTCACAGGAGCGCTGCCCCCGGACCCCCGTCCCTTAGGGGGCTCCTAAGTTCATAATAAATTCAAATAGGCATGGACTCCGCACCACCATACCTATATATATGATGTATTATTATTAAGATATTGTTCAAACAGTCAATCTAATTACTTTAAAATATATAGTAATACTGTACTTTCACTTATTAATATTATATTAAGATTTTGAAAGAAAGAAATTTAAATCACTATGTGTTATGCTCTAACGCATTTGACATCCCCAATGTGACCGTGTAGTGTTTATCGACCTCATGCAGAGCCAATAAAATAATGCACATAGAGGGAATATGATAGCCGGTGGTTTATCTAGAAGCAGTCCTTTTATTTTTATGGATAGAGTTAAGATTTATCTGTATCTCACTCTACTTAGACTCTAATACTAACTTTATTCTTGTATGGTATGTTGGTGTTGTTTATATAGAGGGAATGTGAAAAGAGATGAAAGCATGACATCCCAAAGTGATTGTTTGAGTGTTTATTACAGTACTTATTTTCTTGACAATAAATAAAAGGTGGGCTCAATAAAGCAATGCACCGTTATCATCACATGTGTGGTAGGTGTCGCCATTATGTGGATCTCCTCCATTACTACTTTGGATTCGCTATGCTAGATCGTTCATTCGTTCGAACCAAAATGGGCCCTTCAACATGTTACAATGGGTTTTTTTTTTTTTTTTTTAATCCTAAATTACGACTTTACAAGGAAAGCTAGAAGGGCGATAGGAAGACGACGAACAAACACACCTATGGTACGTTCTGTGGTACACAAACGAGGTAAAAACAAAGCCCAAATATACAGTGATTCGTTATAAGGTGACAAGTTCAAACATAAAACAAAGCCCCTAGATTGGCCAACTTCATTTGTTGGTTGCTCTAACTAGTGCAAAACAAGAAACGAGTTGAGTGCTTGTGAAGTAGTCAATGTTATTGTTAAAATTTCGAATCATACCAAACTTAAATGATTCAGCACTTGAATTACAGCTCATTTAATAAACAAGATTCAGGTCAATGATTCACATACCAAGTTGAATAGGCTCACAAGCCTATTATTTTTTCAAATATATGAAGGATTATTTTATTCAATGGTATGGTGTCCCCAGTGGCGGATCCAGAAATTTTTGTTACGGGGGGCAAAAAATCGGTTGGATCATAAATTGGCCGGGTCAAGGAAACAAAAGATTTAATATAGCTTAAACAATCGAACTCATTAGATATGATCAGGAGTGTCCCCTACGTGTTTTGAAATTTCGGATATGGTCAATTACATGTTCGTTAGTAATATTGTCAAGGCAATCTTTTTATATGCCACAAACTATACAAGCTTATAGAAATCAAGTCTTTGTGGTTTACGGGTTACTTTTGTTATAGCTCCAATCAACAATATTCAAATAAGTAATAAGATTAAATATTAAGTAACCAAATTAAGAAAAACTGAATTCTCAGCTAAATACTTAATTTAAAACATTAAGTTGGAAGTTATCAGTTTGACCCTTTAAGAATTAAACCAATGCGGCAATAGGATTCTACTATCGAAATTTTGAAAAAAAGTTATGTGGAAAGGGATTTTACTATCCAAATTTTGGAGAAGTAATGCGGAAATTATCTGGCTTGCTTAGGGGGGGGGGGGCACTTGCCCACCATCCCCATAAGGTGTATCCGCCAATGGTGTCCCCTTACAAATGTAAGGTTATGGGTTTAAATCCTTGCAAATGCAAGGTGAGGTGGAATAAAGGTGTAATAAAAATTTGTCGTAAAAAATAGATTATTTTATTGAATAAATAAATAATTACACGAAAAGTATGAAATAAATAGCTGAGAAACCAAAAGTAGGGTTGGGCTGTAAACAAACCAAATATTAAGCAAAAAGTTCGTGAAATGTTTGACGGAAGGTTCGTTTGTGTTCGTTTAGTTAAGCAAACAAAAATGAATAGATGCCGTGTTCATTTATTTATGTTCGTGAATATTCGGTAACGTGTTCATTTATGTTTGTTTGTATTTGATAGTTAATTACGTTTTTTAACTTATTATTTTTAATTTAAGTACTTCAAATTTCTCAGTGATAGATTATTTAATATATATTAGTGTATCACATATTAATATTACTTTAACTGTTTTGATTAACTGTTATTTTGGGTGGATTAAATGTGGATTTCGAATTTCATATGATATTTTTGTGTTTTTATTAGACATTTATGTGATCAGGATTATATCAAGTATAGTTTGGTAATTGGATTAGAATATTTTGGGCGAACAATGTCCGTGATGAATTTTAAGAATTTAATACGTGTTACTTTGTGTTTGGTTTTGTTCAGTAATGTTTGTTTGTGCTCGTTTACGTTCATTGGTGTTTGTTTGTGTCCACTTTTGTCCGACTCCTAAATTTAACATATAAAGACAAATGAACACGAACACGTTCTTTTCTTTAACCAACGAACGCGAACAAAACCTCGTTCGCCTCGTTCGGTAACTGTTCATGAACAGTTTGTGAACACGTTGATCCTTAACAAACGAACATAAACAAAAAATCTCGTTCGGTAAATGTTCATGAACACGTTATTTCCTTAATAAACGAACACGAACAAAACCATGTTCGTGTTCGTTTGATTTGTTTACGGCCATAACCAAAAGACATGCTAATTAAAATATATTAATGTACAAACTGATTGAACAGTAATGCAAATGAACAGTACATTACAAACATCTGATAAATATAATTAGTTAGGAATCTGGTTAAGATGTCATGGGTGTGGTGTAGTGGTGAGGTGGTTGGTGTGTTTGTGAAAGGGGTCAGGATCGACTCCCGTATCATACGCCGGTTTGGTTGGTTTTTTTGCTGGCTTTACATCTTGATGACACACGCTATATACATCTCTTGATACGTGTCATGTTCCCTTTTATCTCCTAATAATAACTCTCACACTCTCACACACACATATCAGACCTTCTTTCTTCTTCATCTTCTCTCTCATCTCAACCTCTCTCTCACCCATATACCCACAAAACCCTTCTCTCTCACCCGATCAAGGGAAGAACAGAGGCGCGGTTTCTTTGCAGACGGTGGAAGGCGACGGTGGCAATGGTATTGGGGTTCCAACCGTTTTAGTAAGTCCCGATGACATTTCTCTTCAGTCTTCATTACCGGTTGACCTAATATTCGTGTATTGTTTTGCTTGAATTGAATTTATGTGTTTGTTTTTCTTCAATCTAATTGCATTTTGATGCTTATTATTAACTTCCTCTACTATTTTTGTAATTTTTATTATAGATCTATACCCGTAGATACATATATTACATATACTTGAATGCATGTTTCGTTGTTTGAACATGTATTATCTGGAATAGGTTGGTGAGAATCGGATTTTGAGCAATTAGTTTGTTATTGAATGTATGAATTAGAAAGGGTAATTCAGTGAGGGTTTTTATAAATTTTATTATTAATATTGTTTTACTACAAGTAATTAATTTATTTTACATATAATTACTCTATAAAATATTTATTCTTGTACTAAATAGATAGCGCAGGGGAATAGGAAATCATTGCAGTGTAGTAGCATCCTACAAGCGCTTTCCTTGTGGAAAGACGGTTCTGGGTTTGCAGATTTGGTTTCTTCCCTTTTTGATAGCGCAGGGGAAGGTGTTTTCCTTTCCCGTGATGTAAGGGGGATTGAGCCTTCTGAAGAGAGCCCCAATGTCAAACAATGCCTAAGGAAAGTTAGGGACGGTCACTTCACAGCTGCTGTCAAGGTGTTGTGTTCCAGTGGGGTTGCTCCTTTTGGGGAATCTACCATGAAAGCCCTTATTGACAAACATCCGGTGATGCCTCCCCCGTCCTTGCCTACCAACTCTGACGTCAGGCCCGCCCTTATTGTGGATATGGATTGTGTGATTGGATGTCTCCGATCTTTCCCTAAAGGGACTTCCTGTGGGAGGGACGGTCTGAGGGCCCAACATTTGCTAGATGCTCTTACTGGAGAAGGGTCAGTGACTTCCACAGGGCTGCTCTCAGTTATTACTGAAGTCGTAAACCTTTGGCTAGGGGGTTTGTGCCCAAGGGTTCTAGCTGAATTCATTTCTTCGGCCCCTCTTACCCCTTTATTGAAACCTGATAACGGGATTCGGCCCATTGCAGTAGGGGCCATTTGGCGCAGATTAGTTTCTAAAGTGGCTATGAGGAAGGTCGGGAAGGAAATGGCTAAGTACCTTGGGGACTTTCAATTTGGGGTGGGAACTCCCAATGGGGCAGAGGCGGTGCTCCACAGCGCGAACAGGTTCTTAAGCTCCTTCCATGCGGACGGGTCCTTGGCTATGCTCATGGTGGATTTTTCGAACGCGTTTAATATGATCGACCGCACTGCTCTTCTTCGAGAGGTCCATCAACATTGCCCGTCTATCTATCCATGGGTCCAGTTCTTATATGCCCAACCAGCTAGGTTGTATGTTGGTAATGAGTGTATAGGGGCTACTACGGGGGTTCAGCAAGGGGACCCTTTAGGTCCCCTCCTTTTCGCCCTTGCTTTACACCCTATGGTTCTCCGGGTACAAGAAAATTGTAAACTCCTATTTCATGCGTGGTACCTGGACGATGGGACGATTATTGGTGAGGCCACTGAAGTTGCTAAAGCCTTAGACATTATCCGGCTGGAGGGGCCATCCTTGGGGCTTCAGCTTAATATTAAGAAAACAGAGGTTTTTTGGCCGTCTTGTAATGGGGTGAAACTTCGGGACGGGCTTTTTCCCAGTGAGATTGGTAGGCCAGAAAAAGGAGTGAAGCTCCTCGGAGGGGCCGTTAGTCGGGACTCTCAATTTATCCGTGAATTGGCAAAGCGGAGAGCATCGCGCGCGGTTGAACTTATGAAACTCTTGCCCTGCCTTAGAGACCCCCAGAGTGAACTCCTCTTACTCAGGTCCTGTATGGGGGTTGCTAAGTTGCTTTTTGGGTTACGGACCTGCCAACCCCCCATGATGGATGAAGCAGTGTCATGTTTTGACAAGGGTTTAAGGGAAGCCATTGAAGACATAGTGGTGTGCGGGGGGCCTTTCTTTGGTGACCTGCAATGGCGGATGGCGTCTCTGCCGATGCGTATGGGAGGATTAGGGCTCCTCTCCGCGAAGGATGTCGGCATGTATGCGTTTGTGGCGTCGCGAGCTCAGTCCTGGAACCTTCAAGACCACATCCTACGGAATAGCGGGGTTTTCGGCTCAGACTTGGACTACGTGCAGGCCCTCGAAAAGCTAAATGACTATCTCCCAGGTTTTGATATTGGCGGTTTTTCTAACAAGGACACCGCCCCCCCCCCCCCCCCCCAAAGCCTCAGAAAACTTTGGCGAATGCTCTTTTTGGCAAAATCGCTCAGAGCCTGGGTGAATTTTTAGTTTGTCCCCTCGTCAGAGGGCAGTTATTGAATGCTTGCAAAGCCCCCACGCCCAAGATTTCCTGACTGTTATCCCGATCGAAGGTCTAGGCCAAAGCATGTCTGCCATTGAATACAGGGCCATTCTTAAATATCGTCTGATGATCCCCATGTACCAGGAGGATGGAATATGCCCGATTTGCCGTAAGGTCTGCATGGATGAATACGGGGAACATGCAGTTCATTGTAAGGAGTTACCCGGTTTCAAATATCGGCATGATTGGGTTCGAGACATTCTGTGGGACATTTTAAGACGGGCTGGGATCTCAGCCAAGAAGGAGGCCCCTGTGAACTTCCTCTCGGATCCAGCAGAAGGGAGATCCACTCTGCGACCAGCAGATCTCCTTGTCTTTGGGTGGGCCGGGGGGAAACATGCTTGTGTTGACCTGACGGGTGTATCTCCCCTAGTTGGGTTGAGGGATAGTGGCTTTGTAGCAGGGCAAGCGGTGCGAAAAGCAGAGGAAAAAAATGTAGAAAAACATGCTAAAGCCTGCGAGGAGAACCAACACGTTTTTGTGCCCTTGGCCTTTGATACCTTTGGCTCATTGGCACCGGAGGCTACCCGTTTCCTGACCAGGGTCCAGCGGGTTATTCACAGTAGTGTTTCGGCTTCGGGTGGGCATGGTTACGTTTTTAGTAGATTAGGATTTGCTATTCAGAAAGGGGTGGCGGCGCAGCTTGTTGCTCGTCTGCCCGTTATCTTGATGTAATTTTCCTTGTTATTAATATCGATTATCTTTCTAAAAAAAAAAAAAAAATAAAAAATAAAAAAAATAGATAAGCTAATGTGATGTCACGTGAAAATTTTATGAACCCAACATTGCCTTTTCTCGCTTTTTTTATTTACCTATCCTGCTTCACGACCCGCGACCCGCTTCTTTTGAGATTCCCAGTCGTTTCCTTATTTTCTTTTGCAAAGAAGAATGGTTAATATTTTATTTATTCAACCTGTGGTGTTGAATCATATTCGTGGTTGATATTTCTATTGAAACCTCCAAAGATAATGAACAAATGATAATACCTAACTTGTTTTTTCACATTCGATGGCAAGGTTATCAACCTTTCAATCCTAGTAAACAAACCACCTAGGACGCATGCAATAAAGGCGAGTGAGTTCATCATACGTATCAATCCTAACAAACATTCCTGAAAAATTTGCTATAGGTATAGAGATAAGAATGTTTCTACGCTTTGCGTAAAGCTAACCTAATTAACATGCTGGTACGCAAGGGGTGTGTGTGACAGAATGGTTTCCGGTTGGGATGTATGTGTAGTGGAATGCTGTTGTGTCGAAGGTTGTATGGTTTATGGCCTTGGTAATGAAAAAGGTTGGTCAAATGTGGGTAGATCTTCATATAATAGCTGTGTTTGAACATCCTTTACAAGTGTTTGAATCAGCTGGTAGAGTGCGCGCAACAAAATGGTGTTACGGATGGTGATAAATGTTCCAATCCTCTCGCTATACGGCTTGATGGAATCATCATGACTCTTGTAACATTGTCAATGGGATTCAAGGACATTGTCAAGAGCAGCGGATCGATTCTGACCAGCTAACAAAGTCACAATGTGTTTCAGGATGTTTAAAAAGGATCAATTTTGTTCGGATCAAAACGGGTAAGCAAAATGGTTATTGTTCAGCCAGAAACCAACAGATTTTCCAAAACCATTATTCGATTCTTCAAACGGGCTATATCAAAGAAGTTTAGATGATACAAACACCACCTTATTATGTGTTGTTTGTTATTTAAACACGCATCACAAATGTGTAAAACCTACAACTCCCTTCAAATGAAAACACGCTTCTTCCCAGCAATTCTAAAATAAAATAAAATTAACTGCAACACAAACCTACAACTCCCTTCAAATTGTTGCAGCAGTCTTACCTGAAAAACAAAAACAAAAACAAAAACAAAAGTTATTTTTTTTTCCAGTAATTCGATAATTAAAGAACTGTGAGAACCGCAATAAACACTTAGAACTTTAGAAGTAGCGTTGATGAGTTGGACGAAGCGAGAAGGCAGTTAAGCGGTTACATGCTCGCCTTATGTATCACATTTAAATATAATTGTTCAACACATAACATATTGTTTCAACTATGGCGGTTATGTAACTACATAACTTGTCTCTCTTTATCTTATGTAGTAAGAGAGCTAAAGAGATGGTTATGTAGTTACATAACCGCCTTATGTATCATATATTCACAAAGTCGTTAAATACTTGACTTATGGCTTAAACTGTGACGGTTATGTAACCGCATAACCGTCACTCTTTTCTCTCCAACTACATGTATTGTGGTTACCAAGTTTTGTACTTCTCTACATAACGAGAGAGAAAGAGAGACATTTACGCATTGTATAGGTATAAGTGTGTACACAGTTCCCATCGTTCTCTACTTAAAATTAGTTTTGTATTAGACATTATATATAGTGAAGGAAATAGAATCAGAAATGCGTTTTACGTACCAATCTGCTGCTCTACAAAGTAATCTTGAATAGCAACCATTTTGAACTTGGAAGTTTTCAAGCTTCTTATGGCATCACAAGTAGCCAAAGCACCCGAAACCGTTGTAATGATAGGAATCTTGTAAGCAAGAGCCATCCTCCTCAATTGGCGTCCATCAATCTGGTCTGAATCATCGTTGGAACTAGTAATCACCATTAAGTTAATTAACCCGTTTGCAACCATATCACCCGCATGTGGACGCCCTTCATGGAGCTTCAACACCCTCTCAACTGGAACACCATCTAATTCAAGAACATGAGCGGTCCCAGAAGTAGCTACAATTGTAAACCCGAGCCCCAAAAATGCCCGAGCGATTTTCCCTAAATGTGGTTTCGTCATATCGTTCAAACTAAGAAAAACGGTCCCCGAAACGGGCAGTTTCTGGCCTGCAGCAATTTGTGATTTGGCAAATGCGATCGAGAAATCCATGTCCACACCCATTACTTCACCGGTGCTGCGCATTTCGGGCCCGAGAAACACATCACATCCTTGGAATTTCTCAAATGGAAGAACGGCTTCTTTAACCGAAATATGTTTCGGGATGATTTCTTTTGTGAATCCCAGCTCATTGAGAGACATTCCCGACATCACAAGTGAAGCGTATTTAGCCAAGGGGCGGCCGATTGCTTTAGAAACAAACGGGACCGTACGAGAAGCCCGTGGGTTTGCTTCAAGCAAGAAAACTTCCCCACTGCCTGTAATTGCATACTGACAGTTCATAAGCCCGCATACATTTAACCGTTTAGCCAGTTTGGTGGTCCATGTTCTGATTGTTTCAAGGCTCGATTGTGAAACCGTTCTTGTGGGAATCATGCAAGCAGAATCACCAGAATGAACCCCAGCTTGTTCGATATGCTCCATGATTCCACCAATAACAACATTACCGTGCAAATCCGCAAGCGAATCGATATCAATTTCAATAGCATCTGATAAGTACCGATCAACCAAAACGGGTCGCTCAGGGTCAACTTCAACCGCCGTTTCAAGATAATGTATTAGCTTTTCATCACTATAAACAATCTCCATGGCCCGGCCACCCAAAACATAAGAGGGTCTAACAACAACCGGATACCCGATTTCAGATGCAATAGCTAAAGCATCCGCATCACTTTTGGCTATCCCGCCTTTCGGTTGTTCGATTTGTAACTCTTTCAAGATTGCATTGAACCGCTCCCGATCCTCGGCTGCGTCAATGGAATCGGGTGATGTGCCCCAAATTTGGACCCGACCGCCACTAGCCGATGGTGGTTTGTGTTCATCTAGATAGTGTTGGATGGGTAGAGCCAGTTTCAGAGGGGTTTGACCACCAAACTGCACAATGATGCCATCAGGCTTTTCCATGTCGATGACATTAAGAACATCTTCAACCGTTAGGGGTTCAAAGTAGAGACGGTCACTTGTATCATAGTCGGTGGATACAGTTTCAGGATTTGAGTTCATCATAATGGTTTCATATCCTGCATCCTGCAAAATTATATTAAATTAAAAAATAATAATAATAATAAAAAAAATACTAAACTCTTAACAAAAAAGAGAATGAAGAAAGTAACAAGAAACCTGAAGAGCAAATGAAGCATGACAGCAGCAATAGTCAAATTCGATCCCTTGACCGATACGATTGGGCCCACCACCCAAAATCAAAACTTTTTTCGTATTAGTTGGAGCCGATTCACATTCATAATCATAAGATGAATACATATAAGGAGTGTTCGCTTCAAACTCAGCAGCACAAGTATCAACACGTTTGTAAGCCGGAACAACTCCTAAAGTCAACCGTTTGACCCGAACTTCTTTTTCAGTTGACTTCGTAGCAAATGCAATCTGTTTATCACTAAAACCACGCTTTTTAACCTCGTAAAACTCATCTTTAGTAAGCTGAGATAAACTTTTCGCCATAATATATTGTTCAACATCTACTAATTCTTTAAGTTGTGTGAGAAACCATTTGTCAATGAAACTTATTTCATGGATCGCGTCCACCTTCATTCCTCTTTTCATTGCAGCGTATAGAGCATGAATACGGTCCGGGTTTGGGACCCGCAAACTGTATTTGATTTTGTCCCAATCCCATTCGAGCTCTTTGTTTGGTGCACAGCCCCAGCCCGAGTAACCACATTCAAGTGATCTAACCGCCTTTTGAAAAGATTCTTGAAATGTGCGTCCAACTGCCATCGATTCACCAACAGACTTCATTTGTGTTGTCAATATGGGCTGAGATCCTGGGAATTTCTCAAATGCAAATCTGGGTATCTGAAAATATTGATTATCGTTATTATTAGAACCTATACATATGCATATGATACATTGGGGTGTTTGGAAGTGTGATTTTAGTTTATGTTATAACTCTCATTATTAAATATTAATTATTTGACCCACAAAAATCAGCAACTCAGAAGCTGAATCTGTTTATAAAAAAGATAAAATAAAATCTGAACAGTACTGCAAATTATAAAAATTCCAAAAAGTAAAATCCAAACATCCCCTGATTTAAAATGAAAGTCATAATAATAATAATAATAATAATAATAATAATAATAATAATAATAATAATAATAATAATAATAATATAAAAGTCAATGATGGTTCTAACCTTTGTTACAACATAATCTATAGACGGTTCAAAACTAGCCGGAGTCTTCATCGTGATATCATTCGGAATCTGATCCAAAGAATAACCAACAGACAGCTTAGCAGCCATCTTTGCAATAGGAAAGCCAGTAGCTTTCGACGCCAAAGCAGAAGACCTCGAAACCCGAGGATTCATTTCGATAACCATAACCTCGCCATCTTCAGGATTCACCGCAAACTGCACATTAGACCCACCACACTCAACCCCAATCTCCCTAATAATCGCAATAGAATAATCACGAAGCCGTTGGTACTCCTTATCAGTCAAAGTCTGCGCAGGCGCAACAGTTATCGAATCCCCAGTATGCACACCCATTGGATCAATATTCTCAATAGAACATATAATAACCACATTATCAGCCAAATCCCTCATCACCTCAAGCTCATACTCCTTCCAACCCAACAAACTTTTCTCAACTAAAACCTGTGATGTCACACTCGCTGCAAGCCCCGACTTACAAATCGCCTCAAACTCCTCTTTGTTATACGCAATCCCACCACCCGAACCCCCTAACGTAAATGCTGGTCTAATAATCAACGGAAACTCACCAATCTTATCAGCAATCTGAAAACACTCTTCCAAGGTAGTCCCAATCCCCGAAGGCGGAGTCTTCAGCCCAATATTCTTCATTGCTTGTTTAAACAACTCCCTATCCTCAGCTTTCTTGATAGCCTCAAGTTTAGCTCCTATTAACTCCACATTGTACTTATCAAGCACCCCGTTTTCCGCCAAAGCGACCGCAAGATTAAGTGCAGTCTGACCACCCATCGTGGGCAGAATCGCATCCGGTCTCTCTTGTGCAATCACCTGTAAAATTTTACCTTCATTATAATTGAATAAACTTGGAATTTTTGTTAGCAAAAATCTATATCTATATTATGAGGTATTTTAAGATACCAAAAATCTATATCTCTTGTGCAATCACCTGTAAAATAGTTACATTTTTTCTCCTTATTTTAATCCAACTGACTCACAATTTTTCAACGTTAATACCTATAAAAAAATTACAAAGGAATTTATTCTCTTTAATTTCATTTAAATATAGTATTGTTATTTTTTTTTCTTTCAAAAACTGATAGATGTGTTATGTTATTAACAATATCTTGGGTGCAATAACTGTTATCCGAAATCGATTGAAAACATTCTGTGTTCCCCGTACTGAATCGAACCATGCATGCACTTAAAAATGCCTGATAATAATAAAAAAAATAAAAAAGAAAATCACCTGTTCAACTAATTCAGGTGTCATGGGCTCAATGTAAGTCCTGTCAGCCATATCAGGATCAGTCATAATAGTAGCAGGGTTAGAATTAATAAGCACAACTTCATAACCATTCTCTCTCAAAGCTTTACAAGCTTGAGTACCAGAATAATCAAATTCACAAGCTTGACCAATCACAATGGGACCAGCGCCAAGAATCATAATCTTTTTGATGTCAGTACGCTTACCCAGATGGGGTTTTGTGTTTTGAGCTGGTTTAGTGGTGGGTTGGGTGGTTGAGGCATTTGAACAAACAGTTGGTGTGCGTGATGAAAGAGAGGATAATTGGATGGTTTTAGACTTGGTTAAGGAGGATAGGGAAAAAGGGTATGGGTTTTTTATGGGGGAGATGAAAGTGGAGGTGGGTTTGGGTTTAATGAGGAGGTTGTCACAGGGGTTGAAGCAACGAGCCGCCATTGATGGAGCTTGGGTGATGATGATGATGATGATGGTTGGAAGAGATGAATGGGGGAAGAGTAAAGAGTAAAGATAGCGGCGCGAGATTAGGTTTTTAGCTAAAATGCTCCGGAAAATACTCTGGTGTTCGGCCCAATATTATTATTGTATGCTATTTTTTTTATTTATTGCAGTAGTAGACTACGAGTAGTAGGGCTGTTCAAATCGCTCGTCGTTTGTGGATCGCTCGCCGCTTGTTCGGAAAATACTTGAAAAATGCTCGTTCGATTGCCCGCTCGGTTGTAAATGAGCTGATCGGCTCGGTTCGGTTTGTAAACGAGCCAAGCACGAGCAAAGATCCGCTCGGCTCGGTTCGGCTCGAATAAATTATTATTTATTTATTATATATATAACTAGTTTATATCCCGAGAGCTTCTCGGGTTGAGAAATCTAAGTAAAGTGAATAAAATTAGAAGTATCTAAACTATAAAAATGACATCTGTCAATATATTATTATTGTTTTTATTATTATTTTTATTATTATTATTATTATTATTATTATTATTATTATTATTATTATTATTATAAACAAATCTCTACCATAAGTTATCATATTCTAATATAAAAAAAAGGAATTGGGTCGGGTATCACCTAATCCCAGGCCCGATCCAAACCCACAATTTTTTTTAAACTAATTCCAAACCTGACACAAAACCTGTCGTGTTACAAAAAATAGTCGTTTTTTTCTCCGTTTTTTATATAGCATTATGGTACTCGTTGGAAAGATAATAAAACGCTCGTTAATTTGGTGTAATTTTTTTCTTTAAAAAATCTCGTATATAAAAGATATTAACATTTAAAAGTTATGAGAGGAAACATGAGAGAGAAAATAATAAAGTTTTAATATTTACATTTAGTAGATTAGGTATTTAATAGATTATGTTAAATCATATTTAAGCCATATTTATTCCTTTTTTTTAATTGGTCTAGAGTTGCCACATCACATCTTATGTGGCATCTCTCAAAAGAGAGATTGCATGATATTATGACATGTCATTAAAAATGCTTTGGTTTATTATATATATAGATAGATTATATATATACCCACAAATCATAGTAATATTTACAGATTTATAGATAACATTTGGCCCAATATATGCAAATAAAATATGAATAGTTCGCTTTATCAAATAAAAATTTAATACTAAGTTTAATAGTAAAACCTTAAGTTGTAAAATGACAACTTTGACTTCTTTATGTTATTAGTTGTCCACCCCTAGTCGTCGTTTGATATCATCTTATGTTACAAAGCGACAATTGTTCTCTGTAGTATGCTCATTGCCTAAACCTAAGCCTCATTCTTGGACACTCGGACCTCAATATTAGTGTCCTCATTGGACAGTTACACCTTAGTTGTCACTCGACAACGAAAACATTGAAGATAACATCCCAATTTCATGGTTGTCCAAATTACTTTTCGCTCGTTTCTCGCTCGACGCTCGCTCGAAAAAATTGCGCTCGAACAATGCTCGCTCGTTTTTAAGCTCGATTGTAAACGAGCCGCTCAGCTCGGTTCAGTTTGTAAATGAGCCAAGCATGAGCAGAGGTCCGTTCGGTTTGGCTCGGCTCGTGAACAGCCCTAACTAGTAGTAGAGCGTTTTAACTTTTGTTGCGGTTAATATGTAGCTCTATCTCATTTAACTATGGTCGCAAACGAACCATAGGAAGGGAAATTACGTATTTACAAACAGTTTATGAATACTTGTCGAATGAGTTTTTTTATATGAGAAAGTATACAGTACAAAGTACATAAGCGTACAAACTGTAAGAACCAACTAGAACTCGTCACGTGGCAGACGGTTTTTTTTGTAGTCTGCAATTAAGTACGCTAGTCAAAGGGTAATATAGTCTTTTTATATATCCCTGCAATCACGTTGCAATCCTTTATCAAAATATAACTGCATGATCACGTTCAAATTCAAAATCATAATAAACCTAATTTGACGTTTAATCAATTGGCGATTTTCAATAACAATATCAAAGTTCTTAAGTTGCATTAACTGAAGATTCATACATCATGTTTGGTAAATAATAGTTGAAGATTAATATATAATGTTTGCGTGATTAATCTATACTTGATCATCATCCGATTGATGTTTAATTTATATGAATTGTGCTGAATTATACTTGTTTTTTGCAGATTTAAATGAAATTCCAGACATTAACGTCAATGTTGATGGAGATTTTGAAAGTAATGTGTTAATTTTACTCATTTTATAGCTCGATTTGTTTTATATATGATTCAGTTGTTGTTTTTGTTTTCAGATATTGTGCTTGATGATCCTAATAACGAAGGTCAAGTGAATTCGATATAGGATTTCAATTTTATTGAAGAACACCGAAGAGTTCAAGGTTTTGTCATTAAATTTACTATACAGTCAGTTGTGTTTGTATATTACAACGTTTTTTTGTAGATCTAGTATGTATTTGTTTATAGCTGATTGAATGTGTTTTGATTGTAAGTTTTCCTGGATGTTAATTTGTAAGTTTTCTTGCATGTTAATGTCATGTTGTTTACACTTTTTATTATTTGCGTTTAATTATAAGTAATTGCGTATAAAGGTCTTATTTAAGAGTGTCATGCATGTTAATTGTAAGTTTTATGCATGTTATATAATTTATTAACAGTTTGAATATTTGCGTTTTAATTACTAGTAATTGCGTTTAAAAGTTTGTTTAAGATTTTAAAGTGATGTTATTATATTTTTATATAATGATGTACTAGATTAGGGTTTTTGATATATGTGTAATGGAATTCTAATTGTATTTAGTTCTTTTATTCTTTTCCCAAACTTTTTTTTATGTTTTAATTTGTACTTTTATGCATGATAATTTAAGTTATTAATCATTACTTTGTTTGCGTTTATTTTTTGATCAAGTTGCGTTTAAATGTAAATTTGTAGAATTGTGTGAAAAAGAGGTTGTAGAAGAAGTACAACAGATTTTTAACCCAGAGGTTGAAGAAATTCCCAAGCCAGAAGTTGGAATGGAGTTCGACAATCTAGAACAAGCCTACGAGTTTTATAAGGATTATGCAAGGAAGCCAGGTTTCTGTGCCAGGAAGAGCACTCAAACTGTTGTTGGGAATATTATTACTATTAAGTATTTTACATGTTACAAAGAGGGATTTAAGAAAGGCAGTAGTGATGATTTAGTTATTCATGGCGACGGTTCTAAAAAAAAAGATTAAAAGGCCGAGGAAAAGACTGTCTATTCGTACGGGATGCTTAGCACATATTTGTTGTGGTTCTCAGGATGGAAAGAAGTACAAGATTTATAAGTTTTGTTGAAGGCCACAATCACCCTTTTGTGTCACAGTTTGATATGCATTTGTTAGCAATTAATAGGCACTTAACATATGTTCAAAAAGAAATGATTTATGATCTATCTGCATTGAACCTTGGTCCGGTGAAAGCATTCAATATTATGCGGACAAAATATGGTGGATTTGAACATGTGGGGGCAACTGCTGTTGATTGCAAAAATTTTAAAAGTGGTTTAAACAGTTTCATTGGTGAATATGATGCTGATATGATTGTTTCTAAGTTGAATGACAAGAAAAAGTATCTTCCGGACTATTCATTTGAGTATTCCACTGATTCTAATAAGGCTCTTACTGCGTTATTCTGGGCTGATGCTTTATGCAAGAAGAACTATATGGAGTTTGGAGATGTCATTTCATTTGATGCGACATTTAACACCAACAAGTAGGCCAATATATATTTTTTTGCATGTTATGTATATTTTTTCTTCTTTTATCTAATATTGATTTTATGTTTTTTTTAGATACAAGATGGGATTTGTCCCATTTACTGGTATCGACAACCATTGTCGCAATGTAACCCTTGGTGCTGGCTTGTTGTCTTCTGAAACTACAGAATCATACAAGTGGTTGCTGGAGATGCTTGTTAAATAATTTGGAAAACATCCAAAAATAGTTGTTACTGATCAGGACCCTGCGATGAAGAATGCTATACAGTGTGTATTTCATTCTAGCAGACATAGACTTTGCATGCGGCATATAATGAAAAAAGTTTTTGATAGGTAACCTTTTAGATTTATATTATACTTGCGTCCTTTTTAATATTATGTTTGCGTTTAAAGTTTATCATCAATATAACAGTTGCGTTCAAACTACTCTAAAGTTGCGTATTATTTTTTTTTTTTATCATTTTTTATGTTCCCATATTGGTTATTTTTGTTGAAACCTTTTTTTTAGGTTGGACCTGCGTTATGTAGTGATGATGAGTTCAAACGTCACATATGTAGTATAGTTTGGACAGATTCAATTAGCCCGGAGAATTTTGATTTTGAATGGGGTGTTATAATGACTACTTACCATCTAGATGACAATAACTGGCTCACTGATATATTTGAGATGAGATCAATGTGGATTCCAGCTTTCTATCGTGATGAGCCTATGTCTGGTCTGATGCGAACAACTTCAAGATCAGAGAGCGAGAACCACTTTTTATGTCAAGCTACTAATTCTCAACTAACACTTGTTGAGTTTTTAAATCATTTTGAAACATCAATGGAGGCCCAAAGGTTTACCCATAGGAAGAATGATTATGACTCTTGGCACACTAAGCCTGACCTTTGGACCGACAATCCACTTAAGGCGCAAGCAGCCAAGATATTCACACGAACCATTTTTATGACATTCAAGATGAAATATATGCTGCCAATGATTTGATAAATGTCCAAACAAAGAAACACGATGAATGGTTTTTGAAGAATTTTGTTGATGATCCCAAGGCACGTGGAAAGGGTTTGTTGCAGGTAAAGTTTGTTTTTTATGATTTTTGATGTTTCTGTATGTAAAATTTATTGTTTGCGTCTTAACATTTACTATTTGCGTCTTAATTAAAAACACAGGTTTTGTTCAAGAAGGAAGAGAAGAATCCTGAAGGTGCAATTGGCATATGCACATGCAAAAGATTTGAACAATATGGATTGTTATGCAGACACATTTTCATTGTGTACAAGTTGTATAGAGTCAAAAATTTCCCAAATCGATATGTATTGAAACGGTGGACGCAGGAGGTTGTTCCTAATGAGATCAGCCACACGTTTTATGCTGCTGATTTTGGGGATGATAAAATCAAGCGGGCTAAACAACTTGCGAGAGAAATTGTTTTTGCTGGTGAGTATCTTGCCAACAATCTAATACATGATGTGGATGAGCTTCAAAAGGTCATGTATCAGATGAATGAGATGACGGATAAGGTTGAGGAGGTGAAGGCAAGTAAATCCGGGCAGACCAAATATGATAGATATGCGAGTCTGCTTGGATACAACAAACCGTTGGAGGCAACTGTCAGATTACCCAATGGTATAAAGAATAAAGGCCGAGGTAAACAAAAGAGGATCATGTCACAGAAAGAGAAGGCTGTAAGTCGCAGTGGCAAAAAACCACGCGCATGCAAGATTTGTGATGAAATAGGGCATGACAGATGTAAGCATGCGAAGGAGCAAACTGGTCAGAATCTCGAGCTTGTTGATGAACCTGATGAAGATGTTGAAGTTAATGATGCAGATGGGTTTGAAGAGGAGCAAGTGATGGATGATGTGCAGGGTGAATAATTTTTGTTTTGTGATTTGTAAAACATGTATGAATTGTGTAATTGATGTGTAAACATTACTTTACGAGAGAATTACAAAGATTGTCCTTTAATTATACTAGAAATTGCATGTTCTGTCCTTTATGAAAAATTTTCACTCATTCTGTCCTTTGTTTTCTCAATTTGCTACATCCTCTGTCCTTTAGCCTAACTTAGTTAAAAAACTTGGTTAACTTTATTTTCTAAGTTTATACTTTTAGCCCCTATAGTTTTGATCGAACCCTACCCCTTGATTGACCTCGAATTCGACATGGCAATTAACTAAATCACAGGGCTATTATAGAACATCAAATTCCGATCAAAACCATGTATAATAATCGTACTGACCTGATCGTTTTCGAGGCTAAATCGAATGATTAAAATTGCAGCTGTTGATCTTATTCTTCAAATTGCGAACGATTTGGTGGGTGTTTATGGTATATTTTTGCACATAAACGGTCGACTACGGCATAAGATGTTATAATAGGTTTCAATTTATGGTATAGAGGCTCGGTTTTGCAAGTGGATTTTTAAACGTTTAAAGACCTTTATTTTCTCAAATACATTTTTAAACGTTAATGGAATATGCTAAACACCTTATGCCTTAATCGACCGTTTCTGTGCAAAAATATACCATAAACATCCATCAAATAGTTCGTAATTTGAAGAACAAGATCAACCAGTCGCAATTTTAATCGTTCGATTTAGCCTTGAAAACGATCAGGCCAATACGATTATTATACATGGTTTTGATCGGAATTTGATGTTCTATAATAGCTCTGTGATTTCGTTAATTGCCGTGGTCGAATTCGAGGTCAATCAAGGGTTAGGGTTCAATCAAAACTATAGGGGCTAAAAGTATAAACTTAGAAAATAAAGTTCACCAAGTTTTTTAACTAAGTTAGGCTAAAGGACAGAGGGTGTAGCAAATTAAGAAAACAAAGGACAGATTGGGTGAAAAATTTCCATAAAGGACAGAACATGCAATTTCTAATATAATTAAAGGACAATCTTTGTAATTCTCTCTTACTTTACATTAGAATTTATATTTGCATTTTAATATAAAATCTTATTGCATTTTAGTATTAATCAAATACTTTTGATATTATATTTTTTCAACATGTTAATTTGATACATTTGCGTATAAATGTAAAAACCCTTTGCATGTTATCAACAATCAAAAGCGAATAGTGTTATCTATATTACAACTGTTTCAAAAAAATATACTTGCGTATTATTCACTAATGTTATTGCATCTAAAAAACCATATAAATTTCTATATATCATCATGTCTTTTCTTTAATTTTTTGTACAAGTTAGCCATCATTGTTCCATTGTTTGGCGCTTTCTGAAAATTCTTCGCTTCATCAACTACTTTGGCTCGTATCAAGTTGTAGTCAGACAGTATAATCTTTGCTACGTATCTTAGTCGTAACATAGTTAACTGCTTTTTTTGAAACTCACCTTTGTTTGCCAGTTCACATGTCTAATCTTGTTCTGCATTGTATGTCTCCATGTGCCGCATTGCAAACACTCCGCAATCTACTGCGTTTTCTGTGGTCCGCCGGCTCATTTCTCTCCGTTTTATTGGTACAATGGCGAGGTTTTCGATGTTGTTGCTTCTACTGCCTATAGTTTTCAAGCAAAGATACAACCTATGGCGCTACAAGCAAAGTGCAAGATAAGAAATTTATTTACGTACATTAATATATGATTGTTTAACATTTTTTTTTTGTTTTGTTACCAGCACTTGTGGCACTCCTTTGTATAGTTCTTCAAAATTTGTTTCATCGTTTGAGTTGTCCAGTAGCTCTACAATGGCATTCCGGATGTTGAAGCCTACCACGTAGTAATGCAGGTCTATAAGCATTGGCACCATGATTATGTCAAATCCTTTTAGGCTTTGCAATTTTAATTTCCTCATTAGATCTAACATATTGCTTGTGAAGACTGAATGCCTTTTTTTCCCAACTCTCTTCCTTTGTATAATATTCATCTGGCTGCAGTATTATGTGGAACAAAGGTAAGACACATTAATGATTTGCTTAATTTATATTTTTTTAATACAGCTTACCATCATGTTTGTTGGGCAAAACAATCTCTTCAATGAACCTTGGTTTTTCTTTTTTTCTTCGATGTTCAGGACTTCAGTCCACACGTCAAGGACATGTGTGTTTAACCATATACTAGGATACATACTTTCAAACATAATTTTTGGAGTATATGTTCCCAACTCTGAACGGAATACTATTAATTTGCTGCACGCATTTACAAACAATGTTATCATTTGTTTTTTTTACTTTTTTTTTTGTTGCAATTTGCATAAGTAAATATATAAGGACAGTTGCTTACTACTTCTCTAGTATTGGAGCCATAATGTACTGGTATATTTTGAGTTCATGGTCCGTAACTCTTTCAATCATGTCGACAACTCTGTTAACAAATGGTGTTTTCATTGCTGGAGAATTGTGATCCTGTCTTTCAGGCATGCCATATTTTTCTTGCTTGATTTTTTTCATAGCATAAAGATAGTCATCAACTGTCTGTAGTTGATTTATTGCTGAGTCAGTTATTTCATCAGAATCAGTCATTGGTTCTACAAATTGCTTCATTAGCATTTGCAGGTATATTGTTTGTAGTAACCACATCCTCATATACCTCTTTAATTCTTAAACCTTGTTCATTTTCTCTCCCTTCATTTAAACGAACAACAATCTCCTTTGTGTCATTATACTCATCATTCTTGTCATCATTACTTGCTTCTCCTACACGTACTTTTTTTACTTTTAAATGATTCCCACTTTGCACATCTTTCCATCAACTCAGTACACCAAAGGTACTTTGTTTTTATTTCTTCTACCATTTCATCCATCTCTTCCTCAATTTCCTTGTATGACCTCATCTTGTTATCCATTTCATCCATCCATACCTAATTAATAGAGTTTAATAAAATAATATTTAAAAAAAAAATACAGTTGCGTTTAAATAAAAGTATTTGCGTTTTATATAACTAACAACTTGCGTTTTATAAAAATAAACTTGCGTATTTTTATAAAAAACAACACCTTCATATGTAAATTTTACCTTTTTTGCTTTCTGTCTTTTTTCATACTCTTCTTTGTCGTATTCAACAACGGTCATTGGATATTAAGTTATGTAGTATTGAAGCATTTCTTGTGTTTGTGTCCCCAAATTTTCTAGCTCATCGACATCTTCCCAATACATGCTATACTGTTCATTACTTTCAATGTTTTCTTCAATATCTAGCTCATCGACATCTTCTCAATACATGTTATATTATTCATTACTTTCAATGTTTTCTTCAATATCAACACTTTTTTTAGTCAATGGTGTGCACACCTCGGGTAACATGTAGTCTTCATCAATGTAGTTTTCCAGATTATCAATATCTTCTTCCTTCATTATTTCAGTTTCATTACCCTTTTGATTATGAACTTCTTGTAAGTTGTACTCTTCCCCGTCATGCACAACAATTGTCTCTTTATTCAACTCATTATCTACTGTTATGTCTTCAACTTCAATGCGTTTCCCCTTTGCCTTTTCTATTTCTTCATCTATTATATTTAAATATTCTTCAATAAACGCATCATAATCATTCAATTCTTCTATTGCAACTTGCTCTTTTGCCAATTCGCAGACGTCTTTAGCTTCATCATCATCCATCAGAAGCTGTGAAGGCATAGACATTATAGCTCTAATAACATCATTTGCGCTTTCATAGCTACATGTGGTGGTATTGATTTTTTCTTTTATTATCATCACCACTGCCCTGTATTCTACGCTGACTCAATGGAACATTGTTACCTAGGTACGATTGCATCTCGTCTAATGAGTTGTTTGTGATGTAAGAGATTGCCGGTATTTTGATCTCGAGTCCTCTACGATGTCTTTTATTGTAATCGTGCAGGTACAATATCTAGTAGTTTAAAAAATACAATTAACATGTTTAAAACAATTTGCGTCTAAAACAAATAACATTTGTGTTAGTTTTAAAATAGTTTGAAATATGTACTCACATTCAGTAATGCAATTGGTCCATTATAATGGTCTTTATCACCAAGCCATCCAGCTTTAGTTCTCCTCAAACATTCAAGCATATACCCACACTAGTTCATCATTGGAATTTCAGATTCATTATCAATACCCAATAAAAATTTTTGGTTCACTGTTGTTGTTTTTGTGATTTCACCGAATATTGTATTCCATGCAACCAGAAAGTTCAACTTGAATAGTCTTCCACCATCTACATTATCTCCAATTAGTGTCAGAACCCTTCCAACACTTATTCGTGTATTATCAATCTGGTTTTTAAATTCATCTATAGCTATATCAGCACCCTTCCTTGGCATATTTTTCCAGAACAGGTATCTTTCCATTAGGAATTCCGAAAACCTCATGTACTGTTGATGATGTTATTTTGATAATATGATCGCCCAAATTTAATATGCTTGTTTCATCATCATAGTTTATCAACAACCAGTATCCCACTGCCGTAGTAGTTGACTTGTATTCCATTGATAATATGCTGCCAAATCCCATCCCTCTAACATCAGTCTTTTGTGCATCCGTTAAATAATTTATAGTCACCATAAAATCAGCTGGAGAATATCTCATTTTAAGTCTCTTGTGACTGTACTGCACGAACTCTTTTGAATTAATCTTTCTTTCATTCTTTAACCTCTTTTTCGGTGTTTCAAAATCATTGTCTGAGTCAAGTGTATTGTTTTCAATTCATCTAAGGCGACTCTTTTTTTTGTAAAATATCCAAAGGGGTTTGGAAGTCATCATCTGGATCTACAACACAACAATTATACTATAATTAATTAAACGCAAAACACATAAATTTTTATACGCAAGAAGAAATTTATTTAAACGCAGCCACTTTAAATTTATACGCGAGTACTGAACAACTTCATGCAACTAAAAATCAAAATCATATATGAAACAGTAAGAAATTTATTTAAACGCGGACACTTTAAATTTATACGCAAGTTTTCATTAGTTGCTCCCACTCATCTTGAGGTAGGTTCTTTAATCCACTTAGTTCTTGATGAAGAGAATTTCATTATGATTCCAAGAAACTTTATGCTTGCATCAACCCATACATGGATCTTATTGACTTACAGACTAAGTGTTCTTAACCTTCAGTTTAGAACTTTCAGGTTGCTTAATGAACATGTAGGTCATTGTTATGGAAAGTTGTCTTAATGTCCATCTAATGTGGCTCTTAGTCATTATGAGTTATTAGGACGGTAATGATCCTCAAAGAAATCTTTTGTAATACAGATAAGAAGATTCTTTGATAATCTAATCCCTCTTGAGTGTAATCTTTTACAATCAATCTTATCTTACAACATTCCTATTCGGATTTTGTTCAATGAATACCTTTAGGTTATTCAACCAAATCCCAAACGTTAATCTAATTTATGGAATTAAATTTTGCTAATAATAGCTTTATTCCATTTAGAAGATTGATTGATATTAATGATTTAATTAGAAGAGGTAGGATCGGTAAACTTTCCAAACATCCATTTTTGTGTTAGTCAGGCAGGTTACATAATCATCAAATTTAATGGGCTTTTAGGCGCCGATGACCTCCTAAGTTGAACATTGGGTTTATTATGATACAAACTTAACTTTAGTTAGGTGTTTTTATTTTCAGGTATATAAGGAGCAATATTAGTTTCTAAGTGTGTAAGAGTTGGTGCAGTAAGGTGTACAAGAGGAATAATCGAAGTTAAATTCAGAGTTACACTTAATGAGTCTCTCCCCCGCATCTTGTACTTCCGAAAAGTCATAATAGGGACTTTTCCTGCTCCGACTTACCATATCGATCTTAATGAATTCAGCATGCTTAAGGTCTAACATTTGGAAGATCCATAGATTTTAATAGAGAAAACAACCAAATGATGTTTATTGTCATTTCTCTTGATGAGGAATACTTTAGTAATAAATCTAAGTTCGCCCATATTTAAGCATCCACAAAAATTTGTTAGGAGTACGTTAAGTGATAAGGAGACAAGTTGTGATAGAGCATTGTCAAGTGCAAGAGGTGTAATTTGAGGATAGATCAAATTGTCGTTCCCCACCTATGTAACTTTTGCAAGTCATAAGTAGGGCATCTAATGCTCCCACTAATCTTTTAGGTCTCTTAGTATCTCCACATAATAAGTTTTAGCGATGTGTGTTAACGAGAATTGATTTCTTTAATACTTTGGTCTGTAGGAAACGAAATAGATAAAGTTAGATATTTATCTAAGCTCCACTAATGTCAATTAGTTATGAGTTATGATAGAAACCCATTTATTCCTTTCGCCATTTAATGTTTAGGGCATTTAATACATGCTTTAAAGTCATTGAGAATGAGATTTAATAGCCAAGCATCCTTTAGTGACCTGGTCATGATTTCTCATGAAATTTTGGTCTTAGTGGATGAATTGCATGGGTCTCATTTTCCTTTGTTGAATTCTCATTTTCATGATAACAAAGGTTGTGTAACGATTATTGGATCATCTAGTTTTATTTCATAAGGTTTCTAATCAGATAATGACAAAAACAATACGAGAGTTTAACTTAATAGTGGCTTTAGTTTGGTCATTAAAACCTTGTAACTGTAAAAAAAATTGTAGCTTTTAGTATTGATACTAAATTCTGAGTAATCTCAAGAATGTTGTAAGGTACCATAAAGCTTCAATACTAAGATCAATTATTAATGGTTAATAGACCCTTAATTTTGCCACTAACTCTCATCTTAAGTATTTGTTGGATTCTGGTAAGGAAACGTATAAAACTAGACTCAACCATCATGTGTTAATTGGAATTATTACCATTTGTGGAGTAAATATCCTTAATTAGGCACTACATATCGTAGCCAGTTGTTCTATTTTCTTATGGGTAATCTCATTGTTTATGCCTATTTTGTTTCTAGACCTTATAATTATCATCTCTATGGTAATTATTCTTCCTCTTTTAGATTTAATGGTAGTAAGGTGAATAACATCAACTTTTCTAGTTTAATGCGTTCCTTTTCTTGTACGTAATTCGCTATCAACACACTCATTTTACTTTGATATTTTTGAGTGTTATAGTTGATTCATAATGCATCTAATCATACTGATGGAAAAGTTATTATGCACTAGAAATTTATTGATTTCCATGCGTAACCCCTTAGCTTTATGGGTCATGTTATTCAATATTAAGATGTATTCATAGATCCCATTTAACCATAGAGTTAGATTTATTTATTTCATCCTTATTAGAAATTCGTTATATTCTTTCCTTTCCATAGATAATACATTAGTCTTAGGAATTTCTGAATCTTTAATAGCTCACCTGATAGGAATCAATAAAAGCGTTCTTGATTACCATAAGAGATATTTTGTGTATCCCACTTTCTTATGCTCAATGTTATTTTGTAATACTTTATCAGATAGAGCGTGGGAATGTCATGTCTTAAGAGGTAATTTAAGACTTAATAAGAACAAAGTTTAAGATAACTCTTCTTAGATCTAATAATTAGAGTGGATTACTGATATACGTTAAATTATACATATATAAATCCCCGATTAAACTCCCAAATTACTCGTTTTCGACCATGATTGCATGAATTCGGTACTTAATTGCTATTGGTGCCTGACAAGGCCCACCCCTAATCGATAGAGTCGATTATGCAACTGTGTATGGCAGGGGTGCATGTATTCTGAACTAAGTTGTTATTTACCGAGAAACAACTACTGCCCGCGGGGCAATATTAGTCTTGGTTTGGTTATGGGCTCAAGGGATTGCTCGTCATAGTTTGTAGGAGTTAGCTACTTTTACAAAAGGTCACTGCTTGTGTTCGTTTCGCACATGTTTTTGTTGTTAAAATGTTGTTGTTATGGAACCAAAACCTGTGAACTCACTAATATTTTATATATTGACGTCTTTTTAAACATATTCTTCAGGTAACTAAGTGCTAAACAGGTATGTGACTAGTACGGTGGAATTTGGGGATGTTGGATACTGGTCGGGGGTTTTAGCTATATTTACCATTTGTCTAGGACATAGACGGAAACATCCCCTGCTGGAACTTAATGTATGTTGTTTTGTGTAATGTTTGAAACAAGGTACTTTTTGACATCTTAATGAAATGATCTTTTCTAATTAAATATAGTTTGTGTTAATCTTGACTTTGATATGCTTTCGAGCGTTGCGCCACGTGTTTCCGCCATTGGCGTGGTGTGACACCTGGAGATCATGCTAAGCCAAGTAATTCCATGTAACGGAACTTCAAAGATCAATTTGAATAAAAAAACAAATCCTTGGTTTGCTAATGTGGCAGTTCTAGAGGGAAAAGCTTAAGTTAAACCTGATTCGTTTGAGCAAGTTACAGTTGCATTCAATAAAGGCTTACCGTAAAAGAAGATGATAAAGTTTTGTGACGGTATGGGAATTGTGGAAGCAAATATCGTGAGGGAGTATTGAACGAAATGATATTTGGATAAGTGTCAGGCATTTCGGATTGGTCTCATAGGGTGTCATGGTAGAGATCAAAATTATCAATTAAACTAGTGTGTTTCTGCGTCGTGCTTTGCGCGACGGGCACAAATGCTTTTAATACGAACTGGAAGGTGTTAAGTTAAGTTGTAGTGGTTCATACATAACATAAATTAACACATACACAAACACAAATATTGGGATGACACCGCAAACTATGCATCGATTAATTAAAACTGGAGAAGCGTCTTCTCAAGAATTCGAAATGCCCTGCTGGTTCAGTTTAACCTGTTTCTTCTAAAGATGAGGATCAATTACAGGACCCGGTAGAATTTAGGTACCACCATTCACAATTGAACGCCATTATGGAACCAATACACCTAAAATTACAGATAGCAAAGCGTGTAGGCTTTGACGATATGTGAGTGTTTAAATGAAGCACACATGGTTTTATCCGTCCCCACGTTAGGGCGGGAAAAAGGTGTTTACATGTACAAGAAGCAGTCAATGAAAGTCAAGCAACCTTTTTTTTTCTTTAGAAAAAAGGAATAGAAAATGCTGTAAAGAGTGGGTGAAAATTCCCGAATCCCAGACACTATAATTTGTGATGTTTGTCCCGGTTAAGTCCATTGTAGCTTCCCAACCCGTGTTCACAACAATTGATTTTTTTCACATGATTCAAATGTGATACATACCTTAGTTGGTAATGGTTGTCCCTGTATTCTAAGAGTTCCAACTACCCAGCCATTTGCCGCATCGCCCGCGATTGTGTGATGTTTTAGAGCTTCACACAAACAACATTAAAGATTTAACTATTATAAGAAGAGTTACCTATCTAACTATTTCTATTTTCTTGTATCATATGAATCTCAAACCATCAAATTTGTGTAAGTCAAATTGTTAAATCAAGATTTTAGTATTGACATAAAAAATACATCACGATTCACAATCTCCTAGCCAAAATTATAAAATTGGTATGTTACCTTGTTTTGGCATGCATTAGTTCCAACCCATACAACCGTATCAAGAATCGCTTCGTCATGGTATTTTTGGGTTAACTTCTTATCCTACCATTCTCAAGAATCGCTTGAAAGACATGTGAACAAAAAGCACTATACAAAAAGGTTATGCAGCAACATTGTTTTAAACTCTCTTTTTTGGCTATGCAGCAACATAGTGAATCATACCAATGAAATAAGCAATAGATGCACAATTAAGTAATCGAGAACCATGTAATCCTTTAAACTTCCAAGGGTGTGCATAGCAATATAAAAAGAATAAAATATAATATCATTAAGATTTAAGACTGCCGTATGTTTGTTAGCACAAACCTTGTAATATGCATCAATTTTTCACTGGTTAAGCTCCATAAAACCATCAATTAAAAACAAAGAAAAAAAATTAAGATATACAAATACCTACAATAGCCAAAGCTCCACATCATTATGAAATAACTCAACCCGTTTACACAGAGCATCAATCAGTTAACCACCAAAAAGTCCAAATAGAATAATGGTAGGAAATCCTACGAATACGTATTGAGAATCAAAACGCTTGAATAGGAAAAAAAACTAACCTTTGATTTTCAATTTAGGCAATAAGAATTCCACATTCAAAGATCATCAAATGAACCCTCCTTGCAACCATGTTTTTAATCGTTTAAAGTCAAATGAGAAGTAAATATCAACTCGGCAAACAGGTATCACATGTTTTTGTCCTGTACAGAAAGCAAGATAAACCCATATAAAATCAAATCCATAGTAGCAAAAAAAAAAAAAAAAAAAAAAAAAAACCAGGCTCAGAATTTCTAAGTCAAATGTGTAACGTGTGTTCATATTGGGTTCAGGTCCGGGTAGGGTTCATAACGTTTATCGGTCCAGTCTCGTAACGTGTGTTCTAATAATATTATATATATTAAATGGTTCGGTTTTTAGTTTCGCACACAACCGACTCGCTCATCTTTTGTTTTGGTTAACTATTTATTGTAAACTAGTAATAAGATGCGAATTTTTTTTTTGGGTCGGTACCGGGTTGTTACACTTTTCAGTATCTCACATTTACACGGCCGGACATCACCTACGCAGTTCAGCAGATTTGTATGCACATGCACGCACCTTGTATCGGCCATTGGAATACTCTAAAGAGAATCATTCGCTACATAAAAGGCATGTCCTCCTTTGGCTTATTTTTGGGTCCCAAGTCAGCGTCCTCTTTAGTTGCCTACACAGACGCCGATTGGGCTAGGTGTCCCTACATTAGACGTTCCACTAGCAGCTACTGCATTTAATTTTGTGATAATTTGATTTCGTGGTCCTCTAAGCGTCAACCCACTGTCTCCCATTCTAGTGTCGAGGCCGAATACTGGGGTGTTGCTAATGTCGTGGCTGAAATTTGTTGGTTAAGGAATCTACTGCTCGAGTTATTTGTTCCCATTTCTCACGCAATTATGGTTTACTGTGACAACGTCAGTGCTATCTATTTATGAGGAAACCCGGTTCAACATCAGCGTACCAAACACATCGAACTAGATATCCATTTTGTTAGGTAGCAGGTTCAAAAGGGTCATGTGCGCTTCCTCCACGTCCCTTCCAGATACCAAATAGCGGATATATTCACGAAAGGGTTACCACGCATCTTGTTTGAAGACTTCAGATCCAGTCTCAGCATTCGGTCACCTCACGCTTCAACTGCGGGGGTGTAATAGAATATGTATATTTAGTATGATTTATTTGTAATTATCGTGTAGTTATCATTTACCAAAAATATAAGAGATATGATGTATTATTTATACCAAGTCATGAATGAGAAAGGGTCAAGGCTTGAATTCCTTCAAAAAGCCAAAGAAACTATAACAACTTTCATGATGAATAGCTAACGAGTAGGGGAGAAATATATCATTTTGTGAATACAGTTGAAATTAAGTATATAAATTAATGATTTTACTATCTATTAGTTATGATTTGATACAGTAATGCACAACCGTGACTTATACTAGTTATATAGTGTCCAAAGAGCATGTAACTAGAAATTACATCTTAGGAGCGTGTTTTATGTTTGTTTCAGGGATCTTGGTTAGTCCTAAATTAGTATCGTTTTCATTTGTTTGCTTGTTTTCGCGAAGAAAACATCACTTCTGTTGACAGGTTAAGTACATACCCAACTACCACTGTACTGTTTGCTTATGTGCTCTTGATTTTTGTTCCAGAAGATTTTTATTTGGATGTCTTTGGAACAAAACCAGGCACAACAAAATCGTCTCAAGATCAATGTAGAGATCTTGTTACTAATTCGTCAAGAATTTATTCCCTCGTGTTACTAAAACCTTAGCTTTGAGGATGGCCAATTAAAAACGAGTAATGCACTTCTAAAATTTGATAATCAAGGGAAATCATACTCCAAAGCGCTATTATGACCCTTGTTATTGTTCCCCAAATCAAGCAACAATGAGTTGTATGTAGATCATGTAACTTAATTAACATATCTGAAAAGCAAACATTATTCGTTATCTTTGAAAGGCGAATTAGAGTATAACCAGCTTTACATCTGGAGGCTTGTTTGGTACTGTTCTTTTCAGCTGGCGCATAGCAGAAGATCGAGCAGCTTGCTCCTCCATCGACAAGTTCTTATCAGCTGCGCTTACATTTGAATCCTGACAGCTTGGATCGATCACAATTTTTGCAAGTGCAACAACATTGTCTATCATGTATGCAGCATGTTCAATATCGCTAATTCGACCCCAAAATTTGGAAAAGCTTCAGGTACTCAAGGGGATAACGACTAGTAACATGCATTGCTTTCCATCTCCTTTTGATAGGGGAAAACAAAAGTAGCTGCAAATTGCGACCGATGGTATTTACCTTCATTGATTAACTAAACAAAAATAGGTGATTGGAGCAAGTCATTAATTACATGGATAAATAAACCTCAATTATAAAAATCTCTAAATTTGGGCAGGCCTCAGCAATGGAAACAAACTCTAGTAGACAATCATCTTCTTCCGCACCAATTGTCAGCATCAGTTTCTGGACGTTTGGTAGTTGAGGAATCGAATGGCTTCACGATTTTCAGCAAAACAAGAAAGCAATCTCACGGTATTTCCATTAATGGTTGATTATATACATATAACTCAAGTTGAACTACTACGAACTTTTGGATGACATTGAGTTATAGTTAGAGCCTGCAGCGACGTAACATAAGAAGATATCTGCCTGAACACACTCTTTTCCATCCCTAACAGTCCTTGGCAAGTATTAACTTCTTTGAGTTTTGGAAGACTAGTGCTACAAAGTTAAAGTCCGATAAATAAGGGGATGCTAGATCCAAACCGTAATTTATTTCAAAGTGTTTTAAGTTGAGACATTGTCCACCAAGATGTGGAGATGTTGTTAATAATTCCTCACGAACCGCGTCTCTCACCTTAACATATTATTCAAGTAAAGTTTTTTAGAGACGGTCGGTAGGTCTACAATCTAGCATTTGATAATGTAAAAGGAAACTTGATCAATAGTTTTCAGGACGAGCGTGAATCCTGTTAATGTTCTCCATATCCAGTTCGACAATCTCAACCTTTTTGTTTACCACAAACTGGAGCCATTCATCAATAACTTCCTGATCAAGATCAGTACTTAATTCAAAATGAATCCAGAATCTATGAACCTTGGGTGGTTATAACTTCGGATGACACTGTTCACCTGCTCATATACCTAGACCACTCTGAACCATGTACCAACCAATCCTTGTTGATCTTATATCTTAAAACTTTCACTAACAAACATCAAAGTACAACCGGGTTATAAACAACACCACATGTGCCTCAATTTTTTGCAGACACTACTGGTAACCACGGTAGTCTTTTATCGGCAAAAGTGACAGTATGACAATGAGAATTTCATATGGCTGGTCATCAATAACCTCAACAACTAACTCAACCGGTAAACGTTTTATAGATCATTTAAGATTCAACCAGACGTAGTCCATAAAAAAAATCAATTTCAATTGCGAAATCCATTGCTAGCTAAAGAAACTGCATCCGGGATACAAATTTCAGTTAAATCATACCTAGAATGCAGATTCTAAAAGTTTTGCCATAATCAATATTGGATTTTGGCATTTACCTTTGGTTTCCTTAAAGATCTTAATGAATGGAAGGAAGCATCGACTGAAACAACAAGATTTCAATCCACCGACGTCTGAAACAACAAAATTCACTCGACAAGAACTACAAAATTTGTTTAACTAAAAGTACAAAAATTAGATCGATTGAAACTACAAAATTTAATCGACAGAAATTACAAAATAATAGACAGAAATCATAAAATTCAATCGACAAAACTACAAAATTCGATGGACATAAACTACAAAAATCAATCAGCTTAAACAACAAAATCCGATTGCTAATCATTAATTAAAGAAGTGACATGAATTACTAAGTAATGCAACAACAATATATCAAATACCAGATTTGAATCTTTTGCAACACTTGCCATTCGCAGACTATCCATAAAGTTGCTCGACACACTTATGACATACGTAATATCAAGTCTATTACATATCATAGCATGCATGAATGATGCTACCAAAATCGTTCATCTTAAACTCACTTCCAGTGATATTTTATATATGATTGATTGACAGATTCTCTGAAGGAAACACCATATCACTAATCATCCACATATACCAACCAATAGACGAAAGTGACGATCTAGAAGCTTCTTATACATATCTCTTAACATATTATTTGAAGCAACCATTTACATACTCTGAGATATATGGGCACATTAAGAGTACCCCATATATACTACTCCTTACCTATCTCTTATCATCCACTTGCCTTGTCCTTAATTTTATCGTCTCAGGCACATGTGATTTAAATTTTAAACATAAAATTTTTGTACAGAAAATAAGGAAACTTGCTTGTCCTAGTACATTTAATTTTTAGGTGAATGAAAGTGCACCATCAGAACATTCCATTATCAAGAAACCCAAAAGATATCCAACCATAAAAGTTTTAAATTCATTACCATGAAGATTTTCAAATGATAAATCTTATACAGTATTAAAACCATAAATCTTAAGAACTTTGCAGTCACTATAACAGCGCTACCTGATGTAAGCTTATTTAATTTAACAGACATATCTTAACAACAACAAGATTTACTCATGATTTATTGAAAGGTGAATTAGAGTATGACCAGCTCCACACCTGGAGGCTTCCTTGGTACGATTCTTTTCAGCTGGCGCTTAGCAGAAGCTCTTGCAGCTCGCACCTCCATCAAGTCCTCTTCAGTTATGAATACATTTCCGTTCTGACTGTTTGGATCAATCCAAATTTCTTGGAGTGCAATGGCATGTTCTATCACATACAGTGCAAGCTCGAAATCGCTTGTTCGTCCATAATACCCCAAAATTTCTAAAAACTTGAGGTTTTCAAGGCGATGATCGTTAGCAACACGCCTTGCTTTCCTTCTCGTTTTGATTGGGGAAAACCAAAGTAGCTGCAAAGACATGGTATTTTGTTTTTCAATGTTAGCACCACTTTAACATGGTTATACCGTTATACTATACGCGCTTGATTTTTCTACCACATTAAACCAAAGTAGTTGCCAAAATCTTACCAGTCATTAATCAATAAGAGAAATATACCTCAAATATAAAAGTCTCTAACATTGGACACGCCTTAGCAATGGAAGCAAACTCTAGTAGACACTCATCTTCATAAGCTCCGATTTTTAGCTTTAGTTTTTTGAGATTTGGTAGTTGAGGAACGGAACCAAATTTAGCATTTTTCTACAACAAATAAAACATAAAATAAAAACAAATAATAAAAAAAATAGAAAGAAAAAAGAAAACAATCTCGTTTTCCATAATGGTAGGGTTGAACTTCTACTAACCTCTGGACGATGGAAAGTGAGGGAAAGAGTGTGCAGGGATGAAGCGAAAGAAGACAACTGGTTGAGCACAATATTTTCTAACCCCAACAGTCCTTGAAAAATACTAACTTCTTCAAGTTTGGGAAGATTAGTGAGACATAAATCTATCTGGACACCCAAGTATTTGAATGATACAAGCTCAAAATCAGATAAATAAAGGGATTCAAGATCCATACATTGCACTATTTCAAAGTGTTTCAAATTCAGATACCGTCCAACAACACGAATATGAGTCAAGTGACTCGAGTCACGGATAGATATTGACTCAAGATGTGGAGATCTTGTTAATAATTCCTCAAGTACTCCGTCTCTCAACGTAACACTTTTAAAGTAAAGTTTTTTCAGAGACACTAGCTCTACAACCCTAGAATTGGGTAATGTTAAAGGGAACTCATAGTCTAAACCATCATCATGGATGACTTGAGTGTTGTCCATATCGAGTTCGAGAATCTCAACATTTTTGTTTACCGCAAATTCGAGCCATTCATTCATAACTCTCTGATTAAGATCACCCAAATCCAAATTAATCCGAAATCTATGAACCATGGGGCGGTTGTAATTTCGGATGACACTATTAACCTGCTCGATGTACTTAGATCGCTCTGAACCATATCGCAACCTATTTTTGGCAATCTTGATCAAACTCGTCGTTGCATCAAAGTTCAACTGGGTTATATCACACCACAAGAACTTCCATTCTTTCCGGAGACTGCATACAACCACAGCATCTTTCACAGGCAAAAGTGACAGTATCATAATAAGAACTTCATATGGCATTTGGATCAAGCTCAAAGGATCTGCATTCGATTTTTCACCACCCTCCTTCACAAAATATAAGTTGATCATCAATAACCTCAATAAGTATCATTCAAAACAATATTAAACAATAAACAAAATACGATTTATGTAATTTATACAATCCAATAGATGAATCTGGACTTTATATGAAATAATCAGAACTAATAGATCAAAACAATTATCAACCGACTGATCGTTACCACAAAACTCTTAGCAAATATTATCTCTATATCTATACAATAATAATTCAAATCATTCAAATATATATAAGATATGCCGATAATGCTAAGAAAAACTTGATTGGCTGAAACTACAAAATTCAGTGATCATCAATAACCTCAACAACTATCATTTGAAACAATAAACAAAATACGATTTATGTAATTTATACAATCAAGAGATGAATCTGGACTTTATATGAAATTATCAGAACTAATAGAGCAAAACAAATGTCACAAAACTTGATTGACTAAAGCTACAAAATTCAGTCGACTGAAACAAAAAAATATCGATCTGTTGAGAGCATATGAATTGATCGCTAAATCAGTGATTTAAAGGGCAAAATGAATAAGTCACCTTTTTTGAGGTAGATGCACCTGCACGCCTTTTGTTCTTCATTGTGGACGCTTAGATGAAGGCGAAAATGAAGTAAAGATTGGGATATATTGAAAAGGTTTTGAATAGATATTGGGCCTTGTTTGGGTCCATCAGATTTTGTTACGAAGAAAGTCTATAGATGAAACTACTACTTAAGTCAGATCCACTACCATGAAATAGGAAATGCACAAATTATTTCAAAAGGGATAGCAGCTTGTCGCTCGCTTATACACTATCCAGATGTAACTTTTATATACCGTGATATATGGTATGTTATATGTTTTTCCTTTAAGGGTATCCGTGATTTTCAATCACCCCGGAAAAATTTTCAAACTCTTCCACTAGCCAAATATATATGATCATATATACTCTATCTAGTATGTTGATTCGTCTGACTTAGTGTATGTTAGTCAGCTAGCGCGGAGCCATTTTGTCACAGCCCACTTCTATGCGGCTTTACTTGACGGATTGATAAACGTTGTTTATTTATAGTTTATAATATATACCTAGGCCCAATACTCACAAAGGAACATATAAAAATCATGCTGGTTATATAAATAAAAAACTTAATTAAGTAGATCTCCAACGAACTCAAAGCCAATCTTCCACTCGTACACAACGGTTATCCCTAGAGTTCTCACTTATCGATTCCAAGTTCATGAAAACATAGCGTATATAAGTCAAAGTTAAGAGTTTCATTTTATAAATTGTAAACAAAACATGCCAATTAATCAATTCTCATCCATCACACAAATGGATGCAAGCATAAATAACTGATATCTTTGTGAGAAATAACTGTATTTCTTAACCAGAATCAAGATTTACAGTTTTCTACTAAAAAGAGAAGGAAAGAAAAGAAAAAAAACACTCGAGATATGATTTCATCAGCTATTGGAAGATATATCTTGAAGGAAAGAGCCTGGAGGGATCATGCACTAGCTGAAATCTGGTGGACCACATTATTACTCAACCCCACATGAAGTCCTTGACTCATGACAACATTTGTGAGTTTTGGAAACCAAGAGAGATGGAAATATGTTTGTTGGCCCATTTAGGTGAATGATTGAGATCAAAATCGGATAAATAAACAGACACCTCATACAGACATTCTATGGTTTCAAAGCTTTTCAAGTTAAGTTCTTATCCGCCAACACAGATCCGAGTCAAGTATCCAGATCCATAGATGGAAGTCATCTCAAGATGTGGAGATTTTGTTAACTCACCTAGAACTGATTCCCTCAGGATTGACCTTATTCAATTACAGTTTCTTTACCAGTGCATGTTTATTCATATAGTATATCACAGATTCGTATGTCACGTTGATTGCAAATATCTTTAAAAAAATGCATAATGTATTAACTTAAAATGCAATTCTTCCAACAAAAAGCCAATAAATAAAAGGGAATGAACTGTTTCACTTTTACACATTTTCATAGTATGACCAGGTTGACACCTGGAGGTGATCTTGGTATGAGCTGCCTCTTAGCAGAAGACCGAGCACGTTTCTCTTCCTTTAAATAGTTATACGGAGGTAATAATTTGTGCCACATTTGGTATCGAGGATCTATGACGATTTTCTGGAGTGCAACGGCATTCTCTATCATGTAAACAACAAGTTCAAGGTCGCTTACTCGACCGTTATACCCCAAGATTCGGAAATGTTTGAGGTGATCATGACGGTTACTTGTAACGTGCATTACTTCCTTTCTCCTTTTGACTGGTGAAAACCAAATTAGCTGTAACAAACATAAAAAAAAATCGTTACAATATTGTTGGCACAGTTTTTATGCCATTAAATTAACTTCTTTAGTGGACATAACATAAGTACCTTAACGGTAAGAATCTCCAAACTTGGACATGCTTTAACTATAGAGGTGAGGCATAGTAAACTTTGATCTGCATGAGCTCCGATTATCAGCATCAGTTCTTTGAGATTTTGTAACATAGGTAGGAAAGCGAGGTTCAAAAATCGCTGCAACAAGAAGTAAACAATTTCAATATTTATCTATTAATGGTTGTAAATATATTAGAGATGAACTGCGAACCCGGGGATAATATTCAAAAAAGGACAATTCCTGCAGGGACGAAGCACTTGATGATATCTGCTTGAGTAAATTATCCTCCAACCCCACAAGTCCTTGACATATAAGTTTTCTGAGTCTTGGAAGATTGGCTAGATTTAAATCTATAGGTTCACCCTTGTGCTCGAATGACACAAGATCAAAATCAGATAAATGAATGGATTTCACAGACGGACATTCATGTATCTCAAAGTGTTTTAAGTTAAGTTCTCGTCCACTAATACGAATATGGATCAAGCATCCGGAGCCATGGATAGATATCTTCTCAAGATTGGGAGAGTTTGTTAGAAATTGTTCAAGAATTTCTTCCGTCACATTAACATTCTTCAACAATAGTTGCTTAAGAGACGGTATCTCCACAACTGTAGCATTTGAGGTTGGCCATTTGAAAAGGTGTCCTCTGTGGGATAATCGTAAGGGGAACTCATAGTTGGATTCATAGTTGTGGGCAGAACCAAAATACCGGTGACCATCATTGTCAGCGAAATTGAGTTCAATCATCTCAACTTTCTTCTTTACAGCAAACCTGAGCCACCCATCGATATGTGTCTGAAAATCTTTATTCAGATTGAAACGAATCCGAAATTCTTTAACTATTTGGTGGTTATAGCTACTGATGACACCATTCACCTGGTCCAAGAACCTGTTGCGCCGTGTATAAAACCCCCTCCTATTCTTTTCTGCCTTACTTAAGTCCTCGGTACCATCAAAGTTCAATTTAATTAAATTACGCCACAAGAACCTCCATCTTGTGCACACACTGCTTGTTACAACTGCATACTTCATAGGCAAACGACACAGAATCATAACAAGAATATCATCTGTGAGTGTGTTGATGAAATCTGTCGAGTCTGATCCTTCATCAACCTCCTACAAAAATTCAGTTCATCAATAACCTTAATAATCACAATTAAACAAAAACCGATGAAGTGAGTCCCTAGATGAATGTTACCATTTAAGAAAAAGATATCTAATCAAACAAAACAACCATGATGAGAACAAGAAGCAACGCCAAAAACATAAACAATCAGGAACCCTACAACGAAAGTACCTAAGAAACAACATTGTCCATATTACAAATTTTAGTTAGACGTTTCTCTAAAACGTTGATCCTGATAGACTGTCTTATACGGAAAACAACTTAAACTATAATCGACGTCTGATTGCAAGAACAAACTTCACTGTCCTTAAAGATCAAAATCATTTAAAGTAAACACACATTGAAACCACAAAAGCCTAGATGAATGCCACTAATTGTTGTTAAGAGAAATCTAATCAAACAAAACAATCATGATCATTGATCCTGATAAGTTATCGTTTATGGAAAACTAATTTGGGTATAATCGACGTCTTATTGTATGAACTAACTTTATTTTCCTTAAAGTTGAAGGAAATATGCACTGAAACTAAAAAAATAAATCGCTAAATCACAGCCCATAAATAAATAACCTGTATCAATGAAGAAATCACCTTGTTTTTAGCAGATCGATACCTTCTGTACTTCATTGTGGTTTACACGATCAAAGAAGATTACCAGAAGTGTTTGAGGCTAAAATTGAGGCGAAGCTTTGCTTTTAACCCTTATTTATAAGCGGTGGTTTTATCCTAGTTTCATCAGGGCATTTAAAAAAAATATATTTTGTAATTTTTTGCATAGCCTTTTTAATTGTAATTGGGCTTTTTTTTTTTTGGGTCCATGGCAAAGCGTCACCAGATTTTGTACAAAATTTAAGATTTAAACAAAGGATACTTCTAAGTAGGGTTGTTCAAAACGCTCGGCGCTCGCCGATCGCTCGTCGCTCATTCGGAATTTGCTCGAAAATTGCTCGTTCGATTTTTCGCTCGGTTGTAAACGAGCCGATCGGCTCGGTTCGGTTTGTAAACGAGCCAGGCACGAGCAAAGGTCCGCTCGGCTCGGTTCGGCTCGATATAATTTTATTAATTTATTATATATATAATTATGTATATACACATTAATTACATTTATATTTAGTGTTTTATACATGCCAGTCTATTGGGTTTGATCTATAGGTTCACCCTCGTGCTCGAATGACACAAGATCAAAATCAGATAAATGAACGGATTTCACAGACGGACATTCATGTATTTCAAAGTGTTTTAAGTTAAGTTCCCGTTCACTAATACGAATATGGATCAAGCATCTGGAGCCATGGATAGATATCTTCTCAAGATTGGGAGAGTTTGTTAGAAATTGTTCAAGAATTTCTTCCGTCACATTAACATTCTTTAACAATAGTTGCTTAAGAGACGGTATCTCCACAACTGTAGCATTTGAGGTTGGCCATTTGAAAAGGTGTCCTCTGTGGGATAATCGTAAGGGGAACTCATAGTTGGATTCATAGTTGTGGGCAGAACCAAAATACAGGTGACCATCATTGTCAGCGAAATTGAGTTCAATCATCTCAACTTTCTTCTTTACAGCAAACCTGAGCCACCCATCGATATGTGTATGAAAATCTTTATTCAGATTGAAACGATTCCGAAATTCTTTAACTATTTGGTGGTTATAGCTACTGATGACACCATTCACCTGGTCCAAGAACCTGTTACGCCGTGTATAAAACCCCCTCCTATTCTTTTCTGTCATACGCCGTGATAACAATTATATTAGAACAATGATGGTTACCAATAAAACTGCGACCGGATTAATTATGGCTATGTAAACAATCATATTGTGTTGAAATCATCTTGATAATTTAGTTTTATGTTGATTAAGTTTTGAATTGCAGCTATGTACACAATGTTACCAATGATGATGAGATAGCTTGCTATAGGGTCAAATATGAGCAAAGCTTCCTAAATGGACAGACATTGCAGAATGTGGCTAAGATTGATGTGGAAACAAAGGTCATAGCAACGCAGGAAAGGGCAGGGGAAGAAGGAAGAGATAAAGGTGAGGACAGAGGTGAAGGTGTTTGAGAACGAGAGGGAGGCTAAATTGGCAGAAGCAAATGTCGACCTAGCGATGAAGAAGGCAAGGTGGGCCAAGAATCACAGGTAGCAGAAGTGGAGGCGAGTAAGGCAGTGGTGCTTAGGGAGGCTGAGTTGCAGAAGGAAATGCAAGTCATGAACGTGTTAACTCAAATAGAGAAACTTAAGGCTAAGTTCTTGAGCAAGGCTAGTGTTGAGTGTGAAACCAAGGTAACTGCTAAGTAAACTATATTGATCACATATTTGTTATGGATGGCTTTTTTATTTTAATTACAGTTACAAAACATATCTTATGTGCAATTTACAGTTTTTACTAATTCATGTTAAGTGAATGTGTTACGGTTTGTAGGTATATATATTATGAGTATTAGAGCTTTTCTCTATATAGGTTCTGATTTTACTGATAGTTGATAAATATAATTTATGAAAGATCTAAAGTTGATTTGTTTATTAGTCTAAGCTGGATTTAAAAGTAGATTTTGTATTTATACACACGTATATGTATTTATTGTTTGAATGTGTTAGTGTGTTATTTGTTTGGATGAATAGGCGACTTTTAAGTTTGAAGACAGATGTGATACAGTGAGTCTAGCGGTGCATCCAAGCGGTGATGATATTACATGCTCTACGACCAAGGGTAGTTGCAGGTAGGGCTGGCATAACAGGTTACACGAACCTGTTAAGACACGAACACGAAACTTGTAAACACGAACACGACACGAAATCTAATCGTGTCAATTTTTTCAAACACGAACCTATGTATAACAGGTTAACACGATAAGACACGACAAGACATGATAATGAACACCTACTAAAATAAGTTAACACGACAAGACACGATAAGACACGACAAGACACGATAAGACACGATAACACACGATAAGACACGGCAAGACATGATAAGAAACACGATAAGGCATGACAAGACCGGCTAAGACACGTACACGATAAGACACGAACACGAAACAGGTAAACACGAACACGACACGAAAATAAACAGGTCTTAACGTGTCGACCTGTTATAAACACGAAACCTGTTTAGGCCAAACACGAAACCTGTTAAAATCGTGTAGGTTCGTATCAGGTTATCGTGTTCGTGTCTAAATTGCCAGCCCTAGTTGCAGGTATGTCCAGTTAGATATTAAACCTTAAAGTATGAGGACTTTTGATTGTTAGAATTTGTTGTAATTTTCTATTCATGTTAGTGACAAAATTATTAGGTATGTTTGGATGTGTGTGGGAAGTGGTTATTACTATTTGAAGTCTCAATTATGGGTTACGACTTGGGAGTATTTTGGGTAAACAGTTGTGGTTAAGATTTAGTAGTTATAGAGGATTAATTTGTTTAATTTGATACTTTTTTTTTATTTTTTGTTTGTTTCTGAATCATTAATTTTGAGTTTAATATTATTAATATAGCTCTCAATTTGAAATTGGAAGTTATAGGCGGTGAATCGAAAGTTTAGTCTCCTTGCAATAGTGGTTTCCCTACTTCTCATTATAGTAAATATTATTAATATTTGTTAATAATAATAATTGCTAATAGTTTTATGTTTTTATTTTGAATTTAAGCTTATGTAAAGTTTATATAAATTATAGATATCTTTGCTAATTTAGTTAAAGCTGAAGATTGGAGCTGACGTGATGTTGTTTTGGGGCACTCCATGGGTGGTAAGGTGCCTTTGCAATATGCGTTGAGTTATGGGTGTGGCGATTATGGTAGGGCAGCTAAGTTGCTCAAACAGGTATTTTCATATGAAAGTTTGTATTAAGTAGCTGACAGCGTAGAAACATCCATCAATTTTGCTAATTGAAATGATACAATGTTTTCTACTTTTATCATTTTTATTAAGTCATATTACATTTATCAATCCTGGGACACTCCTGGGTAATCAGCTAGTAGAATATAATAAAAATATTCTTACATTCCTCCCGCTTGGCCGAGTAATCCAATATTATGAGATTTGGTAACATTTTCATGATAACAAAAGTTGTGAAAGTGTATTGTATCATCTAGTTCTATCTTATAAGGTTTCTATTTAGATAATGATAACCAATAATATGAGAGTTTAAGTTAATAGTGACATTGTTTTGGTCATCAAAACTCATAAATATCAAAATATTGTTTTAGTATTGATACTAAATTTGGAGTAATCTATGGAATATTGTAAGGTATCATAAAGCTAATACTAAGATAAGTTATTAATGGTTCTTTCAACCATTACATTAAATTCGCTACTTACTCTCATCTTAAGTATTTGTTAAAATCTTGTAAGGAAACAAATTGAACTAGACTCAACAATCATGTGTTAATTGGAATATTTATATTTGTGGAGTCATGAAATATCAATAATTTGCTACTACTTATCTTAGCCAGATTTTCTCTTGGGTTATGGATAGTCTCAGTGCTTGTGCCTAATCTAATGGCATAGTTTTGCAGTGAGACAACCGCTTATTGAACTTAGAGGTTGAAGCAATACTTGTATTTTGTTTCCAGACTTTAGAACTATCCTCTCTATTGTAAACTAGTGAGAAACCCGCGCGTTGCGGCGGAGTAGACAATATGAAGCGGGAACATAACTCAAACCTTATAATGTTTGGTTGGTTATCGTATTAGAATGGTACCGAAACTCTTGTTTGATGAAAAGAAAAGACAACCATGTAATCTAAATAAAAATAGTAACAATAATGTAAATAACAAAACAAAAACTTGCCAACAAAATATGAACAAAAAATAACAAAACAAAAACTTCCAAAAGCTACTACTTGTTTCATAGTCTATCAAAATAATTACCACAACTCCAACAAAATGCTTAACACAAAAAACCCGACTTCATTGGCCTGCTATTTCACCGAAGGGCTAACCATGCCATGATCACCTGCTGCATCTACATCATCATTTTGAGCTTAAGGGATTTCCTTTTGCAGCATTGATGTTCCTTTAAATGTCATCATAGCAGAACATGATTGCCTCAGCTCCGTAAGCTGAAACCCAAACAAACGACATATTGGCCATTATAAATACATACACACATAGTGGATGGTTCAAAAACAGAACAATAAGAACTACGATAAACAACCCTAACCTTTCATAAAAAATAAATGGAAAAGGATATAAATCTCTCTAATTAATTAATTCCCTAATATCTTTCCTCACTTCCTCGTAACAAGTCTATATAACACTTATGAGTACATTCACCTAACCATGATGTATTTTAAGAGATGTGTTAGAATCTAAGATAAACAAAAAAAAGATATATATAACCCTAACCGCCGGCGTTGCAACAGAGTCAGACCGGTTCACATAGTCATCAACACCACTGATGTTATTCGCACCGTCTGTGGTTTCAACCACAAATTTGTTCAATACATTTTTTATACAACGATATATACCCTTCAATTGGCGATTTAAGGGGGATTTGAAAGGAATTTAACATTATGCCCACAATTAGTACATAATAATGGAGAGACCGTTTTAAATAAATGAGTAAAATCAATTGTGCATTCAATTCGAGGATTACACAACCGATCGGGTGTGCTATTATTAATGAAGAATGAAGGTACTAAAAGATGTAGTATATTTTAACATGATGATTAAAAAGACTCATTTACCCTTATACAACTGCATCAAGTATTTGTACTTTGAGTAATTAAATTTGTATTTACTTAAATTTTACAGGAATCCCTCCCTCATGCTTTATATATAGTATAGATCATTTTCCACTTTTAAGGTTTAGTGGTAGCTTAGTGAGGTGAATAACATCTGATTTTTCAGTTTTGGGCGTTTCTCTTCCTATACGTATGTTGCAATAAATACACTCATTTTCATTTGGTACCTTTGAGTGTTGTAGTTGATTCATAAGGAATCTAATCATGAAAAGTTATTGTATAATACATTAAAAATCTGTATGAATTCCATGTATAAGTATTTAGTTTTATGGGCCATGTTATGTAATATTATGATGTGTTCACGAATGCCACTTTTTTTTTTATTTTAGTTAGATTTATTGCATGCTTTATAGGAGCTCTTTTGATCCTTCCATAGAAAACCAATTAGTCTTATGAATTTTAGAATTAGGAATGAATCTCCTGATAGCAAACGTTAATGGAGTTCTTGATTACCAAAGTGAAATTATGTTTGACTTATCCCACCTCTTAATGAAAATAAACACCTTTTTTAATAGAAAAAATAGGAGGACTATTTGTCTTAAAGGATAATCAAGACTCAGTAACAACAAATTATATTAGGTTTAGGAATAAAAAGTGGAATAGTTAGTTTGAGATACAAATTTGTAGAGGAATTTTAGAATGATTTACTTTGTGGGGTATTCAAGAAAGGAAGACAAAAATTGGGATCATTATATTTGTAGGATCAGGATTTCTCGATTGACAAGAAACTTGATGTTACTACATGCGTATTTGGATCAAAGGCAGAATCAATGATCCGATTAGTTTTTAGACGTGATAGAGATGTTAGAAAGATAGAAAAATAAACACACACACAAATCATATCACAATTGGGCAACACTTCATCGTTCAAAAGCAAAAATGAGCAAAGGTTTTGAGCAAGAGTTGTTGAACACAAGGTACCTATTTTTAGGCCTTGTGTCCTATTCCTGGACCCTTATGGGTTTATGACTCTCATACGCATGGAAGGTTTCTAACTGTTACAAATCGATGCGCAAATGTCTAAAATGCTACCCTACACCACCAAACAGTATAAAATCATGCCTACGACTAATATAGACTTATCACTAGCCAGGCACATGCACGAAGTGCACTAATAGTCTCCCATTAGACCTAGCTAGTGATATGCATATTTAACTAGTCACTAAGCTGGGGATATATGGAATAGACGTTCACATACTCCCCCTAAGGACTAGCTAATGTCTTTAGTCTTCAAGTCTTCATATCTGGTAATCTTCAACTTGGGAAAATACACCGTAGTGCACTAACAATCTCCCCCTGAAAACTTGAATACTTGCTGATTTGCGCTTTTGTCATGGCTTCATAAGGTCTCATCTTTGTCTTTGATTAGATTTGTTGACTTAGGAGGAATCAAGAAATCTCCGTTGTTTTGATTGACGATTCTGTGATGAAGATGGAAATCAATATCATTTGCACTTTCATTTCTCGATTCTCATCTTCCTTAGCTTTGACGTTCTATTCAATAAGGAGCAAAATTTTTGAGCAAGAGTTACAACCGAAGAGTATGAAGTTCCTATTTATAGGGAACCTCCCTATGCCTGGAAGCTTCCAGGTGTATGACTCTCATATGCCTGGAAGTGTTACATAGAAAACGAAATATGCGTTAACGACCTAAAATGCAACTAGATTAACTACCAATCACTATAAACATCATATAATCATGCCTACGACTAATATCAACCTATCACCAACTGTGGACATACACGAAGTGCATCAACAGTTTTAAAATGTTGTGTTTTAGTTGTGTGTTAAGTTTTAGCGGTGTGTTAAATTTCATGGCTATAATATTTCTCATTGTGTTAAATTTCATAGCACATGTAGTCAAGTGTTTTTTTTTTTTTTTTAATTTCACTTTCATTCAACCACCACAGACGAGTCCTCAAAACAAGTACCGCTGGTGACGACTTACACCATTCTTCCCAATTTAAATCTATGAACTTGGACCTATTCTTAAGCCAAAAGAACGACAAGCTCTTAATGTAGTAAGTAACAGTGAGACTACAACATCACATGAAAACCAAAAGAAAAGATATCCATTCTCAAAAGTATTTCATTCAATACCATAAATATACTCCTAAATTGTCCATTCACCATGCCAACGCTACTAAAGTACTTTATTTAACTTAAGTAACATATCTGAAAAACAAACTTTATTCATGGTATACTGAAAGGCGAATTAGAGTATGACCAGCGTCGCAGCAGGAGCCTTCATTGGTACCAGACTTTTCAGTTGGCGCATAGCAAAAGATCGAGCAGCTCTCTCCTTCTTCAGCAATTCCTTTTTAGTTGTGATTACATCGGGATTTTGACAGCGTGGATCAATCACAAGTTTTTTGAGTTCAACCGCATGGTCTAGCACATATGTGGCTAGTTCTAGGTCGGAAAGTCGACCATAATACCCCAAAATTTTAAAAACCTTGAGGTTTCCAAGACGATCGCTGAAAGTCATATTCCCTGCCATCCTTCTCCTTCTGATTGGGGAAAACCATTCTAGCTGCAAAGACACATGGTATTTTTTTCAATGTTGACACCACTTTAATAAAAGTAATTAACTAACTGGACAGATATACACCTGAATTATAAAAGTCTCTAAATTTGGACACGAATTCGTAATGGCAGTAAACCATAGTAGACTGTCATCTTCATGAGCTCCAGTTATCAGCGTTAGGTTCTTGACATTTGGCAGTTGAGGAACAGACAAACCTATTGGTGTATTCTGCAAAAAAATAAAATAAGAAAAGGAGAGAAAATAAACTCATGTTGATCCGTTAATGTTAATTATATACATAACTAGACTAGAGTTGAACTATATATTACTAACCATTGGAAGATGTAAAGTGAAGGAAAGCGGCTGCAGTGGCGAAACACAAGAAGAAATCTTGGTGAGCAGCGAAACACATGAAGAAAAATGGGTGAACACAAAACTTTCCACCTTCCATGTTCCTCGGTAAATATTTACCTCTTTAAGTTTTGGAACATTACTGAAACACAAATCTATGGATGGACCCATGTATGTGAATGATACAAGGTCAATGTCAGATAAATGAATTGAATGAAGATTAAAGCAGTCCCTTATTTCAAAGTGTTTTAAGTTAAGATGTCGTCCACCAAAACGAATACGAGTCAAGCATCTGGAGCCATGGATGGATATCGACTCAATATGTGGAGATCTTGATACTAATTCTTCAAGAACCGCGTCGCTCACCAAAACATTATTCAAGTAAAGTTTTTTCAGAGACCTTAGCTCTACAACCATATCACTAATGTATTTTCCTTTCTTTCTCACTGGTAATGTTAAAGGGAACTCATAGTTTCCAGAAAAATGGCGAACCTTTTTAGCGTTGTCAATATCCAGTTCAAGAATCTCAACCTTTTTGTTTACCGCAAATTGGAGCCAATCATTAAAGTAACTCTGATTAAGCAAACGCAAATCAAAATTAATCCGGAATCTATGAACCACAGGGTGGTTGAAACTCCGGATGACACTGTACACCTGTAGGATGTACTTACTCCGCTCTAAAGGAAAATGGCTCTTTCCCTTGTTGATCATAGAGAAACTCTCACTTGCATCAAAGTTCAACTCGGTTAAACCACACCACAGGTTCTTCCATGTCTTGCAGACGCTGCTGGTGACCACGGCGTCTTTTATCGGCAACAGTGATAGTATGACAACCAGAATTTGATAAGGCAGGTCTGTAATGAGCAAACCTGAATTCGATCCCCCATGATCCTCCTTCATAAAATGCAAGTCATCAATAACCTCAACAACTAATAATTGAACCAGTAAACATAATATGGATTATATAATTTACACAATCAGAACTAAAAGAAGAAATCAACTACAATTAAAACATTCCATCGGCTGAAGCTACAAAAACCAATCGAGTCGAACTCCAAAGTTCAATCGACTGAAACGACAACATTCGATCGACAGAAACCACGAAATTCTATCGACTGAAACTAGGAAAACAGTCAAGTGAGCCTACACAGATCGATCTGTTCAAAAAACAAAAATCCATGAGTGAAACCACAAAATCAACCGAATTTTCAATCCGTTGAAACTACAAAAATCAGTCAAAATTCGATCAACCGAAATTCGAACCACCAAAACTAAAAAAACCAATCAAAATTCGATCAACAGAAATTCGATCTACTGAAGCTACAAAAATCAACCAAAATTCCATCCACTGAAACTAAAAAATCAATCAAAATTCAATCAACCGAAATTCGATCTACTGAAACTACAAAAAACAACCAAAATTCCATCCACTGGAACTACAAAAATCAATCAAAATTCGATCAACAGAAATTCAAACCACCAAACTAAAAAAATCAATCAAAATTCGATCAACCGAATTTCGATCTACAGAAGCTACAAAAATCAACCAAAATTCCATCCACTGGAACTACAAAAAACAACCAAAATTACATCCATTGAAACTACAAAAATCAATCAAAATTCGATCGACCGAAATTCGAACCACCAAAACTTAAAAAATCAATCAAAATTCGATCCACCAAAAAAAAAACAAACCAAAAAAATTAACCAAAATTCAATCCACCGAAACTACAAAATTTTATGCTGTTAAAGACGGATATGACTAATAGATTACCTTTTGTAGATCAGTTCGGCGCCTTTGGTTCTTCATTGTGGATGACTAGACAAAGAAGAAAATGACGAGAGCAGCTAAAGCAGAAGTGAAGTTAACGTAATAATTTCAGGTCTTTAAGCGGTGGTTTAATGTTTTGAACAAAAGTTTCTATGGCCTCTTTGAAATTGGGCCTTGTTTAAGTCCATTATATATATATGATGATTATTTCTCTTTTAAGCCACGTAGTCAGCTATGTTTAATACTGATTACATGCTAAAACTCTTACATTTTGTATCCCAAAAGATTAAATTTTCAGTATTTGTACGGCTAGGTATTCTTTTCGAGCGTCGTCACATATGACACCTAAGTATGTTAACTCTATCTAGCACGCACATTCGTTTGATTTATCACATTATGGTATGTAACGATTTTGAAATATGTATAGACCACTTAAATGAAGAGCGGAGGAAAGCCAACATAAAAGATGAAAATGGCCGTCTCATTGCTCTAATGTGAAAAACATGATTCAAGCAGTGATAGATAATCCCGGATGCAAGAATTGGAAGAAGCTGGTGTACATGGTCGCAATCGCCACCATATGGAACATTTGGGCAGTCAGAAATAGCATGGTTTTTGATGGGAAGTTCAAACCGGTAACAAGGTCGGTCGAAGCAATTAAGGAAGACGCGTTTATGTGGATTTCGAATAGGTCGAACCTTCCATCTTTGAGTTGGGAAAAATGGTCCGACTTTGATATTCTAGATTTGTTGTAGTTCGTGTTTTCCTTTGGTGTTTTGGGATCTGTATTGGAGTTTTCAGCCTCTTGCTGGGCCTATATATATATAGCGCTTTTGCCGTTCAAAAAAAAAAAGATGAAAATGAAAAACGGCACAAATTTTGGATGGGAGGGGGGTGGGTTAAGTGCATTTTGTCGATTGGATATTGAAGTTTAGAACACTTGGACTTGCCCAAGAGTCATTCTAAAATCTCAAAATCACCTAGAATACAGAGTTCAACATACACATCATCGGTGGCTATGAAAACAATTTCAATATATACCATCATAGGATGTGTATATACTACCAAAAACAAGTTTATAATTATGTGTTCTTCTTCAATAGTTCATTCATATTGGATAGTTAAACGTTCCATGATCACAACATAATTAAACATTCCATGACTAAACGTTCCATATATGTATATGACATTGTTTCATTTACTCAGCACAACATTTATAATTAAACGTTCCATGATCACAACAAAGTTTGTTGTTCATTCATTTGGCTGATCATGGTTAGACTAGTTACATTATACGTTAAGTTGATAATCCTCGGTTTCATATTTTTATTAAAATCAATTTTAACATGATATTATGTTAGCCCCCTAATTATATGAATACACATCTTTAGATTAATATAGTAACCACAATTGCTATAGGGCACTATACGTGCCTAATTTCGATTTGATCAAAATATATGATTATCAATGTTTATAACTGTTGAATGTTGATCAAGCTAAATATGAATTCCATGGCTTCAAAATATAAGTTATCTTATGTTTCTTATTGCTTAGTTATGTTTGTGATTTAGTTTAGCTTTACTTTATTAATCGCAACATGTTTGTATCCTTTTTACAATAGAATATATAATTAAGTTTTTGCATGATTATGTAATTATCTAACACGAAAACCACCAATATCTGTACCCGTATTAACTATTAAGTGTATCTCTTACTCCTAAATGGGAAAATACATACACTTGTAAACAAAAGTCACATATAGTGAATATGCCTTTTAGAATGTATTTTTTTTATTAAGGTATGCTACATAATCCAATATGGCTTCATTTTCAGCCATATGCACTCCAAAGATAATATGGACTCTAGTTTTTACATTTGTCAATGTTTTATACATATATGGCATTACAATAAGAGATATGTCCATATCCATTCTTGAGCACATTAGAGACCATGTCCAACACCTTGAAAATACCACACTTGATGCTAATATAGGTAATCTCTCTAGCTTGTGTATGCGGACCTCAGCTATTTTCATATGAATTAGTAAGATCAAAAACCTCCTTTTTGTATGTATCCATTAATCAATAATTATGCTTGTATTTATTAGTACTTTTACACATTTTCATCTTTTGATTGAATAATTAACAGTATTAAAGTGATTGACAACCAAGAAAGAGATCTATTAGGTCCCAAGTACAATTTAGTAAAATAATAACCCTTTCATTTACAAATATCATGATAACTCATGTCAAGTATAAGGGCAAAGATAGATACTTAATATAAATGCAAGATTTACACACACACATATATGTATATATGCATAAATGCATGTATGTAATAAAAAGAGTGTTAAAATCATGCTAAATCGTGCCAAAAACTGCAAATATCATGATGAGTCAAGAGTGTAAACATATTTGTTTAAGAACTAAAATACAAATATCTAGTATGATTAAATTGAAGTAACATAACTATCAACAATATCAAAAACTAGGTTAATAGACTTTATTTTTCTAAGCCACTTAGCTACATATATTATTGTTGTTTGGTAGTTGAAATTCTTATTTCGTATGAGCTAGCTTTATGTTTTTAGTTATTTGCTAAGTATAGTGTATGTTTGTAAGAGGTTGTCACATATAATAGGTAAAACTGTGTTAACTCTATTTAGCATGTAGATTCATTTGATTATAACATATATTAGCGTTGTGGGTCATCAATGGGTAATATTGAGGTCAGAAGGAGCCTAAGGATGCTTCCAGCAAAATTAAGGGCATGAGTTATCAATTGGTGATGTATTCTCACTCTCGCCCCCTCTGAACTTAAATCTCAGTTCAATAAACTATCCTTTGCTATAAATTGTTTGTTGTTCAATTTGTTTCAATTATCACACACAACAAATGATAGCACATAACCTCATTTAAATCAATAAAAACCACTTAAATGGAGAGAGATGAGGAAACAAAAGAAATTGATGAAGAAGATAATTGAACGGAAAAGAAAAATGATTTACTAAGTATGACACATGTATGACGCCATACGGAATAAAGTTACATACAAGCTTAGCGAATTACTTGGATATTGTTGATATTAAATGTATTTTGGCTACAATTCATGGATATTAAAATGTTACTTTGTACATATATTTCTACAAATCAAATGTTACCTAGTACATAGATTGTTTCAACATACACTTATCAGTGGTTGTCAAGACATTTGGATTAGATAGCATAGCAGCAAGCATGTATACGGACAAAACAAGTGTTAAATCATACATTTTTCTTTAACAATCCATTCAGCCTGGATAGTTAAAAATGCTCCTTTGTACATATATTTCTATTTGGGGTTTAAGCTTTTTGGAAATTTCGCGTTCTCAATAAGCTTTTCACTTCTCTATATTCTTCAATAAGACATCATCTTTGGAACCTTTGATGCCATAATTAGTTTGGCGCCTTATCCACCTTTTACGTTGGAACCATACTAACCATGCTAGCATGAGTTATCAGCCATTGAACCGTGGTTTATCAACAAGTATATATAATGAATTTTGCATGATATATAACTCCAAACAGTCAAGTATTTCCATATATGATTCTAATATGACGTCATATCTGTCTCTTGAAGTCTACATTCACAATATCTTCTTAAATGAACCAAAATCTTTCATCTCAAAGTCACCTTCGTGTTATTATTTTAATCGATTGATCTCTAACATATTCTTTGGAGTAAATGACATATTATCCACATATACCAAAAAAACACACACCAAATAGACTATGAAGAATCTACTTGTATGTATCTCTAACTTACTCTTTGAAGCAACCATGTACATGTTATATGTTGGGCTCATCAAGAGTTCCGAATAATACTTCTATATGGAGCTTAGGATTGACTTGTTCCTAACTCTTTCTTATTCAACATATGAAATTTATTAAGTGTAACATTACAAAAGAGGGATGATATGTGTTTAGTGCACCACAATCCATAACCCCTCGCCCACATGCATATCATAGAAATAAATATATATGCACTTCTTAGATCATGTTTTCCGTCATTTTCATAAGCCTATTTTTCCTTTTCTTCTAAAAGAATAATGCTAAATCCATGTATACATTTTCCTACTACGGACATCAAGTAACCATTTGTCATAAATATATATGTAGAAGAGATTTGAATGCTATGGGATATTTTTAGTAAAATATTTTGATAATCATATATGCATACCCATTACCCAATTAACCTACTTTACAGGTTAATTTTGTCATCTCAAGCATATATGGTAAGTAAAAGTGCATAATCAGAACACACCATCATCAAGAAAACCAAGAAAACAAAAAGATATATGTGCTAAAAATTTTGCATTCAATAACATACAAGATCCACCTAATGCAATTCATTTAAGTTAATTAAAAGTTATGAGAAACAAACTTTACTCCTGATATACTAAACTGAGAGGTGAATTAGCGTATGAACAGTTTCGCACATGGACGCTTCATTGGTACCATTCCTTTTAGTTGGCACCGGGAAAAAGATCGAGCAACTCTTTCCTTCTTCAACATCCTTTGGACTAGAGATAACATCCGGATCATGACAGCGCGGATGATGTGTCGAGGAATTGACATGTTTTCCACACATATTCTCACCTATCTTACACCCGAAGTTGTGGTTTTATCTCAGTTTTATCATGATTTATTTCTTTTTGTAGATAATTGCAGGATTTGAGGTCAGGAGGTGAAAAGAAGTAAAAAATGGCACAAAATAGCACTAACAGACCAGGAATTGAAGACTTTGAAGTTGTGCCAAATGCAACACGGTCGTGCTTACGGCTGTGCACGGTCGTGAAATTGTCCCGGGTCAACAAGTCAACATTTCCATGTCAACAGAGGCAAAAAGTCATCTTGCAGAAGAAGCACGGGCGTGTTCCCCAAGGCTTAAAACCGACCAAACTCACAAGACGGTTACACGTACCAGCAAGCACGGGCGTGCCATTACCTATGGCATGGCCGTGCAATGCCTGAAAGGGGACAATTCCGCACGAAAGGACTCTGCAACAGTATCTGCAGGGGCGTGCCACAACACTAAGCACAAGCATGCAAGGTCTGAATTGCCTATAAATACAGGCCTCCACTCCACATTTTGAGCATCCTTTCCCACATCGAAAGCCAACACTTCTCCACAAAGTTCCAGCCATCTTTGGGGCTTGTGAGTGTCCTTTGGAGCCTGAGATCACTCCATAAACACCACAATCAAGAGAGAAACAACTTGAAATCACCAAAACCACTAGAAATCTTCGTCGGATGTGTTTAGGCTCATAGGGTTTTGAATTTCGTCACACAATGGTGCAAGTTACAACCCTTTGTGTTGTTCGGTATCAAGGATCTGTTTAAGATGGTGAAGCAGCTTTGGGATTCAAAGAAATGGATGACCTTGGTGTACTCTATGATTCAGGTCTCGATTTGGTGTATACAGAGAAGCCATAATGCATTGCTCTTTAATCAGAAACATGTCAGCCTTCAAGACATAAAACAAGAAATCATGCATCCCGGGTACCTGTGGGTCACAAATCGGGCTTCTATGCGCAATGTATCGTGGGAGCAATGGCGTAATTTTGATGTATCCACCATGGGCGTTTGAGTTGGTGGCTGTATATTTTGGTGTGCGCTAACGTATTGTTAGTCCGATGTATTAATAAAAATGTTTTGTTTACCGTTCACAAAAAAAAAAAAAAAATTATGGTCGAATTAGCGATCTTGAACTTGCTTCATATGTGATAGTGTAACAACCTCAAAACATAACCAATATTATTATCAATTATAAAACGCCTAATAGGATTATATAGAATAGTATTGGGCCACCGAAACGTGATGCCCAATAACCTTACCTGGATAAAATAAGACCAAGGCCCATTAGATTATTACAACACGGCCCACTTACTAATGATTAACCCGATAACAACCAAGGCTCAATATATTAAAGCTCAAACCCTACACCTTGCGGCCCAATTGCTTACACCATCTTTTGAGCCCAATGCCTAAACTAATATTATTAACATAAGCCCACTACAACATTTAAACCCAATCGGCCCACCCTTGATCCCCATATTGTGCCGCCAAAATACTAAGGGGTTGTTTGGTTGATTTAGTACTGAATCATTAAGATGTCTGAATGGTTAAGAGGCTCTGAATGATTAAGTGCTGAATGGTACAACTATGCACCAAATCTGAATGATTAAGCTCTTAATCATTCCATTCAGGGCCTTTTTTAGGTTGAAACAAACAGTCTAAATGCTGAACCATTCAAAGCTGCATGATTCAGAGCCTTATTAAGAGGCTACCAAACAGGCCCTAACACACTCCACCTTGTAAGTGCATGATGTCCCTAGGCTAGTATATATGTTGATTGGACGTGTCACGGGGTGTTTGGAGACGTTTATAAGCGTTTTTAGGGTGTTTGGGCTTCCCAGGCGAGTAGGGATATGGGTATTAGCGATTAGCTTGTAATCGCCTATAGGTATAGGCGATTAGGCTTCACTCGCCATTAGTTCATGCGAATAGGGCTCATTCGCTAGTTCTTGCATGGTGGATAGCTCCTACTCCCCAGTACTGACCTGTACGTGTACGGGAGGTATAAATAGGCCCAATCATTGCCCTAATCATTAGTTCTTGCCTCACACACTCTCCAAACACCCTCCCATGGTCTGTAAGGTCTGATTTGATCTCTGTAAACACTCGTGCTCTGTTTTTAGTGATTAATCGATAATCTTTTGACCCGTGTGTGTGTTGTGATTACTCGTTTGTCATAGTTTCATTATCGTATCTGTTATTAAAACATATTAGAGGGATTCCGCACCTCTAGTATAAACCCCGTGATTGTTGGATTTCGCGTTATTCGATCCTACACACCTAGACATTGATTTTCTCCTACTCAACACTCAAACCTTCTAATAAACCTCCACCTTGCCTCCCTATACCTAGTAACCATCATTAACATGCATGCATCTCTCTCTCTCTCTCCTTTGCTATAAGAAAACCGACCGGCCCTTCCTATTCCTTTGTTTAAACCATTATCAATACCCACTATCACTTTATAAACCATAATAATAATAATAATAATAATAATAATAATATCAAACATCCAAGTGTTTATCGGCCAAGGGTAACCGGCCGATTAGTGTTCGATAATAATCCATCATCCGGGTAAGTGTTCGACTCAATTCTCTTAGGAAACGAGCGCCTAAGTTGTAATGGCCAACTTTTAGCTTACTTTTATACACCGAAGCTGTAATGGTCAGCTATAATACGTATATATGTGTGTATAATCGTTATTATAATGCTAACAGGTAATCGAAGCACCTCATAATCAATCGGCAAGTGCTAGAACTCGATCCGAACTAACCGAAGTGCGTGCATGTCCCCCATTCTATCTTTAATTTTTTTTTGGTGTGAATGCATGTTGTTTAAACGTGTCTAAATTGCATCGGATCATGATCATTTCAAGTGTAATAGAATCGGTCGAATTGAAATAACGTAGAGTGGATCCATTCGGTATCATAAAATGTATTTATCCTAACCCATCAAGGGGTTCAGAACCAATATCTAGCATTGATAAAGTGCTGCCAAAGATATACATTTTCAACTAACTTGACCAAACCATAAAATGTGTCGCATGTTTTATGAATGAGGTTTATAATCGGTCTTTCGGCATCACTCACCGGCTTTGTGGCTAACATATTTTAACATGTATTTCAGGATCTATAAGAATCTATGGTATCCGAGCATCATACGTGTCTAAGTGAAGTTATTAACTAAGAGGAGGATGTTTATAAATAATGAAAGTTTTCGTTTGTGTCAAGTGTTTACGAAGAACAAAGGCTTCGGCCATAAGTTTCTATGTTGTTGATAAACTTTAAAATGTAATGTTGTTTTGGTAATGTACTATGAACCGTTTTTTGTTAAGATAATAACGTGAATGTTTAATAAGTATGAAATGATCGTGATCACTAATCGGTAATGACTCGGTAAATTCCAGGTCTTTACAGGTTGGTATCAAAGTTCGGGTTCGGAAGTAGTGGGAATTGTTAGAAACTAACATATATAGATTTTGTTGAAACTTGTGTGTAATAGAAGTGACCACCAAAGAAGGATGGACTTTGTGTAAGAAGGAAGTGATTGAAGACAATGGGGAGCAAGGTGAAGCCCCCATGGAAATTGAAGAAAGAGAGATACCGAGAGATGAAGTTGTAGTGGAAAACGACGCACAAGAAATACCGACTATTCAAGAATTAATACAAGAGTTATCGGGATTGGAGTGGAATGAAAATGGGTTGGAGTTGAATTTTGTAAATATCGGTGTTATCGGACCTCTACCTGAACCGGTGTATCCCCCCTCAGAACCCATCCATCCCTATCCTTACCCCGAGTTACCGTCTATCGGACCATCCCGCTACTTGACTGAACCTACCATTAGAGACTATCTTAGTTCCTCTAGTAATTTGTCGTATGAAGAATCAAGTTATGTAAACCCGTATCCTTCGGCCTATTACCCTACCTACCCCATGGCTCCCACAATGGAATATTCAACCCCGTGATCTATCCTTACTTGGAGGCAACTATCTTTAATCACACTAACATCACTTTGCAACAACAAGACTATGTGAGCCGAAAGGAGTTCTTGGAATTGGTCGAAAGTTATTACCGAATGAAGACTCAAAGGGATTAAGCGTTGAACATGGTGAAGGAGTTAAGGAAACTTATCAAGAGGTTCGGCTATCAAACTAAACAAGTGATGGAAGAATCCAAGTATCCATTGTTGTTGTGAAGGGAGTCGAAGGGAAGAAGGAGGGTGCCGTGAGGTGGGAGGGGGAATCGAGTGGTATGGGTATGGGTATGGGTGCATGGAGTAGGTTTAAGTGGTGATGTTAGTATGCATGTGATATTATGTGGTAGTAGCATGAATGTTATGTGATAGTATGTTAATACTTTATGTGGTAGTAAGTGGTAAGTATGTGTTCCAAAAAGATGTAACATCTAGAGAATTTTGGTATAATATATATATATATATATCTAGATGTTTGTTAAATAGAATATAACTTTTACTACTAGATGCTATAACTAGATATTTATTTAAAAGAAATGACTTAAAATATAAATCGCTAAGTAACTAGTTAAACTCTTTGTTATAGAAATATGCCACGCAGAAAAACCAACCCTCGAAGATCCGAATGAAAGAAAAAAACGAGGTAAGAAGTGAGAGACGTTTTACAATAAAAAACCAAGAAAAAAATTGCCTCTTCGTCTAAACCAACCGAACCCATAGAAGAAGAACCAATAATAGAAGAAAATCTAATAAATGAAGAAAATTCAATAAATGAAACCAATGAGTTAGAAGGAAGAATGAGAAAATTGGTATTAGAAAGTCTTCAAGATTCGATACCCACAGTAATAAATATGTTAAAAAATCCACATACTTCTAAATCCCCTGATATGAACGGAGAAGAAGAGTATATAAACCAAGAAGAAAATCCAGTTAGGCCTAGATTTTGTGATTATAAAACTTTTATACCCTGTAGACTAGAACCCTTTGATGGCAGTACCGGGGCATCAGAAGCCACCAGATGGTTGGAAGAAATGGAATCGATCCTAGAAATAAGTAATTGTGTACCAAGAGATCAAGTAAAATTTGTAACCCACTCGTCAAAAGCAGAAGCTTTAAACTGGTGGAACATGATTAGACAAGTTTAAGGTAGAAGTGTAGTGTCTAGCATGACCTGGATAGAATTCAGAACCCTGATAACCGAAAAATATTGCCCTATAAACGGAATAGAGAAAATAGAAATGGAGTTTTTAAGGCTTGAAATGAAAGGTTTAGGTTGTATTGGATATGTAAACAAATTTAATCAACTTGCTCGTTTAGTACCACATCAGGTAACCCCGGAACCTAAAAGAATAAGAAGATTTATATGGGATTGATTCCACAAATCCTTGGAATAGTTAGGGGTGCCAAACCAGTTAAGTTTGATACCACCTATGAACTAGCACTAAGTTAACCGATGATATAATTAGGCATAAAGAAAAGGAGAAAGTACAGTTAGGAAACAAAAGAGGGTGGAATGAAACTTGCCGATCTACCAATTACAATACCTTAGGAAAAAGCCAAGAAAGTTCAAGAGACCAAGGAAACTAGGGAAATCCTGAAAAGAAATCCTACCGTGGAAGTAATCCTTTTTGTCAAAAATGCAAATTCCATCATACAGGTGAATATAGAAAGAAATGCAACAGATGTGGTCGAGTTCACTTTGGCGATTGCATGGGTCCACACTGTCAGAACTGCAAGAAAATTGGACATCTGACCAAAGAGTGTAGGTACGACCCTAATCGTCCACGGCTCTGTTACGAGTGCAAGGAAGCCAGCCACTACAAAATTGATTGCCCCAAACTCAAGAACCCACCCAAAATAGAACAAGGACGAGGTTGAGCTTTCGTTATCAATGATTAAGAAGCCCAAGACGAACCAGATTTGGTCACGGGTATGTTTTATATTAATCAGTTGCCCGCATACGTTTTATTTAACACTGGGGCTAATCTTAGTTTTATCTCGAAAACTTTCATAGAAAAGATAGATATCCTCCCTGAACCTATAATAAAACATATGAGATAGAAATAACTGATGGTAAAATTTTAAAAGCTACAGAAGTTTTCAAAAATTTTACATTAACTATTGAAACCCAAGAATTCAAAATAAATCTCATACCCATGAATTTAGGAGAGTTTGATATCATTATTGGAATGGATTGGTTAGAAGCAACCAAGCAGAAATAGTTTGCAAAGAAAAACTTGTAAAAATCTCATTACCCAACCAGGAAACCCTGATCATTTATGGTGAGAAACCGAAAGGGGCTTGAAACCTAATTCCTAGTGTCAAAATGATGAAATATATGAAAAAGGGGCATCAAGCTTTCTTAATACATGTCAACCTAGGAAATGAAGACAAAGAGTCAGAAATAGATAAGATCAAAGTAGTATCCGAATTTAAAGATGTGTTTCCTAACGAGTTACAAGGTTTACCCCCTCCTAGACAAGTAGAGTTCCAAATTAACCTAATTCCCGGAGCAGCGCCAATTGCCAAAGCTCCATATAGATTAGCCACCTCAGAAATGAAAGAACTTACAAGTCAATTAGAAGAACTCATAGAAAAAGGTTTTATTAGACCTAGCACATCCCCTTAGGGAGCCCCTGTGCTTTTTGTGAAAAAGAAAGATGGAGCGATGAGAATGTGCATAGACTATAGAGAGTTAAACAAGTCAACTATAAAAAACAGATATCCGTTACCTAGGATAGATGACCTTTTTGACCAATTGCATGGATAGAAATATTTCTCAAAAATATATCTTAGGTCCGGATACCATCAGTTGAAAATAAAAGATGAAGATATTCCTAAAACTGCCTTTAGAACTAGGTACGGACATTACGAGTTTTTATTAATGCCATTTGGGTTAACTAACGCTCCTGCAGCTTTTATGGATCTCGTGAATAGGATTTGTCGACCTTACCTAGATAAGTGTGTAATCGTATTTTTAGATGATATTCTGATTTATTAAAAATCTGAAGAACATGAGCAACATTTAAGAGAAATCCTAGAAACCCTAAGAAAAGAGAAACTTTATGCAAAATTTTCCAATTGTGAATTTAGGGTAAGAGAAATCAAATTTCTAGGACACGTTATCAATAATGAGGGAATCTAAGCAGATCCTGCTAAGATTGAAGCAATTCAAAAATGGGAAATGCCTAAAAACGCTACAGAGATTCGAAAATTTCTAGGGTTAGCAGGATACTACAGGAGATTCATAGAAAATTTTGCCATATTAGCATTACCACTCAAAACCCTAACCAAGAAAATCACCAAGTTTGAATGGAAAAAAAAACCAAGAACAAGCCTTCCAAAGTCTGAAAGAAAAATTGTGTAAAGCTCTAGTTTTAACCTTACCCGAAGAAGGAAAGGCATTCACGGTGTACTCTGAGGCTTCCCAGCAAGGATTAGATTGTGTCCTAATGCAAGAAAATCAAGTCATAGCATATGCTTCTAGGAAGTTAAAAAGAGACGAGCAAAATTATGTCACACATGACCAAGAATTAGGAGCCATAATATTTGCATGAAAAATATGGAGACATTATTTATATGGAACTAAGTGTACAGTTTACACTGATCATAAAGGTCTTCAACATATTTTTTTATCAAAAACTCCTAAATATGCGCCGGAGAAGATGGATAGAAATTCTAAGTGATTATGAATGTGATATAAAATATCACCCAGGGAAGGCAAATATAGTAGCAGATGCTCTAAGTAGATAAGATAAACCTTTAGAAATTAGAGCCTTTAAAATGACTATGGTCAACAAAATTTTAAACCATCTCTGAAACTAACAAGGAAAAACCTTAGAACCCTCCTTTATAGAGGCAGAACTTCTTATTAAGGAAGAAGAAAGATTAGTTGAAGGAACAGATGGCATATTAGACATAATCAGAAAATGTGGATACCACGGTATGGAAATCAAAGAGAAATCGTCCTAAAAGAAGTACATAATTCAAAATACTCTATGCACCCAGGAAGCCATAAAAATGTACACGGATCTTAGAAAGAATTTTTGTGGCCTGGCATGAAAAGAAATGTCAGAGAATTTGTAGCCAAATGTATAATCTGTTCCAAAGTGAAAGCCGAACATCAAAAACCCAGTGGATTGTTGATCCAAGCAGAAATTCCAGTCTGGAAATGGGATCAAATTATCATGGACTTTGTAACCAAGTTACCAAAAACACAAAGAGGTCATGATACTATTTGGGTCATCGTAGACAGACTGACCAAATCAGCTCCTTTTCTGCCAATTCAAGAAAATTTTAAACTAGAAAAATTAGCAAGAATCTATTTACAAGAAATAGTATCTAGGCATGGAATACCCCTTTCTATAATCTCAGACCATGATAGTCGTTTCACTTCTAGATTTTGGGAGGGATTCCAAAATGCCTTAGGATACCAAATTAAACATAGCACAACATATCACCCTCAAACTGACGGACAAAGTGAAAAAACTATACAGACACTAGAGGATATGCTAACAGCTTGTGTCCTGGAGTTCAGTGGGAGTTGGGACACTGATCTACCATTAATAGAATTCTCTTATAATAACAGTTACCATGCTTCCATTCAAGCTGCCCCCTTTTGAAGCATTGTATGGTAGAAAGTGTAGATCTCAGATATGTTTGAACGAGGTCGCAGAGAACCAACTGACGGGCCCAGAAATTATTGAAGAAACCAACGACAAGATCGTTCAAATAAAAAAGAAGCTAGAAGAAGCAAGAAGTCGACAAAATAGCTATGCCGATAATCGAAGAAGACCGTTAGAATTTCAAGTAGGGGATTATGTCCTACTGAAAGTATCACCATGGAAAGGAGTTATAAGGTTCCAAAAAAGGAGGAAAAATGAATCCACGTTTCATAGGGCCTTACTAGATAAAGGATAAAGTAGGACATGTAGCTTATCAACTAGAAATACCTCCAGAGTTGAGCGAAATCCACGATATTTTTCATATCTCCAATCTTAGAAAATGTATAATAGACACTCAGACTATTGATGTCGTGTGGGTGATTTAAGAAAACTAAACTTCTTTTCAAAAAGGGCAAAGTCGAAAGGGGAGATGCTAAAAGCTTTGATTGAACAGATGAGCATGTTAGAAAACAGAAAGACACTTACAAGTTTTAAATTTATAATTTAAAACGATAGTTGCTCAACGTTCTAAACCCAACACAATAGGCAAGCGCACCTATCGTATATAGTATAGAAAAGTGCAAGTACAGAGTATCGAATCCATGGACACGATTTTTACTACTCAACTGCCTAATATTTTTAAAATGCAAGGAAAAGTAAAAGAGAGAGATGTAAACTTTTAAGAAAAATAAATACCAAAACAATGGTGTTGCTTCGGGATCAGATGGAACCTGGTATGAAAATAGCTATCTTTATTTTATAGTGGTGTGTTTGAGCGCGCACTTGTGCTTAACTTAGAATTTCAACCACATTTTCTAGAGGTGATTGTTTTCGCAAAGCTGTACAAACGACTGTGCTCTTAATGTTATTGTGAGGGTCTCCCGACCTGGTAAGCTCAACTCTCACCACTGAAAATAAAGTGACTCGAGACCATGTCGACTCAACCCCGAATTACCCGCCTCCTGGTGTTGCTATATAGACATCAAACTACTCTAGGCTTTTATGAATAACTTGTCGGTGGCCGGAGCATGACCGAGCAAGTTACCACTTAATATCATAGAGGTGTCGTGACTAACCAGCACACGTGCATCCCCTACTTGGTTTAATTAACTCATAAAAAAGTGACTGGTTTATCATTAACTGTGCGGCAGTATAATGATGAAATAAAATAAAGACCGTTTTATTTCAACACGAGTTCATCAATCCTTAACCCACATCAAAGCTTCACATAGACCATGAAACAAAGGTCTAAGATTAAGGATTGACTTATCATTAGGACCGAGTATAAAGACCATACCGACCCTAAATGAGATCTTGATAGTAGAGGATTAAGTCTCAAAGTGTGTGTTTCTACCCATAAGTGGACTAATCAATACTCATGGGTTTAGGTTAGCTCACAAGTGCGTGGGTTTTTACACACCATGGGTACACTCATGAGTCCTTCCCATTTCCTATCAAGATACTCACAAGACCAAAGACTAAGTGATTTGTTAATTAGACCATTAAACAAAGTTTAGAATAGTAAGAATTATTAAGAACACAAAACACCACTTTAAAATAAAAGATAAACTATATTAATTCATACCAAGTTTCCATCCTCACCCTAACAACACCAACAGAAATCTAGCCTAGCATAGTTGATACAACAAGCTCACAAGGTTGGGTTTGTGTACAAGACATGTTGGAAGGTTGTGTGAAGATTTCTAAGGGTTTTGGATGATTTTGGGGTGTTTCTCTCTCTCTCTCTCTCAAGGTGTTTGTGGAGTGATCCCAGGATCCAAGGGACACCTCTAAACCTCTAAGGGTGTAGAAACTTCGTGGAGAAGTGTTGGTTTGCGAGTGGGAAGGGATGCTTCAAAATGTGCGGTGGAGGCCTCTATTTATAGGCATTTCAGCTCTTGCACGCCCTTGGCAATTTTCTGGCACACCCATGTTCGACAACGGGTAATGTTGCAGAGTCCTTTGTGCAGAAACTGTTGGTTTGTTGCTTGGCACGCCCGTGCTTCCTTATGTTTCACGCCTGTACTTATATGGAAAGTTAACCGTCTTGTCAGTGTTGGTCGGTTTTTGCCTTGGAGAACACGCTGGAGTAAAGCACGACCGTGCTACAACACTGAGCATGCCTGTGCACCTTCTAAAACTTTGAAATTGACCTCCTTTGACTTGGAAATGTTGACTTGTTGACCCGGGAGGGTTGCACGGCCGTGCCATGTCTGGCAGATCTTCAAAGTCTTCAAATCTTCGTCCTTTTTGTGCCGTTTTGTGTGGGTTTTCACTTCTTTTCGTCACCGGACCTCCAAACCTGCGATTATCAAAAAAGAAAGATAAATTCTGATAAAACAAAGATAAAAGCACGATTTAGAGTATAAAACAGGTGATAATTTTATTTGAAAACATATTAATTTCTCGGCAAATCATAACACCTCACACTTAAACGTTTGCTTGTCCTCAAGCAAACCGAACTTTAGGCAATTTTAGTGGGATAAAAATTGTATGTTTAACTCGATGTGCCGAGCTTAAATTACCTCCTAAGAGTATACCTTAATAAACTTTTGGGATTTCGGGCATGGCTTTTGGTGAGACTTGTTAGAACAATTCCTAACGTGGCCCCCTTTTCCTCACTTCTCTGATTCACTCGGGTCTCATTTTTGGGGTGATCACTCAAATTCTACCCGATGGACAACTCAAATCATAGGTTTGGTTGCAAATTTGGGATGAGATCGGTACTGTACCCATACCTATACCGGTACCAAATTTGGACAAAAGTGGGTATCGAGTACGGTATCGGATATATAGGTATGGTACGGGTACGAGTACAGGTATCGGTACCGGTATTTCGGTACAGTACCCGTTTTGGTACCATTTTGTTATTTTTTTCTTTTTTGAGCACTCGTACAGGTACCAAGTAGGTAAACAATTACGAGTATCAATACTATACGGATACCAAATAGGTAAAGTTGATACGAATACCATAAATACCATAATACGAAGTAAAACATATAATCAAATTCAATAGTATATAAAATTCGGTACCCGTACCATTTTTACCGGTACTCGTACCCGTACCGAAAGTACAGAATACCGAAATCAATAAAAGTGGGTACCGATAACCATACCGAGTACTCCAAATCGGTATGGGCACGAGTACTGGTACAGGTACGGTATGGGTAGGGGTATAGGTACTCGGGAAAAAATGTTCATCCCTAGTGCAAATCGCAACTCCACCACTTTTATTGAGGTGGAGTGTGTGAATCAATAGGACTTTTTTGAGGGTTATTTAGTGGGATGGTGAAAAATAGGGTAGGAATGGAGTCTACCATCATGATTAATTTTTGGTTTGGTGCTTGAGGTGTTTGTTGGAATCTCGGTGATCTTCTTAAGTTGGCTTTGCTAATCTTCTCCTTGAGCTTTGCAGCTCGACTGTGGCCTTCTCTCGTGAATCGTTCGGCGTGGGGGCCGCCTAATAGCCTCCACTAGGTTGGGTCGATTACTTGGTCTCTTTAGACAACATTGCAAAAAATTTCTTTTAGAAGTTCCCTTGATTCTCTTTATTCAGACACACATTTTATTAACACAAATTTCTCATGGTGCTTGTTGGGTGATGGCTAACACTTGGTATGCTCTTTTGATGGCTTTCTTTTGTAGCCTCTTCACGATCTTGATTCTTGATTCTTGATTCTAGATGTGCGGCTTTTGCTTCAAAGTCCCAAAATTGGCAAAGAGCTTCCTCAACACCTAAACACCTCCCTAATCTCGTCATGGCAGGGGCTAAATGAACGTAAGGAAATGAAAAGGCTAAGGCTCTAAAATGGGTGGCTAGGGGTGGGGAAAATATATGAAAGGTTAGCAAAAACGGAATGGGTAAGTCCTAGGTGCCTAGATCACTTTCACACACTCTCCTCTGATGCGGTCTCGCAGCGCATAAGTCACACAAGTTCTAATCGCGCCATGCCAATCAAGGAATATCTCTCAAAACAAATGAACGAGCATGTGTAGTATATGAAATGGTGTGCTCGTTAAGGCTCAATAATGCTCACATGAAAAAGGGTAGGGTTATTAAGGAACCGGGAACACCTTAAGCTGTTCTTTGGACTACCAAAAACCTCCCTAATCTCCCGCAAAATCGTTGGGCCGACTCAAAGGGTTTGAAAAAGTTTTGGTTGCCAAAAACGTTTTTTTTAAACATTGCCTTTTTAGTTACGGTTTGCTACACTGCTTTGAGGTGTTTTAAATTTTACAATTTTTTTAAACACCTCACACTTAATTCTTTTACACAATTTTAATTTAATAATAGTAATATATGTACGTGCAAAGAAAAGTGGGCAAGTCAAAAGGAACAAGTATCTCCCCTTTTGTCGTCCAACGGTCTGCGAGCGGTCGATCCCCGCAGCTGCCTTGTCTGCTTTCTTGAGAGAAACCACTTGGCATGAACTTCAATAGTTTATTAGTAATGAAAATAAAAATAAAAATAAAAACAAGCTACTGGTCCTTATGCCGAGAGGGCATACCTGAATGATAGAAAGCATCAAAAGTGAACAACCATACCTGATGGTTCATGACGGACTCGTCTACCATATGCACCAACCTCTCAACTTATTCATCCTAAGCTACTAATCCAAGCCGCCTCCACGGTAGCGCCATGTTTCACGTCTTTGGCCGGACAAAACGCGTGATGCTCAGACTGCTTGCTTTCCGCCCTCTTGGACCTCGGTGGTGTTTCTCTTTCGCGGGTTCTTCCTTTTCCATCCAGTCCTCTGACAACTGCCCCAGTATTCATCTATCCACTTGGTGTTGTCAAGCCCTACCGTTGATTCTTCCAGTGGTGCTACTGTTGTACCTTTGGTTTTCTTCAGTTGATAATCTAATTGCTTATCAATGAAGTGAGCCACGACAAATGGGTCTTCAGACTCGTATTCTCTTCCACCGGCTGCGTAGTTCAACTTGTTACTCCCAACCCATAGTGTAAGAATCCCCTCACTCATATCTATCGTGGCTCTGGCGGTAGCTAAGAATGACCGGCCGAGAATTATAGGAACATTACTCTCTCTTATGTTGAGGATGACAAAGTCGACGGGGAAAACAAATTTCCCTATTTTGATAAGCAATTTTTCGACAATTCCCTCGGGTTTCTTTATGGTACCATCCGCCAACCCAATCGTAGCTATCAACGGTCGCGGGTCGCCCAAATTGAGTTGCTTACAGATATAAGTGGGCATAGCATTCACACTTGCACCTAGATCTGCTAAGGCATAATTTGTAAGCAAGTTGCCTATGGAGCACGGTAAAGAAAATTTCCCTGGAACGGTGACGTGCGCGCTAGTACGCATAATTTAGCGATGAAATAACACAGGTTTCTGCTTTAATATTTATAAAAATGGTTTAGACCTTAATATTAAAACACACACAATAGGGCAAGTGTACCATGTCATATATGTAGCAATGTACAGATAAGAACCAGATATCGATCCATGGACGCGCGCGGAGCAATTGTACAAAAACTCTATCCTAATTTACTAGTAGGAAAATATAGTGGGAGTTTTGTTTTAACTAAATTAATTCTAAAATATCTAATTAACATATGTAAGACTCCAAACACAAAATATAACTATATAGACTATAATATATCAATCCTAGCATGTCATCTACATATCATATGAAATAAGGCGTGTGATCAACATTCCCATTTTCCGACAGTTAGTGTCCCTTTTGGGCATCCTAACATGACAACTATACAGAAAGCTAACACGAATACACACGTTAACCACTTCAAGTCGTTTATTAGCGAGCAGCTGATATGATCTCATGCAAATCTTCTAAAGATAAGATAGTCATCTATTAAGACTTTTCTAACCTCACTAATCTAGGAAAGCGATACCGAATACACAATATGACCACCTAGACTAGCATAAAGTAGAGCATTTCACAACCTATTCCATTTTACCAACTTTGAACACAGATCTACTAAGATCGCTATTTTCACCAAAATAACTAGCAAAGATCATTAACCGTGTCAAAGATCAGTAACAGCACCATTAAGCTTTTAAAACCCTTTTACGTGCCGGTAAGCATTTCTAATCATTATTTGACTGACTTTAACCAAACCAATACCCGGTTACAGTTTCATGGCGTAAACTTATTAACAAGTTAACTAGTCTAATACCAGATGATTAAACGGACGGTTTTCAACATGTATCCGCCTAACACATTCGACAATAATCAAAGTCATTCAAACATAACTACAAATCCATTAACAATGAAACAAGGTTGCACTATGATCATCAAGATTCAAACATGAAAAATGCCAAATTCATACAAGACATGATTAACTATACAAACGATTGTTTTAACGTACTACATACTAGTGTTTTTTCCCGTAGGCATATGGTTTACTAATTAAACATCATAAGAACATACAAAATCAGATTTGATTGAAAAATGGATTATAAGATCAAACCATAGAAATGCAAATGTGATGGATTGGATGATGATGGATGGATCAGATAGCTTCCCGAGCTCGTTCCACGCCTTTGTAGCACTTCGTTAGCCTAGAAAATCGCCCAAGATCGACCCCAGAAAACTCAATATCACATCAGTGAGCTCTGCTCTGTTTTTATACAAGATTTGGTTTTGTGCACGGTCATGCGCCTAAAGTGCACGGCCGTGCACTTTTATTTTCTGATGTGATGTGCAAGTGGGCAAGTGGCCACGAGGTTTATGAAAATATCTTGAGTTCCGCACGGTCGTGCACCTGGGGTGCACGGTCGTGCGGGTCTGGTGATGTCCGGGTGCCAGGGCTGCACTGCCTGGTGCACTAGCATTACACCCGAGAAGTCTGAGTCGCACCAGCATGTGCACGGAGGTGCTGATCTTGCGTCTGGGAACCTGATGTGCACTACGAGTCGCACTGGCAGTGCACACCTTCTGTGTCCGAGCCAAGTGAGTCTGCACGGCCGTGCACATTGCCCAGATTTGCCTGATTGTGCAGCAACTGTCCGTTTGGTCCCGATTTCGCCTGATTTCTTCGACTTTGTCTTTGAGGCGCCGTTTAATACCTGCAATAAATATATGAAGCGGTTAAGTATCGAATTCGTGCAATTTTGGTCGAAAATGCGTAATTTGGGAGTTTAATTGGGGATCTATATATGTATATTTTATCGTATATCAAACCTCCCCACACTTGAACTTTGCTTGTCCTCAAGCAAACAACTAAACAGAGATAAACGAAAAACTCACCAAGAGGCAACAAAGACAAAATATAAGTTGTACAGACGATAATAGTCAAGCCAATAAAGATATAAAAATAGGTGATAAGATAGCTAACAAGCAACGACGCACTTCCGATCTACAAGCACGCAAACCCGTACACGACTCACAATGTTCACACACACTCGGTTTTATTTATGATGCATATGTGTAATGTGTATGTGTAAATCGCTCCATTGCCAAGACAATGAATCGTGCAATATCATAAGCTTGTCAAAAGATCTAGTCTTCACCAACTAACGTGTGAAAAAGCACAAATCAAGAGGTCTTAAAAGGGTTGTAATGTTAGGCAAAGGTAAGGGTGTGTAATGGATATTTACAGTGACAAATTGGCTAAAACCCGGCGGTTATCTCTAACCTATAGTAACTAATACAACTATATAACACAAACGCGAATATAAGAGATTTTTATTTTAAATCGAGCTAAACATATAATTTCTGACTTTAAAGCACTAAAAACTGCTCGAACACTGCTAATTCACCATATTTAGGGTGTTTTATTTTTCTGGATTTTTTAACACACACACACACACACACACACACATATATATATATATATATATATATCTATGATACATAAAACTAATAACTAAGACTGATATAATCAACATATGGGTTCTAAACATACAAACCCGAAAACGAACTATTTACAACACATATACTAGTTAAACAATAACCTAAACCGAGTTTTAACACAAAAAGTTTAAAAGAAAAAGGCTATTTGGTTTAGTGGTGAAATGGTGTGGTAAATAAGAAAAAACACAAAATTAGGTTCAACATGGTTAACTAGTGGATAACATTTGGGTGCGGGAAACAGATAGAACGAAAAGAAAGGCTAAATCAAAAGGGTATCCTAAATGCCTCAATCATATTCGTACAGTCTCACACATATCTGATCTAAACAAGTATACTAATGACAAGTTCTAAATTGCACAAAACATCCGGCTCACTCGAAAGCATGTTAAAAAATATAATCTATTCTAAGGCTCAAACGCTCACGTAACCGGAAGGAAATGGGTGCAAGTGTACGAAATAAACACGCTCGTATCTCGTCCGTTTGTCACGCCTCAAGTAATCTTTATAAAAAATTAGTTAGGCTTGATGTTTGTATGAATGTATATATACATATATGTACTTTTAAAGTTTTTTTTAACATATATATATATATATATATATATATATAAACGAGAGGACAAGATAAACAAAGATATAATCCCTCCCCACAATTAAATGTCACATTGTCCCCAATGTGAAAATAGATAGCATTTATGAAATAGCTAACTATTGTGTGAAAAAAGGAGAATAATACTCCCCTAGTGTCGAAGAAATGATCGAGTAATATGAACGGCAAGAGCATCTACAACGGTGCTCGTTAGTTACCTGCAAAGTCAACATTCTTGACACAGCAAACACATCAAACCAACTCATCATCATCACAAACATAAACAAACTAAATTAAAAATTTAAATACTGAATTCAAAATACATAACAAACCAAAATGTTCAAAATAAAAGTACTGAAAGCAGATAAAAATAAAACACTAACAAACGCTGGAAATGCAGTGGAATCGGCTACTGGTCATCCCCGTCGCTGTGGTGGTGACCGAAGTTGCGTGTCTGGTTGCCAGGTGGTGCTCCATATGGGAACGAGGGTGGGTTTCTAAAGGAACCCGAAGGAACCGACTCCAAGCCAGCAAAAAGGTACTCAAATCCGTACTGGACATCCTGCTGCACGCGCTCCATAGTGGACCACATATACTGCTGGTCCTGTCTAATCTGGTCCTGCTGCGTGCTGATGTTCTGCACATTCAGCTCCATGGCCTGGAACCGAGTGTAGAACTGAGGGTAGGATGGAATGTCGGGCGGCCACTGCTAGTCATGTTGGTGGAAGTGCTGAGGAGAGTGCTGGGGAGAGTCGTGTGGTGCGTCACCACCGCCCTCTGGAAGTGCTGCTCATGCATCTCCTCGTCCTCCACCACCGGTACGGGATCCCATGTAATGCCGTGACTAATAAGGCGTGGCCCGTCACCTGTCTCAGCAATCAGGTTCTGGACCTGAGTGATCTGAGATCTAGTGTGACCCCAGCAGTAACCAGTGTCAACGTTTCCTTGACCTCGGTGATCAGGATGCCCATACTCTCAGCGATCTGGGTGATGTACTCCCCACCATGTATCTCACTCCCATCTTTGGCCCCCAGCAGTGAGAAAGAACTCGGCCATCCGTGCAGCCAAGTTCAACGGGGCACCCTCATAAAAATGGTACAAGTAAAGTAGATCAGGAGAGGGACAGTTCCCAGAACTGTCCTTTCGGTTACAGATAGTGTGGCTGAAAACATGGTGCAACATACGGAGTAGCGGGTCTTTATCCTCGTGGCCTTGGCTGACCTCGGGTTATAAGGTCCACCAATGGCTATCGACTCCCAAAATGCACCCAGCTCATCATTATCCGTGAAGCTGTGGACCGCCCCGGCTTTTCCACCGACCAATGATACCATTTCCCACATAGCCTAAACCGAATGTCCTTGTCGTGAAAGTTCTTAAGCACCCCTCCTTTGGTTTTTTATAGGATTAGGAAGCTAAGAACTCGATAGTAATCTCCCTGTAGACGGGTCGGTTGATACTTAGCAAGTTCGCCATGTATGGTGAAATAAACCAGTCGAACCTCTCACACTAGTTCAGCGTGGTTAGCAGGTCCCAATTTAGCCAAATGGGAGTACCAAACGCGTCTCGTCAGTTCCAAAGCTTGAATAGTTTGTCCAGGCACGGAGCTTCTTTCTTCATGCAGTTATCGAAAGAGAGAAACTCGTGGGCCATCTGCATACAAAAATCAAAGTTCCAGCTGTTAGTATTATCAAAAATGAGGTCCTGGTTGCGCAAAATGGACCTGCGTAAGTTCTGACCTGATTTTGGTCAACCTGCACGGTCGTGCACCTGAGGTGCATGGTCATGCGGGTCTGTTTGGTTTGCAGGCCAGAGGCTGCACTGCCTGGTGCACTGGCAGTGCAGCCTAACTATCTCGGCATGCACGGTCGTGCACCTAATTCGCACGACTGTGCAGGTCAGTTCAGCCTGGTTATTCCGAGCTGCAATGCCAGTGCCTGATCCAGTGCACCTCACCCTGCACGGTCGTGCGGGTTAGATGCACGGCCGTGCACTCCCTGCAGATTTTCAAAAATTTTCAACAAAAATCACCCAAATCATCTACACTTATCATTAAAACACATAAAACAACAGATTTAAGTGGGGAAGTGCACGGTTTCATTAAGATTAACAAAAATCTAACATACTTTAAACAAAAACTAACAAGATTCGTGGGTTTATTATAGGTTTATGAAAAAAAACCCCAAATCATTAACCTAGAAAACACAAAACACACGGATCTAAACTAAAAATATGTAAGAGATGTGCAATATTATGAAGGGGATCATACCTTGAAGGATTAGCAAGTGAGGAGTTAAGAATCTAGACCAAAAGATGATGTTCTCGGCCAAAAAGAGGTGGAATGAGGGTGCAGCCGGGTGTGCAAGGTTTAGGGTTATGTTTTAGAAGTTAAAGATGCTTATATAGGCACATTTTTGGGCTGGGCTTTTTGTCCCGCAAGGTCGTGCACAAAGGTCGCACGACCGTGCAAAAGCTCTGCACTACCCCTTGCACCAGTGCTGATCAGGCACGCTGATCAGCTCGGCCCACACGGCTGTGCACAAAGGTCGCACGGCCGTGCACCACCTGCAGACTTGTAGAAATGCAGCCTGCAACTGCATTTTTCTGCGCAGCGGCCTTGTTTTGTCCGAAAACGTCATTTTAAGTTAATATAACCTGTTTGTAGACCCTTTTCACTCCATTGCTCATTCCCACTCCGCTCAAAACCGGTACGAACCTACACAAGACTCGAAAAAAATGTTAAGCTACGAAATATAAAATAAACAAAGAAATATTAACACTATTTACATATTTACCCTTTGGCGCGCCTATACACACCGCGCTAATTTTATTAACGAGTCGCTAGCTAGACTCACTTCCCCATGCTTGTTTAGGCGCGCGGAGCGTGGAGTTTAAGTACCTCCACAGCCGGGTCAACCGGTCCATCAATGTAAGCTTTTAAGCGATGACCGCTGACTTTCAAACTTAATCCATTTTGATTTATGGACTCGTCCATATGGACTTTAAATTTCTTGGAATGGCCATTTTCATAAAAGACTTTCTTTAAGATCGCTTTCGCCCGAATGGAGATTGAGTACGGGCGAGAAGATCGATCGAGCAATGAACAGACATCGGCCATCCCCTTACTTAAACTGACGCAATGTACGAAATAATTACAGAAGAAATAATTACAGAATCGATTTAAGAAAAATGGAAGAGATATGCACAAATCAATATACCAAAAACTATACAATAAACTTAAATTTGGATAATATATAAAATATGAAAATATCCAATATTTTCAGCGAAATCAGAGTCGCTCGCGCATCGCGTGGCACAAGTGACTACAATGACTCAAGGCGCTCGCGCGTTGCAACAAGATAAACATTGTCTTTTTGCTTGCGCGAAAACAACCTTTTTTCACGGAAAAATAATATAACGGAAGTTGATGGATAGAAACCATAATGGATGCTAATGAAATGAGTTAAAAACGGAAGATAGTGGCTATTCACGTTACGCGAAGGACTCTGGTGATCCTGTTCACATATCGCGAAAAATAAAAAATAAAACCCGGGGTAATTAGGAACTCGCTAAAGGCGGAACCATAAGCCTAGCTTCTTTGCGAATCGCAAGGGAGCATTTTTCACAGAAAATTATTTTTATTAAAACCACTTCTATATTAAATAAATTTCCCAGTTTTTCTTAACCCAAACCTTTTATAAAAGCATCCGTACTATCAAATTCAAACGTAACATACCCAGGCTTCCATTATATATTTACATAAAAACTATAAATACATAAAAATTAAAATTTTATAAACAGATAAACATATGAACACATGGTAAATAAATAAAGAATTTTAACTTTCCAAATTTAAAAATTAACAATTAGTCCAAATCCGGACAAATAAATCAAATAATGAATCAATCAAATTCATAGACAAACCAATTAATCCAATATTCAATAAATTAAATCTATCAACATCCTAATGAACGAATAATCAATTAAATCAATCCCATAAGCATAAAAAATGAATGAATATATGCAAACCTATGACCCAATCTAAAATCAATCCAAAATATCAACAGACAGATAAATCAAATAAACAATCAAATAATCATATATGCAAATAAATGAATGAAATAAAGAATCAACGAAGTATAAACAAGTATTCACAAGCATGTACATTGGTAAAAAGTTGACTCGGTTCGTTCCTAAAGCTCGTCGCATCCCCGGCAACGGCGCCAAAAACTTGACGTGCACGCTAGTACGCATAATTTAGCGATGAAATAACACACGTTTCTGCTTTAATATTTATAAAAATGGTTTAGACCTTAATATTAAAACACACACAATAGGGCAAGTGTACCCTGTCATATATGTAGTAATGTACAGATAAGAACCAGATATCGATCCATGGATGCGCGCGGAGCAATTGTACTAAAACTCTATCCGTAATTTACCAGTAGGAAAGGATAGTGGAAGTTTTGTTTAACTAAATTAATTCTAAAATATCTAATTAACATATGTAAGACTCCAAATACAAAATATAACTATATAGACTATAATAAATAAATCTTAGCATGTTATCTACATATCATATGAAATAAAGGCGTGTGATCAACATTCCCATTTTCCGATAGTTAGTGTCCCTTTCGGGCATCCTAACATGACAACTATACAGAAAGCTAACACGAATACACACGTTAACCACTTCAAGTCGTTTATTAGCGAGCAGCTGATATGATCTCATGAAAATCTTCTAAAGATAAGATAGTCATCTGTTAAGAGTTTTCTAACCTCACTAACCCAGGAAAGCGATACCGAATACACAATATGACCACCTAGACTAGCATAAAGTTGAGCATTTCACAACCTATTCCATTTTACCAACTTTGAACACAGATCTACTAAGATCGCTATTTTCACCAAAATAACTAGCAAATATCATTAACCGTGTCAAAGATCAGTAACAACACCATTAAGCTTTTAAAACCGTTTTACGTGCCGGTAAGCATTTATAATCATTATTCGACTGACTTTAACCAAACCAATACCCGGTTACAGTTTCATGGCGTAAACTTATTAACAAGTTAACTAGTCTACTACCGGATGATTAAACGGACGGGTTTTCAATATGTATCCGCCTAACACATTCGACCATAATCAAAGTCATTCAAACATAACTACAAATCCATTAACAATGAAACAAGGTTGCGCTATGATCATCAAGATTCAAACATGAAAAACGCCAAATTCATACAAGACATGATTAACTATACAAACGATTGTTTTAACGTACTACATACTAGTGTTTTTGCCCGTAGGCGTACGGTTTACTAAATAAACATCACAAGAACATACAAAATTAGATTTGATACAAAAATGGATTATAAGATCAAACCATAGGAATGCAAATGTGATGGATTGGATGATGATGGATGGATCAGATAGCTTCCCGAGCTCGTTCCACGCCTTTGCAGCAGTTCGTTAGCCTAGAAAATCGCCCAAGATCGACCCGAGAAAACCCAATATCACATTAGTGAGCCCTGCTCTGTTTTTATACAAGATTTGGTTTTGTGCAATGTCGTGCGCCTAAAGTGCACGGCCGTGCACTTTAATTTTCTGATGTGATGTGCAAGTGGGCAAGTGGCCACGAGGTTTCTGAAAATATCTTGAGTCCCGCATGGTCGTGCACCTGGGGTGCACGGTTGTGCGGGTCTGGTGATGTCCGGGTGCCAGGGCTGCACTGCCTGGTGCACTGGCAGTGCACCCGAGAAGTCTGAGTCGCACCGGCATGTGCATGAAAGTGCTGATCTTGTGTCCGGGAACCTGATGTGCATTACGAGTCGCACTGGCAGTGCACACCTTCTGTGTCCGAGCCAAGTGAGTCTGCACAGCCGTGCAGAAATCTCGCACGGCCGTGCACATTGCCCAGATTTGCCTGATTGTGCAGCAACTGTCCGTTTGATCCCGATTTCACCTGATTTCTTCGACTTTGTCTTTGAGGCATCGTTTAAGACCTGCAATAAATATATGAAGCTGTTAAGTATCGAATTCGTGCAATTTTGGTCGAAAACGTGTAATTTGGGAGTTTAATCGGGGATCTATATATGTATATTTTATCGTATATCAATCGGTCAGCTTTGGAGGAAGATTTTTTTGGAGTAGTGCCGCGCACTCTAGTGCGTTTCCTTTGACCGTTGCCTCGAGATTTTTCTTGTTGCTCAAGAAGTTCTTCAGAAATTTTGAGTACTTGGGCATTTGCTGAATGACTTCTATAAAAGGCAAATTGACATGGATTTGACTTAGGAGTTCGGTAAATTTCTAGTATTGATCGTCCGTGTTTTGTTTCATCAATCGTCCGGGATAAGGTATGTGAGGCCGATATTCCCTCCGTACTGTCTTTGTTGGTGGTTCTGGTGGTGGAGCAACCGGAGGATTCTGGTTAATTGCGGGCCCTTCATTAATCGGCATTGGTGAACTGGATGTTGAGTTTTCTGGTGCGGTGATATTCGGAATGGTTATGTTTAGAGTACGTTCATTTGTGAGTGGGTTGGGTGGTATAGCTTCTTCATTGGCAGGTACCGCTGGCTCAGGATAAACACGGCAACTTCGAAGAGTTATGGCACTAACATTGGCTTTTGGGTTGGTTTAAGTGTTGCTTGGAAGGCTTCCGATGGGTCTTTCTGCAAGAGACTTGGCCATTACGCCCAGCTGTAACTCCAACTTTTTGATGGTGGACTCGAGTCCTTGAAGCCTCTTGTCGGTGTTGTTGAACTTTTCATCCGTTCTTGCTGCTGATTGGGCTTCAAGCTTTGCGAGTCTTTCATCTACGGACGGGTAACCGTTGTTTGGTGGGCGTTGCTGGTTGTTTTGTTGACTGAATCCAGGTGGCTTCATGGTGTTGTTGTTGTTCTTCCACCCAAAATTTGGATGATCACGCCAACCAGGATTATAAGTGTTGCTATAAGGATTGTTTGGTGGGCGGTTTGTTCCAATGAAGTCAACTTGTTCTACGGTGGCCACAGGAAGACTCCCTTCTTGTGGCTGCAACTCTGTTGTCGTGATGGCATTGACTTGCGCTTTCCTCATCTGGTTGAGGCCAGTTGACAGTGCCTCAATTTTTGATTGCAATGAAGTGGTGGAATCGATCTGATAGAGGCCGGTCCTTGATGGCTGGCTTCGAGGATTGTACCACTGATAACTGTTGACTACAATTTCTTCCATGAGATCATAGGCTTCTTGTGGTCTTTTGTTCCCAAAAATACCTCCCGCGGTTGCATCGAGTGTCTGCCTTGCTTGATTCGTTAGCCCATTGTAGAAAGATGAAACTTGTAACCAAACTTGAAGACCATGATGTGGGCATTTTCTCAACATATCTTTAAATCTTTCCCAAGCTTCATAGAGTGACTCTCCCTCTTCTTGACAAAAGTTGGTGATGTCATTTCTTAACTTTGCGGTTTTGGCTGGGGGAAATATTTTGAGAGAAACTTTTGGGCAAGGTCAGCCCAGGTGGTAATGGAACCTACGGGTTGTGAGTTTAACCATGTTTTGGCCCGATCCTTTAGTGAAACAGGAAACATGCGAAGTCGAATAGCATCAGGAGAGACGTTATGCAACTTGAAAGTATCACAAATTTCGAGGAAATTTGCGATATGAGCATGGGGATCTTCATCGGGGAGACCATGAAAAGTGCAGTTTTGTTGTATCATGTGGATGACATGGGACTTAATTTCAAAATGGTCGGCATCAACGTTGGGTCTAGCAATGCTAGGTCCCAAGGCATTGATGGAAGGTCTAGCAAAATCAGAGATTGTTCTATCAACTTGTGCCATTTTTAATTTTTGTTCTTTTCTTCTAGCTCAAAAAGTTCTTTTAGGCTCTTCAAGAGGAAGTGTAAGAATCGGCGAGGGGCGCAAGTTCATACACTATCTAAGAACCTTTAAGATAAATTTTTTTTAACAAAAACACTAAGTAAAGAAAATGAGTAATTTTAAGAAAACCTTTCTCTAAAATAGTCGTGTCCCCGGCAACGGCGCCAAAAACTTGATGTCGTGCAGGTGTTTTAAGGAAACTAAGCTTCTTTTCAAAAAGGGCAAAGTCGCGGGGGAGATGCCAAAAGCTTTGATTGAAAATATGAGCAAGTTAGAAAACAGAAAGACACTTACAAGTTTTAAATTTATAATTTAAAGGGAAATTGGATTTTAACACCCTGAACTATTGACAATTGGCCGCTGACGCACTGAACTATAAAATTGAACAACATCGCAGTGTACTTTCAACTTATTGGCCTGTATCACCCTCAGACAAACCAAGGTTAATTTTTGCTGACGTGGCAGGTGATTTGTCCATGCCATGTCAGCTTATTCCCCATGCCACGTCAGCAAAAATGGACACGTCACCATGCCACGTCAGCAAAAATTAACCATGGTTAGCCAGAGGGTGAGACAGGCCAATAAGTTAAAAGTACAGTGCAATGTTGTTCAATTTTATAGTTCAGTGCGTCAGCGGCCAATTGTCTATAGTTCAAGGTGTTAAAATCCAATTTTCCTAATTTAAAATGATAGTTGCTCAACGTTCTAAACCCAACACAATAGGCAAACGCACCTATCGTATATAGCATAGAAAAGTGCAAATACCAGTATCGAATCCGTGGACACGATTTTTACTACTCAGCTTCCTAAAATTACTTAAAAGACTTCTTGAAATGCAAGGAAAAGTAAAAGAGAGAGATGTAAACTTTTAAGAAAAATCAATAGCAAAAAAAATGGTGTTGCTTCGGGATCAGATGGAACGTGGTATGAAAATAGCTATCTTTTTTTTAATAGTGGTGTGTCTGAGCACGCACTTATGCTTAACTTAGAATTGCAACCGCATTTTCTAGAAGTGACTGTTTTCGCAAAGCTGTACAAACGGCTGTGTTCTTAATGTTATTGTGACGGTCTCCTGACTTGGTAAGCTTACCTCTCAACACTGAAAATAAAGTGACTCGAGACTGTGTCGACTCAACCCCGAATTACCCGCCTCCCGGTGTTGCTATATAGACATCAAACTACTCGAGACTTTTATAAATAACTTGTCGATGGTTGGAGCATGACCGAGAAAGTTATCACTTAATATCATAGAGGAGTCATGACTAACTAGCACACGTGCATCCCCTACTTGGTTTAATTAACTCATCAAAAAGTGACTGGTCTATCATTAACTGTGCGGCCTTATAATGATGAAATAAAATAAAGACCGTTTTATTTCAACACGAGTTCATCAATCCATAACCCACATCAAAGCTTCACATAGACCATGAAACCAAGGTGTAAGATTAAGGATTGACTTATCATTAGGACCGAGTATAAAGGTCGTACCGACCCAAAATGAGATCTTGATAGTAGAGGATTAAGTCTCAAAGTGTGTGTATTTCTACCCACAAATGGACTAATCACTACTCATGGGTTTAGGTTAGCTCACAAGTGCGTGGGTTTTTACACACCATAGGTACACTCATGAGTCCTTCCCATTTCCTATCAAGACACTCACAAGACCAAAGACTAAGTGATTTGTTAATTAGACCATTAAACAAAGTTTAGAATAATAAGAATTATTAAGAACACAAAACACCACTTTAAAATAAAAGATAAACTATATTAATTCATACCAAGTTTCCATCCTCACCCTAACAACACCAACAGAAATCTAGCCTAGCATGGTTGATACAACAAGATCACAAGGTTGGGTTTGTGTACAAGACATGTTGGAAGGTTGTGTGAAGATTTCTAAGGGTTTTGAATGATTTTGGCGTGTTTCTCTCTCTCTCAAGGTGTTTGTGGAGTGATCCCCGGCTCCAAGGGACACCTCTAAACCTCTAAGGGTGCAGAAACGTGGTGGAGAAGTGTTGGTTTGCGAGTGGGAAGGGATGCTTCAAAATGTGGGGTGGAGGCCTCTATTTACAGGCATTTCAGCTCTTGCACGCCCTTGACAATGTTCTGGCATGCCCATGCTCAACAACGGGTACTGTTGCAGAGTCCTTTGTGCAGAAACTGTTGGTTTGTTGCTTGGCACGCCCGTGCTTCCTTATGTGTCACGCTCGTGCTCATCTGGAAAGTTAACCGTCTTGTCAATGTTGGTCGGTTTTTGCCTTAGAGAACACGGTGGAGTAAAGCACGACCGTGCTACAACACTGAGCATGCCCGTGCACCTTCTGAAACTCTGAAATTGACTTCTTTTGACTTGGAAATGTTGACTGGTTAACCCGGGAGGGTTGCACGGCCGTGCCATGTCTGGCAGATCTTCAAAGTCTTCAAATTTCTGTCCTTTTTGTGCCGTTTTGTGCGGGTTTTCACTTCTTTTCGTCACCGGACCTCCAAACCTGCGATTATCAACAAAGAAAGATAAATTTTGATTAAACAAAGATAAAATCATGATTTAGAATATAAAACATGTGATAAGTATATGTGAAAACATATTAATTTCTCAGCACATCAACTATCATTCGATTAGACCATGTCAAAGTAAATCCTCAACTTCACTTTACTGAGGAACCAATAGAAATCATGGCTCGACAAGCGAGAAAATTACGAAGAGGAAAGATTCATATAGTTCAGGTCAAATGGAATGATAGGAGAGGACCCAAAGTTTCATTCGAAAGAGAGGATGTAATGAAAGCCAATTACCCCCACTTGTTTGTAAACCAAGTATAATATATTAAAAAAATTTGGGGATGAAATTTCCTAAGGGGGGAGAGTGTAACAACCTCAAAACATAACCAATATTATTATCAATAATAAAACGCCTAATAGGATTATATAGAATAGTATTAGGCCACCGAAAGGTGATGCCCAATAAACTTACTAGGATAAAATAAGACCAAGGCACATTAATAGGGCCATTAGATTATTATAACACGACCCACTTAGTAATGATTAACCCGATAACAACCAAGGCCCAATATATTAAATCTTAAACCCTACACCTTTCGGCCCAATTTCTTAAACCATCTTTTGAGCCCAATACCTAAACTAATATTATTAACCTAAGCCAACTACACCATTTAAACTCAATGGGCCCACCCTTGATCCCCCATATTGTGCCACCAAAATACTAACACACTCCACCTAGACATTGATTTTCTCCTACTCAACACTCAAACCTTCTAATAAACCTCCACCTTGCCACCTTATGCCTAGTAACCTTCATTAACATGCATGCATCTCTCTCTCTCCTTCGCTATAAGAAAACCGATCGACCCTTCCTATTCCTTTGTCAAGACCATTATCATTATCCACTATCACTTTATAAAACATAATAATAATATCAAACATCCAAGTGTTTACCGGCCAAGGGTAACCGGCCAATTAGTATTCGATAATAATCCATCATCCGGGTAAGTGTTCGACTCTATTCTCTTAGGAAACGAGTGCCTAAGCTGTAAAGGCCAGCTTTTAGCTTAGTTTTATATACCGAAGTTGTAACGGTAAGCTATAATACGTCTATATAAATGTGTATAATCGTTATTATAATGATAACAGGTAATCGGAGCACCTCATAATCAATCGGCAAGTGCTAGAACTTGATCCGAACTAACCGAAGTGAGTGCATGTCCCCTATTCTATCTTCAAAATCTTTCTGGGTGAATGCATGTTGTTTAAACGTGTCTAAATTGCATCGAATCATGATCATTTCAAGTGTAATAGAATCGGTCGAATAGAAATAACGTAGAGTGGATCCATTCGGTAACATAAAATGTATTTATCTTAACCCGTCAAGGGGTTCGGAACCAATATCTAGCATTGATAAAGGGCTACCAAAGATATACATTTTCAACTAACTTGACCGAACCATAATGTGTGTTGCATGTTTTATGAATGAGGTTTATAATCGGTCTTTCAGCATCACTCACTAGCTTTGTGGCTAATGTCTTTTAACATGTATTTCAGGATCTATGTGAATCTATGGAACCCTAGCATCATACGTGTCTAAGTAAAGTTATTAACTAAGAGGAGGATGCTTATAAATAATGGAAGTTTTCGTTTGTGTCAAGTGTTTTCGAAGAACAAAGGCTTCGGCCATAAGTTTCTATGTTGTTGATAAACTTTAAAATGTAATGTTGTTGTTTTGGTAATGTACTATGAACCGGTTTTTGTTAAGATAATAAAGTGAATGTTTAATAAGCATGAAATGATCTTGATCACCAATCGGTAATGACTCGGTAAATTCCGGGTCGTTACAGATAGACCATGTGGTTGAACTAAAAAAGTTGTGATTGATCCACGTTGTCATGATCCAGATGTTATCTCTAGTCCAAAGGATTAGTTGAAGAAGGAAAGAGTTGCTCGATCTCTTGCTCTGTGCCAAATAAAAGGAATAGTACCAATGAAGCGTCTATGTGTGAAGCTATTTATACTCTAATTCACCTCTCAGTATAGTATATCAGGAGTAAAGTTTGTTTCTCATAACTTTTAATTAACTTAAATGAATTGCATTAGGTAGATCTTGTAAGTTATTGAATGCAAAATTTTTAGCACATATATCTTTGTTTTCTTGGTTTTCTTGGTGATGATGTATTCTGATTCTACACTTTTGCTAACCATATATGCCTGAGATGACAAAATTAGCGGGTAAAGTAGGTTAATTGGGTAACGGGTATGCGTATATGATTATCAAAATATTTTACTAAAAATATTCCATAGCATTCAAATCTTCTACTTATATATTTATGACAAATGGTTACTTGATGTCCATTAGGAGATTAGTAAGAAGATGTATACATGGATTTAGCATTAGTCTTTTAGAAGAAAAGGAAAAATAGGCTTATGAAAATGATGGAAAACTTGATCTAAGAAGTGCATATATATATTCCTATGATATGCATGTGGGCGAGGGGTTATGGATTGTGACGCACTAAACACATATCATCCCTCTTTTGTAATGTTACACTTAATAAATTTCATATGTTGAAGAAGAAAGAGTTAGGAACAAGTCAATCCTAAGCTCCATATAGAAGTATTATGTTGAAACAATCTATGAACTAGGTGATATTTGATTTGTAGAACAACCGTAGGCCAAATATAAGTAATTTAAAATTTAATATCCATGAATTGTAGCCAAAATACATTTAAAATCAACAATATCCATGCAATTCGCTAAGCTTGTATGTAACTTTATTCCCTATGGAGTCATACGTGTGTCATACTTAGTAAATCATTTTTCTTTTCCGTTCAATTATCTTCTTCATCAATTTCTTTTGTTTCCTCATCTCTCTCCATTTAAGTGGTTTTTATTGATTTAAATGAGGTTACGTGGTATCATCTGTTGTGTGCGATAATTGAAACAAATTGAACAACAAACAATTTATAGCAAAGGATAGTTTATTGAACTGGGATTTAAGTTCAGAGGGGGCGAGAGTGAGAATACATCACCAATTGATAACTCATGCCCTTAATTTTGCTGGAAGCATCCTTAGGCTCCTTCTAACCTCAATATTACCCATTGATGACCCACAACGCTAATATATGTTATAATCAAATGAATCTACATGCTAAATAGAGTTAACACAGTTTTACCTATTATATGTGACAACCTCTTACAAACATACACTATACTTAGCAAATAACTAAAAACATAAAGCTAGCTCATACGAAATAAGAATTTCAACTACCAAACAACAATAATATATGTAGCTAAGTGGCTTAGAAATATAAAGTCTATTAACCTAGTTTTTGATATTGTTGGTAGTTGTGTTACTTCAATTTAATCATACTAGATATTTGTATTTTAGTTCTTAAACAAATATGTTTACACTCTTGACTCATCATGATATTTGCAGTTTTTGGCACGATTTAGCATGATTTTAACACTGTTTTTATTACATACATGCATTTATGCATATATGTGTGTGTGTAAATCTTGTATTTATATTAAGTATCTATCTTTGCCCTTATACTTGACATGAGTTATCATGATATTTGTAAATGAAAGGGTTATTATTTTACTAAATTGTACTTGGGACCTAATAGATCTCTTTCTTGGTTGTCAATCACTTTGATACTGTTAATTATTCAATCAAAAGATGAAAATGTGTAAAAGTACAAATAAATACAAGCATAATTATTGATTAATGGATACATACAAAAAGGAGGTTTTTGATCTTACTAATTCATATGAAAATAGCTAAGGTCCGCATACACAAGCTAGAGAGATTACCTATATTAGCATCAAGTGTGGTATTTTCAAGGTGTTGGACATGGTCTCTAATGTGCTCAAGAATGGATATGCACATATCTCTTATTGTAATGCCATATATGTATAAAACATTGACAAATGTAAAAACTAGAGTGCATATTATCTTTGGAGTGCATATGGCTGAAAATGAAGCCATATTGGATTATGTAGCATACCTTAATAAAAAAATACATTCTAAAAGGCATATTCACTATATGTGACTTTTGTTTACAAGTGTATGTATTTTCCCATTTAGGAGTAAGAGATACACTTAATAGTTAATACGGGTACAGATATTGGTGGTTTTCGTGTTAGATAATTACATAATCATGCAAAAACTTAATTATATATTCTATTGTAAAAAGGATACAAACATGTTGCGATTAATAAAGTAAAGCTAAACTAAATCACAAACATAACTAAGCAATAAGAAACATAAGATAACTTATATTTTGAAGCCATGGAATTCATATTTAGCTTGATCAACATTCAACAGTTATAAACATTGATAATCATATATTTTGATCAAATCGAAATTAGGCACGTATAGTGCCCTATAGCAATTGTGGTTACTATATTAATCTAAAGATGTGTATTCATATAATTAGGGGGCTAACATAATATCATGTTAAAATTGATTTTAATAAAAATATGAAACCGAGGATTATCAACTTAACGTATAATGTAACTAGTCTAACCATGATCAGCCAAATGAATGAACAACAAACTTTGTTGTGATCATGGAACGTTTAATTATAAATGTTGTGCTGAGTAAATGAAACAATGTCATATACATATATGGAACGTTTAGTCATGGAATGTTTAATTATGTTGTGATCATGGAACGTTTAACTATCCAATATGAATGAACTATTGAAGAAGAACACATAATTATAAACTTGTTTTTGGTAGTATATACACATCCTATGATGGTATATATTGAAATTGTTTTCATAGCCACCGATGATGTGTATGTTGAACTCTGTATTCTAGGTGATTTTGAGATTTTAGAATGACTCTTGGGCAAGTCCAAGTGTTCTAAACTTCAATATCCAATCGACAAAATGCACTTAACCCACCCCCCTCCCATCCAAAATTTGTGCCGTTTTTCATTTTCATCTTTTTTTTTTTTGAACGGCAAAAGCGCTATATATATATAGGCCCAGCAAGAGGCTGAAAACTCCAATACAGATCCCAAAACACCAAAGGAAAACACGAACTACAACAAATCTAGAATATCAAAGTCGGACCATTTTTCCCAACTCAAAGATGGAAGGTTCGACCTATTCGAAATCCACATAAACGCGTCTTCCTTAATTGCTTCGACCGACCTTGTTACCGGTTTGAACTTCCCATCAAAAACCATGCTATTTCTGACTGCCCAAATGTTCCATATGGTGGCGATTGCGACCATGTACACCAGCTTCTTCCAATTCTTGCATCCGGGATTATCTATCACTGCTTGAATCATGTTTTTCACATTAGAGCAATGAGACGGCCATTTTCATCTTTTATGTTGGCTTTCCTCCGCTCTTCATTTAAGTGGTCTATACATATTTCAAAATCGTTACATACCATAATGTGATAAATCAAACGAATGTGCGTGCTAGATAGAGTTAACATACTTAGGTGTCATATGTGACGACGCTCGAAAAGAATACCTAGCCGTACAAATACTGAAAATTTAATCTTTTGGGATACAAAATGTAAGAGTTTTAGCATGTAATCAGTATTAAACATAGCTGACTACGTGGCTTAAAAGAGAAATAATCATCATATATATATAATGGACTTAAACAAGGCCCAATTTCAAAGAGGCCATAGAAACTTTTGTTCAAAACATTAAACCACCGCTTAAAGACCTGAAATTATTACGTTAACTTCACTTCTGCTTTAGCTGCTCTCGTCATTTTCTTCTTTGTCTAGTCATCCACAATGAAGAACCAAAGGCGCCGAACTGATCTACAAAAGGTAATCTATTAGTCATATCCGTCTTTAACAGCATAAAATTTTGTAGTTTCGGTGGATTGAATTTTGGTTAATTGTTTTGGTTTGTTTTTTTTTTGGTGGATCGAATTTTGATTGATTTTTTAAGTTTTGGTGGTTCGAATTTCGGTCGATCGAATTTTGATTGATTTTTGTAGTTTCAATGGATGTAATTTTGGTTGTTTTTTGTAGTTCCAGTGGATGGAATTTTGGTTGATTTTTGTAGCTTCTGTAGATCGAAATTCGGTTGATCGAATTTTGATTGATTTTTTTAGTTTGGTGGTTTGAATTTCTGTTGATCGAATTTTGATTGATTTTTGTAGTTCCAGTGGATGGAATTTTGGTTGTTTTTTGTAGTTTCAGTAGATCGAATTTCGGTTGATTGAATTTTGATTGATTTTTTAGTTTCAGTGGATGGAATTTTGGTTGATTTTTGTAGCTTCAGTAGATCGAATTTCTGTTGATCGAATTTTGATTGGTTTTTTTAGTTTTGGTGGTTCGAATTTCGGTTGATCGAATTTTGACTGATTTTTGTAGTTTCAACGGATTGAAAATTCGGTTGATTTTGTGGTTTCACTCATGGATTTTTGTTTTTTGAACAGATCGATCTGTGTAGGCTCACTTGACTGTTTTCCTAGTTTCAGTCGATAGAATTTCGTGGTTTCTGTCGATCGAATGTTGTCGTTTCAGTCGATTGAACTTTGGAGTTCGACTCGATTGGTTTTTGTAGCTTCAGCCGATGGAATGTTTTAATTGTAGTTGATTTCTTCTTTTAGTTCTGATTGTGTAAATTATATAATCCATATTATGTTTACTGGTTCAATTATTAGTTGTTGAGGTTATTGATGACTTGCATTTTATGAAGGAGGATCATGGGGGATCGAATTCAGGTTTGCTCATTACAGACCTGCCTTATCAAATTCTGGTTGTCATACTATCACTGTTGCCGATAAAAGACGCCGTGGTCACCAGCAGCGTCTGCAAGACATGGAAGAACCTGTGGTGTGGTTTAACCGAGTTGAACTTTGATGCAAGTGAGAGTTTCTCTATGATCAACAAGGGAAAGAGCCATTTTCCTTTAGAGCGGAGTAAGTACATCCTACAGGTGTACAGTGTCATCCGGAGTTTCAACCACCCTGTGGTTCATAGATTCCGGATTAATTTTGATTTGCGTTTGCTTAATCAGAGTTACTTTAATGATTGGCTCCAATTTGCGGTAAACAAAAAGGTTGAGATTCTTGAACTGGATATTGACAACGCTAAAAAGGTTCGCCATTTTTCTGGAAACTATGAGTTCCCTTTAACATTACCAGTGAGAAAGAAAGGAAAATACATTAGTGATATGGTTGTAGAGCTAAGGTCTCTGAAAAAACTTTACTTGAATAATGTTTTGGTGAGCGACGCGGTTCTTGAAGAATTAGTATCAAGATCTCCACATATTGAGTCGATATCCATCCATGGCTCCAGATGCTTGACTCGTATTCGTTTTGGTGGACGACATCTTAACTTAAAACACTTTGAAATAAGGGACTGCTTTAATCTTCATTCAATTCATTTATCTGACATTGACCTTGTATCATTCACATACATGGGTCCATCCATAGATTTGTGTTTCAGTAATGTTCCAAAACTTAAAGAGGTAAATATTTACCGAGGAACATGGAAGGTGGAAAGTTTTGTGTTCACCCATTTTTCTTCATGTGTTTCGCTGCTCACCAAGATTTCTTCTTGTGTTTCGCCACTGCAGCCGCTTTCCTTCACTTTACATCTTCCAATGGTTAGTAATATATAGTTCAACTCTAGTCTAGTTATGTATATAATTAACATTAACGGATCAACATGAGTTTATTTTCTCTCCTTTTCTTATTTTATTTTTTTGCAGAATACACCAATAGGTTTGTCTGTTCCTGAACTGCCAAATGTCAAGAACCTAACGCTGATAACTGGAGCTCATGAAGATGACAGTCTACTATGGTTTACTGCCATTACGAATTCGTGTCCAAATTTAGAGACTTTTATAATTCAGGTGTATATCTGTCCAGTTAGTTAATTACTTTTATTAAAGTGGTGTCAACATTGAAAAAAATACCATGTGTCTTTGCAGCTAGAATGGTTTTCCCCAATCAGAAGGAGAAGGATGGCAGGGAATATGACTTTCAGCGATCGTCTTGGAAACCTCAAGGTTTTTAAAATTTTGGGGTATTATGGTCGACTTTCCGACCTAGAACTAGCCACATATGTGCTAGACCATGCGGTTGAACTCAAAAAACTTGTGATTGATCCACGCTGTCAAAATCCCGATGTAATCACAACTAAAAAGGAATTGCTGAAGAAGGAGAGAGCTGCTCGATCTTTTGCTATGCGCCAACTGAAAAGTCTGGTACCAATGAAGGCTCCTGCTGCGACGCTGGTCATACTCTAATTCGCCTTTCAGTATACCATGAATAAAGTTTGTTTTTCAGATATGTTACTTAAGTTAAATAAAGTACTTTAGTAGCGTTGGCATGGTGAATGGACAATTTAGGAGTATATTTATGGTATTGAATGAAATACTTTTGAGAATGGATATCTTTTCTTTTGGTTTTCATGTGATGTTGTAGTCTCACTGTTACTTACTACATTAAGAGCTTGTCGTTCTTTTGGCTTAAGAATAGGTCCAAGTTCATAGATTTAAATTGGGAAGAATGGTGTAAGTCGTCACCAGCGGTCCTTGTTTTGAGGACTCGTCTGTGGTGGTTGAATGAAAGTGAAATTAAAAAAAAAAAAAAAACACCTGACTACATGTGCTATGAGAAGAAAAAAAATGCCCGTGCAACTCTTTTGCACATATTTGCACATTGTGGAATTATACATATCAATGCACCATTCCTTTGTATATTCTCCACAACTAAATTATAATGTTGAACGAAGGAATCTATATCTATATCTATATCTATATCTATAATAAACCAAAGCATTTTTGATGACATGACACTCAAGTAGGAATTCTCCCCCCTTGAGTGTGCCATGTGTCATCCTAGGTGTCAAGTGCTATATAAGTTATAAAAAAAACTCCAACACCAATGATAAACAAATAATCAGATCGATACATGGTTAGGATATCTGGCTTTCATCCTCTTCAGAAAAAACCCTAGAAACACAGACCTTCACCAACAACCTCCACGCATCACCTCTGTCGCTATCCCACAGCCACCGTCGCCCTCCATCTACATCTTCTCACACCATCGTCCTCACCACCACACGCCTTCTATCCCTAAACCCTAACTCCATCCTCTTCACCGATCCATGGTCAAAACTCCATCCTAACTCCCGGGATTTTGGTTAAAGTTTGTGAATTTTATAAATTTGTTGGTTTTAGTTAATACCCTTTTGATTAAAGTTATTAATTTTGTAAATTTATTAGTTTTGGTTAATACCCTTTTGATTAAAGGTTGTTAAGTTTATAAATTTGGTATTTTTATGCAGTTCATAAGCAAAGATATGTTGTTCCGTTGGATTTGGATAAAGATGTTGGGGATTCTGATGATGATAATGATCAACATGTCTTTGAAATTGAGGTTTTTGAAATCTGATTTATATTATTATTATTATTATTATTATTATTATTATTATTATTATTATTATTATTATTATTATTATCCTAACAAATCTAAGAATTGGACAGAGGATGATCGGGAGGTTAATTTGAAGGTATATTATGCTTTTGAGGGTGTAAAGTCGTTTCCTTTTAAGAGGACAATTTTTCAGTTTTGGCGACCGTTAGATGACGACAGAAGCTTGCTGCTTGAATCTTACCGTAGCGCTTTTGCTATTTCGCCTTATAATCGTCGTGTACATGAAATATACAGGGCATGTTCTATCAAGTATCAATATCGATGAAGGAGATAACAACCCTGCTTGCATAATAAGTGGTGCTCCAGTCGTCACTGCCTTCCTCAACCATTTTCCAGAGGTGGTTCTGGACCTCAGGGCTTCCGCGCCTCTCCGTTGTTTATGCTTTGGAGTGTAAGTTGACGTGTTCTGTGATGCTCACTATGTTTCATGCTGGCTCTTATGAGTGTCTCGGTGTTGTCGGGTGCTCTATGCATCATCATGCCCTTATCCTTCCAATATTCAATGAGTTGAAGCGTCAACTGGAGGTATCTATATATCTCTTATTATTACTTTATCAAACTATTGGTTATTTAATGGCTGCACTTTTTTTTATCTTAGATTGTGAATAGTTGCTTGGGGGAGTAGTAGGAATTAAAGTGGAGGTACGGTATGATTTATTTAAAATTAACCCTCTTATATGGTTTTTTGAAGTTGTAGTTCGATTATATTTGATGAAACTGTAAGTTTTCTACTTTGTATCCATATAAATATCACTTTTAATTAATAGCATATGAAAATAGAATATGTGACTTGTGGGTGCTTCCGGTGTTATATGTCTTGAATTCTTATGTAGATGATTATACAGTTAATGAGGTAGCAATATATTTTATTAATGGAATAATGGATGATGTTAATAGCATTTCATTGGATCATTGTATGAAATTCATGATGGAGTGATGGACTTGACTCTTGGTTGGTAGTTCTTTCAGTTAATTGAGTGGATATAGATTCTCTCTAGGTTGTTAAAGGCCCAAGGCGCAATAGGTAAAGGCATAAAGCATGTTGCCTAGGCGTAAGGCGCACTAAAAGCGCACGCCCAAGAGGCCAAGACGAGCAAGGTGCATGTCGATAGAATATTGTGATATTTTCTGATTTTTTTGTTCAGTTGTATAATAATATGCATTGCGTTACTAGGATGCTTCCACAACACCTAATTTGGATACATTTGCACGTGATCTTCGGAATGTTGCAAGGCTGATTGATGTATCTTTTCTTACTTCACTGGTAATGATTATAGTTTGTTTAATGTTGATCCATGTTATTGAGTTTATGATTATAATGTTTTCTTTATTTATCAATTTTTATTAATTCATATTATATTTTTCAACCCCGGGATCTTCCCGGGGCATAAACTAGTGTTACATAAAAGAAATGATCTATGCTAAGTTAAATTAGAACACTGGGAAGCTATATTAGTGTCTATATATCTTACAAACAAGATACCATGAAATTAAGGAGTAATCCCCTTATGAATTATTATTAGTGCCAATCCTCTTATGGTGGAGTGGCACCCTCCTTGCTTTCTTTTGGTTTTCATGTCATGTTGTGGTCTCATTGTGCACTCTTACTACATGTGCCATGAGAAGAGAAAAATGTCCGTGCAATTCTTTTGCACATATTTACAGACATATTTGCACATTGTGGAATTATACATCAATGCACCATTCCTTTGTATATTCTCCACAACAAAATAATAATGTTGAACGAAGGAATTGTACATAAAAAAAATCATCAATGCTAAGTTAAAAAGTCTAGGTTAAATTAGTAGTAATATCCTGCCTATTTTAGAATAGTTTAATCATTGGATATAATCATAACAATTAGGCGTAGGGTATGTTTGGCAAATTCAAGGAATGCCTCATTCTTTGAAAATATTCTACCTTGTTTGGTAAGGCATGCAACGATCATAAGTGATTAAAGTAAGAATAATTTAACAAATAAGTAACGCCTAAAATATTAAAACGATGAGGGTTGAGAATTCATCTGGTTTGATTTTGTTTTATACATGGTTATAGTGAACCCTAAACTTACCAATAAGCGGTTACATCTTTACCAGGAACTCAATTGAATGATGCAAATGCAATTGAAAATGAAATTAAATTTTAGTTACTAAATTGTACTTGTGACCTCATAGATCTCTCTCTTAGTGTAAACCATGTTGATACCGTTGAATTTTTAATCTGAAGATGAATAGGAAAAGATTCATATACAAATGTCATATTTCGTGAGAAGTGTGAAAAAGATTAGAAATTGACATGTAGGCATTATGTTTTAGATTTAGACATGATGTTTTGGTTTTTTTTTTTCCCAAGAAAAACACCAAACACATTAATTTAAAACACAATGAGAAATATTATAGCCATGAAATTTAACACACCGCTAAAACTTAACACACAACTAAAACACAACAATTTAAAACTGTTAGTGCACTTCGTGTATGTCCACAGTTGGTGATAGGTCGATATTAGTCGTAGGCATGATTATATGATGTTTATAGTGATTGGTAGTTAATCGGGTAGCATTTTAGGTCGTTAACGCACATTTCGTTTTCTATGTAACACTTCCAGGCATATGAGAGTCATACACCTGGAATGACATCAGGCGTAAGAGCTCATACACCTGGAAGCTTCCAGGCATAGGGAGGTTCCCTATAAATAGGAACTTCATACTCTTCGGTTGTAACTCTTGCTCAAAACTTTTGCTCCTTATTGAATAGAACGTCGAAGCTAAAGAAGATGAGAATCGAGAAATGAAAGTGCAAATGATATTAATTTCCATCTTCATCACAGAATCGTCAATCAAAACAACGTAGATTTCTTGATTCCTCCCAAGTCATCAAATCTAATCGAAGACAAAGATGAGACCTTATGAAGCCATGATAAAAGCGCAAATAGGCAAGTATTCAAGTTTTCAGGGGGAGATTGTTAGTGCACTACGGTGTATTTTCCCAAAGTTGAAGATAACCAGATATGAAGACTTGAAGACTAAAGACATTAGCTAGTCCTTAGGGGGAGTATGTGAACGTCTATTCCATATATCCCCAGCTCAGTGACTAGTTAAATATGCATATCACTAGCTAGGTCTAATGGGAGACTATTAGTGCACTTCGTGCATGTGCCTAGCTAGTGATAAGTGGTTTAGGGTAGCATTTTAGACATTTGTGCATCGATTTGTAACAGTTAGTAACCTTCCATGCGTATGAGAGTCATAAACCCGGAAGGGTCCGGGAATAGGACACAAGGCCTAAAAATAGGTACCTTGTGTTCAACAACTCTTGCTCAAAACCTTTGCTCATTTTTGCTTTTGAACGATGAAGTGTTGCCCGATTGTGATATGATTTGTGTGTGTGTTTATTTATCTATCTTTCTAACATCTCTATCACGTCTAAAAACTAATCGGATCATTGATTCTGCCTTTGATCCAAATATGCATGTAGTAACATCAAGATTCTTGTCAATCGAGAAATCCTGATCCTACAAATATAATGATGCCAATTTTTGTCTTCCTTTCTTGAATACCCCACAATGTAAATCATTCTAAAATTCCTCTACAAATTTGTATCTCAAACTAACTATTCCACTTTTTATTCCTAAACCTAATATGATTTGTTGTTACTGAGTCTTGATTATCCTTTAAGACAAATGGTCCTCCTAATTTTTTTCTATTAAAAAAGGAGTTTATTTTCATTAAGAGGTGGGATAAGTCAAACATAATTTCACTTTGGTAATCAAGAACTCCATTAACGTTTGCTATCAGGAGATTCATTCCTGATTCTAAAATTCATAAGACTAATTGGTTTTCTATGGAAGGATCAAAAGAGCTCCTAAAAAGCATGCAATAAATCTAACTAAAATAAAAAAAGGTTATTAGGTGGCATTCGTGAACACATCATAATATTACATAACATGGCCCATAAAACTAAATACTTATACATGGAATTCATACAGATTTTTAGTGTATTATACAGTAACTTTTCATGATTAGATTCCTTATGAATCAACTACAACACTCAAAAGTACCAAATGAAAATGAGTGTATTTATTGCAACATACGTATAGGAAGAGAAACACCTAAACCTGAAAAATCAGATGTTATTCACCTCACTAAGCTACCACTAAACCTTAAAAGTGGAAAATGATTTACAATAGAGAGGATAGTTCTAAAGTCCGGAAACAAAATATAAGTATTGCTTCAACTTCTAAGTTCAATAAGTGGTTGTCTCACTTCAAAACTATGCCATTAGACTAGGCACAAGCAATGAGACTATCCATAACCCAAGAGAACATATGGCTAAGATAAGTAGTAGCAAATCAATGATATTTGACTCCACAAATATAAATATTCAATGTTTGAGTCTAGTTCAATTCGTTTCCTTACAAGATTTCAACAAATACTTAAGATGAGAGTAAGTGGCGAATTTAATGTTAAGGTTGAAAGAACCATTAATAACATATCTTAGTATTAGCTTTATGAAACCTTACAATATTCTATAGATTACTCGGAATTTAGCATCAATACTCAGAATCCCGATGTAATCACAACTAAAAAGGAATTGCTGAAGAAGGAAAGAGCTGCTCGATCTTTTGTTATGCGCCAACTGAAAAGTCTGGTACCAATGAAGGCTCCTGGTGCAACGCTGGTCATACTCTAATTCGCCTTTCAGTATACCATGAATAAAGTTTGTTTTTCAGATATGTTAATTAAGTTAAATAAAGTACTTTAGTAGCGTAGGCATGGTGAATGGACAATTTAGGAGTATATTTATGGTATTGAATGAAATACTTTTAAGAATGGATATCTTTTCTTTTGGTTTTGGGGTATTGGATTTTAATAATCCAAAGTTTTAACCGTTGGCCGATAATAATCCCTACTTCAAAAATTCCCAATAATAATTCCAACTTCCAAACATTTGGGCTCTGGTAAACCTTTTTTAACTGAGCACTAACTGGGTTAGTTTGTGCTGACGTGGAATCTGACTTGGAACGATGACGTGGCAAATTTAAGCTGACGTGGCATTTTATATTATTATACCGTTTTATAATTTCAAACATCTTTCATCTTTTACAACTTTCACCCCTATCAATCTCACATCCTCATCCACAACCGTATCTCCACCAACACACCCATCATCACCCATCATCATCCTCATCCAACCACACCCTTTAGACAATCTGCATCTTCCCCTTCCAAATCCCCCCCAAAAAAACCCAAATCTTTCTGCAATCATTCTGCAAAGAAAACAAAAAAACCTAATGCCGGCATCCTAAACACACCACCACCTCCACCATCGCCGTCAGGGTGTTCGATGGAAAAGGGATCGAATGGATTCAAGGGAAGAAAGGAGATTTGGAGAAGGGATATAGATTTCTGTTCTGCTCATATACTTAGTTATACATCTTTCTATAAACGATTGAATCCATTCGATCATTCCATTAAAAAAATCCAGGTGTAATATAATACAAAATGATATACACCTATCTATAAACAATGGTGTCACAAACCTTATTATTATTAGGTTTAATTTTTTAGATCTGTTAGATTAGATTATTGGGTTGTTGATTCCCGCCTAATTTATTTGTTATGGTTTCGACTAATTGGAGATCAGATTTGTTGTTTCTTGTCATTAGATAACGTATAACGTTTATTAATTATTCAAGATCTATTCAATCTGTCCATTCAGCTTCCAATTCGTTTCCTTAGGGTTTCGGTTATGGATTCAATGGAAGAAAGGAGAAAGGAGATTTGTTGTATACCAGATGATATACACCTGGGTTTTTTTTAATGATAAAGGCTAGGAGTTGGTATAAAATGATATAATAATATAAAATGCCAAGTCAGCTTAAATTTGCCACATCATCGTTCCTAGTCAGATTCCACGTCATCACAAACTAACCCAGTTAGTGCTCAGTTAAAAAAGGTTTACCAGAGGCCAAATGTTTGAAAGTTGGGATTATTATTGGGAATTTTTGAAGTAGTGATTATTATCGGCCAACAGTTAAAACTTTGGATTATTAAAATCCAATACTCCTTTGGTTTTCATGTGAGGTTGTAGTCTCGTTGTGCACTGTTACTTACTATACTAAGAGCTTGTCTGTGACACCCGGCAAACTCAAGTTAGTAACGTTGACTAAACTAGTAAGTCTACCTTAGCGAGTCATGCATATTACGTACTTAACTGGGCCAGTCGAGTTGGTACGATGATTCTGGGAATCATCGGGAGTCGTTACGATGATCCGCGGGATCATCGGGAGTCGGTCCATAACCATGTGTATAAGGATTGGCGATTCGTGGAATCACCGGGTTTAACACACACGCAAGTCTCGAGTCCCGGGAATTGGTGAACGGATGTAAACGTGTTAGTTATCGTGCATTATGTGTTTGTAATCATTATGTGACTTGTCGGTATGTGAATCCGTGTTTATATGTGTTAAAATAGTGTTTAACGCGCCAAAAACCCGTTCCAGAACCTTACAGGCGATTAGGAGCCTGGGGAGCTCCTAATCGCCACTTGTTGGGGCGAGTAGGGGAAGCCTGATGGCGAATAGGGCCCTACTCGCCAGTATATAGGCGAGTAGGAGCCCTACTCGCCTGAACTGCTCTCCTACTCGCATGTACTGATGTGCACGAGTCAAAACACCTATAAATACAACCCTTGACTCCCCAAACACCATTTTTGCAACCCTAACTTATCCTAAGCCTCCCACACACCTTGAAACACCTCTGGAACTTGTTTTGCCTCAAAACTCACCATCTCCAAGCTTATACACCTTTCTTTGATAAAATCCAAGGTGTGTTCTTCATCCTACACCTTTGTAATGTTATTGTTTTGGTTCCCCAAAAGTCCAGACCTTATTTTGATAAGAACGAGTCTTTAAAAACCTTGGAAATGAGTTCTAAAACAAGTCTACACCATAATACTTGCTATATGTGAAGTATTGATGCATATAATGATTTTTGGTGATTATAACATGAATGTTTCCATGAATTTGATGTACTTCTGATGTGTAGGAGTTGTTAGGATGATTATCTATGAGTTTAAGCTCTTGTTATAGTGTTTAGATGAAAGTATGCATTTTGACCCATTTGGGTGATTCTTGAAGAATTAGGATGTTATGATATGATTCATTGCTTGTTTATGGTTAGGAATCATGCTAGAATGATGTTATAACATAGGGATGATGAATTGCAAGTTGTAGGAGGTGTAATCTGATCTTTACTACTTAAGGAAAGATTTCATAGTTAATGAAACCTAGTATTTTGCCATTTTTGGAAATAATTGCACCGAGCCCGTTAGAGCAGAGATAAATTGGGGGTTTTTGCTTGGAAAGGGCTGGCTAATAGTTTAGTTTTGATATTGGGTGTTTTTACATGTTTCGGATCTGATTTGGAGGGTTTAACGCGCGAAAGCGCGCAACAGCAATGCTTGGGGCGAATAGGGCTCTACTCGCCTGATGTATCAGGCGAGTACAGCCTACTCGCCTGATACATCAGGCGAATAGCCCACTACTCGCCTGTTTAACCCCCCTATTCACTAGTTGACTTTTCCTAATCGCATGTAAGTTTCCTAATCGCGTGTACTGCTGTCGTAAACGTATTTTGACATCCCGAAACATGATTTGACACCTAGGAACATGATAGAAACCCCGGGATACACCCAATGGCTTAGTAACACGTGTTCGGACCTGTTTATGTGTTAATTGGACATTATGCTAGACTAGGTGAACTCTTGCGCGTATTAAGTGTTTAATTGCATATGTTGCATGATGTCTTGTATTTGCCTAACACTTGGGATGTCGGGTCACCAATGGGATGTCGGGTCTTGTCTGGTATGGTCGGTTTAACAGTCAAAGGTGTTTTCAAACGTTTATGGTTATGGTCTGGACGTTCGGGGACTAGTTAACCTGCGGGTTATTAGTCCGGGTACTTATACACATCTTATGATAGGTCGCCGCTATTTGGGACTATTATAGCATAATTACTTAACTGTTTTCAAGTAACGCAATCTAAGGTGAGTTTCACAGCCCCACTTTTACTGTTTTGCTTTCGGGGGAGAAACATGCTACATACGAACTTATTAAAGATCATGTTATACTATGGGCACTTTATGTTACTATACGGCTTTTATGGAAAGTCCCAGGGGAAACCATGAATGTGCGGGGATGCACAACGAGGGAAATGTGGATAGATCTATTGGGCCTCACAAACCCCACTCGACGGCGGGGATGACGGGCGGGTGCATATTGTCTCTAACTCTCGGGTTATCGAGGCATCGGTAACCCAGTCAATCTGGGCTGGATTCATCTTTTGGTACATGTTTAGTAATGGGTTCCCAACCATAGTAGTAAAAACACTTAACGTCTAGCTAACGTTCTTATGAAATAGTATTAACGGGAATGATCTTTGTGAACTTGTGACAACACTTTTATAAAAGAAAACCTGTGAACTCACCAGCATTATATGTTGACATTTTTGGCATGTTTACTCAGGTCGCTAAGGTAGCAGTCAATGGGCTAGGCGCACGAAGTCATGCACAGCATCTAATATTTTGAAGCATATTAAACAATGTTTTGTAAACAATGATATGTCTTTTGGTTGTAAACAAGAAATGCTTCCGCTGCTGGTTTACGGCTCAAAGCATGATATTTTGGTTGTAAAAATATATATGAATGCATGTTTGTTGTATGTTCATTGTGATCATTGATTGAGATCCTGGTGTGTCACGCGCCTCGCAGTAAAACCCCGCACGTGGAATTTGAGGGTGTGACATTGTCGTTCTTTTGGCTTAAGAATAGGTCCAAGTTCATAGATTTAAATTGAGAAGAATGGTGTAAGTCGTCACCGGCGTTCCTTGTTTTGAGGACTCGTCTGTGGTGGTTGAATGAAAGTGAAATTTAAAAATAATAATAATAATAATAAAAGAAAAAAAGAAAACTTACTACATGTGCTATGAGAAGAAAAAAATGCTCGTGCAATCAGTGGCGGATACAGGAATTTTTCATAGGGAGGACACATTTTGGGTCGACCATAAATGAGGCGGAAGAGAAAAGAAATAATGACAAAATAACATAGCTTATTAAATACTTAAACATAATATAAAAATACCTTGATTACAGTTGTCCTCTACGCGTTTTCATCTTTTGGAAACACTTGATTACCTCTTCATCAGTAACATTCATAAGTTCGTCAACTACTATAGCACAAATTATTCAAGCGTTTAAGAAATTGTCGCCAATTCAATTACGTAAAGTTTTTATAAACACTTTATATATGATGTTGATGGTGCTCTAAACGTGGAAGGAAATGAGATTTGCTTTTCTCATATATGATGATGATACGGTTGTACCAACACCAAAAATATCAAATTATCTACATATTTATAAAATTAAAGGTATTCTAAAAGAAAAAAATAATAAAAAAAAGCATGAAATAAAGAATCAAGAGTTCAAGACTCTCTACTTACAATAGTCAACGACTTATCAAGAAGAAGATCCGGTGACTGAATACTGATCACCACTCAAAAGTGGAGGCTGGAGGTTTGAGTGGGAGAATGCCAATCGACAAAGAAATAAACCTACAGTGGGTACTATAGGTTGCTTGACATTTTGTCAATTAAATGGACATGATATTATTAGCATGGATAATACATCTGGAGTGGACCTAGGGTGGGCACATGCCCATTGTTCTTGTACTGTGTCTCCGCCCCTGGCATAGCAGTATTTCGGGAGGTCGTCACGTATGACATTTAAATGGATAGAGGAGCATAGACAATAGGTAAGATGGAGAAAAAGAAAAATGATTTACTACCTATGACAAATTCTAGATTTAAAGATTTCAAGACTTCTAGACCATTGATCACTAACTAGGTCCAAGGGAGAGTCTGTTGGTACATGTTATTATTATATTGTCCCTAGCCAAATAGAGTGTCCATATGTTGTATTTGGCGTCATTTAGCTCGTTTAATAGTCTAGGGGTAAATTGGAAATTAAGTCTGACTAATGGCTCTTGAGGACACGGATAGCTTAGCCATTCGTTTGGTTGCCATGGTGAATGGATGGTTTTCCATTTGCTCCAACCCATTCGGCCCATACTCACCCATTCGTCCCTTCCAATAGGGCGAATAGCAGCTTATATAAATAGATATGTTGCCAAACCCTAGTCTTTGGTTGTCTAGTTTGAGTGATTTTTATGTGTTTGATGACCAGATCCTATTTGTAGACACCAGGGCCGGCCCTGAAAATTCAGGTACCTGGCCGAGCTGCAAAAATTGTGCCTCTTAGCCTTAGCTGTAGGTCATAACGAAATAAATAATGTAAACTATTTTTTAAGCTACGGTTAAAGTAATATCAATTTAATGGATCAAATTTCATTTCCCACTTAGGTTGTAGTTTAACGGTAGAGGGAACAAACCCTCTTGGGGGAGTTTGGGAGTTCGAATCTGGTGTGCTCTGAGCATACATAAAATACGCTCGCGCAACTCGTGTTTTAAATTTATAAAAATGATTTTAATCTTAACATTAGAACACACATTAAAGGGCAAGCGCACCCTGTCACATATGTAGTAAAGCATAGATAAGAACCAAGTCTCGATCCATGGACGCGCGCGGAGCGATTGTACTGAACCGTTGTCACTGATTTACCGGTAAGAAAAGATAGTGAATGTTTGTTTTAACTAATTTAATCTAATTTAAACTAAGCATAGCAAATATATATAAGACTCCAAATAGAAAAATAGATATATAAAGACTTGTTTTCATACAACCTAAGCGTGTAACTAAGTTTGAATAGAACCAAACACTTAAATCAATATTCCTATTTTCGGACAATTAGTATCCCTTTCGGGAATCCTAACATGACAACTCTTCGAAAGGCTACCACGATAACACATGCTAACCACCTAAACTTGTTCATTAGCGAGCAATTGATATGCACTCATGTAAATCCTTAAATATAAGTTAGTATCACCTTTCGGGAGTCCTCAACCTCACTTAATTGAGAAAGCTACACTGATAAACACAATATAGCCACAACAACGAGCATAAACTAGATTCATACACAATCAATCTCATCTTGCACGCTTTGAACATAAATCTACTAAGAAAGCGATTTCAACCAAAATCTCTAAACAAAGATCATTAATCATGTCAAAGACGCGCAATAACACCATTTAGCCGATTAAAGCTATTTTACGTGCAAGTCAATACTCTCGGTTATTATTGAAACTACCTTTTAGTAACCCAATACCCGGTTACAGTTTCATGGCACAAAGTTACTAACAAGTTATTAACTTTGTTAACAAAGCATAAACTAGGAGTTTTTAACCATATCTAACCTATACTTTGTTAATCCTCCAAGGCACAACAATATCAAACGAGACTACAACAACAACAGGAGAGTTTACATACAAATCATGAAGATTCAACATGAACATAAAGCTTAATGATTCATTCAAACAAAACAACATACAAACGATAAATAAGAACAAGCTAAGTATTGTTTTTACCCGTAGGTTTACAAATACTAACCATAACAACATAACAAAGCTTCAAAATCAGATTTGATATAATATTAGGTCAAGAATCAAACCATAAACAAGCAAGGTTATGATGGATTGGATGACGTTAATGGACTTGGATTGCTTCCTAAGCTTGTTAATCGGCTTCACAGCAGCTTACATGCCCAGAATATCGCCCAAAATCGCCCCAAAATCGCCCAAAAATCACCCAATACCCTAAAAATGACGCTCTGTTCTGTTTTATAGAACTGTCAGATCTCGCACGGGCTGGTGCACGGGAGTGCAAGCATGCCTGCATGGGCTGGTGCACGGGAGTGCCAATCTGGTCTGCACGGGAGTGCCACCAGGGCGCACGGGAGTGCCAACACCTGCAGATTGTGCAGAATGTGAAGAAACTGTCCGTTTTTTATCCGGTTTGCTTCATGGACACCGTTTAAGACCTGTAATCATAAAGATACCAAATAAGTACCAATTCATCATGTATAAGGCCAAAAACATATATAGATGGGAGTTAAATTGGGGCTTTTATATGTATAAATTGACATATATCAGAATCCCACAAAGGGTGAAAATATAAATGAGTGAAAGTTTGACAATTAAAAAAAATTGTTTCATAACAAAAATAAAAGTTAAAAAGGAAGTCAAAACCAACCGGTAAAAAGCAAAAACAACTACGTGTGAGCCCTCTTCATTTCATCTTCTTTATCCTCTCTAGTCTTACTTACACTCATTAATAAACCTGCAATTTTTTTTTCTCAAACCATTTCATTTTCTTCTGTAATTCCTAACCTCTCTCAACATTTCTTTACTTTGTGTTTTATATAAACTACCATTCACTTTGATTAATACTAAAAAATAATTTTGGAGCTCAAACATACTAAAATCCATCGAATTAAGGACATCACTGCTAAGAAATTTTGGATTGCCGAAGGGTCAATGTGCCCCCATGAAATTGGGCCCGGGTAGACACCCGAGCTCTTTTTATGAATAAGATAATTATTTGACAACATATCCTAACGTGTTTTTGCATGCGTTTGATTACATACATGTTACAAATTGAAACCTGAGGATTGCGCACTCGTGTTTTGTGGAAACCCATGATATCCGGATCATTCCAACGCTCCTGTAGGAATTAACCTAAATAGTTTAAGTACAAGTTTAATGAACCTAATTTGAAGTTTAGGGTTCTAGGACTATAGGCAATTAGGGATTCCAGACCTACTTTGGGTATAACTAAGGTTCTTAGTTTAGGCTAATTTGTTAATGACTTTAGGCATAAAAGATTTAACTAGAGTTAAATTTTTATAAAATACTAGAATATACCCCGGTAGCGTCCCGAGGTTAAACAATCTAATATTAGCAAACAAACGAAAAGAATAAATAACTTAAACATATACCATTGAGTAAAATAACTATGTAGGCATCGGATTAAGTAATATATAACCTTTTGACCTTATGACTTTCAGATGATGGATTGTATGAACATCTAGCTGGCTCAACTTCCACAACATGAATAACAATTGCCTTATTAGAAACCTATCAAAACCATTCACAACATATGTAGTGAGATAACTAAAAACTAACTACAGCAATGAACAGTTATACAATATAAACTGTGCGATATTTTCAGCTACAACGGTGTCTTTTATATATGCTTTTGGGTTAGTTCTCTCAATTTCTCTAATAAGAGAGATGCATAGACTCCAATAGTAGCAACAAACAAACAATAATCAGCATAATGAAGTTAATTATCATAAATTGCCTAAACACAAAGATAAGGAAACAGGTCAATAAAAATATCATCTTTATCATCTCATATCTTCTTTCTTGTCATATATATGAATGTATGAATGTCAAATGTAACCAAATATCCAAAAAAGTAAGCAACAAAATTAGAATCATATGTATCAAGATTCTCCTAGTTGACACACACACAAAAAGCACAGAGCTTCTAGAACAATCTATTAACATCAAGATCTACATGGTAGTGACGTGGCATGACGTAATGTTAAACCGCAACACATGGTCTAACCATAACTAACTGTCTAATATTTTGTAGGATTGGGTTTGGGCAAGAAATTGTATCGCGCGCGTATCGGATTGAAGGCGGAATCAATGTAGGATCGAATAACGCGTAATCCGACAATCACGGGGTTTATACTAGAGGTGCGGAATCCCTCTAATATGCTCTAATAACAGATACGATAATGAAACGATGACAAACGAGTAATCACAACACACACACGGGTCAAAAGATTATAGATTAATCACTAAAACAGAGCTCGAGTGTTTACAGAGATCAAATCAGGCCTTACAGACCATGGGAGGGTGTTTGGAGAGTGTGTGAGGCAAGAACTGAGGTCTAGGGTTGAGAATGGGCCTATTTATACCTCCCGGGTACGTACAGCACCTTATAGGCGATTGTGCAGCTATAAGACATGAAAACATAGGCGATTGGGCCTAATCGCCTATGAACAGTGATATGGCATAGCCCTACTCGCGTGCTACAGTGATGTGGCATGAGTCAATTGCATGCTACAGTGATGTGGCATGAGTCAATTGCATGCTACAGTGATGTGGCATGAGTGCTAATTGCCTGATAACACTGCGTAATCGCCTACAGCTTCCCGAACCCTCCAAAATGCGTACAAAAGTCTCCAAACACCCCGAAACACGTCCAAACAACTAATATACTAGCCTAGGGACATCATGTACTAACAGACTCCCCCTTGGACCAGGCTAGTATACGATTACGAGCCATAAACTGCCCGATTAACCTAGCCAATGACCTATAGAGACCTATCACTAGCTAGGGACATACAAACAATGCACTTACAGACTCCCCCTTGGACCTAGCTAGTGATTTACAGACTCAACCTATCATCTAGTTAGGGACACACAAGAAGTGCATTTACAGACTCCTCATTGGATCTTAGCTGGAGATATATGGTCTTCGAGTCTTCAAGTCTTCATGTTCAGCATTCTTCAACTTAGGGTGACACCGCAGTGTATGACCTCTGAAGATTTGAGCATATCAACTAATTTGAGCTTTAGTCGTGGCTTCATAAGATCTCGTCTTGGACATCCATTTGCTTCGATAACTTGGGAGGTAACAAGAAATCTCCGCTTTTAATGATTGACAATTCTTTGACTTGGACGAAGATCAATATCATCTTCACTTTCATCTCTTGACTTTCATCTTCTTCAGCTTTGATTGCTGGAGCTCTACCAAGATCTGGTTTCTTTGAAGATGAAGTATCGGGTTCTTGCTGTTCAGGATGATTTTGTTGTTCAGGTTCGGGCCTTGTTCAGCTTCGAGCCTTGTCGTTTGAATCATGGTATGCACAGACGTTGTGTTGATCCTGCAGGAAAAATTAATAAAAACTGCACACAAACTACAACTTGTATTAGATACGACAAATAATCCGGACTCAATCAAATTCTCCCCCTGAACATTTAGATCCTATCAAATTTTACCCTGAACTCTCACGATTGACAATTTGTGACCCTGAAAGTGATATTTGACCCTTGAATTTTTGTAAAATTTAGATTTTATTTGAGTTTCGGCTTCGGATCTGAGATTCCAATTGAAGAATACTTGTATTCCAACATCGGTCAATCAAAAATAAAGACAAAAGAAAGATCTTTTTGGGTTTTTCAAGATAATCAAAAATTAAAAATGCAGGAAATGTAAAATACTATTCACTATCATATTTTTGCGAGTCTTATCTGTTAGGGAAACATATCAGTGTACGGACTAATCTAGAACCCTTATTTGTTCAGTAATAGTTCAAATTGCCAATAAGCATCCTACAACAACTGTCGATATTGTTGTCCACCTAAACTCAAAATCAAGTTTTATCGCTAGGCACTTTAGATACGTTTAAGGTAATATTAAGACTGAGATACAAGGTGTTCCCCGCCACGCGACACATTCCCATATCAAGTCATGCACAAAGCTTCCTCGTAACCGGTGAGTAAGCTGTTGTCATCCGTATTTTACAAGGAGTGGACTCAGTGGTGATCAGGTCTGCATAAACGCTGCAACAGAGAGACCAGTGAGATCCAAACCAGGGTTCAAGTCAAATACCGTATCTTTGATTTTTCACGGTACGATGCTTTAGGTATATGATTTGATACCTTAGAGCGAATTCTCATTGAGAATAGGGTTTTGGCATATATGAATCTTTTTGCTCTTTTAGGATTCCCAGACGTCCCCTGATCAGAATTTATTCTATTTCTTTTTTTTATTTGATTGATTTTTTTTTTAGGAAATGACATAGGGGTGTCTCAGTCGTAGGCTGCGACCCCAACGTACGACACGTGTGCCACTCCTATTTATTCTGAGAGACGTCCAGTTCACCCCGGATGTACCAACCTCTTAAAGACCATGAGACCTCGGATTTTGGCATGCTATCAAACGAGATTTCGGTACCAAGACCATATGCCAACGCACGTTGATCCACACATGATTCAATTGATTTAAGTTTATATCACCGTGCCGAACTTGGAAATGATTTTGAGCCTACCGACACATCATTGTAGAGGCTACCTATCAGTTCCAATATTTTTAAGATGATAAGAGTCCAGACAGTCCGACAGATTGGATAATATCATCTTCCCATTTTCACCAAAGAAACTCATTTTTTCAATTTCAATTTTTTTTTTTTATTTTGGGATTTTCTCTTTTTTTTTTTTTTTGAATTTTTGCATTTTCTGAATGTTTTTGTATTTTTCTGAAATTTTCTCCCCCTAAAAATCTAAAAATTTGCGAAAGGACAATATTTTTGGATTTTTGTGATTTTTTTAAAGAAAAATATTTACAAAAAATGATTTTCCGATGTGGTTTACTCAGATTTTCCCAAAATGCCTTTTACCTTTCAAAGATAGTCAAATTTCAATTTGTCAAGTGATTTGGTAAAAATTTTGGCAATTCGGTAGTCAGTGTGGACATAAATAATCACTGGATCCTTAGTGATTGTTATGGAAGTTACACTACTAATAAGAAAATGGAGGTGATAAGAAAATGCAAACCGTAGACAAGCATGTGTGTAGAAGTATCCAAAGATAAACCTGGAAACATCAGCTCAATGCAGCTACCTGATTCGTCTTCGCAGGTTGCAGAAAACACATGTGACGACCTTCCAAGAACTGCTATCCACCCGTTGCGGATCCAGCTTCAATATTGTAACCACCATTGACAAATTCACTAAAGTCAACGAGATCCAGCTTATCGCCATTAGGGTACCATAGACCTTTGGTCGGTAACCCTTTAGATAATGAAGGAACCGTTCTGCAGCAATCACCCAGTCCACTCTTATTCATTACTGACATCCGTTGTTAAGTCAAAACACTGGGTCTGGAATTATTCTTATCGAGCATTTTCTCTTCTTTCTTCTTCTTCGATAACAAATCCCCCTCTTTATTGGCTAAGGTTACATATCCTCCAAAGATATTCTGATCAATTTACTGGAGCGATATGACACCTATTTTGTGCTAAGATGCCCCACTGTCAACAATCAAATGACTGTTGATAGTTCCTCCTGGAACACCCTGCACACTCGTTCAAAGATTAGTTCTCGAGGGGGACCCAGGCCTTGACCATCTCTGGTCGGCCTAAGTCATCAATCATAGGTAGCTCCATCCACCTACCATGAGGGGTTGGTGTTTTCTCATCAACAACAGTTGATGTAGATGGTGCTAATGAAGTAGATAAACTCACAGATGGTGCTTCAGCTGCTTTTGGCTTCCAAATCTGGTCATGCTTAGCCTTTATAGGTCTTTGCTTCACAGATTTGGGTGGTACCTGAGACTTCACCTTTGGGTCAGCCGGTGGCTTTGCCCTTTGGTTAGTCTTTGGACCTGCTTTTGGGCCTCCCTTGGGTTTTGCAACCTTAGGTGGAGCCTTGGAGCTTGATGCCTGATCAGCTTTAGGCTTTGCACCATCAACAACAACTCTTTGTTTCCTTTTCACATTCTTTGGTGTCACCTGAACTTGTTGTTCAGGTGTCTTGTATCTTTGGTTGTTGTATTTAGGGGGCTTAAGTGCTTTCCCCTTTAATTTTCTCAGATAGGGACAATTAGCAATCAAGTGTCCAACCTCGTTACATTCATAGCATGACCTCCATTCTTCATAGTACTGGGGTTCATACCGTGACTGTCTCGAACTAACCTGAGAAAATCTAGGGCTACAGCTCCCTTGTGAGCTTCTAAATCGAGAGGTACTCGGATATGAATCATAATCAGATGATCTTGGTGAAAAATTTCTTTGATGATTTTGAAGAGAATGTCTCATCTGATCAGTACCTTTCGATTTGATGGGCTTAAGTTCATTGATCTTGGGACCCTTTTGATTTTTCCTAGACCGATTCTTTTGATTCACATGTTTGGTGGGTTTGTGTTCAACATGTTTCTTCTGATCAACGAGTTTTCTGATCTGAGCTTCAGTAACTGGTACTTCCTCAAAAATATGTTTAATCAAGGATTGATCCACATTCTTAATGGGAAACTCTTTATCAGAAAACAATTTGTCAGATCCCACCAACATGTACAGCCCTTCCGTGCCTTCAGCAAACTGAAAGTGCTTCTTTTCCGGTTCAGGTTCACATAAAATGTGATTTTTAATAGAGCTATGTGAACCTGATTGAGCCTTCTCAGTTTCCTGGGATTCTTTATTAGAAACCTCAAGGTCTGCCTCCGGTAAGGCCTTTGGTTTCAATTTCTCTTTCCGTCTATTTACAGAACGTTTATTGTAACCAAATCCTTGATTTTCTTTTTGCCGAGACTGTTTTTTAAGATCAACATCATTTTTACTTAGCACAAACTTTGCAAATTGAAAACCATCTAGCTTATGTTGAGCTTTTTCATAATCAGATTTTGTTTGCGCTAATTCTTTCTTTATTTCCTCAAGAGTTTTAGAAAACTCAGAATTTTCTTTCATTAAAATTTCATTTAAGTTTTTAAGCTCCATTTCATTTGCTCTCAAAACTTCATTGATGGTTATACAATTTGCTAAATCGCAAGTAAGGGACTGGTCGTTTTCAGACAGCCTTTCAATCGTACTTTGGAGTTCGGCACAGTTAGGACAGACAAACCTGGAAGATCCTTGTGCAATAGGGTCAGTTCCGTGCTTGATTTGAACTCTAACTTCTGGATTTTGATCATCAGCATCTTCCTCTTCTGATTCACTCCTTTCAGAAGTTGAACAATTTGCATCAGTTCTGTTGATTTCTTCAGAACTTCGTTCAGGATATTGTTCACTGGATGATGATTCACTATCTGCATCTGTACTCTCTTCTGAGATTTGAGCACTCTCTGACGCTTCTCTCGATTCCACAGTCTCTACTCGTTGAGCAAAACACGCAATTTCCCCATTAACACCTCCCATGAGTTGTGTCTTCTGGTCAAAGCCTTTCTCAGCAAGTACAGTAAGTACACTCGCAGCATCCGTGTTTGCTGAGACAGAGTGAATTGCAGGAGTAACCGAAACCACAACCGTTTCTTGATTGTTTTGAACATTGTTAAGTTGTCTGGTTTGATTCGGTTGACTTTGACTAGCATCTGACGTTGATTTCCTCTCCAGATGGGCCCACGGATTACATCCGGAAATCCTCTGTTGTTGTCGTTGTTGGGCCGGTTGGGTGTTCATTGAAGACGCGAAAGCCCATGGTTTGGTTGCATTTGCCATTATGAAAGCCTTGTGAAAAAAGTCAACTCTTGGTCAACAAAAGTCAAACTTTGGTCAAAGACGGTTAACACCTATTTTGAAAGTCAAACTTGGTCAACAAAAGTCAACTTCGGTCAACAAAAGTCAACTTTCGTCAACGCGAGTCAAACTTAGGTCAATTTTAGGTTCAGGTCCTTGTAGGCGATTATGGTCACAATTGCTAGTTAAGGTAGGCGATTGGAGGATGTTAACACGTGATTAGGGCAAATTGCTAATGAATAGTGATGCGATTAGGGCTAATTGCTAATGAATAGTGACGCGATTAGGGCTAATTGCTAATGAATAGTAACGCGATTAGGGCTAATTGCTAATGAATAGTGACGCGATTAGGGCTAATTGCTAATGAATAGTAACGCGATTAGGGTTTTGGGGTGATTGGGGTATGCCACGTGATTGGGCCTAATCGCGTGCACTGTAGCAAGCGATTGGGATCCCAATCGTGTACTGTAGCACGCGAGTGAGCTAATCGCATGCACTGTAGCACGCGATTATGAGCTAATCGCGTGAAAACCCTAATTGCTCAAACTTTTCATGCGATTTGGCCTGCTAATCGCCTGATCTGATCTGCAGCCGCACTTTTGCTCAAAAATCACCTATTTTGCCTCAAAATCTTATCTAAAACATTGTATTTTGATCCCAAATGATTAGACAAGTTACCAAAATAGTTTTAGAACAAAACCTGATAAAAACACACGTTTTTAACCGTAAACACACACTAAGATTTTGAAAAAGATGGGTTTTTGATAAAAACTCAAAGTTTCAAAATAAGAACAGGTTTTTAATTAAAAATCTTAACTTTTACACCAAAAACAACCTGTTTTTGCTCGTTTTTGTTATTAAAACACCCGTGATAAGAGCCTCGGCTCTGATACCACTTGTAGGATCGAATAACGCGTAATCCGACAATCATGGGGTTTATACTAGAGGTGCGGAATCCCTCTAATATGCTCTAATAACAGATACGATAATGAAACGATGACAAACGAGTAATCACAACACACACACGGGTCAAAAGATTATAGATTAATCACTAAAACAGAGCTCGAGTGTTTACAGAGATCAAATCAGACCTTACAGACCATGGGAGGGTGTTTGGAGAGTGTGTGAGGCAAGAACTGAGGTCTAGGGTTGAGAATGGGCCTATTTATACCTCTCGGGTACGTACAGCACCTTATAGGCGATTGTGCAGCTATAAGACATGAAAACATAGGCGATTGGGCCTAATCGCCTATGAACAGTGATATGGCATAGCCCTACTCGCGTGCTACAGTGATGTGGCATGAGTCAATTGCATGCTACAGTGATGTGGCATGAGTCAATTGCATGCTACAGTGATGTGGCATGAGTCAATTGCATGCTACAGTGATGTGGCATGAGTGCTAATTGCCTGATAACACTGTGTAATCGCCTACAGCTTCCCGAACCCTCCAAAACGCGTACAAACGTCTCCAAACACCCCGAAACACGTCCAAACAACTAATATACTAGCCTAGGGACATCATGTACTAACAATCAACATTCCAGTTAGTTGTTATATGTGAGTGTTAGTGAAGAAAATAATAATATGGAGAGAACACACACAAAAACACACATTTAAGGGTTACCCTTGTATTAGAAATGGCAAATGTTACAAGGCATGGGGTATTTATAGTCCAGTCTTTCATACACCTAGGCCTTCACACGTATGGACTCTATACACGTCCATTGTACAGGTGTATGAGCCTTCATACGCCTAAAGGCCTTACAAAATGACTAAAATACCCCTAATCACCAAATCACAACCCAAATGAATACTGAATGAGCTATACATGATCCAAACCCGATATCTACGCTAGGGACACATACAAAGGGTGTACTTACAGACTCCCCCTTGGACCTAGCTAGATATTTATAAAACAACCCAAAACACAACCACCAATTCATAGTCTTTAAATAGCAACATCTTCGGGTTTCAATAACTTGCAACTTCGACTAGTCGCATCCCGAATGAATCTTCTTAAAAGTGTATCTAGTTTTTGTTCAATGTCTACATATATGTTTCCAACATGTTCATCAGCCACATAGGATCCCGGACACGAAGCTTTCTTCAGATTTTGGGATCATTCTTCAAAACTATGACTACTTCAGTTGTCAGATAGTTATAATACCATAAGATAAACTTGTTCGAGAAGTTATGCTCAATCAGCACAAGCGGGACCTTGGTCATGATCTCAGGTGGGCTCACGTTCTGCTTCTAGATTGGCTTACTAGTGATGTGATGAAGCTCTTTCGTCTGGTAGCTCTTTGGATACTACGGTTGAATATACACCCACTTGGAGTTGCTTTCTCTCTCCAACAAACCTCTATACATATCAAGTGTGTTGCTTGTCTTGATCAGCTTCAGTCTGTCAAGATCACAAACATACCAATATGGTAGGGACTTAATCTTGTAAACACGTTGGAAATATAGAATACCGGTCTTGAACTTGACCCCTATAGCATTTGCCTGTGCCACGTACATCCAGTTCACAATGTTACCATACATGAGATTCCATCTCTGGTTAATATTCTTAGCTTGAGTTGGGTCGGGCTTTCTTCTTGAATACCACGCTTCACAAGTAGCTTGAAACCTTTTCTTCCTGTCTTGGTTTGATTCTGGTTCAGCTTCAAGTGGTTGATCCTTTAACAATTTGTCAATTGAGTCAAAGTCTTTTCATGTCGGCATAGAGATCTCAACATGAACATCTGCATTCTCCCAAACAATCTTCGGATATTCTTCTTCTGTGATATCTTCGATCTCGATATCTTCCAATGGGTCATCTTCATTAAACTTTTCAACAGTGTCCATTGGAATCACTTGTCCGTATAGGAGACCGAAGATCTAGGCAACCTCTTCCCTGGATGGCTCTGGAGGTATTTCACCTTCCTCCTAGTCCATGTACGGCTTTGTGACTGGGTTCCCTTCATCATCAGTGAAAAAACATAACGTAGAAAGCTTGAGTCCATTCAAGAGGAACAACTTTGGACTTCACAACTTCCCTAAATAAATGGAGATCTTCTTCTGTCGAACCAGGTTGCGAGAAAGATTCTCATGCACCTGTCTTTCCACTTCCATCCTCATCATTCTTCGCTCTTCTCTCCCTAAACTGTGCATCGGCCGTTTTGGTCTTTCAAACCTTAGCACCACCATCACTACCTAGATCTTCCTTATCCTCATCCCCAGATCTATCTTTCCCCGACTCATGATCATCATCATTGTCTTCCTCTTCATCTTCTTGCTCATCATCACTGTCATCACCATCATCTCCATCATCACCATTACCATATGTGAGTCTCTTGTGCTTGTTGAAATACTTGTCAACTCGCTTCGTCAACTTTTGGTTCTCATACTCTACAATGGCTAGACGATTCCTTGTCTCATCACAAGAATCAATTAACAAGCGAATCTCTTGCTCATTGTTGGATAGGGTGAGCATAGCTGCATCAAGTATTGCTATTAGTCTTCAGTTCTCTGACCTTGTTTCATTGATAATAGTCAGGAACTGGCGCTCTCTGTTTTTTTTATTCTGCAATCCTTCTCTGGTTCTCCAGATTCTTTACAACCTACATGTGCAACATGCTCACCAAGTTGTTAATCTGTGACCGGAGTGATGGGCCAACTGATGTGGTTGAAACTGGTGATATGGAAAGCATGAACTGTGGTTGTTGAGAAGGTTGGGAAGTTTGAAATTGAGGGACTCTGATTTCAGATAATAATCTCTGAAGTTCAAAGTCTATGGATGATTCAGATGTAGTAGCAGAAGAAACTGGAACAGAAGCTGTAGCTGAAACGAACTTAGTGAAGAGTGCAATTCGTTCAATATATTGATACATGGGTTCATACACCTGATTGATGTACTTATCCATCTCTAAATCGCAAGGTTTCTCATATCTGGCCAACTTTTCTAAAGTTTCGGTACTATCAAAGTTCAATCGGATCAAATTACGCCACAAGTGCCTCCATCTAGTGGGGAGACTGCCAGTGACCACTGCATCTTTTATAGGCAAGCGAGATAAGATCATAACAAGAACATCATCCGGCATTTCGCTGATAAAATCAGTCAAATTTGGTCTTCCATGATCCACCTTCACAAATGCAAGTCATCAACAACCTAAACAGTTGAGAATACAAACATATACACATGAACCAGTAAACATAATGTATAGATTGTGTAATTTTCACACTAGCAAAATCCTACACTGAAATGTGAATATAATACACCCTAGGATATCTGATCACATATTCACATAGACAATCAAGGCGCAGGAATGCACAGTTCAGTTTCTCAGTTTTCCGGTACTACACTACTATTCATACTTAAACAAAACCAAGTGATTTAACAACTGAACTTTGCTTTGATTGTCTATGTGAATATGTGATCAGATATCCTAGTGTGTATTATATTCACATTTCAGTGTAGGATTTCGCTAGTGTGAAAATTACATAATCTATACATTATGTTTACTGGTTCATGTGTATATGTTAGTATTCTCAATTGTTTAGGTTGTTGATGACTTGCATTTGTGAAGGTGGATCATGGAAGACCAAATTTGACTGATTTTATCAGCGAAATGTCGGATGATGTTCTTGTTATGATCCTATCTCGCTTGCCTATAAAAGATGCAGTGGTCACTGGCAGTCTCTCCACCAGATGGAGGCACTTGTGGTGTAATTTGATCCGATTGAACTTTGATGGTACCGAAACTTTAGAAAAGTTGGCCAGATATGAGAAACCTTGTGATTTAGAGATGGATAAGTACATCAATCACGTGTATGATGTCATCAACAGTTACAACCACCCAAGGGTTCACGATTTTCAAATTCGCTTCGATTTGGATTATCATTATAACAAAGATATTGATACATGGGTTCAGTTTGCTCTAAAAAAGATAGTTGAGAGGCTTGAACTGAATTTACTAGATAAAAGTTACCACGCTCGGGCTCCAGCCATGAACTACGATTTCATGTTCCCATCATCAAATGCTATGGTTGGGGAGATGATGTCTCTTAGAAAGCTCTTCTTGAAGGGTGTCAACTTGGATGAACCAACCCTAAACATAATCTTAAAGAATTCTCCACATCTTGTAAAACTTTACATGTATGGCTCGTATTTGTTTCCTAGTATTTGTGTTGGTGGGCAGGACATTAACATGAAACACATTGAACTAGTGTCTTGTTCTGGGGTCGAATGCATCTCTCTATATGGTTTTGATCTTGTATCACTCACATATTGTGGAACCGAAATACAATTCCATCTCACTGACCTTCCAAAGCTTAAAGAACTTGATATCGGTGAAGTTAGCATAGGATTAGAGAATAATGTGTTTAGTCAGATCTCATGTTGTGCTCTATACCTTCAGGTTCTTGGGCTGGACATGCGGACGCCAAAGGTTAGTAATTCTTCTATAGTGTGCTATAATCTTGAATGAATTTATATATCGTGAGAGCGGTTCCATGTTTCTTTCAGAAAGGTTTGGATGTTAATGCCATTCCCAAACTTCCAAACGTCAATAAATTAAAGTTGGTAATGGCTGCTAAAAAAGATGATTGTCTACTAGAGTTCACTTCAATAGCTCAAGCATGTCCAAGTTTGGAGAGTGTTTCTATATCTGTAAGAATTGACTCTAGTAGAGTGCCCGCGCGATGCAGCGTGAAACCCAAATACTTCTAAGGGTGTGTATGGTTCTGTTAAGTTTGACTATTAGCCTCAACCGAAACTAAAATCAAAAGTCATCAATTAATCAATCTTATTAAACAATTGGTTCCTTGGTTCGGTTAGTATTGTTAGATTATCGGTTTTAGTCCGGTTTAATTAATTTGGGTGAATAACAAAAACAAACTTTGGCTAAATTTTTTTGCCTAGAAGTACATGAAATGGATGTATAAATACATGAAATAGAGGTAAAAAAATAGCTCTGTAAACGAACCGAATTTTCATGAGCTGTTCGTGAACTTGTTTGGCAGAAAGTCTGTTTATGCCGTTTATTTAATAAACGAACAATCATGAACAAAAAAAAATTTGTTCGTTTAATTAAATGAACGAACGTGAAAAATGTTGAGTTTGTTCATTTATGTTCGTGAACGTCGGTTTATGTTCGTTTATTTATGTCTGTTGAAGTTTATTAATTACATACGTAGTTATATTTACATAAATACAAACATAAATTGGGCTTTAGCTACTTGTATAAATATATAACCAATTAGTAATTGGGTGTTTTCAGTAATACAAAATCATTCACATTTATTATGTTCGTGAACGTCCGTTTATGTTCGTTGGTGAACTGTTCGTTTAGGTTTAAACGAACGAAAACTTGACAAATTTCTTAATGAACGAACATGAACACAAAAACGTGTTTGATTTTGTGTTCGTGTTCCGTTAAAATTAAATGAGCATTTGGTTCATTTACAGTCCTAGGTTTAAAAGTTAAAAATTTCAAAATCCCCTCTATTTATACCGCCAGTACAATTCATAAACCTATCTGCTCAGCTTCAAACCATATTAGAGTATAATTTGCTATATACTTTTAATTAAAATATTGATTTTTTACATGATTAACAATATCTAGAGGTGAACAATAATTGAAACTCAGCTGAAATCGAACAAAAACATACAAAACCGAACATAAAATTAACCAAAACCGAGTTAACCTAATATCGGTTTTTTTATACCCTAAGTTAACCAAAATTAACAAACCAAAACTGAACCATTCATACATGTATATCCTTTATACATCCATTACATATATTTATACCTTCATTTCATGTGCTTCAAAGCAAAATTTTAACCAAAATTTGGTTTTGGTTATTGACCAAAATTAACTAAACCGAACTAAAAACGACAATCTAACCAAATAGACTGAACCAATTAACCTGTTGGTTAACAAGATTGATAAGTTGATAATGTCGATTTTCATTTCTGTTGAGGCTTATAACCAAACTGAACCTAACCCAACCATGAACCATTAGAAGTGTCTATGTTTCCTACCACATCGTGTTGGCATGCTGTTATGAATATATTAATGTGTCTGTTTTAGTTTAACTAATTTGCGTTAACTAAGGGTACAAAAAGAAATCGATAACCAAATTGAAGTTAAATCAGATGTTTTCATTTTTCAATAGATTTTGGTTCAGTTTTGTCAGTTTTTTTGGTTTGGCTTCGATGAACGGTTTAGTTATTGCTTACTCCTGTATATCGTTAATCACGTAGCACATAAAGACTTTTTAAATAAAAAAGTAGAAATACTATACTCAAATTAAAGATAATAAAATGCTCATTATTATGATATAATTTTTTTTATAAAAGTATAAACGTATTAAAAAAATATGACTATTTAAAAATCATGAGGGGTGGTTTGCTTAAAATAAGAAAAAGAAGTTTAACTATAACTTAAATAAACAAAAGTTAATTAATGTTTAAGGGATTAAAGTGTAACTAAGATAGGGTATTAAAATCTAAATAATGTATGAATGACTATTTTACCCTCATTTTAGGGTTATTAATGAAAAAAATAAATTCTTAACTTTTAGGTATCTTAAACTAACCCTCACTCATGCATTATAATATAGTAGCAAGGCGCAGGAATGCACAGTTCACTTTCTCAGTTTTCCGGTACTACACTACTATTCATACTTAAACGAAACCAAGTGATTTAACAACTGAACTTTGCTTTGATTGTCTATGTGAATATGTGATCAGATATCCTAGTGTCACATTTCAGTGTAGGATTTCGCTAGTGTGAAAATTACACAATCTATACATTATGTTTACTGGTTCATGTGTATATGTTAGTATTCTCAACTGTTTAGGTTGTTGATGACTTGCATTTGTGAAGGTGGATCATGGAAGACCAAATTTGACTGATTTTATCAGCGAAATGCCGGATGATGTTCTTGTTATGATCCTATCTCGCTTGCCTATAAAAGATGCAGTGGTCACTGGCAGTCTCTCCACCAGATGGAGGCACTTGTGGCGTAATTTGATCCGATTGAACTTTGATGGTACCGAAACTTAAGAAAAGTTGGCCAGATATGAGAAACCTTGTGCTTTAGAGATGGATAAGTACATCAATCAGGTGTATGATGTCATCAGCAGTTACAACAACCCAAGGGTTCACGATTTTCAAATTCGCTTCGATTTGGATTATCATTATAACAAAGATATTGATACATGGGTTCAGTTTGCTCTAGAAAAGAAAGTTGAGAGGCTTGAACTGAATTTACTAGATAAAAGTTACCACGTTCGGGCTCCAGCCATGAACTACGATTTCATGTTCCCATCATCAAATGCTATGGTTGGGGAGATGATGTCTCTTAGAAAGCTCTTCTTGAAGGGTGTCAACTTGGATGAACCAACCCTAAACATAATCTTAAAGAATTCTCCACATCTTGTAAAACTTTACATGTATGGCTCGTATTTGTGTTGGTGGGCAGGACATTAACTTGAAACACATTGAACTAGTGTCTTGTTCTGGGGTGGAATGCATCTCTCTCCATGGTTTTGATCTTGTATCACTCACATATTGTGGTCCCGAAATAGAATTCCATCTCACTGACCTTCCAAAGCTTAAAGAACTTGATATCGGTGAAGTTAGCATAGGATTAGAGAATAATGTGTTTAGTCAGATCTCTTGTTGTGCTCTATACCTTCAGGTTCTTGGGTTGGACATGCGGACTGTTGGCCCAGATACAGAAACTTGCAGCAGATTAATCAAGGAAATACGAATATGAATAACACAAACAACAATACTTAATATTATAGTAACTGAATCGAAATATTGTTTGATACAAATGAGTAAAAACACTTGATATTCTGGAAGTTTTGAACGACAAAAGGATTGTGAATGTAGGCAATCTTGATAACTGAAATGTTGTGTCATATCCCTCATATATATATATATATGTTTCGAAATGGAGTGACTATTGTGAACAGTTGTGTCTTGATGTCCCACCGATTCATATCTGTTTTTTTGGCGCCAAATAACTAACACAACAGTCAGGGGTATAATCGTCTTTTGTGCAGAACTTTTCTTCGAAACATATGCTGAATTCTTGTCTTTTGATCTTGTTCATCGTTCCGATCAATGCAGACACTTTAATCTCATCATGCAGCCTTGAACTTTGAAGTGTAGCCGGTTTATTTTGACCCATGTGCTTTTGTTCTTCTAATATAATACAAACTAACTAGTCTAAAGTTCCTAACATAATTATTCTACATTAACACATTACATATAAGTATTATAAGTACAATATTTACAACATACATATAAACTAAACATAACTAGGGTTCATGGGACTTGTTGGTAGAGTTTCAATGGCTTCTTTGAGGGCTATTTCGGCTTGTGTGAAGTCGAAATTTCTTTTCTTCATAAACCTTTTTGCGGCCCTCCAATCACCTCCCATGTACAATGCATAGTCATCTTCATTAGGCTTCATTTCTTTGCTTGATGATTGTGCATTCATAGACATGTTTGGCATTGTATCCACCCTTCTAACTTTACTACTTTCATGCCTCTCTTTTTCAATTCTTTCGGTTGTTTTGCGGGCATTTTTATGGACAAGGTATTGCCAATCTAAGACATCTAGATATTGTGCATACAAGATTCTCATCATGTCCTTGTCCTCATAGTCAAATCCTAATTCCTTTGCAATCACAACCCAAATATTGTACATAGACACTCGCCTATGTCCACCTTCTTTTTGTACCATTATGTATAAATCGTACAACTCAACATACTTTCCATTCTCAAATGTTGGGGAATCGGCCTATTAGTTATCCCAAGGAATTCTTTTAGGAACCATGATACCATTTGAACAAATGGCCCTTTAAGAATGTTTCTATGTGCTCAAGGGTAATCCATATCATGTATTATATCCAAGAACTCAATGCACTTGTCAAGTGAGTCTATGTTTATGTTATTTATAACATCATCGACTTGTTTTACATTGAAATTGGCTTCGGCCGATATGGATTCAAACTAGTCATTTAGATAATTATTTTTCATCCGATTATGTTCCTCATCACCACTTTCCAATGTTTTTGTCATGTTTTCCTTTGACTCACTATTGGTTTCTATAAAACGGAATTGCATACTCTTGTCCTTGAACATATTCTCAACAATACAAAAATTACCCACAATCTTTACCACAAATCCTTGTAGTATGAGTTGTGGAAGACTTAGTATATTGTCTTCCAAATCAGTTGAATAGAACACATTGGGTATGACCAATTGTTGATCTTCGACCGAAATACTTACAATTCCAACCCCCCTTATAAATGCAAATTCTTTCCTAATCTTACTCTCAACCCCAAAAGATCTCTTTAACTTAAGAAAGAAATCTAAATTACCCGCAATATGATTTTGAAGATTAGGACTTACATACCACATGTTCTTCCACAAACTATTGTCGGATCCTTGAAGAATATAATCTTCACCATTTCCAAACGACTTCTCGGGATAGTATGAAATCCCGGTATTTATGGCATCTCTTATCAATTGTGCACCCTCATCTCTTTCTTTTATGCCACAAACACCAATAAGATGACCCGGTTGTTTACAATAGTAACACTTTCTTGTTTCAATCCCTCTTCTTCTTAGTGATGCCCTTCTTTCTTTCTTTTGTCTGAATCTCGCCATATATTGTGGCCTTGATCCCATATATGAAATCCCAGATGAATCAGACATGTTTGTACTATGTTCGGATTATTTAGTAACGAAGGATATATGTTCGGAAACAAAAAAAAACTTTCTGATGTGGTATAGACAGAAACGGGAAACAAAAACAAACCAAACTTCCAGAATATCACTTTAATATACAGATCAAATAAATAACAGACTAGACTTGTGATTACTAATTTAATGATAGGAACAAAGATGTACGGGAACAGATTATGCAGACTCGAATGGACTGTATGATTTATAAACAGAACTATGATTGATTTACGAACGATTTCTGATACTAGATAATTATGAATGATGGAAGACTCTTAAGACAGAAAGATTAATCAAAGAAAAACTGACAGGAAATTGATAAAACAGAAACAGAAATCAGTAACACAGACCCGAGTACGATGACTGAAAGGATTTTGAATCTTGAACCACGCTCTGATACCAGTTTGTTGGCCCGGATACAGAAACTTGCAGCGGATTAATCAAGGAAATACGAATATGAATAACACAAACAACAATACTTAATATTATAGTAACTGAATCGAAAGATTGTTTGATACAAATGAGTAAAAACACTTGATATTCTGGAAGTTTTGAACGTCAAAAGGTTGTGAATGTAGGCAATCTTGATAACTGAAATGTTGTGTCGTATCCCTCATATATATATGTTTCGAAATGGAGTGACTGTTGTGAACGGTTGTGTCTTGATGTCCCACCGATTCATATCTGTTTTTTTTTTTTTTTTTTTTTTTTTTTGCGCCAAATAACTAACACAATAGTCAGGGGTATAATCGTCTTTTGTGCAGAACTTTTCTTCGAAACATATGCTGAATTCTTGTCTTTTGATCTTGTTCATCCTTCCGATCAATGCAGCCACTTTAATCTCATCGTGCAGCCTTGAACTTTGAAGTGTAGCCGGTTTATTTTGACCCATATGCTTTTGTTCTTCTAATATAATACAAACTAACTAGTCTAAAGTTCCTAACATAATTATTCTACATTAACACATTACATATAAGTATTATAAGTACAATATTTACAACATATATATAAACTAAAGTTATATTTACAAATCAACACGGACACCAAAGGTTAGTAATTCTTCTATAGTGTGCTATAATCTTGAATGAATTTATATATCGTGAGAGCGGTTCCATGTTTCTTTCAGAAAGGTTTGGATGTAAATGCCATTCCCAAACTTCCAAACGTCAATAAATTAACGCTGGTAATGGCTGCTAAAGAAGATGATTGTCTACTAGAGTTCACTTCAATAGCTCAAGCATGTCCAAGTTTGGAGACTTTTTCTATATCTGTAAGTATTTGTGCTCTGTCTTAAAAATTCTAGAGTAAAGGCGTTATAACTAGGGTCGGCAATCATGTCAAGTTGAAGGGTTTCGGGTTATTGGGTTGAATTAATATAATGTAACCTGAACATGACCATTGTAACCTGTTTATCTAAATGAGTCAAACGGGTTGGCAGGTTGTAATGAGATGTAATAAGCTGTAAACAGGTTAAATGGGTGGTAAATGGGTTTGGGTGTAATAAATGGGTTAAACGGGTTGATAGGTTAACCATGTAAAACATATAATTTTATCTGTGTATTCTATGTTTAAACGTGTTGATGGTTCCACTTTTTTTCTAAACGGGACATTGGACTAGAAATAATAAACTAAAACCTGATTATTTTGTCGTGTCCCTGTCATATTTCAAATCATGCCAGCAATTGATATACTAATTATAAGAATTTTTATATCTTTCTTTGTTAGTTACTAAATATTTAACTCAATATAGGTTCATGTAAATATGTAATAGTCTTCACCTTCCCTACCCCAGTCGCATGATTATTTTTGTATTGGCAAGGCAAAATTTTAGGTGTTTCTAAGTTGCACATGTAACTACAGAGTAACCTAAACCAACCTGGTTGGTTGGGTTGTTCGGATCGGCAAACAGGTAGAACGGTTGATAATTTAACGGTTTTGCCCATTGTCAACATCGTTACTTCCTATTAACTTATTTTTATAATATTGAGATGGTTAAGTAATATATAATGCATGTTCAGAACTTGGGAAAAGATGGTTAAGTAAATTAAACTCTACCACTCGTTCCTGAGTTTCATTAAAGGATGGAAGAGAAAGGATCTCCCTCTTCTTTTCTCTCCAATTCTTTCCAAATTGGAAAGATTGAAAATCACCTTAAAACCCTCTTTATTATCCCTCTCATTCCCTCCATTTCCCTCCTACAAAAAACTCTGGAACACATTTTTTCCCCACTTCCTTCCAAATCATTTCTCTTCCATCCTTTAATGAAACTCTGGAACACATTGTATAGGTACAGTTTACACGGCCAGATTTCAAAACATAACCGGTGCCAAAACATTAAACTGGTGTTTCAAACCGTAAGGTAAGCTGGCTATTTTGTTATTGCAGCTACATTGGTATTCACCAATGAAAAGGAGGAGGAAAGTAAGACGTGTTGCAGCTCCTCATGTTCATAAACACCTGAAGTTTCTTGAAATCATTGGATATTATGGTCGAATCAGTGACCTTGAGCTTGTTGTGTATGTCATAGACAATGCTTCTGCCCTCAACAAAATCGTCATAGATTCTTGCTGCCATGCTGATGGGGAAGACTATTGGCATCATACTAGAGAGGAGTTACTGAAGAGAGAGCAAGCTGCTCGATCTGCTGCCAAATGCCAGCTAACACCGATATTGCCTCCTGGCGTAGACTTGGCCATACTATAATTCGCTACTCAAGTACAGGCGTCGCTGCATAACTACAGCCTGTAGGTTGTAGCATGATGCCTTTGGTCAAAAATGGGAGCAAGGTACATCTTATATTCCATGATGTACATATACATTGATACTGCTTGATTGCCACAATAGATCTCTTAAAAAAGTTCCTATGTTTTGTTGACGTATGTAAGCTACTGTACACTGTAGTTGCGTCGTGTTAATGCTTTTGGAATTACTATTGTCAACATATCCCATAACACATGCTTTGCAATCCTCTCTTCACCTTGATTCCCTCCTAGTCAATCAAGGGCTGGCAAATCGTGTCTTAACAGGTTTAACAGGTCACTAACGACGCGAACAACGCAAGTTTTAAACTTGAACACAATTTTTTAACTACTTTATATCGCATGTTTATATCACAGTTATATGTTTTATGTACCAACAAAGAGATATGATGAATCATATCATCCTAATTTTATTTATTTTTAAAAAAGTAAAATTTCACGTAGTGTACTATTTAATTAACAGGTTTAATCGTGTCTTATACAAGTTACCTATTGCCAGCACTCAATCTCCCTCTTTATTATCATTTAGTATGTTTTGTATATTTTTAGTAAAGAGAGATATTCTCTCCTTTCTTGTTGTAACATTTTCTTGTATTTATACTTGTTCTATAATCAATAGAAAGCATCAAGTTTTTACCATTCTCATATGGTATCAGATAGCCAAGATCAAATACCTTTTCCTCTTTTTTTCTTTTCAACCGAACCCCAAAGTCTTCTATTTTCTTCTTTTACTTTCTTCAGTCAACCCCTTTTCCTTGTCCTTTTTTTTCTGCTAACCGGTTTCTCCAAATGGCTACAACCAATCCATCCGACCTCTCCTTGTTTATGTAGACGACATCATTATCACCGGTAATAATGACACCTTTATTACAAATTTCACAAAACGTCTTGGCAAAGAATTCAAAATTAAAGACCTTGGATTACTTCAATTTTTCCTCGGCTTGGAGGTGACGCACACTGCCTCGGGTTTATTTCTAAATCAATCCAAATATGCCCATGACATATTAACTAGAGCCGGTCTTCTTGATTCCAAACCCGTTGCTTTTCCTCTTACATTTCCCAGGGTCATCCCTTTCATGATCCTACTCTTTATCGCTCTCTTGTCGGTGCCCTTCAATACCTCACTATCACTCGACCCGACCTTTCCTATGCCGTCAACCAAGCCAGTCAATTCCTTCAACAACCCACCACTACCCACTTTCAGTTGGTCAAGCGAATTCTTAGATATGTTAAAGGGACTTTGACTCATGGTTTACATTTTGATAGACCTCCTAATACTACTTTGCTAAGTTTTTCATATGCAAATTGGGCTCGATGTATTGACACTAGAAGATCCACCTATGGCTACTGTATCTACTTAGGTGGAAACTTGGTATCTTTGAGTGCAAAAAAGCAGCCTACAGTCTCCCGGTCCAGTTGTGAATCCGAATATAGAGCTATGGCAAACACGGCAGCAGAAATCATTCGGCTCACAAATCTCTTACCGGAACTTAACGCTTTACCACTAGGACGTCCAACATTACTATGTGATAATAAGATTGCTTTGTTCCTAACTCAAAATCCGATCTCTCACAAAAGAGCAAAGCACATCGACATAGACTATCATTGTGTTCGGGAACTAGTTGCCGCATGTCGTCTTCCCACCAAGTTTATCTCCACCGACAAGCAAGTTACAGATATCTTCACAAAAAGTCTCCCAAAACCTTTAATTGAGCGGTTTCGCACAATGTTTTGTCTCGGTCAACCGCCATCTCGCATTGACGGGGGTGTCAGCATATCCCATAACACATGTCTTGCAATCCTCTCCTCACCTTGATTCCCTCCTAGTCAATCTCCCTCTTTATTATCATTTAGTATGTTTTGTATATTTTTAGTAAAGAGAGATATTCTCTCATTTCTTATATTTATACTTGTTCTATAATCAATAGAAAGCATCAAGTTTCTACCATTCTCATAACTATGTCAATCTCATTATCGATCCTTAGTTTTTTGGGTGACGATGAAAAGGTGTTAAGTGATATTATAAGAATAGATAGAATATTACATGGCATAATTGTATCCATTAGATTAATTGTTAACTAGTAAATTACACGTCGCGCTAAGCGCGACGTAGAAACATAACTGGCACCGATTCCCGATTCGTGAAAAGCTACAGATTTTTCCGACGAACAGCGGAGTTACACCCACGGTATTGCGAGGGTCTGCTAATCAGATAACACAGCGTAGAGAGTCCTATTTTTCCGTCGGTACGCCGGTGCGCTTTGCACTGAGCAAAGCGCTTAAACCGCTTGAAAAGGAGGATTTACTAATAAAAGTAAAGCGATGGCATTTTCATAATTACCTCGAAACTAAAGGCTTTTTATTTTAGTTTTAATAATAAAATTACTATGATGACATTTTCGTAATTAATTCAAAACCGGAGGCCTTTTAATTCGTGTTTACCGAGGTTACTATTGCTAAGGTTCTAAATTGTTATATATAATAGTTGTATCCCCCACCCGCTGCCTCAACCAAGACCACAAAAGATAAAACCATGCCTCCCGCGAATGATGTGTGGGATCGTCATGATGCCATAGTCCTTTAGTGGATCTATGGCACCATTTCTAATGATCTCTTGAGCACCATAATCCGTCACGATTCCACCGCATGCTATGCTTGGACCGCCTTAAAAAAGTCTTTTCCATGATAATCAAGTAACTCGGACCGTGTTATTATAAAAGAAGTTTGCACATATCAAACTAGACTCCTTCCAATCCATGTCTGGGTATTGTAAAGAAGTGAAGGTCCTCTCGGGTCAATTGGCTAACGTAGGTTCGCCCGTCACCGAAAGAAACTTGGTGATTCAACTACTTTCCGGTCTCAGTGAATCGTATGGTAGTGCGGCTTCTATTGTTCAAAATATTAAGTCATTTCCCACTTTTTATGAAGCGCGCTCCAAATTAATCCTTAGGAAACCACCAAAGTAAACTGTGTCGCAAACGGCACTGCTCTTCACACTTCTCAACAACAACCTACTCCCACTACAACCACTTCCCCACAACCTGTCCAAACCTCAAACAAAAGCGGTTGTGGCCGCGGTCGCGGCCGAGGAAGAAATCCTACTCCCGCAACTCACTGGCCTCACTATCCATGGTAAAACCAACCTATGCCATCTACAAACCGTAACACCCGATGGCCTCGCCCAACAGGTTACTTTTCGGCTGCACCACCTTGTCCATTTCCCATTGTTCCTACCTCTAGGCCCATGAACACCAATCCGCAACAGGGCATTCTAGCCCCGCGACTTCAACAGGCTTACACCGCTTCCGAGCCCACCTACACACCAATTGAGCTTGACCAAGCGTTCAACGCCTTTTCACTTCATACACCGGATCAAAATTGATACATGGATACGGTAGCCACATGTATAATGACTAATAACTCTACCACTCTCACTTCTCGTTTCAATAAAGTTTATGTAGGCCCATCACGAATACAGATATCACGGGTTTGTGCGAGGCGCAAGTGCGGAATCCTCGGGTCTTCCAATATACCAGAAACAGATGTTGATTTGCTACATTTAAAACACAGGAAACTTGTCATTTATAGGTTTGAAAGATTTTATGACCGGGTATATCAAGCTTGTGATAATACATAAACTTTTACTGATGAATTACCAACGAAAGTCTACGTCGCAAATGGCCCTCCCCCCTAACAAACAATTGAAATCTTATACATAAATTAGTGACGAATTATTGACGGAAGTCCCTGTAGAGATGGCCCTCACGAAGAACAACTGTAATGCCTAAGCGGAAATCTTATTCTCAACTAGTGAGAGTTTATTTTTAGACTATAAGGAGTGAAGAGGGAAAAGCGGGTGAAGTAATATTATATTTTGTTAAAGTTAAAAAAAATCGGCCAATCAGAAGCCTCCACGTGGCCAGCCTCCTCCCCCACACCCTTGGTCTGCTCCCCGCCCAAACCCTTCCCGCCCCCTTCCACGCCCTACCGGGGTAGTGTCCCCCCCTCCCCCCAGCCCCGTGAAAAGTTTCCCCGCCCCCTTTCCTGCCCCACTCCTTACACTCTTACAACAAAAGTCTAATTTAAATTCTAATATATCAATTTACAACAAATTTGAACTATTTCTAATACGTTTTTTTTTTTACTAAAGCCTTGTTTGGTTGAACGAGCTGGAAGCTTTTAGGTTAGAGAAAAAGCTCTATAGTGAAAAGCTACTAGTAATAGTTTTTAAGAAAAAAAACTCTACTAGCTACAAGCTTTTAATTAGTAAATGACACAAATACCCACTCTATTTTAAAAACAAAATAAAAACATTCTTTACAAGCTTTTAATTATGTCCATTTTGATCATTTTATACATTTTATTAAAAGCTCCAGCTACTCAATCAAACACTAAAATATATTTAAAAAACTTACAGCTACCGGCTTGCAGCTTCCAGTTACCAGCCACCAGCTAATTTTGCCAAACATACCTTATTGTAGACATGATGGAGTACATGTACTTTATTGTTTATTAAGAAAAAGTGAGATTTTTGTCTTCCTAAAATGCCCCCCTTATTGTACTTCATTGATTAAATATAATGTAGAAGTAAAAAGTGTTTGTTGTCTTTTATTTTCAATCATAGATTAGATGCCATCAATGGCTAATATTAAGTTTTCAAAGTTTTCTTAACTCAACAAGGTTTTCAATTTATCCATATGCCTCCTTCTAAATACAATCGTGTTCCTTATTCGCATGGGATGAAAAAGATTTGGTTCCTTTCGTACCCATAGTACACCAATGCTTACCGTTATTTTCCACTGGTGTCTGAAAAAGATTTGGTTCCTTCGCACCCATAGTACCTTGTCTGCAGATGATTTATTTTTTGTCTTGGATACATATGTGTATAGAGAAAAAAAAACATTTTAATAACCTATACCTAAATTTATAGGAATGAATACACCACCGTACACCCGTGTAAAATAACATATACACCAATGCAAACTGTTTTTTTTCAATGATGTCTGAAAAACATTTGGTTCATTTTGCACCCATAGTACCTTGATTTGCAGCTGCTTTATTTTTTGAGTTGGATACATCTGTGTATAATATATATATATATAACGTCATAGACTTAATACACCACTTTACACCAGTGTATAATAACATATACATAACTTCATAAACTTAATACAACACAATACATAAGTGTATGCAAACATATATGATACCAAATACACATATGCACATTTCCTATGTACACATATGTACATACAAAATATAATTATGCACATGAGACAAAAATATACCAAATACACACATTCAACGGTTATTGACTTCATTCATTAACAATAGTTACCAATAAAAAAAACCCTTAAGCAATGAAGATCGTTTAAAAACGTTTATAAAACAGAGGCTAAAAAAACGATATAACAAACCTGAATAAATCAGATCGAATCGTTGTAGGTAGAGTAATCACAATAACGAATTCATCACTCATCGATGTGGTTTGAAGATAATAATTAGGAGTCATATAAATGGGGGTTAATAATTATTCAGTTACAAATTTAGACTTAATTACCTACTAATAAGCATATTGAACAAAAGTCAATAATACGTACCCTTGATTAAAATAAACAATTAATTAATGTTTTACTTATTTACAATCATATCATTAGAGATCAATGGCTATAAAGTGGTTCCTATAGTTCCTACTTAAGCTATGTTTCCTATTTGAACCCTATATATATATATATATATATATATATATATATATATGGGATTCAAATGAAATCGTTGTGGATTATGGTGGGTTATGGTTTTGGGTGACAGCAGAGGGTGTTGGTTCATGCTGGAGGGCCTCAGTTATGGTGGATTATGGTTTTGGGTTAAGCTGTAGACATTGATAAAAAACAGTCTTCTTCTTGCAGACTGCAAACATTTGGTCCACCTATTCTTCTACAGATGTCTACAGAAACGATCCGCAGACTGCAGAAATTTTACCTCTTCAAAAATAAACAGCACCTAAGTATTCAAATTTTGATTGACAATAGGATAAAATGGCAAATAAAAGAGAGAAAACATGAAATATATATAGATTATGTATCCTCGCATTAACCTTAAAACATTCATATAGTTTTCCTTTGAAAATGAAATTGCATATCCTTGCATAATTTTTTGAAAACATCCCAATTTTGATGTAATGAAACCGTTCGCGCTCTGCTGTGTCAATGAAAAAACACAAGGCATCGATCTGCTCAAACCAAGGTATTTCTTCATTTGTTGATTGAATTTTGTAGTTTAGTTTATTCATTATAGGGAAAATGGAATTAAATAATCCCAACTTTGGGGAATTAGAAGACAATAATCTCAACTTGCAAGTTGTAAGGCAACAGTCCCAACTTGTCTTGTATTTTATTCCATTGGACCAAAACTAACTAGGATTAGTTTTTAACAGACCCAGTTAGTTTTCTGCCCAAAAAATGTAACTTTTTAAAGATCAAGGACCATTTCTGCCTATTATTCAAACTTTTTAAACAAACCCATCTCCTTCTCTAGTGACCAGTGCTCTCCTCCGGCGACCACCCCTCCTGATGTGTTTTAATGCGTTTGTTTGTATAACCAAGTCTGATTTATAATAATAATCATTAGGATTGATGTTTGAATCCTTAAAACTTGTTTTTGGTTTAAAGAAAATTTGGCGGGAAAATTCTTGTGATGATCAAGAACAAAGTATCACAAATTGATCTTGATTTTCGGTTAGATTAAGATTTTAGTATTCGATTGTGATAATAAATAAAGGACAGGGATAGCTATAACCGTTTTAATCGATTCTTTGTTAATTCCTGTATCTCGCCGGAAAAAGGTTTTGGCCGGAATTCTTCAATCCGGTTTTGTTCTTTCTCTTTTAACGGTTATACTTTTGTATTGATCGTATCCTAATCCTGGTTGGCTAATAAACATCCAATGATTCGATATATGGTCGTTTTAATTCGTCTCTGTTTTCCGAATGAAAAACAAGGGATCCCCTTTGGTCAAAAGTCAAAGGAGAGGTGGTCGCCAGACATGGAGGGGTGGTCGTTGAAGAAGGAGGGGTGGTCGCCGGAGAAGGAGATGGGTTTATTTAAAAAGTTTGACTAATGTACAAAAATGGTCCTTAATCTTTTAAAAAGTTACATTTTTTTGTCAGAAAACTAACTGGGTCTGTTAAAAACTAACCCCAATTAGTTTTGGTCCAACGGAATAAAATACAAGACAAGTTGGGACTGTTGCCTTAAAACTTTCAAGTTAGGATTTTTGTATTTCAATTTCCCAAAATTAGAATTATTTAATTCCATTTTCCCTTCATTATATCACAACATATAACATATAAATAATATTAGCCAACACATATTTCAAAAGAAAAAAAAAATTCACCTAATGGACCTACCCAAATAAAGCACTGATACACAAAGGATAAGGAGGAAAAAAAATACAAATAAAAAAAATCTGGTATATGATTCGTGTATATTTTTTTTTTATCGGCAAATTACTTTCATTCAACACCCAAAATACACATTACATTGTACAAGTAAGACACTAACACAATGTAAAACGCCCACAAAATCACCTGTAGTTACTACTGTTACAACAAAATTACCTACCCCATGTCATCAAAAATCGCGCATCTCTCCCACTCCATATTGCGTTTGGTCGCCCTATGTTTGAACCCTATGAAACCCCTAAGATGCTTTTCTCCAAGGATACCGCCAATTGGAAATACCGAATTCATCTCTTTATGTTATCTCCCCCACTCATATGATTGTTCTCCTTACCATTCCTCTCTAAAGCTTGGTCTTGTTGAACTGGGCTTCTCTTACGTCTAGACCACTTTCTAGAAATCTTCTCGATCTATTGCTCCACTCCGCCCATTGAATCAAAATTATAAACTTCACCATTTTTCTTGTTGTTTTGCTCCACTCCACCAAAATAATAAATTTCACAATTTTTAGTGCTCTCCTTCGGTTGATTGTCAAGCCCCACAATTACTTTACCCAAGACGGCTATATTATTCCCACCTTTATTGGCCTCCTCAAATGTCGGAACGCCATTTGAATTTGAATTGTGCATGCTTTGCACGTCCACTGAGCAAGATGGCTTAGGGCATGTTTGGATAAACTTATTTGAGTCAAAAAGGACTTTTTGTTAAAAGGACTTATTAACTTATAACTTTTTAAAAAGGAGTTTTTTAAAAAGTGTTTGGATTAGCTTATGTGGTGGAGAAAAACAATAAGTTGATAAGTTAGTTTATAAAAAAGTGTTTGGTTTAACTGATTTAGGTAAAATGACAAAAAAAAAGGTATAAGGAGGGAAGGTGTAAGGATATAATAAGGGCATGTAGGTAAATAACCATCAATAAGTTATAAGGAGGTTCAAAAAGTCACTCCTCCCTTACTTTTTCAAAACAACTTATCATAGGCTTACAAAAAGTTAAAACAAAAAGTTCTTTTCCTTTTGCCAAACACTCTTTGTAACTTACTAGTGGAATGCCCGCGCGTTGCCGCGGGTATGTATTTTTATTCACATTTTAAATTGCCAAAACTTTATACACCATACTATCATTTATCCAATCCGATCCGTGCTTGATTTTTATTTGCAACATTTAGTTACACACATGAACCAAGAGCCTTTAGCCTACTGGTTACAATGTGTTAAATAAGGCTTAGCCTTTTCTTGTGGTGATAATTCAAATTCCATTGGTAACAAAAAGTTTATCCATTAAAAAAAAGTTACATGAATTAATGTATTACTTGGTAATGGTTCTAGGTAACAAAAAGTTAATACATGAATTAAATGTATTGAATGGTGCAATTGATTTGTATTAGTGACTTGTGCATAAGGTCATAGATGGAAGAAATTGGTAAAAGTTAGAGATTTATGCATGAGACCTTTTGTATGCCATCTTAAAATGATGGTGAAATTACCTTCTTACCCATATCTCCTTCTTAATAAGGGCGTTGCCGCGGGTATGTATTTTTATTCACATTTTAAATTGCCAAAACTGTATACTCCATACTATCATTTATCCAATCCGATATGTGTTTGATTTTTGTTTGCAACATTTAGTTACACACATGAACCAAAGAGCCTTTAGCCTACTGGTTACAAAGTGTTAAATAAGGCTTAGCCATTTCTTGTGGTGATAATTCAAATTCCATTGGTAACAAAAAGTTACATGAATTAATCTATTACTTGGTAATGGTTCTAGGTAACAAAAAGTTAATACATGAATTAAATGTATTGAATGGTGCAATTGATTTGTATTAGTGACTTGTACATAAGGGCATAGATGGAAGAAAATGGTAAAAGTTACAGATTTATGCATGAGACCTTTTGTATGCCATCTTAAAATGATGGTAAAATTACCTTCTTACCCATCTGTCCTCCTTAATAAGATAGTAGAGATAGTGGAGATTAACTTTTTGGAAAAGTTATAAGTTATAAGGAGGTGGAAATAAGGAGAGCCAAACATGCTCTTAGTATTGTTATTAATATTAAATGCCTTAGAACAATTCTCAAGACATTCATCCATCGAGATTTGAACATGAAGAGCTGCTGCATTATTGTGTTCCAACTTTTCCATTTCCCCATGCACACCTAGCCGATCAGTTTCCACCGGCGTGTCTTCTTCGTCGTCTTTGTGTCGATCACCGGCGCTGATCTCCTCCTCTCCAACTATCTCACCCTATTCCACCTCGTCTAAACAACCAGCAACCGACCCTTTTGAGCAGGCCGGACGCATGTGTTTATGTGACGACAACTCTTTGATGACATATTGTATTTTCGAGTTATTATCTTCTGTGACCCAAACCTTATACTGATTCCCTGACCATGATAATATCATCTCCTCATCGATTCTTCTACCCTCCGTTGAAAGAACCCAGCAGTAACCACGTGAACTGTTCGGATCCGACCAAGAGAATTCGGACTCACCGACAAGTTTACCAAACTGTCCCCCAATTTTATCAAACATCCTATTATCTCGGAGATGCACCGGTACCCCCTCCATTTTTAGCCAAACCAAACGGTTATACTGCAAATCCTGGCCTTTCCATAAAGATGTTGTCAAATAACATGATATCAAAGTATAAAATGATTTTATTAAGATCCCAAACCAAAACAACAGTTTACACCCGGAATCAAGAAATCAAATACAAGATCACTCAATGTTCTCACAATACACTCTATATCTATAACCTAGATTGTAACTGGAACTACTCAATAACAGATTCGAGATGAATCTGTTATTATCCTTACAAACCCTAGCTTTTAGAGAGAGAACAAAGTACACGAGAGACTGATCAAAATGGCTAATCTCTCGAATGAATGAGAGAGAAGCCTATTTATACAAAAGTATAAAGGCAGATAAGAAAACACATATCAAACGGTTGAAATGTATTTGTGTTAGTTGAATGGATGGATAAGATCAATTCCACCCGGATCGATGACATGGACAAATCTCCACCACAACTTGAATACGAGCTGGTATGAGCTGGGCCACATTAACTGGGCTTATATTGTCATAAGCCCAGACCTTCTTATATCTTCTTATCCAAGTCCTAAGCCCACCTTGAGTAGTCCACTTTGTGTAGTCCATGACTCCATGTATCAGCCCATCAACAACCTGCATTATCCTCATGCAAAATATTATAGCTAATGTAATTTTATCAAACTAAATAATTTAAACACTTTTGAATATAAGACTTAATATGATACCACATATTTCAACACCCCTCCTCAGTCTTATAATTCGTAATGGGTCAAAATACAGCACCATTGACTAGAGCCCAAATGGGTCAAACATTCCAAGAGAGTTGCACAACTCTTCATGTTGCCCAACACTTAGCCCCTTTGTCATTATATCAGCAACCTGTTTTTCAGTGCTGATTTTAACAGCCTTAACACTTCCTTTTGAGATTAAATCCCTTAGAAAAAACAAATCAATCTCAAAATGTTTTGTTTTATCAAAAAACACAGGATTTCCAGATATGGATATTGTAGCACTATTGTCACAAAACAAAACAACAGGTAAAGCTACTTCAACCTGAAGTTCTTTTAACACATTGATTAACCATAAAATCTCACATGATGTAGTACACATAGCCCTGTACTCAGCCTCTGCTGAGGACCTGGCAACTGTAGACTGCTTTTTACTTTTCCATGAAATCAAATTTTTTCCAAGGAAAATACAAAAACCAGTCACACTTTTTCTAGTGTCAACACACTTTGCCCAATCAGAATCTGAATAGGCATTAAGATTTAGAGATGAACTCTTCCTGAACCATACTCCTTTTCCAGGAGCCTTTTTCAAATATCTTAACAATCTTAGTGCTATTTTAAAATGACCCTTAGTAGGCTTATGCATATACTGACTAAGATAATGTACAGCATATGATATATCAGGTCTTGTATGAGACAAGTATATCAATTTACCTACTAACTGTTGATAACTTGTAATATTAGTTATCTCAGTTGAATTTTCAGCACATATAGATGTTAAGGTATAGTTAGGTTCAATTGGGTTGTTGACTGGTTTGCATCCAAGCATGCCATACTCAGCCAACAACTCCATACAGTATTTTCTTTGGGAAAGACAGACAGTATCTTTATAAGATACCACTTCTATACCCAAGAAATACTTGAGTTCACCTAAATCTTTTATAAGAAACCTATCTCTTAAGCATGTTTTAACATTGTTAAGCTCATTGACACAATTACCAGTCAACACTATATCATCTACATACACTAGCAGAATTATAGTGACATCACTTTTAACTTTAACAAATAAAGAATGGTCACATTTACTCTGAACAAATCCTAAATCACATAATACACTAACAAGTTTTTCATTCCACATTCTAGGAGCTTGTTTAAGCCCATACAAAGACTTATTTAGCTTGCAAACTTTAGTTTCATGTTCAGAATAGTAACCCTCAGGAAGAGCCATAAAAACATCCTCATTTAACTCTCCATACAAGAAAGCATTATTAACATCCAATTGAAACAACTTCCAATCATTTTGAATAGCAATGGACACAACACACTTGACAGTAACAAACTTAACAACTGGTGAGAAGGTCTCATCAAAATCAATGCCTTGTTTTTGACTATAACCCTTAGCCACAAGTCTGGCTTTAAAACCTATCTATCTCACCATTTGATCTATATTTTATTTTATAGATCCATTTACAACCTACAAGACTCCTACCTTTAGGTAAGTCAACTAAGGTCCATGTATTATTCCTATTTAGGGCTTCAACTTCTTCATTCATAGCCTTGATCCAATTGGGATCACTAGATGCCTCTAAAAAATTCCTAGGTTCTAGACTCTTATTAAGAATACTAGCAAAAGCCCTATTTTCACAGGTTAAGTTGGCATAGTTAACCACCTTTTCTACTCCAAACTTAACCTTTCCCTTTACAATAAAGTCATCAAGCTTTCTTGGAAGAACTGAACTCCTAGTGCTCTTTCTAATGGTTTGAGTGTGTTGGTCATTACCCTCAGAACCACTGTTTTTATCTTCACTAGGTGTCACATGCTCAGCCCTGTCATCAATACTGATATCATTACTAATCTGAGAACTAGACTGCTCATCAGAGGTTTGATTATCAGTAAAGGACTGCTGAGACCCATGTGTCTCTACCTCTTTCTTACCTAAACCCCTTCCCTCATCATTGGGCACTTCTTGATTAGGTGTTTCTGTTTCAAAGTTATTAAAAAAATTTAATGAATCTATATCTTGAAAAATGTTGTCATTATATTTATTAAAAACAATTTTATCTTTAAAAGGAAATATAGTTTCATAAAATTTGACATCTCTTGAATAAGAGATGGTTTTAGTTTCTAAACTATAAATTTTATATCCCTTTTTTTCATTTGAATAACCAAGAAACACACATTTTTCAGCTTTTTCAGAAAGTTTATCAGATTCATTTAGTATAGTAGCAAAACATAAACACCCAAACAATTTTAAATGACCTAGGAAGGGCTTAAAACCATAGATAAGTTCATAGGGAGTTCTTCCATTCAGTACTGATGAGGGAGTCCTATTTATCAAGTAAGATGCAGTTAATACACACTCACTCCAAAACTTAACAGGAAGGTTACTTTGAAACAACAATGACCTAGAGACATTCAATAAATGTCTATGTTTTCTCTCAACTATGCCATTCTGTTGAGGGGTATATGCACATGTAGTTTGATGAATAATTCCTAATGATTTACACAAACCATTCATTTGATTATTAACAAATTCTAACCCATTATCACTTCTAAGACATTTAACTATTTTAGAAAACTGAGTTTTTAAAATGTTAATAAAATCTTGAACATGTTCAAACACTTCACTTTTGTTTTTCATCAAACATACCCAAACAGCCCTAGAATAGTCATCCACAATTGTGAGAAAATATCTAAACCCCTCCTTACTAGCAACCCTATAAGGCCCCCAAACATCAAGATGAATAAGTTCACCCAGATTAGAGGTCTTATGGTCACTTAAGGGAAAGGGTTCCCTATGCTGCTTGGCCTTGTGACACACATCACAAGGCAAGTCTTCTTTCTTAGTTATTTTGGCACCTATAACATCCTCTAACTTTTGTAAAACCATGTCAAAAGGATGTCCTAACCTACCATGCCATAACTCATACTCTTTACTGGTAATACCAACCTTATTACTTAAAAAAGATCCACCACAGAAGTAGAGACCTTCTAACTGATTACCAGTCACCAGGACTTTCTTGGTTGACAAGTCCTGAATGTAACAGTTATTTTCATCAAAACCAACATACAAGTGATTATCCTTTACTAACTTGTGTACAGAAATCAAATTCACACAATAATCAGGTACAATAAATACATCGTGTAAAGTAACTTTATCATTTAATTTTAATGAACCTATTTTAGTTACTAATGCATTAGTACCATTAGGATGTTTTACTTGTATATTCAAATCAGACACATCAATATAATCAGTCAAATCATGTTCACTTGTAACCATATGTTGGTTAGCCCCTGAGTCTATTATCCATCCAATTTTTAGTTTGTTTCCACCCACATTAAAACAAAATATAGGTTTAGCACATACATTGGCACAGAAAGGAGAAAACAAACTACCTGAAACATTGTGACTTTGAGGAGGATCAACTGTCTTATCTGAAATCAAACTTAACAGTTTAGACAATTGATCACTAGTCAAAGATGTAACAGGAACATCAACTTTTTCAGAACAAGAATTATTAACAACTACCCTTTTTCCCTGACCCCCTCTGGGTTTGGCCCATGGAGGATATCCAATTAACTCAAAACATTTATCAATTGAATGTCCCACTTTGTTATAATGTGTACATTTAAGACTAGGATTATAGTTTTTAGTTATTCTTTTTGAAAAATCAACAGTTTGATTTGATTTAGAAACAAACCCTATTGTTTGACCTTTCTTAGAGACATTGCTAGAATTTCTATGGGATTATTCCCTGGAAACAATAGCAAATGCCTCTTTAACACTAGGTAAGGTGTCTTTTATTAATAAACTAGTCCTAACATTTTGGTACACACCATCCAAACCCATCAAAAATTGCATCAGTTTAATCATGCTACTGAAATTATTAAATTCCCTAGCAGCATTACATGTACAAGCAGGTAGTTGTAATATTTGATCTAACTGTTTCCACATAATATTCAGTTTATGGTAATATTCAGACACAGGCATACCATTTTGACTAAATTGATTAATTTTCTGATAGAGATCAAATACTACCGACCCATCAACCTTATCATATGTCTCTTTTAACTCAAACCATACATCACTAGCATGTTTAGAAAACACATGACCCATATACAACTCTTCACTAACAGAATTAAGAATCCATGTCAGAACAATTGAATTACATCTATCCCACTGCCTAGCCAAAACAGGATCAGTTTCAGATTTTAAACAAGTTTTGTCTATAAATCCCCATTTATTTTTAACATGTAAAGCAAGTGTTAGACTGTTAGCCCATACAGAGTAATTTTCTAACCCTTTCAGTTTTATTGAAGTAATAGTAAGATTACTTGAATCAGATGCATGCAAATACAATGGATCACTAATGTCAAGCTTACTAATCAATGTTTCATTTACAACAATCTGATCATGGCCTCCACCCCCTTGGGGTGGTCCATCATCATCAGCCATAGTGTAACACTCTCAATGAAACACAATCAAATAACAGAACAATCACAAAGACCAACAGATACAATTAACACGTAACAAAACAGTCAAATAACACACATCAGATTAATCAACAACAAAACCCTAATAAGACGAAGCCTCGCTGGTGATCCAGATGGCCGGTTCCTCAAGGGTACCGACCTAGGTCCTCACGAGGGAGCCTTTTTAAATCTAGGCAAACCCTTAAAGCTAAAACAGGAACTCAGTCCTGGCAAACGACTCCTTAAAAAACCCTAAAAATAGTAAAGAAATGTAAAGAATGGAAAGATCTCACCGGGTTAAGCCCAAGTTAGGGTTCTCCAACTCACACCTGTATAACCTTCACTTAGGGTTACACAGATGTGAGGCAATTGAAGCAAAAATAAAAAACTCCAATCCAACTGCAACAGCAACTCCTCAGATCCAGAAAGATCTGACCAGATCCAAACGAACTCTTCGTCGTTCTTGAATCTCACAACCAGCGGAAGTCAATAAACCCAGAATGTCAGAACAGATCAAGAACAACCTTGATCTATCAGTATCAGAATCCAATCTAAACCTAGGGCTCTGATACCATGTCAAATAACATGATATCAAAGTATAAAATGATTTTATTAAGATCCCAAACCAAACCAAAACAACAGTTTACACCCTGAATCAAGAAATCAAATACAAGATCACTCAATGTTCTCACAATACACTCTATATCTATAACCTAGATTGTAACTGTAACTACTCAATAACAGATTCGAGATGAATCTGTTATTATCCTTACAAACCCTAGCTTTTAGAGAGAGAACAAAGTACACGAGAGACTGATCAAGATGGCTAATCTCTCGAATGAATGAGAGAGAAGCCTATTTATACAAAAGTATAAAGGCAGATAAGAAAACACATATCAAACGGTTGAAATGTATTTGTGTTAGTTGAATGGACGGATAAGATCAATTCCACCCGGATCAATGACATGGACAAATCTCCACCACAACTTGAATATGAGCTGGTATGAGCTGGGCCACATTAACTGGGCTTATATTGTCATAAGCCCAGACCTTCTTATATCTTCTTATCCAAGTCCTGAGCCCACCTTGAGTAGTCCACTTTGTGTAGTCCATGACTCCATGTATCAGCCCATCAACAACCTGCATTATCCTCATGCAAAATATTATAGCTAATGTAATTTTATCAAACTAAATAATTTAAACACTTTGAATATAAGACTGAATATGATACCACATATTTCAACAGATGCATCTATGATAACACTGCTCCAAGCATTGACTTCGCTCTCAATGAACTGAAGAGCCAACCTCTTCTCTCTGAACACCACCATATGCTTTAACCCCCCCCCCCCAAGTAAGTTACCGGATTTTCCGAGTAACCTCCGACATCCAACAACGTTCTTAAGTCTTCCAATCCTAACACATTCTTCACTTCGACGATCACCGAGCGCATCATGCAGTGATCCAGGGCCGTTGCTATGCTTTCATCTGCTTCCACGATCTTTATGGATGGTTTCACTGCCTCAGAAACCCCACTAGTAGCTGCTTTGAACGACCAATCATTGAACTTACCTTCCTGACCAACCGGTAAAACCTCCGGGGGTGGTGGTGGGATGTAAATGTTAGACTATATGATTCGTGTATATAGTTTGGGCAAACAGGTATGTGGTTTTGGATTATCAAGTCAGGTATCACTTTTTTTTTAACGGCAAAGAACGATGTGCCAACCACTGTGATACCGGGCTCTGTGGCCAAAGTCGACTACTCAACTGCCGCCAACCCCTTGGCTCTCCTAAATACACGGAAACCCGACCTCCACTCGCCCGAACGCATGACAGTGGAATAATTGGTAAAACCTCGCATCCTATCTGAGTCGAACTGGAGCCACCCGTATCTGCTTTTCGAATATTTCGTATATGGGTTATTAAAATTTCGGATTCGAATTTGGATTTTTTGAACACCCTAGCTTCAAATGTACATGTCGTGTTAGGCTCCGATCTTTTTTTTCCTAATTGTAGATTCTTTTAAAAAATATCCCAAATTTCATATAATAAAACCGTACGCGCCCTTGTCCTCCGTCATCACCCAAAATGAAGAAAAAAAGGATTCAATCTGCTGAAGAGAAGAAGGTGATTTCTTCATTTTCTGTCTTTTAATCCTATCCATATTTGTTTATTATTCCTCCTTAGAATTTTTTACTTTACCAAGGATTTAACCGTCACATTTGCTTTCTTTGTTTTGCCATTACAATTGTTCATTAAAGTGTTTTGACAACTGAATTTTGCCTATGTCATAATTATTATTAATCGTTATAGGGTTTCGTTAATGTTAAAAGTACAATGTATGTACATTAGGTTCATTTTTTTTATGTGAATTGGTTGTAACTAAGGGTGTAAACGAGCCTAGCCGCGCCTGAGCTCAATAAGTGAAGTTAGGACTTGTTTATTAAGGCTATTGCACACATAAAAAAAAGACATCAAAACCACTTGAGGCGCACCGTCTCATGAGGCACCGCCTTAGACTAGTTTTATAAGATATTTAATATTTATATTTATTAAATATTTAATATTTATATTTAATTTTGCCTATGTCATCATATATTAGTATTTCATTTTCTATAAGATATTTAATAATTTATATTTATTTTTTAATTCCGTCTCGGGCTTACGCCTTGGTTCGCCTTGAGGCGTGGCGAAAGGAAAACGCCTCGGGGCACGATTCCGTACTTTTAAACCTTGGGCACCGCCATAGACTAGTTTTATGACCTCCTCGCCTTGAGGCGCGCACCTCGGCCTTTTTTTTAAACTAGATCTTGTATCCCTAATTGCCTATAAAAGATGGAGGTACTTGACTTGTGGCATAATTTGATCACTATTCACTATTCGGCATTGTTTACCTAAGGGTGCGTTTGGTTCGCGGAATTGTTTGGAATTGGAATTTGTGAAGGAATTGGAATTGGAATGAATTGGATTTGGAATTCAAACATTCCAAAAGGAATTGGAAATTGTTGGAATTGGATTCTCAAATCCTATATTATTGTGTTTGGTTGGTTAATAAATTGTAATCTATCACCCTTGCCCCCACGACCCGCATCGTTGTGACCCGTACCGGCCCGTACCGTTTCGACCATTACCGGCCTGTAGCGTTTCGACCAGTATCGTTTTGACCCGAACTGTTGATACCTCTATCATTTCAACCTGTACCGTTTCGACGTGCACCGTTTCGACCCGTACCGGTCGAAAACGGTACCGGTCGAAACTGGTACGGTCCGAAACAGTACAGGTCGAAACGATACCGGTCGAAACGGTACCGGTCAAAAACGGTATCGGTCGAAACTGGTCCGAAACGGTACCGGTCGAAACTGGTACGGTCCGAAACAGTTCGGTCCGAAACGTTACGGGCGAAACGGTACGGGTCGAAACGATACCGGTCGAAACGGTATCGGTCGAAACTGGTCCGAAACGGTTCGGTCCAAAACGGTACTAGTCGAAACTGGTACGATCCGAAACAGTTCGGTCTGAAATGGTGCCGGTCGAAACTGGTACAGTCTGAAACGGTTCGGTCCGAAACGATACCGGTCGAAAATGGTACGGTACGAAACAATTCGGTCCGAAACGTTACGGGCGAAACGGTACATGTCGAAACGATACCGATCGAAACGGTATCGGTCAAAACTGGTCCGAAACGGTTCGGTCCAAAACGGTACCAGTCGAAACTGGTACGGTTCGAAACGGTTCGGTCTGAAAAGGTACCGGTCGAAACTGGTACGGTCCGAAATGGTTCGGCCCGAAACGATACCGGTCGAAAATGGTACGGTACGAAACGGTTCGTGTCGAAACGGTACCGGCCGAAACTGGTACGGTACGAAACGGTTCGGGTCGAAACGGTACCGGTCGAAACGGGTACGGTACAAATTGGTTCGGATCTAAGCAATTCGCGTTGAAATGGTACGGTTCGAATCGGTTCGGGTCAAAATGTTGCCAACCGTTCGAAGATTCCAATAAATTGACTTGAATTCCTTCTAATATTGGAAGGATTTTGAATTCCCTTAGATAAGGGAATTTGAAGGAATTCATACCAAATTCCAATTACAATTCCTTAGTCAACCAAACACACAATATTGGAATTGAAATTCCAATTCCAACAAATTCAATGAACCAAACACCTAAAGAGTTGGAATTCAAATTCCAATTCCATTGAATTCCATTCGATTCATGTGAACCAAACGCACCCTAAGGGTTCACCGACTGAAATTTGCAAGGAGCATGAATACACAGTGCAGTTTCAAAGTTTTGCTGGTACTACTGTTCATGTGACAATAGCTGACCTGAAATTTAACCGACAATCAAATGAATTAACAACTGAATTTTGCAGTGATTGTGTATGTGATCATATCGTCCTAATGTATATTATTGTTTTAGGGGTTTGTTTATGTTAAAATTACACAATCCATACATTCATTTGTGCGTGTGAGCGTTTTTAACTATAAAGGCTATTGCACTTGTGAAGGGGAATCGCGGAAGACCAAATTTGACTGATTTCATCAGCAAAATGCCAGATGATGTTCTTGTTATGATACTATCTCGTATGCCTATAAAAGATGCGGTGGTCACAGGCAGTCTCTCCACGAGATGGAGGTTCGTGTGGCGTAGTGTGACCCGATTGAACTTCAATGGTATTAAAAGTTCAGCGAGGGATAAGTACATCAACCAGGTGTATGGTGTCATCAGCAGTTACAACCACCCGAGGGTACACGAATTTCGGATTCACTTTAAATTTTATTCTAGTTACTCTAAAGATATTGATGAATGGATTCAGTTTGCTCTAGACAAGAAAGTTGAGAAGCTTAAAATGACTTTAATGGACAGAAGGCGTGCTCCATCCAAACATTATGATTTCCAGTTACCATTATCAAATGCTATGGCTGTGGAAATGCTGTTTCTAAAAGTTGTCTTCTTAAGGGGTGTCAACCTGAATGAACAAATTTTAAGCACAATCTTAAAGAATTCTCCGCATCTTGTAAAGTTTTGCATGTATGACTCGTATATTTTCACTCGTATTCATGTTGGTGGACAGGAGATTAACTTAAAACACTTTAAACTAGTGGGTTGTTTTGGGTTCGAGTCCATTTCTTTATATGGTTTTGACCTTGTATCGTTCACATATGGTGGTGATGAAATAGAATTGCGTCTCACTGATCTTCCAAAGCTTAAAGAACTTGATATTGGTGAAGTTAGTGTAGGGTTAGAGAATAATGTGTTCCGTCAGATATCATCTTGTGCTCTCCACCTTCAGGTTCTTGTCTTGGACATGTGGAGTGCAAAGGTGAGTAATTCTTCAATAATGTGTTTATAATCTTTAATAAAATTAACATATGATGTTTTTTTCAGAAGGGGTTAGATGTTAATGCCATAATCAAACTTCCAAATGTCAAGAAGTTAATGCTGGTAATGGGAGCTGAAGAAGATGATTGTCTACTAGAGTACACTTCACTAGCTCAGGCCTGTCCAAGTTTGGAGACCTTTTCAATATCGGTACTTGTTCTGTGCCTTAAAATTTCTAAATTAAAGGCTGCATATCTAGGGTCGCCAATCGTGTCGGCTTTTGATGTCGTATTCGTGTAATATTTAAAATTATGTCTGGGAATGATATCTTATAATATAAAATTTTATTTTTGTTTGATCAATATATGCAAAATCATAAACAATCGGCCAAATCAGGCTATGGGGTATGGATCGGTGAGGGCCATCGGTGAGATGATGTGTCACTCCTCCCCCTTGGGGAACACCGCGCCCCCCTTCCCCCTTCGGTGCAATGCGTGAGATTTCACCCTTCTCCCCAATGATCTAATCAAAATTATATATATATATATATATATATATATATATTGTCTTTTTCTCACCATTAATATTATACATATATTTATTTTTGTCTTTTTCCCTTTAAAATATATTAAAACACAGGAAAGGGGAAGGGGGAAGAAAGGGGAACCATTTCCTTGGTTTGGGGGAGGGGAAGGGGGAAAATGACGTGGCGCTGATGTGGACAAGGGGGAGTGAAGGGGGAAGGGTTCCACACCCCATAGCCTCATTAAACTTGGTTATTTTGTTTTTGCAGCTACATTGGTGTTCACCAATGAAAAGGAGGAGGAAGGTAAGACATGTTGCAGCCCCCAATGTTCATGAACACTTGAGGGTTCTTGAAATCATTGAGTATTATGGTCGAATCAGTGACCTTGAGCTTGCTGTGTATGCCATCGACAATTCTGCTGCACTCAAAAAAATCATCATAGATCCTTGCTGCCATGCCTCTGAGGTAGGTTTCACTCGAGAGGAGTTTTTGAAGAAAGAGCAGGCTGCTCGATCTTCTGCCAAGCGCCAGCTTACGCCACTATTGCCTCCAGGTGTAGAGTTGGCCATAGTGTAATTCGCCACTCAAGTACACGTCTTATCGTTCTACGCTTTCTGGGTTCTTCCTTTGATGGTTCCATCGATTTTTGTTTCAATGAAACTGTGAATTTCAAACACTCCATGTGAAAGATTTTTGGAATTCCATATGCTGATGGAAATGAAAGTAACTAATCCTTTCTTATGCAATGTTTTATAATTTTGATTTAAATTTCGATGAATTTCTGTTGAATTGTTGATCAGAGCATCAACTGCTCAACACCAAAACTCTCAACAATGATGGCAAATTGGTTCAAATTGTTTACATTGGCATGCTAGGTTACACTTACATGTTTATAATACTAGGATATATTATTTAATTAATTGATTCGGTAAACGTTGTGGATTGTATGACAGCATGCCAATGTACTTTAGATACAAAAAGAAAAAAAAATCTCAATAATATACTAGTGTAATAAGTCTAAATGTCTAATGAGTTTTCAGGGATGGTACTGGTCACTATGATTTCTTGTCAGCCCCAAGACTTGTATAAGTAGGTATTGGGTGTGTTAGGAATAATCACACCAGTTCTCTAGCTCTCAAAAACACGACGATGCTAATAAACGCAAGTTTCAAAACCACCAAAATCTCAAATGGGTAGCTCAAGTGCTCAAGGCTCAAGGTCATCAGATATCGGTGCTTCCTACAGTAGTCAAAAGGCTTGATACATGGCTTGTGGTATGTTTCTAAATGCCCAATCCAACTCCACTTTGGAAGCACATTGGAGAAGCATTTTCACGGTATTGAAAATCGTTTTCGCTCACGGTCAATCACGAATGTCAAATAATTGGGGTCATGGAATTTTAGCATAGATATATTTAGTGAAGAATGGCGCAATTTGTTATTCAAGAAAGCTTGTCGATTTTTCAAGATACGCTACAACCTTCTTATCGTCATGTAATTCGTACTACTCCCAAAATACGAAATTTTACTATACTAGGTATTAGGAATTCTTTGTTAGTTAGACGCCATTGTTTAAAAATGTGGGCTGACGCAAGAAAAAACCAATTAATTATAGGTTTTGAAAATTTAAAAACCGATGTTAACTTAACTACGTACTGATGCTTGGTCGGCTTCTCATGGTTTACAACAACTGTAGCTTTGTGTTAGCGCGCATTGGATTGATCCACAAACGTGGCAAATGATGAAGTGGACGATTACACTTGAAGTATTCGGATACCCACATACAAGAGGAAATTTATTTTATAGTTTAGACGAAATAATTACAACTTTCTAAGTTACAATAAATATATATATATATATATATATATATATATATATATAGGTTTAGGTTCCTGTACAAAGGCCAAAATTTGTATAAGTAGGTATTGGGTGTGTTAGGAATAATCACACCAGTTCTCTAGCTCTCAAAAACACGACGATGCTAATAAACGCAAGTTTCAAAACCACCAAAATCTCAAATGGGTAGCTCAAGTGCTCAAGGCTCAAGGTCATCAGATATCGGTGCTTCCTACAGTAGTCAAAAGGCTTGATACATGGCTTGTGGTATGTTTCTAAATGCCCAATCCAACTCCACTTTGGAAGCACATTGGAGAAGCATTTTCACGGTATTGAAAATCGTTTTCGCTCACGGTCAATCACGAATGTCAATTAATTGGGGTCATGGAATTTTAGCATAGATATATTTAGTGAAGAATGGCGCAATTTGTTATTCAAGAAAGCTTGTCGATTTTTCAAGATACGCTACAACCTTCTTATCGTCATGTAATTCGTACTACTCCCAAAATACGAAATTTTACTATACTAGGTATTAGGAATTCTTTGTTAGTTAGACGCCATTGTTTAAAAATGTGGGCTGACGCAAGAAAAAACCAATTAATTATAGGTTTTGAAAATTTAAAAACCGATGTTAACTTAACTACGTACTGATGCTTGGTCGGCTTCTCATGGTTTACAACAACTGTAGCTTTGTGTTAGCGCGCATTGGATTGATCCACAAACGTGGCAAATGATGAAGTGGACGATTACACTTGAAGTATTCGGATACCCACATACAAGAGGAAATTTATTTTATAGTTTAGACGAAATAATTACAACTTTCTAAGTTACAATATATATATATATATATATATATATATATATATATAGGATATAGATAAAATAGAAACCCCTTTGAGTTGGAGAAACCAATGAAACTCATTTATAGCCATAGATCAAAGACAATCAAAGGTGGAGATCTAATATTGTGTTTTATAATAAAAAAAATACTTGGCTTAGTTAACTAAAGATACGTTCAAGGGCAATATTGTCCAACAATGCCTCTCTCTCTCTCTCTCCTCTTACCTGAGACACTTTTATATATTAAGTGTATTAAAGTTGTTGTGTTGTTCTCAAAAGTATCCATATCCTGACACACTTTTTACCTTTTTTTTTCAAAAGATTGATTTGTATTAAATAGTCAAAAGGTACGTTATAATTAATTAATCATCTTACTTTCAAGAACCCCTCTCTCTCTCTCTCTCTCTTTTTCCTCTATTTCATTTTTTTCCGATTTGTATGAAAATCAAAACAATAATATTTATATATTTAAAAATCCTAAAAAAACTATGTGATATGAAAACCAAATTGCTGGGCCAGACTACATGCCCAAAATTCAAGTAGTTTGCCAATGTCCCAGTGCTTTAGTTTTAACAATTGGTTTAACTGGGTTTTTATTAAATGGCTTTTTAAAACATTAATCTTGTTAAAAAAAATATTACGCATATTAGTATTAAATAAACGATATAATTGTCGGGATATAAGGTACGTTTTTCTATATTACAAATGACAAAAAAACAAAGTGAATAGCTTTTAGAAAACAAAAAATGTAGTCATAATTTTTTTTGGAACTTTCTTTTTTCCAACCTACATAAGAAACTTTATGGTTACAGTTGTAGATGTTTGCTAGCGCCTGTCGCACATATGTACCTTTTATTATCTACGTTTGTAACAGTTTCTGGTAGCACCTAGCCACGTATGTACCAACTTCAAGTTACATATGTAACTAGAGTTACCGACTACCGACATAAAGTACAGTGTAGTGCTATTAGTATTTACAAACACCATAACATTTACTAGCCACGTAATGTACCATTTTCAAGTTAAATATGTAGTTAGAATTACAAACACCATGAATATGTAACATTTACTAGCCACGTAAAGTACAGTGTAGTGCTATTAGTATTTATAAACACCATGAATATGTAACATTTACTAGCCACGTAATGTACCATTTTCAAATGTACCATTTTCAAATGTACCATTTTCAAGTTAAATATGTAGTTAGAATTACTGTCTACCGACATAACTTACACTGTATTGCTACTAGTATTTACGTTTGTAACATATGTACCTTTTATTATCTACGTTTGTAACAGTTTCTGGTAGCACCTAGCCACATATGTACCAACTTCAAGTTACATATGTAACTAGAGTTACCGACTACCGACATAAAGTACAGTGTAGTGCTATTAGTATTTACAAACACCATGAATATGTAACATTTACTAGCCACGTAATGTACCATTTTCCAGTTACATATGTAGTTAGAATTACCGTCTACCGACATAACTTACACTGTATTGCTACTAGTATTTACAACAGCATGACTATGTCCTTTTCTTTTTCATCTAATTATTAACTTATAAAAATGTATTATTTATGCAAGCTTTTGAATAACTATAAAAAATATAAACTTATAAAACATGACGTCTTGTCCAAGGCCGGCTCGACGTTTAAGGGGGCCTAAAGCAAGTTCTAAAATTGAGATCCTTGTCGCAAATCCATTGCTTAACTTTATATTACCCATAAATTGGTAGACATCATTAAAAACCACATATACAAAACACCCACAAAAAACAAAAACACCCAAAGAAAAATGTTACTGGTAACAAACCATCAAGATTGTACATGTTACATAATAAGAAAAATAACAAATAAATCCAAAATTGTTAACACCATAATAACTAACATGGTAAGAACAACACAAACACAAACCTGTTATAATCATCATCTAAACCTGTTATCTGATTCTTCATGATCCAAAACCCTATTACAATCATCATCAAAGCTTTAATTTATTCTTCAAAATTTGACCTTTCATTAACAGGTCCATCTCGAGGTAAATGTTTGGATCCACCATAGATATCTTCAAGTGTGATAGGAATATCATGGTCAAACTCATTTTAAGTCAGCTCTAGGCAAAAAACAAGACTGAGAAAGTCTTTCAACCACCTGCTTAGCTAGTTTTCTAGGGGATTCATGAGCAAACTGCATTCATGAGCTCGCCTTCAAGATCAATAATAATAATAATAAATACACCTGATTCAGATATATCGGCCACCACCCATCACCTCCCAAACCACCGTCGACCACCGCCCATCACCTCCACCCACCTACCTCCACAGCCACGAAACCATCAAAAACTCTAGATCTGAAAACGATAATAATAATAATAATAATAATAATATTTTCTTTCTAATCTTAGTTAAACACTCCACAAAAACTCATTCATTTGTTTTAGACAAAGTCACGACAAAAAAAAAGGAACAAAAAATTTGCACTTTGTTGAACTATTCAGACAAAGAAGGAAAATCAACCATTATGCCTCATATAAATCCCTTAACAGTTGAAGATAACTTATAATAATGCAAGCAACAGAATGCTATTCGCACAATTTGAAAAGTCGACAACCAGATCTAATGGCAACGGGTTCGAGTAGAGCAAGGCTTTGTTGGTGCGATGTGACATCCGTCACTTTTTATTTTATTTTTATATATAATAATTATAATAATAATAATAATAATGATAATAAAAAAAAATTCAGATTATACATGTATATATATATATATATTTTTTTTTACACACACACTTGAAACCCATTATCAACCAAACCCAATAACCCAACCATTCATCTCCTGAGCCCAACAGCAGAAGCCCAAGGGCCCATCAGTCCAGCCCACTTCCTCCTTCCCCTTATCTGCTTTCAAAAAAAAAAATAATAATAATAATATTGTGCCTCTGCCCGGATTCGAACCGGAGCAGAAGTTTGGCTCAACCAAACACATACATGCGTGCAACCACTGAGCTACAAGCTCCTATCTGATTCAAACCCAACTCTATTTTTATTTAAGCCCTCAAATCGCTGTTCCTTTTTCCTTCTTCCCCCCTGATTCACGCGAACAGCAGCAACCATATGTTTCTTTTTTTTTATTTTTTTTGTTTGACCAACTAATTAAGCTTAATTATGTATTAATTATGGTAAATATCATTCAACCGTGTTATCTCAATCAACAATCACAAACAATTATCCCTAAAATAAGCATAATCACGCGCATACATTCATACATGGTCAAAACTTGCCATACGTACAATCCGACCATTACACTATAAATTGGACATGCTTAGACATTCACAACTCGCCAACAATACTCTCACAACCTCCTAATTCTGTTATCAAACCCTCAATCGAAGTTTTGTGCCAAGTTTGACTTTTCTGTTGACTTGGTGATTATCACGAAACATACATTGTAAGTACTAATTCTTGTATAGGTTTTGTTAATCGGCCCTTATACTCCAAAAGCCCTTTGGTTAATTCAGTTATAATCACGTTTTATAACTGATTGGAAAATCTAGGGCTCTTGGTATAGAATTGGGGAAGAACATCATTGTAATTTATGTATATAATTATTTCAAAACTGAAACATAAACAAATATGATTCACAGATCAGTTGGTTGGAGTGTTTTGTTTAAAACTTAGAACCGGGTTTGAACCCAGGTTTGAGCCCCACAACAACCCATTTTTTTTTTTTTGTTCTTTTACTTTTCTTATATATACATTTAACATATTATCTTTTTAAATAGTTTTTTTTTAAATACTAAAAGTGCTTTATAAAATCTACAAAAATTATATTTAGTTATTCTTATGATAAAGTTCATTATCCAATTTTTAGTTTTTCAAAAATCATTTATTTAATATATATAATAAATATTACAAGTTTATTCATTTAAAATTATAAAATTCAATAAAAATATCTAAACGATTTTATTAAATCTCACAAAAATTATCCTAAACTTGTAAATTCTTAAACATTCCAGAAACTATTTTTATTTCAGAAAAACCGTTTATTTTATATTTTTAATTAATTTTTGTTAGTTTTAATCATAAATAAATCATAATAAATTCATTTTTCAATATTTTTGCACCAAAATTTTATATAAATTATTTCTAACTATCTAGAACTGAAATACAATTTTTGATTCAGAAATCCTTTGATTTTAATATTTTTAGATATTAAAGCCATATTTTGACAATTTGAAATAATTAGATTTAATATTCTATTTTCAAGAAAATAATTTTATAAAAATTATTTTCATACTTAAAACCTTATATTGTGAATATATTCAACTTAAAATTTTACAAAGAGACTTTTATTTATTTATTTATTAAATTTCTCATAATTAATAAACAATTTGTTTAATAAACGAATAAACGTTTATCCCCAATTCGAAGCCCTAGAAATTCATGTACCCTAGAGTTATTCCTTACACATTATCAATTCTTTAGGTTGATTCTTTGGAATATTTCCAACGCATATTTCGTTGTCCAATTCAATTTCAAGCTTACATAAGACTGTGAGTATTCCTACCCCTTTTTACTTTTATACATTTTTTGGGTGATTCATGTACACTATTATAAATTTCAAATACAAGTTTACATTTTCACAATACAATTCTAGTACTATGTGCATTGCTTACAACGTGCTTTATGCTTAGACAATACATGTGGAATACATTTGTACTTAGTGAAATCATTAACATGGTACAAGCCGACCTTAACATTGGATAGCGCTATTTGGATTGACAACCCGCCTAGATTGATTCTCCCCCTTTTTCATCGGAGAATCCGTGGCCAGTGTTAATTTATTATCCATTTATTGGATAAGTACACTACAATTCATACAGTACATTATACAGTCACAGGGTTGATTTCGCTCATTTGTATGATACATAGTTTACATATTTGCACTGTAGCTTGCACTTGAATTGTATAACTTTTTAACCTACTATATATATCAAATCTAGGAATGCTCACCAACATTTCATATGTTGACCAAACCTATTTTTGTACATGTTTCAGGTGCAGTTTGATCTAGTGCTTTAGCAAGAGACATTTAGTGTTTTATTTCAATTCAGTTATTTCAATATTTACATTTCATTTAGACAATGTAATTTCCATTTCCATGTAAGACAATTTTGGATTATTCAATAATATTTACATTTTAGTACCATGAGCTTTTGAACAATCGTCACTACGTGGCACCTCGATGATTCCGCCATCGGTTGGGGTGTTACAGATTGGTATCAGAGCCATGGTTATAGGGAAACTAGGTTATTAGATAAAATGGCCTAGACTATAACCGAACTTTCATGCATAATATTTTCTGAATTACTTTACCCTCATTTCCCTCTACTTTCCTTCTTCTATCTTTCCCTTCTTCTCTCTCTCCATTCTTCTTATCTTTCGTCATGGTGCATAGAGATGGTGTCCTACAAGAAGTGGAAAGTCTACATCATTATGGAACAGGGACAGTACCTTTCATGAAGACACTCTTAGGCATAATGCCTACTCTTATTTTTGCTCCTTCAAAGTTGTTGAACTTTAATGAGTGTGATAAGGACACGTGCAATCTGGAAGGGTGGACGCCTGTACACTGGGTTTTCTGGCATAGGCAAGCATAGCGCATAAATCCATTTACGGACCTGTTATGCTTACCTGGGGATTCCTGGAGTGAGTGTCCACTTATAGGCTAAAGCATGTCTCCCTTGATCACCATTGGGTTCAATTCCTTTGAAAAGTCAACGTCCTTGTCGAGCTTTACAGCTAGACAAAGGCACTCCAAGCATTTTGTACAAGTTTTTCCAATAATACCCTCTCGTTTCATATACAATACTTTGCATATCATGATTGCTTACAAGATCATATCTTCATAATCATCTGTACGATTATACACTTACATTTTCTAATCTCATGATTATTAATTAACTACCTCATAGATGTCTGCTCGCCGCATGCTCTGTGATGCCAGCCAACGCCCTGTTCGTGCTTCTGGACGACGTTCTGATCGTCGCCTCGCATCTTTAGTCGCCGAACAAATTGCTGCAGTGATCCCAAACCTTGTCAGCGAGATAACCCAGAATAGTAACAGTGCCAACACAGGGAGTACGACCCAATTTCGGTGCACTTTCAAACACTTTAACTCCTGCAACCCCACAAAATTCACTGGTGAGGAGGGTGCTACTGGCCTCCTCCAATGGTTTGAAAGCATGGAGAGTACTTTTGTGAACAGTGAATGTCCTGATGAACTCCGCGTTCGCTATGCTACTAGTGTCCTTCAAAAGGGGGCGCTAACCTGGTGGAATGGCGAAAAACGCAATCGAGGAGCTGATGTTGCTTTATCTTTATCTTGGGCTGAAGTTAAGGAACTCATGATCGCCAAATTCTGCCCTAGGAACGAAATCAGGAAACTAGAGGATGAGTTCTATGGACTGAAACAAAACAGTGGTGAGAATCTTGCGTATAATACTCGATATCACGAACTTAGAATATGGGTTCCACACATGGTCACCCCAGTCTCTCGAGCAATCGAAAAATATATCGAGGGATTACCTGACCTGATTCAAGACGTTGTCACTGGAGGCAAAGCCACTATGGTAGAGGAAGCCATCCAACTTGCAGCCACATTAACAGACAAACACGTAAGGCAAGGAAACTTGGTTAGGAAGGGCACCAAGACACCTACTGAGAAAACCACCAATGTTGTTGAACAACCTAAGATTGTTTTAGCAAAGGTCGCCACTACTGCTTCGAACTCTAAGAAACGAATGGGCGATAATCAGAACCATGCTGTTGTTGATCCGGTGGCTCAGCCTCCTATCAAGAAAGCCCACACGGGAATCCATCCTCAATGCAACACCTGCAAATATCATCACCCTGCAAATCTTCCATGCCGCCAATGCACTAGATGTGGAAGGTTTGGACACCTTGTTACCACTTGTCGAGTTATGGTTGGGACACAGAGTAATCATCAAACAGCTGCCCAGGGACCACTACATATTACCAACGGTCGGGCATGTTATCATTGTAGAGACCCTAATCACATGCTACCTCAATGTCCCAAATTGAACAATGTAAACCTGGTGGCACATGGACGAGCTTTCAATATCAATACCAACGAAACAACTGACCAGGATGACGTTAATCCCACTGGTTAAGCCATGGATGAAATCTTCCCAAGACTCGAGAATCCAATACTTGTATTTCCATTTTCATAATTCTATTTTCATTTTGTACCCAATTTGTCACACTCATTGGCATACAACACCTAGAAATTTCCTTGCATACTATCGTGTATTAACACAGATTGGAAATTTATCATATTGATTACATTTATCATACAAGACTCTACCTTACATTTATTTGGAACGTTTGGACTTGATACTTGATCTTACAGATGCTTTTCTAAGAAAACATCATTGGCTATTACATGAAACTTGATTTTTCCTTAACTTGACTATGCATTGAACATCTAATTATTCATAAACATTTAATTTTTCATGATAACACTTACACTTAATGGTTGTAGTACTTACAAACTTGCTTGCATAAACATGCTAACAATTTGCAATCTATGTGAATAATAATTGCTGCACTTAATAGAGGTCATCATGCCTTTTTCAACAGTCGGGAGAGGCCCTACAACCTGCTCCACGACTGGTGGAGGCTATCGAACATACTCAACGATTGGTAGAGGTCGCTATGCCTTTTCAAACAGTCGGGAGAGGCCCTACAACCTACTCCACGGCTGGTGGAGGCTATCGAACCTGCTCAACAATCGGTGGGGTCATAGAAGGACACAAAACCCTAATGTAAGGTAAATTGATGATTCCGGTCCGGAACATAATCATGAATTTACAGGTGCGTTAGGGTAGTGTGAAATTCTATTAAAGTTTTTGGTAGGCGTCCAGTACGTTTTCAAGGTATCAAAGGTGTGGTGGGTTAGCTGCGGTACACCCTGTATACAAACACTAATGATGCATTGAAAGTGAGACTGGAAGTCGGGCCAGGAACAAACTCTGGTTATTTAGTAGTTCATTTAGTCTTTCTATAGACAATCAACTCGTACATTTATCATAGGATTCCTAAAACTTGAAACTTATTGAGTTACTAGATTCTTGTTTTCCTTATTATTCGAGACGAACCTAATCCTTAACTCACACCTATCAAACCTCATATCCAGATCATTCGAATTTTCCAAACCACAGTTATCTTAAATTTTACCCTAGCATCCATAACCCTATGTTACTATTAACTTCGGGACGAAGTTTCTAAAAGTAGGGGATGCTGTGACATCCGTCACTTTTTATTTTATTTTTATATATAATAATTATAATAATAATAATAATGATAATAAAAAAAATTCAGATTATACATGTATATATATATATATATATTTTTTTTTACACACACACTTGAAACCCATTATCAACCAAACCCAATAACCCAACCATTCATCTCCTGAGCCCAACAGCAGAAGCCCAAGGGCCCATCAGTCCAGCCCACTTCCTCCTTCCCCTTATCTGCTTTCAAAAAAAAAATAAAATAAATAATAATAATATTGTGCCTCTGCCCGGATTCGAACCGGAGCAGAAGGCCGGCTCAACCAAACACATACATGCGTGCAACCACTGAGCTACAAGCTCCTATCTGATTCAAACCCAACTCTATTTTTATTTAAGCCCTCAAATCGCTGTTCCTTTTTCCTTCTTCCCCCCTGATTCACGCGAACAGCAGCAACCATATGTTTCTTTTTTTTTATTTTTTTTTGTTTGACCAAGTAATTAAGCTTAATTATGTATTAATTATGGTAAATATCATTCAACCGTGTTATCTCAATCAACAATCACAAACAATTATCCCTAAAATAAGCATAATCACGCGCATACATTCATACATGGTCAAAACTTGCCATACGTACAATCCGACCATTACACTATAAATTGGACATGCTTAGACATTCACAACTCGCCAACAATACTCTCACAACCTCCTAATTCTGTTATCAAACCCTCAATCGAAGTTTTGTGCCAAGTTTGACTTTTCTGTTGACTTGGTGATTATCACGAAACATACATTGTAAGTACTAATTCTTGTATAGGTTTTGTTAATCGGCCCTTATACTCCAAAAGCCCTTTGGTTAATTCAGTTATAATCACGTTTTATAACTGATTGGAAAATCTAGGGCTCTTGGTATAGAATTGGGGAAGAACATCATTGTAATTTATGTATATAATTATTTCAAAACTGAAACATAAACAAATATGATTCACAGATCAGTTGGTTGGAGTGTTTTGTTTAAAACTTAGAACCGGGTTTGAACCCAGGTTTGAGCCCCACAACAACCCATTTTTTTTTTTTTGTTCTTTTACTTTTCTTATATATACATTTAACATATTATCTTTTTAAATAGTTTTTTTTAAATACTAAAAGTGCTTTATAAAATCTACAAAAATTATATTTAGTTATTCTTATGATAAAGTTCATTATCCAATTTTTAGTTTTTCAAAAATCATTTATTTAATATATATAATAAATATTACAAGTTTATTCATTTAAAATTATAAAATTCAATAAAAATATCTAAACGATTTTATTAAATCTCACAAAAATTATCCTAAACTTGTAAATTCTTAAACATTCCAGAAACTATTTTTATTTCAGAAAAACCGTTTATTTTATATTTTTAATTAATTTTTGTTAGTTTTAATCATAAATAAATCATAATAAATTCATTTTTCAATATTTTTGCACCAAAATTTTATATAAATTATTTCTAACTATCTAGAACTGAAATACAATTTTTGATTCAGAAATCCTTTGATTTTAATATTTTTAGATATTAAAGCCATATTTTGACAATTTGAAATAATTAGATTTAATATTCTATTTTCAAGAAAATAATTTTATAAAAATTATTTTCATACTTAAAACCTTATATTGTGAATATATTCAACTTAAAATTTTACAAAGAGACTTTTATTTATTTATTTATTAAATTTCTCATAATTAATAAACAATTTGTTTAATAAACAAATAAACGTTTATCCCCAATTCGAAGCCCTAGAAATTCATGTACCCTAGAGTTATTCCTTACACATTATCAATTCTTTAGGTTGATTCTTTGGAATATTTCCAACGCATATTTCGTTGTCCAATTCAATTTCAAGCTTACATAAGACTGTGAGTATTCCTACCCCTTTTTACTTTTATACATTTTTTGGGTGATTCATGTACACTATTATAAATTTCAAATACAAGTTTACATTTTCACAATACAATTCTAGTACTATGTGCATTGCTTACAACGTGCTTTATGCTTAGACAATACATGTGGAATACATTTGTACTTAGTGAAATCATTAACATGGTACAAGCCGACCTTAACATTGGATAGCGCTATTTGGATTGACAACCCGCCTAGATTGATTCTCCCCCTTTTTCATCGGAGAATCCGTGGCCAGTGTTAAGTTATTATCCATTTATTGGATAAGTACACTACAATTCATACAGTACATTATACAGTCACAGGGTTGATTTCGCTCATTTGTATGATACATAGTTTACATATTTGCACTGTAGCTTGCACTTGAATTGTATAACTTTTTAACCTACTATATATATCAAATCTAGGAATGCTCACCAACATTTCATATGTTGACCAAACCTATTTTTGTACATGTTTCAGGTGCAGTTTGATCTAGTGCTTTAGCAAGAGACATTTAGTGTTTTATTTCAATTCAGTTATTTCAATATTTACATTTCATTTAGACAATGTAATTTCCATTTCCATGTAAGACAATTTTGGATTATTCAATAATATTTACATTTTAGTACCATGAGCTTTTGAACAATCGTCACTACGTGGCACCTCGATGATTCCGCCATCGGTTGGGGTGTTACATGCGATCAAGCTTTTATAAGTCCCTTTCCGGGTTTCCGACATGGCTCTAAACTTGGTGACCATGGTTAAAAAAAAAATAATGGTAGTGATGAAGGTGAGAGAGAAGATTCAAACTGTATGTATGAGGTTAGAGAGAGGATGTGCTTGGGTTAAGAGATATGAGGGAGAGAGAAATATACATTAAATTTAAAACAAACATATGAAGAGGTGAGAGAGATGTTTGGAAAAGTGATGTCTTTTGTGTTAGTAGGTACAAAAAAAAATCAGTCAACAAGATTGGTAATGTTTACCATCTTGCCCTTTTAATCAAATGAGAAAAGGGAGATGTGGACTCATGTGAGCCATTAGATGAGTTTCAATAGTTTCCACAACTCAATAGAGTTTCTCTTGGATACATAGCCTATATGTATATATATATATATATTGTAATTTGTAACATCATTTGTTTTTTCATTGTTGATGCGTTTCACACTATCATTAATTTGGTTGTGGAAGACGAACTTGCGTTTTCCAAATTAAACAAAAAAAAAAAAAATAAGAGTAGGCCTTAAGGTTATGTTGTATAAAGTTCTTACCGATAGTAAAGAAGATACATCAAATATCAAACATTATGTAGAGAAACCATGTTCCAAGCCAAATTTTGACCTACCCATTAGGTGGAATTCGACTTGGAGAATGTTTGATAGTGTGGTATAACAAAGAGAAACTGTAGAAATGTATCATATAGTCTTGCAATGCCCGGTTGGTTATGAGTTTTCAGACCCTTAGTTGGAATTGTGCTGACAGATTGACTGAATTACTTGATGTTTTCAAAACCGCAACCAAATGTTTACTGGGGATTTATAACAATTGAAAATTTTAACAAATGTGTACAAAATATGTATGAATCCATAACCTATAGTAAGCAAATAGGTTATTTGGAACCGGATGACATATTACCGGTTAATAAAACACTAGAGTATATAAAACATATAAAATAAACTTCATTAAATCTTTGATGTTTTGGGATTAGTTGAACGTATTGATTCTTCAATAGCTATTTTGTTATCGAAAAGTGGAGTCGTCCAACCATTTGCTTTTGCTTAAAAGACTATTTGGACGCGGCGAAATCTACCCAACATATGACAAATCTTGAAGGTAAACTCAATGTAGAAGACTACGAAGTAGCAAATGGTTGGACGACTCCACTTTTCGATGACGAAATTAATAGCTATTGAAGAATCAATATGCTCAACTAGTCCTCAAAACATCAAAGATTTAACGAATACATTTTACATATTCTAGTGTTTTATTAACCTGTAATATGTCAACCGGTTCCGAATAACCTTATAAATTTCAGGGTTGGAAAACCGGTTATAACCCAAACCGTCGGTTTTAGTAACCTTCTCTATTTCTCTATAAAAAAAAAACCGGCTCTGTTTTTCAACCGGTACTGTTAAGAAAATAAAAAAATAAGGATTTGTGCAGCTCTATATGTGAAACACCTTCGTTGTTTCAAGAAGGCACACAAGGCATCAATCTGCTCAAATGAAGGTGATTTCATGTCATCACGTCCATTCATTTCGATCCTTATGTTAATTGCCATTTCTTATTATGCTTCTTTTTTTTAATCCGTGTTTACCTGTCATAATTTTCTAATGGTTTATATTAAATAAAAGTGGTTACATCATATATTATAATTTAACCATTGAGTTTTGCAGTAATGGTCTATGTGATCACTTATTCCTCATGCATATTATCCTTCTTAAGGTTTCTGTAATATGGAAACTACACAATCAGTGTATTATTATTATTCTAGGGTTTCATATCAGGTGTACTGGTTCATCTGTGTATGATAGTATCATAGTTATCAAAGGCGCATAGGTCTCGACTGGTGCCTAGTCGAAAGGCGCAAAAAAGCGAGGGCCTGAGATAAAAAAATCGAACAAAGAGCGTAAGTAAAAGTATATTACGTATTGAAAAAATAATACTATTCTTCAAATAAAATAAACAAAAGCTATTATATAACATACAATGTCATCAAATTGGTATCAATGATCAAATAAAAAGATGGTGGTGGTGGTCAGGCAGGCGGTGGTGGTCGGCGGCAGGTGGTGGTGGTGGTCAGGCAGGCGATGGTGGTCGGCGGCAGGTGGTGGTGGTGTTGGTCAGGCAGGCGGTGGTGGTCGGCGGCAGGTGGTGATGGTGGGTTATGGTGTTGGCAGGTATTAAGAGAGAGGGGGGTTATATTAATTTTCAATTTTACTTTTTGTCCAAAACTTTAATTTACTTACACAAATAGTCCTTGGAAGAGTAAAAATACAATTTTACCCTCCACTTAACGAAAAAAATTAAATGGGTTAGCACCAACCGACAAAACGTGCAAGATTTTTAAACATAAAGTATAAAACCAATAAATTTTAAAGTTAAAAGACATGCCTTGCAATCTGGTACAAACTTAAAGGACAAAACTTGTAATTCAGTCTAAATGAAATTCACTATTTTTATATTCACCTCCCAAGATGTTCCTTTTCCGTTAAGATACTTTTTGCACAATTACTTAAACCGTCTTCTCAAACCAAGGTGATTGAATTTTATAGTTTCAGTTTCGATTATCATAATATTGTTTTCATAACGATTCACCGACTGAAATTTGTGAGGTGCAGTGCAGTTTATTTGTTTTGCCGGTACTATTATTTGCTCATATGACGATATACTTAAATTATTAATCAACTGATTTAACCACTGAATTTTGCAATAATTGTCCATGTCCTCATGCATATTATCCTTCTAGGGTTTCATTTGTATATCTTATTGTTTTAAGGTTTCATATTAGGTTTACTCGTTCATTTGTGTATGCTTTTTATTGATGACTTGAATTTGATTGATTTCATTATCACAATGCAAGATGATATTATTATTGTTATTATACTATCTCGTATGCGTATAGAAGGTGCGTATTCTGATCCGATGTAATTTTTAATCTCTGTTTAGCATCCGTTGTATACCTAAGGATTCACCGATTGATTTGTATGGCGCACGAACGCAGACGGCATATAACATTATTAGCTGAACTAAAATTTAACCGAAAATAACTGAATTTGGCAGTGATTGTCTATGTGATCATACATTCCTATCGTATATTATCATTTTAAGGTTTTGCTTTTGTGAAAATTACACAATCCGTATATTAGGTTTACTGGTTCATTTGTGACGTGGATTTGTGTAGGGGGGTCGCAGAAGGCTAGATTTCATGGATTTCGTTAGCAAAATGCCAGATGATGTTCTTGTTATGATGCTATCTCTTATGCCTATAAAAGATGCGGTTGTCACAAGCAGTCTCTCCACAAGATGGAGGTACTTGTGGCGTAATTTGACCCGATTGAACTTTGATGGTACTGAACCTTTGGATAAGATGGCCAGTGATGAGGTACTTTGTGATATAGAGAGGTATAAGTACATCAACCAGGTGTATAATGTCATCAGCAGTTACAGCCACCCGAGGGTTCGTGATTTTCGGATTCGCTTCGATTTGGATGATAGTTATTCCGAGGAGGTTGATCAATGGATTCAGTTTGCTCTTGACAAGAAAGTTGAGAGGCTTGAATTGGATTTACTGGATAAAAACTACGACAGTCGTGATCCAGACGAAAACTATGAGTTCCGGTTACCATCATCAGTTTCTATGGTTGGGGAGATGTTTTCTCTTAAAAAGCTCTTCTTGAAGTGTGTCAACTTTATCGGGCCAACTCTAAACGAAATCTTAATGAGTTCTCCACATCTCGAAAAGCTTTACATGTTTGGTTCGGATGTGTACCCTTGTATTTGTTTTGGTGGGCAGGGCATTAACTTGAAACACCTTAAACTAGTGTCTTGTTCGGGGTTAGAATCCATATCTTTATATGGTTTTGACCTTGTTTCGTTCACATATTATGGTCCAGAAATTAAATTGCATCTTACTGATCTTCCAAAGCTTAAAGAGCTTGCTATTGGTGAGATTAGTGTAGGATTAGAGAATAACGTGTTCCGTCAGATCTCATCTTGTGCTCCCTACCTTCAGGCTCTTGAATTGGACATGAGGAGTCCAAGGGTGAGTTAATTCTTCTTCTAGTGTGTTATAATCTTTAATAAATTATAAAATTGCGACTTTTTTCATGTTTTTCAGAAAGGTATAGTTGTTAATGCCATTGTCAAACTTCCAAATGTCAAAAAGTTAACATTGTTAATGGATGCTGAAGAAGATGATTGTCTACTAGAGTTCACTCCAATAGCTCAGGCCTGTCCTAGTTTGGAGACTTTCTCAATATCTGTACGTACTTGTGCTTAATATATTCAAATAACTAGGGTACACAATCGTGTCAGCCGGAAGGGTTTCAAGCTGGTGGGTTGAAATGATGAATGGATGAACCATATATATTTATTTTTGATTTTTTTCCAAGATCAACCCTTAAATGGACACACATGGTATTGTGTAACCAAAACATGACCCGTGTAACCCATTTGTGTTACATTTGTCTAAATTAGTCAAATGGGTTGACGGGCTGTAAATTAGTTGTAAACGGGTTGGGTTGGACTTGGAATAAATGGGTTTACTGGTTAACCTTGTAAATATATAAATTTTATTTTTTTGTTTTATTCTTTAAATATGTTGACGGTTGACTTTTTATCGAACACAATGGACTAGAAATAATAAACCAAAACCTTATTATTTTCTTGTGTTTCCTTCATATTTTTAAGTATGGAAGCAATTGATATACTAGTTATAACTAGGTTTAGGATAAACATTTTCTTTTTATTTGATCATTGAGTGGTAATTCCAAGAGAATAATAACAATATAAGCATTATTCTTATTAAGCAGTCAAGTGTTTTAACTAAAAAATTAGGTTCATGTATTAACTTTTTTATTTAATGAGATGGGTATGTGTGTGTGTATTGCATATGAAGAACTTGGAAAAATAATGTACATATGCAAATGTTAAACTTTACAGGTTTGGTTTACACGATCGGTTTAAGACAAACAGCTGGCAGAACCATTAAACTTGATTTTCCAGACTGTAAGCTGGTTGTTTTGTTTTTGCAGCTACATTGGTTTTCACCGATGAAAAGGAGGACAAAAGTAAGACGTGTTGCGGCTCCTCACGTTCATGAACACCTGAAGCGTCTTGAAATTAACGGATACTATGGTCGAATCAGTGACCTTGAGCTTGCTGTTTATGTCATAGAAAATGCTGCTGCACTCAAGAAAATCGTCATAGATCCTTGCTGCCAAGCTTTTGGGGGTTCTTTAAGTAAACAGGACTGTTTGAAGAGACTGCCAGCTGCTCGATCTTCTGCCAAGCGCCAGCTCACGCCACTATTGCCTCCAGGTGTAGATTTGGATATAGTGTAATTTGCCACTCAAGTACAAGTGTTGCGTGATGTGTTATGTCGAAAATGGGAGCAAGGTACATCTTCTACTGCTTGATTGCTCTGATTTCTCTATCTTAAAAAGTACCTACTTTTTTGACATGTATAAACTAGTGTATTAGAGTGTTAATGCTTTTGGATGCTGGGCATTATTATGTCAATCTCACTATATTTAGTTTTTTGAGTTGATGAAACGGTGGCTCTTGGTTTAATATATGTCTAGGAAGAAGTCAGTGTCTTATATGAATAGGAACAATTTGGGGTGATAACTTATAATGTGTTGGTTTGGTTGGTAAATTTATAAAACGAACTGGAATGTGTAAATATGTGTTGCTAAATTATAATAATGATATTGTGTTACGGTACATTTAGTATTAGGGGTCTTACGGCAGTAATTGTTTAGTAGTGTAGGGTGTATTTGTAAAATGGAACAAGTACTTAAACATCATTAAACCTAATGGAGTAAAAAATCTATATTCTAATTTGATAGTTCTTTCTCAAAACAGTAGGTAAAACATATTGTATGGGGATCAAGTTATGAGGGAGTGTGTTAATGTTTGATAATTAGCTGTAGATTAGTTAATAAAGGCAACCGGTATTAACTGTGGTTTCATGTTTAGTTTTAGGTATGAACAACGTGCAAGCGAAGTGAATAGTAATCATTTTTCTTCGTTTTGCTGCTTTCTATAGTTTTGACCCACACCCACACATAGCGTTTATGATTAGGTATATTATCAAATTGCATTACCTGCTATTGTTATTGTTAATGCCCAGATGCAAAACTCATTAAGATTTAGAAAAAACAAAACCATTAAGACTACGAATACCAAAAATAATAATAATGACCCAGGTGCATCTCATAGCTGGTTACTACCAACACTGCCATGCGTGTGGTGAGAGCTTCAGCACTTGGTACAAAACTAAAAGCTTCCCGTTTCCAGTCGTGTGAAGTATGCCCATTGAAGAAGACTTGTACAAAAATGTCCTTCCAACAACTTGTTGGTTCTTGAATAGACCCCGAGACTAATAAGGTTTCACTAACGTGAGCCCTTAGGCGCCCTTAGCTACCACGTCATCTGCCACATAATATTCTTACAAATCCTTAAAAACTTCAATTTTATCTCCAACCTTACAAATATCCTTACCCTTCTTAATTTCCATGTCATCACATATTCATTACACACAATATTTAAATAAACATTTCTTTTTTAACATTGGGCTCACCTCATTGCAAGAACATAGGGAAACCCATGCCCTTGTGTAAGGACTTCCATGCTAAGGGCTTTAAAGGGTACCATTGCTCCAATGGCGAGGGTTAGTAAGGGCTTGTAAGGGCATGCAGGTTAAGGATGCATGGGAGATAGTCTAATGGTCTTATACACTCCCATGACTAGCCTCAAGCCTGAGCCCAGTCGCGCCTCGCAGAGGTGGTGTTTCACGTCTGTTTTGGATGACTTGGCAAGGTGCGAGTCTTGAGGCCATGGGTTCAAAGTTCAAACCTGAATTTTGTTGTTGGATATTTCCTTTTTGCATTCCAGGTCCGGTCTGTTCCCTTCCGTTCCGTCTCATATTTCATTTAAATTACACATGCAGTGCTCACAGTTCACATGCGGATACCGCGGTGGTGTACCCAAATTGTATGTTTGGTCCCAAATTTAAATTTATGCCAATTTATTTTGAAAAACGCACAAAATACACTTAATTCTAAAACACGTAAACTTCTATTTTCGTCCTTGTAGTTGATTTCAAAAATTCGTTTCAGTCCAAAATTCAATTTATCAACACCTTGAGTGTGACATTTCAAATTTTAACTGTTTTAGTCCCTACGGATGATAGTTGTTAAGTTTTCAGTTAACTAAGATTCAAGCCTTGATATGTGCAAACGAACCAGACTACTTATTTTGGATTAACCTGCTTCTGGGTAGATTTTTAATCCAATTATCTCTTTTTGCATTTAATAACTAATCCCATTTTACTTTTTGAATGAATTCAAAACGATGATAATATAGCGAGAAGCCATAATCATATGAGTTTATAATGTAGAATTTGGCATCCTTTTTACGTTTTGACAAATATTATAGAAGTATTTTATAACAGGAGTATTGGATTTTAATAATAATCCAAACTTTCACCCATTGGCCAACAATAATTCGTACTTTAAAAATTGCTTATAACGATCTCAACTTTCAACGTATTGGCCGACAATGGAACTTTGTTAACTGGAAACTAATTCAGTTAGTGGATGCTGACGTGGCATGCTTACGCTGACGTGGATGATGATGTGGCATGCCATGCTAGCATCCACGTCAGCGTGAGCACACCACATCAACGTCCACGTCAGCATCCACTAACTGGGTTAGTTCTCAGTTAACAAATGTTTATTGTCAGCCAATACGTTGAAACTTTGGGATCGTTATTGGGAATTTTCGAAGTACGGATTATTGCCGGCTAATGGGTGTAAGATTGGATTATTAAAATCCAATACCCCTTTATAATACTCTAGGGAGTGTGTGTGTGTGTGTGTGTGGGGGGGGGGGGGGGGGGGGACATGAGTTGACATGTGTCACATGTGGGCTATGCTTTTCAAGCCCTCAAAATGGCGAGGAGTAAATGGGCTTAGAAAGGGATTTAAGTTTTAAATATTTTAAGATTATTTATTTAAAAAAATAAGAAACCAGTTGCATCGTGCCACCTCACCCCTACCCCGCCTCACGCCGATGAAGATTACCCTATCCAAGGGTTCACACCAAGGGGTGATGTGTAGCGCTTGAATGGCCTTCCACATCATAAATCATGCCACCACACCCTCCACTCTAAAAGTTTATGAAAAAGTTAGTGTCCACTGAATTGTAACAAGTGGCAGGGGTAGGGATCTGTGACAAATTCGGTAGCCACTAATTCCTCTGAATATCAAACCTATTCCAAACTATTTTTAACCCTTTATACCACTTTGTATACCAAATATTGTTTTTGACTATTGTTTGTATAGATACAAACCATGTAATGTCAAAAAACTGCAAACTCAATGAGTATAGCTGTATAGAGTCACGAAGATTCTATTCGCGTCGCTGCATCGTATTTTGTAAGCATTTTTCCAATAACCAAATTGTCATTTTAACAACAAAGACGACACCGTATTTAAAAAATACAGAGTACTCGTCTCCTAGTAACAATTAGAAGATTTGTTTAAACAGAACTAAGCACGCAATATGAACAAATGAATGAATAAAGAAACGTATTAAGCCATTAATTTGTATTTTTTTTTTTTTTTTGGCTGATTGGCAAAATATTACGACTAACATTGCTTTAGGTTGTTTTTGATGTTATTGGGCCGTTAATTTGGACATAAGTTCATAACCAATTACCAATGCGGGTACGTACTGCACCATGTCCACGTTAATCTCTTTTTCTACTTCATTTTGAAATACTAGTAGGAAGACCCGCGCGTTGCGGCGGGTGCATCTGTTTTGCCTCTCGTGTATCGTGTTTGTTGGTTATTCGTTATGATGAAGTAGAAAACAACATTTGCATTTTGAAATATTAACTTTTTTGATATTTTTGAACTGCCGCTATCGTACCACCATTATCAGTATGATATTCGGTTTGTGCATATACTCATGTATCGAACCCGAAAACAAAAAGAAAAACACAAGAGATTGAAGCAACTCGCCTTGATCGAATCCTTTCTTTATTAACAAAACAAATGAATCGCTTAACTCTATATTTATACTAAACATTAGACCAATCCTTAATCAATACGAAACCATATAAACAAACAAATCGATAAATAGGTAAAACTTAAACGACCTTTATCTGAAGGTTTCAATTGGATCGAAAAAGAAAGAAAATAAACAATTCAAACTTTTATAATCTACGAAGACTTGCTGAAAAGAAATACTAAACCTATTTGACTCAATAAAGGAAATCTAAAAGATAACATATAATTTATATGATATAAACTAATTCAAACTTTTAACGTTTGACTTATCTTCTCAACCAACAATGACTTCAATCTTTATCTCTAAGCATACTTGATTCCAACTCCAACCCGTAAGCAAACTGGTCCAATTTGTAACTTATTTCTTTTGGCCCGGGTCAAACAATTAAACGAGCCAACATTATCTTGATCCCATCTTTTGGTTAATCACAAAGACTTCTATATTAATTATTGTGATCTTTGCATGCATGTGTTACATGTGTAGCATTGCTTACTCGAAATCCTTAAACTTTGACATGTTATATATCCAAAAACATTTGTGTTTTTATCTAAGTGAACATAAAAAGATAATCAAACTTCAATCCGATTTCTGTTTTAGGTAACCATCTTTTCACCAACGAAATATACACTTGAACAAATTTTCAAAAAAATTAAATTAAAATAATAATCAATCTTCTTACCATGATTGAGATACAAAAACTTATATATATGCCACGACTTAACTTAAAGATTACCTAAAAACAAAATTATCAAACGTTAATGGTCTAAATTTCTTTCTATATATGTAAACCGACTAGGTTAACCCTTCTATACATGTCAAATTCATACGTGCATGATCATTGACAATGACATTTTAAACTAGGATTGATGAAAATGACTTGTGGATTTGTTTGGACCAGTGCACATTTCAATTTTTTCAAAAGTAAAACCTTGATATTATATGAATGTTAAGTTTGCCATGTAAAGACTTGTCTATACGTGTTACAATTTTACCATCATGACAATATGTGTTTTTATAAAACATAAAATAAAAAATACAGTGGCAGTTGATACAAGCCCCCCATATTCTGAATGACACTTTACATCTCATATATGTCCACTCAGAAATTAAATTGTCTTACTTCATAACTTTATGCATTGTGCAAATTTGTTTGGAATGACACATGTGAATGTACTTTCCCAGAAGTGCAACTCACGTGACTTTTTATATCATACAAAGAATCCTACCTATATATCATAGAAAAGGCATATATATATAAACGTACACAAGCAATTAAATGATAATGATAATAATACTTGTACGTGTCCTTCAACAATAATATAAAAAATCTAGTTTTTTAAAATTAACCTTAGGTTTCACAATGGAGTATAGCTTGAAATATGCACTTAAGGCCAGGGGGTGTGTTTCCCCTTTCCTCATTACTTTCCATTGTTCACATCAGCACTACGTCATTTACCCTTTCACCTCCATCTTTTGAGGGAAATGGTCCTCCCTCCCCCCCCCCTTTTTTTTTTCATTATCATCAACGGTCATCATCATCATTAACGTCACTTTTTGCTTCAAGGAGGAGGGGGAGTTTCCCTGTGGCACCAAAATGAGGGGGGAGGGGGAGTGATCCCGACGAGGAAGTGCCTTCGTGACACCCACCGATAGCCTCACCGATAACCACACCCCAAGGTCTAAGTGTACCACAAATGCAAATGTTAAGCTCTGGACAAATGATTTGAGGTGCGAATATAATCATGGGTCTACTAAATTATTGTGCACACGTTCTGAACGCTAGGTTGAGTTCATTGGGAAATAAAAAAATGGAGAACCGATGGGTAACACCCAAATGAATTCAGAATGTACTCATTCCCGAGTCGATAGAACTGTCTCATCAATCCTAACCAAAAACCTTAAACACTGATCAGTCCTAAACCCTACAGCTAATTAACCGCAAACCATAAACTTTAATGCTAAATCCTAAAATGTAAACTAAAAATATAAAAGTTAAACTCTAAACCTAAACTCTAAAACTTAAAGATAAACTCTGATCTCTCATGCTAAACACTAATTCACTAAATATATAAACATGGCTGGCCCTTGGGTGGGCCAGGGAGGCCAACCGGCCAGGGCCCGGAAATATAGAGAGCACATTTAAAAAACAAAAAATCATATATATATATAGGGTAGGGTTCTTGTAGGAAAATTGGTTTGGGTGAGTAGTGTGAGAAGTATTAACAATTGATATGTATGCATCATTTTTTTGAACGTATTCATGATGTTTTGTTATGTTTTGTTATGTTTTGTATTGTTTTGCTTAGAAAAATGGAGAAATGGATTTAATTACTCCCAACTATCGCCTATTGGCGGAAAATACTCCCAACTATCACTTTGGCCAATAGCACTCCCAACTTACAACTTATTTTCTTCCATCACCCCCAAATTAATGGAGGTCTAACCTGGTTAGTTTTTGTGGCCAAAATGTAAAAACCTAAACTTTGGGATATTTTTTAAACTTATTATTATTATTTTTATAATTTATAAACCCCCCCCCCCCAACACCCCCTCCTTCCCCCCTTGTGTTGACAGGCAATCGTCACCCCCTCTCTTCTTTGTCTCTCAAAACCATCACCACCACCACAACACCGTCGACAACAACCACCCACCACCTCATCTCACAACCACGACACCTTCCACCACAACCACCACAACCACCACACCTTCCACCACCGCACCAAACACCACAACTGCATTTCTTTTTTTTTTCTTTTCCCGCCTGACACCCTCTGTCCCAAAGAAGTAATTGAAGTTTGAATACATGGATCTGATGCTGCTGCATATACCGGTGAATGAGATCTGTGTCGTTTTCAGTGGCAACAACAAATATATACACAGTAGAAAGAGGTTTACATCGGTATCACCGGCTGGAAATTTCGGCTAATCTACCTAAACATCCGAGATTTTAACCCCTAAACCAATCCATGATTTCTATTCGCCGGTGACCTTAAAACTGATTTTCGGCGCCGGTGACCTTAAAACAGGGAATAAGCAGCACACCTGAAGACATGATTTCCGGTCATCGTTTTTTCCCGCCTGATTTTGTTTGACCAGTTATCATTTTTTCCCGCCTAATTTCTGTTCGACCAATCATCGTTTTTATTTGCTTTTGAATGCATGATTTCCGGCGCCGGTGACCTTAAAACTGATGGGGGAAACGGTGGTTGTTAGGGGACGGTGAAGGGTGGTGGACAGTGAACGGTGGTGGTGGTTTAGATAGAGAAAGAGACAAGAGAGAAATGGAGGGGGGGTCTGTCATAGAAGGAGGGGGAGAGGGGGGGGGGGTGGTTGGGATTTATAGAATTAAAAATAATAATAATAATAATAATAATAATAATAATAATAATAATAATAATAATAATAATAAAAAGTTTCAAAAATACCCCTTAAATTTTGGTTTTTTACATTTTGGCCACATAGAAGTTTTGGTTTTTACATTTTTGCCACGAAGACTAACCAGGTTAGATCTCCGTTAGTTTGGGAGTGATGAACGAAATAAGTTGGAAGTTTGGAATGCTATTGGCCAAAATGATAGTTGGGAGTATTATCCGCCAATAGGTGATAGTTGGGAGTAATTAAATCCATTTCCCCTTAGAAAAATACCAAACATAACAATTAATAATAGAAAACAATGTATTTTAGGTTTAAAATTTAAAACACTATGTCAAGAACATTTAAGCAGAGTGTTTTAAGTAATTACTAGGGTGTTTTATCTGTAATTTAAATTTAATGAATATAATACATTGGATTGTGTTTTAAATTTTTGTATATTGTTGTGTTAAATGTTTTTTCAAGTCAAAACAACCTAAAACATCAGTCCAAAAACAAAAACATGATGGCTACATGTCAATTCCTAGTCCTTTTCACACTAACCAATTTTCCTACAGGATCCTCTATATATATATACGTTTTTTTAAACACATCTTTAAACATTTAAACTCGGGCCTATTAAACACATCTTTTAAATTATAAAATAATCCAAATACTAGTAACCCATAACAAGTTTAAAAGCCAATTACTCATTTAAGTTAACTAAATAAAAAAAGTAAAAAAAAATAGAAGAAATCTGCGACACACAAAAGCAAACAAAATTTCCCCAACCTAAGTCAAAAGCTTTGGGCTAAAAAGAATGTTAACGAAGATTCATTCAACCTCGGTTACCTATTCGCTTAATACGGTATGTCATTAACTCATTGTAACACTTTAAACGTCGTTTAAAGAAAATAGTTTACGTTATTTATTTCGTCAAGGCTTATGGGTAAGAGGCATATTTTTCGTGGTTTGACTCAGGCACCTGAATTCTCAGAGACGGCCCTGTATATAAACCCCAATGCTAGAATCTAAAACTAAACTCTAAACTTTAAAAGCTATGCCTTAAATATACATATTTAGGGTTCCACATGCTGGTTTTAACACTGCTGTATTGAGTTCGATTGGAGTTCTTTTAAGTCGGTTTTATTTCGGTTCCCCATTTTTTTAAGTTCCCTATGAACCTCTACCTAAAACGCTAAATTAGCACATGTTACGAAAGTTAAATCGAGTATCATAGCCGCCTGATAAAATGAATATATGTGAGTTGTTATCATCTTACTAGGATTTTGAACAAGATAATTTTATATTTTACCAATAATTTTTTAAGATGTCACGAGAAACATTTGCCTAATCCAGAATGGCATGTTGTGCATCAAAATGGGTGTATAGAGAATGTTACTTGGAGTTATTCATGAAATGATCGATGTGATTGTAAAATATTAAAATATAATACAAATGCTTCCAAATTGCGTCTTGGTCATGAACAGAATACGTACGATAATCTTCACAAGAAAATTTTAAGAGTTAATAATTAAGTAATATTATTTCTTGATAAAATAATAGTGGAAATTAACTTTTTCTGCAATTATAATGATCTTTATTCTGCTCATGCATGCATGAGATATACAGTTACTTCTGACCGCAAACTTGTGAATAATCAAATTGAAGAAATATATATAACTTTTCTCAGATTCCAAAGTTCCAGGAAAGTTTAATAATATATGGATTTTCTATTCAGAAAGGGGTGGCGGCACAACTTGTTGCCCGCCTGTTCGTTATCTTGATCAGTGGCGGAGGTTTCTAGGGGCGGGGAGGGGCGGCCGACCCCCACGGATTTTCGCGCAGAAGTTCCGATTATATAGTATTCGCATAGAAAATTTTGAAAATATAGGGTTTTGACCCCCCGAAACTGGTTTTCGACCCTCCGAAACCAGTGACTTCCAACCCCCGGTGACTTCCGACCCCCCGAACCTTCGGGTCAAGCTTCGCCACTGATCTTAATGTAATTTTCTTTGTCCGGTAATGAAAATACTTTTAGGAGGCTAATTGCAAGACATAGAAACAACACAGTCCTTAATTTTGAAAAATCTTCAAAAAAAAAAAAAACGTCACTTAAAAGTTCAAATAAATACGTTTTAAGGGAAAATAGGGAAAATGGCCATTGACCGAGACATTTTACAAAAATGGCCACCTCAGACGTCTTTGGAGAGACGGTTCCGCGGTTTCCGAGGCTCTTAGACGACTTCTGGTTCTTTCTTCGTACGGACCAATGAAAACCCGCCACGCGGCCGACAACCTGCGAGACGACTCCGAGACGTCTCCGAGACGTTTGCGCGAGACGACTTTGAGACTTCCCCCATTTCCCAAGATGAGGGAAGTCTCAAAGTCGTCTCGCGCAGTCGTCTCAGGATGAGGGAAGTCTCAAAGTCGTCTCGCGCAGACGTCTTGGAGTTGTCTCGCAGGTTGTCGGACACGTGGCGGGGTTTCGTTGGTCCGTAGGAAGAAAGAATCAGAAGTCGTCTGAGAGCCTCGGGAACCGCGGAACCGTCTCTCGGTAGACGTCTGAGGTGGCCATTTTCGTAAAATATCTCGATCAATGACCATTTTCGCCATTTTCCCTAGTCTTAATTTATCTTCTTTTTCTTTGTTCTGCTAGCATCGTCACACTCTGTCCTTTGCAGGATTTGAAACAAAATACACTTGATTAAGAAACATCACTTTACCACTAAGATATCCCCTTAGGAACGCCTTTGAAAATTAGAGTTTGGCAATGCTGGTATAGCAAAATTTTGAAATGGTGCAACATAATTCCATCTAGCGCAAGAAAATTAATTTACTGTGGCATATGAAAATCTGCTTGCCAAGATTGAAATCTGTTATAACAAACATATATACACTTGTTACTCATTGATTTGAAAATTTTGAAAGTTAAAAAGTACTTTGTTAAACTCATTGGTCATCATAACTCTTTTATAGGTGAGTTTCCTTTAAGATTTTATTGTTGCCCATCTCAAAACATCAAGAGTTAATTGCCAAAATGGACCCTGACGTTTGCCTCAAAATGCTTGTTTAGACACCAAACTTAATTTTTATCACTGGAACCCCTCACGTTTCCAGAATTGCCATTTTAGACAGTTTTTAACTGAGTTTGTAACTGAGGATATGATTGAAAGTCAGTTAAGCCCCAAATGCAATTTTGTCATTTATGTCCTCAGGGCCAAAATGACAATTAATGAAAAGTTATAAAAAAAATAAAATTCAAACCCTTTCCTTCCTCTCTTTCTTTTCTGGTAAGAAAAACCGGCCAACTCCGGTACGTTTCTGACGAGAATAAAACCTGGATTTTTATGCTTTTTAAGATTCGATTTCGAATCCCATACATTTTTTAAATACCTGTCTAACCTCAGGGATCATTTTGACAATTACCTCAAACATCCAATATAAGGGGATTTTGTTTTTTTAATTTCCAATTTCGAAATGGTGTTAGTAATTTAACAAGTTAAAGGGTACACCAAATTAAATTAAAAGAAGTGTTTAACCTTAATAGAAGTTGATTTATCAAGACGTTATTATCGATCTGTCCAATCACATATACAATAAGCAATTTCATCTTTATGATATGTATACTTTCAAAAATCCATATGAGTGATTAACTAGACTATAACATAAATGTGTTAACAAAGATAATTATCAACCATGCCAGCCTCGAGGTTGTCTACTTGTCTATTCAATTTGTTTTTTTGCACTTTATTTTCCTATAGACTATCATATCGGTGGTGCATCAAATCACTCTCCTCGAACAAATTATTGAATCCCACCATCTTATAATTTCAAAAAATTAAATTAAATAATTCATTGTTTTTATTTTTGTTCTGTATATATCTTTCAGAATTTCTGGACGTTTCTTCGCTAAATACCAAGGAATGTCTATAAGCTACTATTTAAAATAAAATAAGTTAATAAAAAGTAGTTGCATCAACAAGAGGGAATGTGATTTTCTATCCAAAAAGCAAAGCATATAAGATAAAGTTATGCTTCTTGTCTTTCTGTGTTACATGGTCCCGAGGCAAAACGATTAGCAAGCAATGCATGATCACAAAACTCGGAAATATGTTGTAATTTGCTGAATATTTTCTTGTCATGTGGTTTGAAGGAATCAGGTGTTATATTTACTGCATTCTAATGTTAATATTTATGGTCTCTTTGTAACTATTAAAGGAAAGGTTTGCCATTAGAGCATCTACATCGGTGGTTGTCCGGTGTTTATGTGGAATCAGCGGAAGAATAAGGTGTTTGGGGCCCTCTCACTACAAGAAACCGAGGCAATAGTGGGGACTTCTATATATTGGCTAACTATCGGTAGAAAACCCACATTTTTAGAGTAAACCCCAGAAAACTTTACTTCACGAGCTTTTTTTTATTTGAAAATTTTAGGGCATGTAATATACATGTTTTTAAGAATTTTGAGCCAAAAAAATAAAAAAAAGTGTCGTTCATTTAAAAAAAAAAAAAAAAAAAGTTTTGTATCGTTAATATGTTAGCATATGTTTACACGAGTAACATATGATGCAAAACTTATTTATTAAAAAAAAAAAATGATCGGCGTTTTTTTTTTATTTTTTTGTCTCAAAACTCTTAAAAGCATATATATATTACATCCTCTAAAAATTTTCAAACAAAAAAAAGCTTGGAAAGTAGGTTTTTTAAGGTTTTCTAGAGTTTTTTCAAATTCTTGAGGTTTTCTATTAATCGTTGCCATATATATTATACAGGGGTTAGTTTACCGGAGATTAGGACTAATCACCGGGGGGTTAATACCTATGTTACTGTCAGATTAATCCTTTACCCAAACCGTGGTGGTAACCCGTGTGAGTGTTAGTGTAAGTGAAAGTGTATATGAAGTGTGTGAGAACACGAGAGTTAAGTGGTTCGGTCGTTAATGACCTACGTCCACTGTAAGCATACCGGAATATTATTGATAGCAAGAGAGATTACAATGAATGTAGTAGTGATGGTTATTTCTGAATGGGTTTACAAGGGTTGTATGTGATCTTATTTATAGGGACCATGGTGGGCTGCATGGGACGGCCCACGGATGACGCCATTGGTTTGGGCCCGGCTGAGGCCCAAGCCCATGGTTCCTCTGATAATGGCGGGAAAGGGCCGGTTACTGTTGATGACGTCATGCTATGGTGTGGTCGTTGTTGTAGCCGGACACGTGGCGAACTTCTGGTGGTGCACAGTAACGTCGTACTTGCTACAGTGTTCAGGCTATCCCTTCTGTCTGATGTGACGTCTGACAGTTGGCGAGGTAATGCCTGCTGGTCACTATTCACGACAGCATGCACAGTGCAGCCGTTCGCCTTTTGTACGATCTGCCACATGCCCTTCTCTTGTTGGTGTGTACTCTGACATGGATCTTCCTGAATCTTCCTTCTGTCGTTCTTTGTACTTCATATGGGAGATGCCGAGGGAAGATTCCGCGCGTGGTGACACGCGCGTATCAGGTGTTGTGTGTTGCTTATTGTATATGTGACACCCGGCAAACTCCGGTTAATAACTTTCATTAAACTAGTAAGTCTACCTTAGCGAGTCATGCATATTACGTACTTAACGGGAGTCGGTACGATGATTCTGGGAATCATCGGGAGTCGTTACGATGATCCGCGGGATCATCGGGAGTCGGTCCATAACCATGTGTACAAGGATCGGTGATTCGTGGAATCACCGGGTTTAACGCACACACGCAAGTCTTGAGTCCCGGGAATTGGTGAACGGATGTGAACGTGTTAGTTATTGTGCATTATGTGTTTGTAATCATTATGTGACTTGTCGGTATGTGAATACGTGTTTATATGTGTTAAAATAGTGTTTAACGCGCCAAAAACTCGTTCCAGCATCACAGGGGCGATTAGGAACCCCTAATCGCCTATATGTGGGGCGAGTAGCATAAATAACAGGCGATTGGGACCTAATCGCCTGATGTTTCATGCGATTAGGCTCCCAGTCGCGTAATATGTACTGCTAATCGCATGAACAGCAGAGTCCGGGTCAAAACACCTATAAATAGAACCCTTAACTCCCCCAAACACCTCTAGAACAACCCTAGCTGCTCCCAAGCCACCCACACACCTTGAAACACCTCTGGAACTCATTTTGCTACAAAAATCACCATCTCCAAGCCTACACACCTTTCTTTAACAAAACCCAAGGTGTGTTCTTCATCCCTAACCTTTGTAAAGATGTTATTTTGGGTTCCCCAAAGGTCCAGACCTTGTTTTACTAAATTGTGTCTTTAAAAACCTTTCAAAAGAGTTCTAAACCAAGTCTACACCTTAATGCTTGTTATTTGTGAAGTTTACATGCATATGTTGGTCTTCTTGGTGATTATAACATGATTGTTTTCAAGATATGATTGTACTTCTGCTATGTAGAGATTATTAGGAAGGTTGTCTTAGAATTTTAGCCATTATTGTGGTGTTTTGAAGAAAATGTGTATTTTGACCCATTTGTATGTTCTTGAGGATTTAGGATGATTATGGTATGATTGTTGATGCAATGTTGTTAGGATTCATACTAGGAAGATGTTAGATCAGAGGTTTGATGATTTACATGTTTGTAGAGGTTGAAATCTGATTGTTTCCATTTAAGGAAAGATAAGGTTGGTAGGTGAAACCTAGTACTTTGCCATTTTAGGAAATAATTGCATAGAACATGCTAGATCAGTGATATGTCGGGGGTTTTTGCTTGAAATGGGTTGGTAAATGATTTAGGTTTGATATTGGGTGTCGTTGCATGTTTCGGATCTGATTTGGAGGGTTAAACGCGCGAAAATCCGTTACACAGCAGCTGCAGGCGATTAGGAATCCTAATCGCCTGAGCTGGGGCGATTATGCAAACTTTATAGGCGATTGGGACCCTAATCGCCTCATACTTCATGCGATTGGGCCCCTAATCGCCTGTAGGCTGAAGCCTACTCGCGTGTGACTTTCCTAATCGCATGTACTGCTGCCGTGAACACGTTTTGACATCCCGGAACATGATTTGACACCTAGGAACATGATAGGAACCCCGGGATACACCCAATGACTTATTAACACGTGTTCGGACCTGTTTATGCGTTAATCGGATAGTATGCTAGACTAGGTGAACTATTGCGCGTATTAAGTGTTTAATTGCATATGTAGCATGATGTCTTGTATTTATCTAACACGTGGGATGTCGGGTCACCAATGGGATGTCGGGTCTTGTCTGGTACGGTCGGTTTAACAGTCAAAGGTGTTTTCAAACGTTTTTGGTCATGGTCTGGACATTCGGGGACTAGTTAACCTACGGGTTATTAGTCCGGTTACTTACATACATCTTATGATAGGTCGCCGCTATTTGGGGCTATCATAGCACACTGATTTAACTGTTTTCAAGTAACGCGATCTAAGGTGAGTTCACGGCCCCACACTTTATTGGTTTTGTTTTCGGGGTGAGAAACATGCGTATACATTTTGGATCACACATTTACATGTTATAAGTTATAAACACATGTTTTCATGTTATACTATGGCTCACGCCTTATTACTATACGGTTCATCTAAGTCCCTTAGAAACCACTAATACGGGGATGTAGCGGGGAAATGTGGATAGCGCTATTGGGCTTGACAAACCCCACTCGACGGCTGGAGGCCGGGCGGGTGCATGTTGTCTCAATCACACTAGGCTTACCGAAGATGAGGTAGTCTGTAAACAAGGGTATCACACAGTCAGCAATGGTTTCGCCCGTATGAGTAACACACTTGACGCCTAGCTAGCGTACGAACAAGCATAGTATGAACAGTAACAATAACAATAACAGTAACGGTAACAGTTTTTAAAGGATTAATGAAACGACTATTGAAAAAGAAAAACATGTGAACTCACCAGCATTATATGTTGACATTTTTGGCATGTTTTCTCAGGTCGCTAAGGTAGCGGTTAATGGCTAGGCGCGCACGGAGTCTAGAAGTCTTGTTGCATATTAAACTATGATTTAAAAAACTGTAATATGTCTTTTGGTTGTAAACAAGAAATGCTTCTGCTGCTGGTTTATGGCTCAAAGCGTAACGTTTTGGTTGTTTCATGGAATGTCATACGTATTTTCTTACATTTAGTTGTCGTTTGTTGTGACCGTTGACTTGGATCCTGGTGTGTCACGCGCCTCGCGGTAAAACCCCGCATGTGGAATTTTGAGGGTGTGACAGATTGGTATCAGAGCCAATGGTTATAGTGAACTAGGACTGCATGTAGAGTCTAGTCTATAGCCGAGTCTTGCACACACTAGACGGTCACATACGTACGAGTCGTGTCGTTGGGTAAGCATATTAACTTTGTTGGGGTGTCGGTATCCTTAACACACAGTGTCGTATTATCTTCCTTGTCCTTGGTGTTTCTATCTCTACTCTATCCTTCTTTTCGGGTTAAAGTCGGAGGGACTTGTTCGATAAACCTTGCACGGCGGTGGTGTACGTTGGAGCAGCTTCGGCTCGTTCTCGAGATCTGTCCAGGATTCGGACATCTCCCTCCTATGCTCCAATGAACGCACCTGCTTACACACACTATCTTGCACATGTGCTCGTTGAAATTTATCTCTAAGTGATTAGTCACTTGGAAATTCCTTGGGTTGGTCGTTTCTTCTAAGTTGTGGGTATCGGGTGGCTTGAGGTTCAAGCTCGGGGCACGCCTAGAGGACCATGTAGAGCAATTTATCATTTCGGGTGCACACGAAATCATAAGTTGAAATGCATGGAAGACCTGGTGGACCTCGCGTTGGGATCAATGGTCACGTTTGGACCCAATTCTTTATTCCTTTTTGATTCCTGTTGGTTTAGCGTTGGTGACGGACTAAGTGTTTTGTTCTTGTTCTGGCAGAAGATGTCGGGAGCTCGTGGCGGTCGTAGGGGTGGCCGTGCTGGCGGCCGCGGTGGTGGCGGTCGTGGCAACATTAACATGACCCAGGAGGAGCTGAACAATCTGATGCAACAGCATGTGAATGTGGCTTTAGCCGCGTTCCAAGCTGCCCACAACGCTATGGGTGGTAAGTCGATTGCTACCTACTCTACCTTGTTTCTGGGTATCTTATTTCCTTCCTTGATTGTTTACCTGAGTGTTCTGTCCCAGGTGGCGCTGTTAATCCCCCTCCACCTCAGTGCTCTTACAAAAAGTTCATGGATTGCAAACCCCACAACTTTAATGGGACTGAAGGGGCAGTGGGACTGCTTCGGTGGTTGGAAAAAGTTGAATCCGTGTTCTCTATGTGCAGTTGCCCGGCGGGCGACCGCGTGAAGTATGCTTCGGCGACCCTTGAGGGTCAAGCTCTGACTTGGTGTTACTCCACCACCCAGACCTTGGGAATTGGGGAAGCCCACGCTATGCCCTGGACAGAATTTGTCCGACTTCTGAAAAGTGAGTACTGTCCGAGGGACGAGGTTCAAAAGCTCGAGCACGAGGTCTGGAATCACAAAATGGTGGGGTCCGAGATTGAGGTGTATACGGCTAGGCATAATGAGCTGGCGGTGTTGTGCCCGGATCTGCACACGCCGGAGTACAGAAGGATTGAGCATTATGTTGCTGGGCTGGTGCCGGAGGTTAGGGGGTTAGTAGCTGCGGGAAATCTTGCGGTGTATTTTGAGGTTGTCCGGTCGGCTCACAGGCTGACGAATATGAAGGTTGCTGAGGGTGTTTTACCCCCCTAGGGGCACCATTGTGAAAGCACCGGTGGACCACAAGAGGAAGTGGGATGGTTCTGGTAAGAGCTCGGGTTTGGGTCAACCGCAGCAGCAGGTGAAGAGGGTTGAAGCTTTGGGATCGTCGTCCGACCAGAAGCAGGGTGGGTATACCGGGAAGAAACCGAGGTGCGATCTGTGTGGGTTTCATCACTATGGGAATTGTGACAGGTTTCGTTGTGAGCGCTGTAATAAGACGGGCCATTTTGCTAAGGATTGTTGGGCCAGTCTTCCAACTAAGCCGACGCAGGCAACAGGTGCTACTCCCGCTTCGTGGGGAAATCAGGGCTGCTACAACTGCGGGGAAACGGGGCATTTCAAGCGCGATTGCCCTATGATGAAACAGGACAATGATGGAGGCAAAGGGGAACCTGATGCTACTACCGGTACGTCCTTTATTTGTCATGTTGCTTCACTTTTGTTTTGGCTTTCGTACTGTCAAGGGTTTCATATCCGTTAAACTTTATCTGTTACTATCCTCTGTGTCTACACCTTGGGAGGGTAAGTCCTTGGTTATCGTGTGTCGTGTTGCATTTTGTTCGGGTCTCGAGTGTGTAAATTCGATGTGAGGAGGTAGTCTGGAGGCACTGCTTGGATGGTACCCGATACTTCGCTTATACCGATCTCAAGGGTCTTCAGCCTATCTCCGGTCGGGTCGGGTTGGTTATGTGACAGTTAACTACAGCCGTCCCATATTCGTGTCGAGGAATTAGCTTCTCGAGTCGGAGTACTCATTCTTAACATCTCTAGCCGTGACCCTTATATCTTTCTGTACTTTCGGGGAACGTTGCTTTGGGCGCTGGATGCTCAGTTGCGTGCTTGGTGGGTCATCTCTTGTGTTATCTAGATTCATTACGGTTCACGTGGTGGGCCGAGACTCTGATGGGTCAGGGGTTCCCGTGTGCTTGGGTTGACACTCATTACTGTCGGAGAGCGAATCTCGGGGCGAGATTCCTTTCAACAGGGGGATGATGTGACGACCGGGAAAATTTTTCTTTTTATCGCTTCGTTCTATTTTGCTTCGGGAAATTTTCGGGACGAAAATTCTTTGAACTGGGGGATGATGTGACACCCGGCAAACTCCGGTTAATAACTTTCGTTAAACTAGTAAGTCTACCTTAGCGAGTCATGCATATTACGTACTTAACGGGGCCAGTCGAGTCGGTACGATGATTCTGGGAATCATCGGGAGTCGTTACGATGATCCGCGGGATCATCGGGAGTCGGTCCATAACCATGTGTACAAGGATCGGTGATTCGTGGAATCACCGGGTTTAACGCACACACGCAAGTCTTGAGTCCCGGGAATTGGTGAACGGATGTGAACGTGTTAGTTATTGTGCATTATGTGTTTGTAATCATTATGTGACTTGTTGGTATGTGAATACGTGTTTATATGTGTTAAAATAGTGTTTAACGCGCCAAAAACTCGTTCCAGCATCACAAGGGCGATTAGGAACCCCTAATCGCCTGATGTTTCATGCGATTAGGCTCCCAGTCGCGTAATATGTACTGCTAATCGCATGAACAGCAGAGTCCGGGTCAAAACACCTATAAATAGAACCCTTAACTCCCCCAAACACCTCTAGAACAACCCTAGCTGCTCCCAAGCCACCCACACACCTTGAAACACCTCTGGAACTCATTTTGCTACAAAAATCACCATCTCCAAGCCTACACACCTTTCTTTAACAAAACCCAAGGTGTGTTCTTCATCCCTAACCTTTGTAAAGTTGTTATTTTGGGTTCCCCAAAGGTCCAGACCTTGTTTTACTAAATTGTGTCTTTAAAAACCTTTCAAAAGAGTTCTAAACCAAGTCTACACCTTAATGCTTGTTATTTGTGAAGTTTACATGCATATGTTGGTCTTCTTGGTGATTATAACATGATTGTTTTCAAGATATGATTGTACTTCTGCTATGTAGAGATTATTAGGAAGGTTGTCTTAGAATTTTAGCCATTATTGTGGTGTTTTGAAGAAAATGTGTATTTTGACCCATTTGTATGTTCTTGAGGATTTAGGATGATTATGGTATGATTGTTGATGCAATGTTGTTAGGATTCATACTAGGAAGATGTAAGATCAGAGGTTTGATGATTTACATGTTTGTAGAGGTTGAAATCTGATTGTTTCCATTTAAGGAAAGATAAGGTTGGTAGGTGAAACCTAGTACTTTGCCACTTTAGGAAATAATTGCATAGAACATGCTGGATCAGTGATATGTCGGGGGTTTTTGCTTGAAATGGGTTGGTAAATGATTTAGGTTTGATATTGGGTGTCGTTGCATGTTTCGGATCTGATTTGGAGGGTTAAACGCGCGAAAATCCGTTACACAGCAGCTGCAGGCGATTAGGAATCCTAATCGCCTGAGCTGGGGCGATTATGCAGACTTTATAGGCGATTGGGACCCTAATCGCCTCATACTTCATGCGATTGGGCCCCTAATCGCCTGTAGGCTGAAGCCTACTCGCGTGTGACTTTCCTAATCGCATGTACTGCTGCCGTGAACACGTTTTGACATCCCGGAACATGATTTGACACCTAGGAACATGATAGGAACCCCGGGATACACCCAATGACTTATTAACACGTGTTCGGACCTGTTTATGCGTTAATCGGATAGTATGCTAGACTAGGTGAACTATTGCGCGTATTAAGTGTTTAATTGCATATGTAGCATGATGTCTTGTATTTATCTAACACGTGGGATGTCGGGTCACCAATGGGATGTCGGGTCTTGTCTGGTACGGTCGGTTTAACAGTCAAAGGTGTTTTCAAACGTTTTTGGTCATGGTCTGGACATTCGGGGACTAGTTAACCTACGGGTTATTAGTCCGGTTACTTACATACATCTTATGATAGGTCGCCGCTATTTGGGGCTATCATAGCACACTGATTTAACTGTTTTCAAGTAACGCGATCTAAGGTGAGTTCACGGCCCCACACTTTATTGGTTTTGTTTTCGGGGTGAGAAACATGCGTATACATTTTGGATCACACATTTACATGTTATAAGTTATAAACACATGTTTTCATGTTATACTATGGCTCACGCCTTATTACTATACGGTTCATCTAAGTCCCTTAGAAACCACTAATACGGGGATGTAGCGGGGAAATGTGGATAGCGCTATTGGGCCTGACAAACCCCACTCGACGGCTGGAGGCCGGGCGGGTGCATGTTGTCTCAATCACACTAGGCTTACCGAAGATGAGGTAGTCTGTAAACAAGGGTATCACACAGTCAGCAATGGTTTCGCCCGTATGAGTAACACACTTGACGCCTAGCTAGCGTACGAACAAGCATAGTATGAACAGTAACAATAACAATAACAGTAACGGTAACAGTTTTTAAAGGATTAATGAAACGACTATTGAAAAAGAAAAAACCTGTGAACTCACCAGCATTATATGTTGACATTTTTGGCATGTTTTCTCAGGTCGCTAAGGTAGCGGTTAATGGCTAGGTGCGCACGGAGTCTTGCACGGAGTCTAGAAGTCTTGTTGCATATTAAACTATGATTTGAAAAACTGTAATATGTCTTTTGGTTGTAAACAAGAAATGCTTCTGCTGCTGGTTTATGGCTCAAAGCGTAACGTTTTGGTTGTTTCATGGAATGTCATACGTATTTTCTTACATTTAGTTGTCGTTTGTTGTGACCGTTGACTTGGATCCTGGTGTGTCACGCGCCTCGCGGTAAAACCCCGCATGTGGAATTTTGAGGGTGTGACAGTATACTCTTACGCGCTAGACATGTTGATTGCTTGTCTCCGCGCGAGCGTGCTCCCGCGCCATGATCTGTTGTGGGGTTGTTGTGCGGGGATAGGGACGCCCTTCAGATTGGGCTCCCTATCCCTTCAGTTATATTGCATATATGCACATGTAAAAGCCATTTAAACAAAATTATAGTTAAAATTAATTTAAAAAATCCTAAAAAAATGTAAGATAAATTCTATCAAAAATTATTATTATTATTTTTTTATTTGAATGGCTTTTACATATATTTATATGTAAAAACTTCAAAAAACATATGAAAATATAATTTCTCTCTCTCTCTCTCTTTTTTTTAAATGATATTTAATAAATATTTAACATGTAAAGTTAGTGCACTACTAGAAAAGTGGTCATTTGCTACTTAACTTTCCTACGTAAAAAAAATGCATCACAAAATTTGACAAAGTTGTTACACATTTGTGACGATAAAAAACCTCTAATTTTTTTTTAAAGAAATTTGCTACACAAAAGGACAAATACTTAGGGACTTGCGTAGGAAATGGCGTAGGTAATAAATCACAAATTTCCCACACTATATTTCCATAGAAAATACGTTAAAAATTGCGTACTAAATGTGTAGTAAATGATTTCCGACTAGTTTTTCTAACATCAAGCAAATAAAAAAAATAATAAAAAAATTTTTTCCTGCATAAAAAGCAGCGATTAAAGCAAATGAATAATTTTTTTTTGGATTAGAGAAATGTGTGGTCTAGAATGGTTCTTTCAGTTCTCAATTTGACCAAAAGTTCTCATTCGAACCAATTCCTATATATATATATATATATATATATTTGGGAAAGTTAATTTGAGAACACCTATATTTTGTGCGAACCGTGAGAACGGCATCTAAAACCATTCAAATTCAAAATTTCTTTTTACACTTGTCTTTATTACTAAAATACAATCCCAAAAACACAATTTACACGTAAAAATTCAAACGTATACGCAAATAATTTGTTTTTACACATGTGTAAATTTACTGTTTATACATGTGTAAACTGTTTTCATTTACACATGTGTAAAAAGTTAATTTGAAAGTGTTTTTACAAGAAAAGATTAATTATTTGGAAAAAAAATTCATTTATTAATGTTGTATTTTGATTATAATTAGGTTTGTATTAAAAAAAATTTGATTTTGATTAATTTTTTTACTTGTTCTCACGGATCTCACAATATTTAGCGTTCTCAAGATAACTCTCCCATATATATATATATATATATAGGATTTGGATCATTTGAGAGCCACTATTTAGGGAGAGAACCAAAGAACCAAGTGTGAACACAAAAACCCCTCCACCAAAAAATAAAAAAAAATAATAAAAAATTATATAACCTAAAAAAATAAAAAAATAAAAAAAGTAAAAACACCAAAATGTTTTTTTAGTGTTAATCTTTCTGAAAAAAAAAATAAAAAAAATACAAAAAAAAACAAAAAAAAATGGCCTTTTTTACGTCATATACCGTATGCACATTTGCATTTCACTATTAGAGCACACTTTTGAATAAATTATCAATTGCCATAATGAAATGATCATTTAAATGGACGTGATATGATATATAAGGTGGAAAAAATTTATTCAATGATCTTTAAATAAACGCGAAGTGCATTTCACTATTATAGTTAGGTTTTTTTTTCATGGGTTTAGCTTTAGGGTTTAGTTTTTAGGTATGATGGGAATGGGGTTAGGTTTTTTGGGGTTGTTGGTGAATAAACTTAAAAAAACCCCTATATAAAACTATAAAATAAGATAATTGTACTACATGCACATGTGCATTTCACTATTATAGTTAAGTTTTTTAATGAGTTTAGCTTTATGGTTTAGTTTTTTGGTATGGTGGAAGAGGGGTATCTTTTGGGGGGGGGGGGGGGATGGGATGGAGCGTTCTGGTTTTTGGGGGGTGTGGGGTTAGCTGCACATGTGCATTTCACAATTGGGGGGGGGGGGGGGGGGGTTGGGGCGGTGTGGGGGATGGGGGGTTTAGGTTTTTAGGGAGTGAGGTGGGTGGGTTTAGGTTTTTAGGGGGGTGAAGGTGGGGTTTTTAGGTTTTTTTTGTTTATGTTGACAATGGTTCTCTGGTTCTCTCCCTAAAGTTGGTTCTCTGTTTATGTTAAGTAGTGTGTTCTAGCTGTTTTTTAAATTTAATAACTATAATACATTGTATTGTGTTTTAGATTGTTGTGTTTGGTGTTTTTCAAGTTAAAACAACCTAAAACATCATTTCTAAATCCAAAACATGATGTTTACATGTCAATTCTTAGTCCTTCTCACACTTCTCACGAAAAAAGTACTTTGTACAGGATCCTAAACCTATATATATATATATATATATATATATATATATATATATATATATATATATTATAATTGGTGTTTGTGGCGGTGTAAGAAGTGGTTATATTGAAAGAAGGTGGAGGTTAATTTGTTGATTTAAACGTTCTTATCTCACTCTCCAAGGCGCTGTCATGATCTTATTGTATTTGATTGTGTGTATGTTAATATTTCTTAATTATGGCAATTACTAGCTAGGAAATCATTAAAGGTCCCAAAAAAGATTGTATTGATATGATAAACCTAAGTATAACTGTATAAGTATAATAGAAAAAAAAAAAAAAAAAGAATTTGAGAGACTGTAGAGTGATATGCAGTTGAGGGAGAAACATTGTGATGTGTCACTCATAGGATAGATTTTGAAGACAAGAGACAAAGTTCAAAAGAGCAGGATATGTTGATTGTGTGAAGAAAATTGTATTTTTGTGATGATTAAGGCACCCATGTGAATTGAGGAGGGTTTTGCGATTTGTCTGTGAGGAATGGAGACAATGTTGGAAGCAAATGGAGAAGGTGTAGTGTAGTATAGGTAGCAGTGCAAAACTGTCAACTTTTTACACTCCATACACATACATACATATATGTAGACTTTATATATGTATGTTATGTTCATCTCGTGATTAATGTACGTACACACATACATACACCACGAATGACAAGGAACTACGAGTACACTTGGTTTGGTTATTCATTTATGTTAAAAATAATCATTTCATGGAAAATATAATAAATAATAATAATGACAACCGAGAAAAATGGATAAGTACGTCGACTGGATCAGCTTCTCTTGACTTTGTGTGTAGTACCCGTAGGGGAGAACGGTTGAGTTGTAAGTAGATTAAAGTTGTGTTTAGTGTTAAATGTTACAACATGTTTAGGTGTCCTTACTTCTTTTTTCTACCTTCTTTTCTTCTTACTTCAAAAGTCACAAATTTTAACTTATACCTTTTCCCATTTTAAAGCACAAAAACTTTTAAAAGCTTCTTTTCAAATCATTACCCAAACTTTTTTTTAACTTTTGACTTGTTAAAGAAGTTATAAGTTAAAAGGACGTGAAAAAATAGAAAGTCAAACATACTCTTAATATACTGTTTATAAGTTAAGGGTCCTAGTTTGTCAATTAGTAAGTCAGAAACTGAATTTATCTAGGGGATGCGACATTTCACAAACAATCACATCGGCTCACATATTAGGGTTATAGGATGTTTCAATCAAGAATGTACATACCATACTATTATTCACAAATTAAAGTTAGCACATTGGGCAAAAATTGGTATTAGAGCAACAAGTTCAAATCGAGAAAACAAAGTTTTGTTGATTATTGTCATATGGTCAAGTTATCATACACATTGTAAAATAAATGAGAACAGTGAGAAATATACAAAAAAACATATTGAATAATAAAATATAAATATAATACAATGCCAAGGAAAAAAATTGAATAAAAAATGTCACAATGACGCAAATAAAAACTAAGATCGTAGGGTTTGATGAGACGGCTTCAATGCCGTTTAAATGAGTTAAATCGGAGTTCGGTTGATACCAATCTCACGACTTTCTAATTTTTCATTGTGGATTTGATGCTAACCTTGTTGGGTATTGTAAATTATTTCATCGAAGGAAAAGAATTTAAAAGGAAAAGCGGGTTGTTTGATTTTTTTTTATAGGAGATTGTTCTTGATTAACATCAAACCGCAAGAGGGCTATTAGGTACTAGTTTTGCAATTAGAGGCTAGTAAGAGAAAAGACGAGAATGGAGTGGTGTTAGCGGTTCATTATAGGACAAAGTCAGATATTATCAGAATCACATGTGAACTGTAGGATCGAATTGTAACACCCCAACCGATGGCGGAAACATCGAGGTGTCACGTAGTGATGATTGTTCAATAGGTCATGGTACTAAATGGAAGTTGAATATTATTAAACGATTTACATTTGGCATGCAATTAATAATTACATAAACTTGATTCATATAAACTAGGTCCAAAGCTCCTATGTGTTTCAAGACTCGTACAACTTGCAATAGCAAGTAAAACTTGAAACATGTGTTGAGTTGGAAAGATGGAGGGGGGGGGGGGATGGGTTAACTATAAATAGTTGGTGAGAATACATAGGTTTTGCAAGTAATAAAATACAGTAATTTGTATAGCAATCACAATTGAGATATAGCAATGAGTAATGTAAGAGTATGAGTCCGACATGTAACAATGCGTCTTTTGTACAAACAAACCTTGTGCCGACTGAGACCTAACTCGCAAGTTAGTAAAAGTGTAACTGTTTTCGATCATCCCCGAATTTATGCGGGGGATGGGTTTGTCAGACCTATAGCGCTATAATCTAAACAGGCGGCTTGATCAATATTAATGATTGTACTGTATGTTTTTGTTACAGTCAAAATGAATCCACAAGTTTCAACATAATGAGAATGAGTAATTGGTATTGTATCAAAAATGTTTAAACATGTTTCACCCAAAAAATGTAAAATAGTAAAAAGGGGCTATGTAAACTCACCTTGAATGATAGCTAATCCACCAAAATGATACTTATGTTGGCATGGAAATCTCGAGGACTTATCCTAGTTTAAATTATTAAATATCAATAAGTTTTTGGAAACGTATCTAAGTTTCCTAGGGTATTCTAGGGTTCTAGTTGGGGAATATATGTTTGTTGAAAAATAAAATGAATTTTCTATACTTAATTATTTGGAAAAGAAATTGTTAATCGATGTCAAAAACATTTTATAAATGTTAAAGTAATACAATAACATGGATGATTGTATGAGTTTTGTTAGGAAGGATGGTGGAAATTAATTTTTTTATAATTATTTTCTTGGTAAAAAAGTAATGAAACTATTTATTGTTTTGAATAAACAAGCATTTTGAATAAGTAAAAATTACAAATTTTCAACATTTTTGAGAATAAAATTTATACACTCGTTCTAATTTATTAAAAATATTTTTTTTTGTGTGAAATTTTGGTATAAAAATGATTAAACTGAAAATACTAGTTTAAAAAAATAATGAATATAATTATTTTGGAAATTAGAAATTATGGTATTAATGTTTTGAGTGATATAAGCTTAAAATAATTTTTTTAGAGTATTTATGAATCAGTTAAAGCTTATCATAAAGTTTATAAACAAATTTATTGAAAAAAAAAATTGGACTTGGTAGGGTTCGAATCCGGGTTAGCACCCGGTTTAGGATTTTATTAATCCTACAAACACCACTGGACTACACAACAATTTTGTGTTTTATTTGTTTTCGAAACGTTTTTAAAATTTATTACCACTTTGTCATCTTCCCCATTTAACAACCCTAAGAACCCTAGTATTCCAATTCAGTTAAACGAGATTCCAAGCAACAGGAAGATAAAGGGCTAATGATCATAAACGAAAGAACTAGACAATAATGGGGTTAAATTTATACGTACTGTTTGTGATCTTCCGATTCTGAGTGGTCAAACAACAAGTCAAACCGAAAACAATTTGTGTACCAGGACAAGAGAGTGAGAGATTTAGAGTGTGTTTGTGAATTATTCAGCGCATTCAGATCGTGCACCCATGCTCAATTTATATTGTCGTGCCCAAAATGGAAAGTCTTGGTGGTTTGACCTTGATGGTCAAAACGCGTTTATTAAGTTTGAAATTATGGTTGGAGTTCAATGGACGAGGAAGGTCAATTAATGGGTTTTGACCTTTAGAGAAATTATGAGCATTTCCATTTACAACGATTTTATTCATATTATTTATATATGATTTTTTTGAAGAAAAGTCAACAAGAATGCTATGAAGGCCATTCATTTTTTTTTTCAAACGTACAAAATGGTAGAAGGGGAAAGAATTTTTTTATTTGTCATTTTATGTCTTGATTGTATTATTATTATTACTAAAAAAATTAATACAAGTTGTAATATATATATATATATATATATATATATATATATAGTTTATAAAAACTTTTAAAATGTGTATTTCGTTTGAACTTTGTCAAAATCTCATATAACATTCAAATGTTAAAACTTATTATAACGTAGACATGTGTATAGATGTAATGAGAGTGAAAAAAATAAATAATATGGAACTTGAAAACAAAATTACGTAGGGTTACACGAATACTATCAAAATCACAACTATCTCAACGATATATAAACCTTCGGGTGCGGAATCCCCTTTGGGTCTAGCAAAATGATATAGAAATCTAGATGAAAACACGCGAAATCCATCAAAACGCTTATCTTTGTCATTAATATCAAGATATAACAATTACGGACTCAAATAACAAAGATTAAACAATCTAGGGTTTCTGAATAGGGTATTGGAGCTAAAAGACACAGATTATAACTGACAATTATTGCCTAAACTCGTTCCCAACCCACATATATATTTAGACAAACCTCATTCGCCCTAACGTTTTAGCGAATGGATTCATTTGCCCAAATAAACATATAAATGAGCCAATCTTTTGCTCATTCGCCCAAACGGCCCTACTTACAAAGACTTAGAGAATTACAAAATACAACCTATGACCAAGTACGACTCAATTGACCCAGAAGCTACAGACACATATGAATATGCATCTACCGACTACCCTTGTTTATAGCTTGGGTATCCTCAGTTGTTAATCAGCACATTCTTCAACTTCATTTTTGCAATCTTCGTTTTTCCAGCAGCAATCTTATCATCCGATTTTTAAACATTCACTGTGCGCTTACATATGAATATGCATCTACAGACTCCCTTTGTCTGTAGCTTGGGTATCCTCAGCTGTTAATCAGCACATTCTTCAAATCAGGGAATTGGATAAAATACTGAATTCCACGTTCCCATTTCACCCCGACACACCTCAATTGTGGAAAGAACTTCCAACTAATTGCACGTCCATTGAAAATCTTTCTATGATACTTATAAAAACTGTCTTGGATTGGAGGAATTGGACGATTATCAACCTCTTCTTTCAATTTTCTAAGATAATCCTTCAAAGCATCGGATTGGAGATAAACATCCTCTTTTTCATTATCTACAAATACTCATGTGTAGTATCTTCAATATCGATCTCATTAAAGTTCTAAACGTTTGCATCATCTGAATGATTGCCAGGTTCAATCACAGGTAGGTTTGAAATCTCTCTTCTGATAATCAATTCTTCAAATGATATCCTAGCATGTTGAGCTACACCTTCAAGGATCTATTTCAGCATTGACTTCCTCATCTTCAAGTTTAGGATCTTAATACTCTAAGTACATTTTCATACGTTTGTCATAAAGATCTCCCGAAACTTAGATGTGAACTTCGAACAAAAACGTCCATGCTTTATCATATTTCTAAGCCTCTATTTATCTACCTCAGTCAAACTGCCCGATCCACCTTGTTCGGTTGTTTACTTCGAAGTATCCTCAACAGACATAGCACGACGTTCGTACGAATAGTTTTCAGTTTCAATGTCTACTTCATCACTATCTACCGATCCCTCACCGTCCTTATCATCATCACCGTCATTATCATCATTATTAGCATTAGAACCTTCATCATCCCCAGAATCCTCATCATCTTTATCTTCTTCTTCCTCAGATTCCTTCTCATCACCATCTTCTTGATTTTTTGATTTTAGTTTAGGAAGCTTTTCATACAACTTTTCAACAATTTTCTTCAGTCTTTTGTTCTCATTCTCCACTGCAACAATGCACTTTTCATTGTTCACGTTTTGTCAGTTGCATCTTCGAATTCCCTAGCTTCAAATAAGTCACCCCATTGCTTAATTAATCTTGCTTTTCTTTTGATTTAGCAATGATCTGAAGCATATTTTTCTCATTGTCTTTCAGCTCTTTGATTTCTTGTTGATTCTTCACAGTAATTGCTTTTTGAACTTCAAAAGCTTTCATTAGTCTAGCTATCTGCTGTTGCATAAGATTCAAGGCTTCTTTGAAAACTGTAGCAGTAGCTTGAGAGTTTGATTCTGGTTGCGGTGTAGATGATGGTTTGTCAAAGCTTGATAACATTTCCTTCAAGGATTTGGAAATGCTGGATGGTTGTTGTTATGTTTCAGCTGTTGGTTTGTTTTTGGAAATTTCTGCTTCATTGTTTTTTTCTTCTTCTTAAAAGCAGAGCTTGCTTTCGGTGTTGGTGATGTGGCTGGTGTAGTTTTTGCGGTTATTGGTGTTGTTGTAGTTGCCGAAGATCTGGTTACTTTGATAAAATATACCAAATCTTTTTTCTTTTGGCTTTCTTTGATTCCTTTTTAGCCATGGACTTCCGACATCCATGCTTATTCGATTTAGCAATAATTAGAGTTCCTTCAAAATCATCAACATCTAAAACTTCATATCTAGGAACAAAATTTGGATCTTGATCTAGTTGTCTTTGCAACTGAGCAGCAACAAGTTCATCCATCAATGTAGTAGTATTAACACGATTACCAGTGGCCTTAGGATCGGCTTAAACTTCTGTATCAGTCTTCTCATCATCCGTATCACTCAAACCTAACGACTCTTCTTCAGTATCTTCATAAATCAACAAAGGTTTCTTTCCTTTCTTCTTTGCTGCAGATGAACTTTCATGTTCTTTACCCTTTCTGCTTGATTCTGTCTCTTCTTTCTTCTTTGAAATTCTTTTCCTCTTCTTATTTCCGGTTACAGGCACTAGACGTGCATGTGACATCCGGGAACCAAGCACATATTTTTCTAGCTGGCTTTATCGTTTACTTGCTGAATTTCGGGACGAAATTCTTTTCAACATGGGGATGATGTGATACCCCCAATTTCAGGTTCTCACTTTAACTAAACTCTAGTTACATTCCTTGCATTATACTTAACTACGGCTAGCTAGATAGGACACACGTTGCACAGTTATAGGTTAATAACTGCATGAAGTGGTAATTCAGGGAATTACCAGATTATATGCATGATTAGTGAACCTCGGACGTTGGTGAACAATGAAGTTTAATAATTGTGAGTTAATTGATTGAGATTGATTGCAATTACGTGCTTCTATGATACTCTGAGAAACTATGTGCAAACCGTATGTGATTACGTGAACTTAAACCGAATACGTTAATAAAAATCGTAATAGGTGGACCGGTAAGATGGTTGGGGTCTTAACACATGGGGTTACACGTATTATGGTCCAAAATAGCGAAAACATCGATGAAAACATGTTGTACGACGAAGCAGGTAACCCGGCGCGGGCCGAAGCACTGTAAGCGGCCGCTCATAGGCTTCAAGCGGCCGCGCGCGGGCACTTGATGTCACCAAACCGCCTTAAACATGTATTTATGTAACCTTAAGCCTCTTGTACCTCCTAAACTCAAACCCTAATCGCCCATACTGCCCTATTTACAAAATATTAACCCCTAAACACCTACTAAGGCGCAAGAACATCGATTGGGAAGCTTTAAGAGCATTCGGTTGATTGTTTCGAAGAGCTTGCGGTATAATCCTTAATCTATTATGCTTTAATCTTCTTAATATGTTATAAAAACCTTATAACTAAGTTTTTCTAGGTCTGAAACCTTTCTATAAAGATTAAAACTTGAAGTTTATAAAGATTTAACGGGTTAAACATGATCCTATGTGATTAGTGATATGATAGGTTACTTGTTGCGCAAGTTTGTGATGTTTTGATCGTTAGGGTTTATGATTTTGCATGTGTTATGATAGTTTCTGATCATGCTAGGTCTTATGAATGTTTTTTTGATGATTATTCATTGTTGTTGACCGATTATACGCACACGTGAGTCGTTTAAATAAGAGTTATTGCATGATTAAAATCTGGACAGAATGTTTAGGTCAACTTGTAGGGTCTGTTACGTGACTTTAACATGATAGTTTTGATGATTTCTTTGCATGGTTGTCTTGTACCTGGTCTTAGCATTTCATAATGGGTAGAATCGAGTGATTTGGACATCGTTTGAATAGTTTTTGGAATTTTCTTTGAATAAAGGTCATATCAGATTTTCGGATTAACAAACTGAGTCAACTTTAAACCATCATAACTCGAGTTTTTCAAAGAATTAAGTTATGAAATTTTTACAGTAGATTAACATTGGAATAATTTGGCTTTTCCATGTGGATTCATCCCGTTTGGATGAATACACAAGTTTTGGGAATTTTTCTACTAACCTGACCTGTTGTAGAAACTTTCTCGACATATCTATGATGTACGATTTTTCATAATTTTTGTGTTTAGTTTTTAGACAAAACAAAATATGGGTTAACAAACGCACCCCAAACAATATTCAGTAAAAATTTGGGAGTCTAATTCGTTGATTAATTATTTTAAATAAATTAGTTTTCATGGTGCATAATCTGTCCTAAAAACACAGATTGTGTATTATGTGTTTATGTGACTAATTGGAGTCCTATGTGGTATGTATTTGACATGTACTTGAATGGGCACTTATATGAGACGTATATGAAGTATAGAACTAATGATAATCAACATATTCACCAACGGGTCCGTAGGGTTTACTTATGCATGTAGAATCACTAGGTGTCACTTACACGATTTTGAACATTTAAACGTCTTGGACAAACGGGTTATATGGTGTAATGGTATTACACATATACTTACCTAGTGACACTTATACTAGAGAGTCGGTAGCGCACCCTACATTGGAGTTTGGATTTATTTGCTTGTATACTAAGGTGAGTTTCACTACTTTTTCTCAAAAAGCATGCGTCTCGGGTGGAGACAACTTTGGTAAACGTTTTCCAGTCCAGTTCGGGACTACTCAGGTTATGACTCCTTGTGTGGGTCCGACAATGACTCCTTGTGTAGGTCCGACATGACTCCTTGTGTGGGTCGGGTTTTATGATTCCTTGTGTGGATCGGGTTTTGATAAGTTTAAAACTTATTGGTCCTTTGTGAACTAAACACTCTATCACTCGAAAAGTCCTTACACATTATTGGGTTAATCGCTGGAGGCGAGCGGGGTATTAGTTGATAGCGTTATTAGGTTGTGCAGCAACCTCATGCCTGAGGTGCTTGGGTCACGGGCATGAACTTCTGACCACAATTGAGAACTATTGTTGATAGACACTAGTTATCGAGGCAAATTATTATACTACTGTTTAGTTGCAATGAGTGGGTTAGCTACCCCTGACACGCTTAAACTGATAACACTTGAACATTTTGGTCTGGAGGACCTACGCTTTTATTTTGGTTACGTGGTTTTGGAAACCAGCGCATTTACATACTCATTTACTTTACTTTGTGAACTCACCGACTTTATGTTGATACACGTTAGCATGCTTTTGCAGGTAACTAGGCATGGAGCACGAATAGGGCATGCATCATATTATGTCTTGGGATTATGAACATATAAACTACTTTTAAATATTTAACTACTTACGTATGGTTTTGGGCGCGGTGTTTTGCGCAGATTTTTATTTAACTGTTTTGTTATTTCTCATCCGCTATACTTGAAATTGGTTTGGTTAAAACTTTTAAACTTAGTTTTACAATAACGAACTAAATGGTTTGGGCATTTAGAGTCGTTCATGTGACTTATGGCTATGGGATCCTGGTTTGTCATGCGCCTCGCGGTATAAACCCCGCAGTGGAAATTTGAGGGTGTGACAGTGCATCATTCTCTGAATCACTATTAGAATGCCTCCACCGATCATTCTCTAGAGCTACATAGCCCGGATTAACCAGATGTCCAAAAAATCTTCTCATTGGCGGCTTATCTTCATCACTCTTTCCTCTTTAAGCCATCAATCTATTCAATATCAACATGTCCATATGGTTCTAGTTTCCTATATGAGATTAATTCTATATCAGATCAGGATACTTGTCATCAAATACCATCAGTAGAAACCTTGGATACGTTAGAAATTTATCTAGATAATGTCTCGCCCCGTCTATCACTTCCTTCATGTGATGAAAGATCATTCCAGAGAAATTAAAATCTTTGTTGATCATGAGAACTACAGCCATTGAACAAGTTGTGACTCTTAGCACATCGAATCCCCACACCTTGGGAGAAAATGTGAATGATCACATGCAATAGATATTTGAATGACACACAGACATAGGCTTTGTTTAACTGCAAGTCTGTTATCTTCCTAAAGTATTTAGCTCTTTGAAAGCATCCTCTTTGTATATTCCAGGAATACTTGATTGGATCTATCGGTTTGTCATTGAAATGTAGAAGTCTTTTGAAATCTTCCTCGGTAACAAGTAGTTCCTTTCCTTGAATCTTACTTCTGATCACAGTCTTTCCATCAAAGAAATCCATAAAACCGTTCTTCCAGAATTCTCTTTGATGATTCAGGTAGATTGTGTGCGGCTGAGAAATGGCATATACTATTCTTGATCTTCTTAGAAACTCAATCATGCCTTGAAAAATATCATATTTCCCTTTAACTGTAACATCGCGTGATTTTGTTACTTTTACATATATTTTAAATTCTATGTTTAATGAATTCCAAGTTCGCATTTATCCGCTTCTTTTTTTCCTACCAATTCATGACGAGTCGTCATTATAATTCATCCTATTCAATTTAGGCGTTATAACTATAAAACTCATTTAGTTAAGATCTTAATATATATATATATATATATATTGTTTTTTAAATAAAACATATATCTATACTCTTTGTCAAAAAAAAAGGAAAAAAGAAACGTGAATTGTGATTTGATTTTCTCTCCAAACTATAACAACACACAACATTACACAACGTTTTTATTTTTTAAAGTTGGACGTTCGTTTTATATTATTTACTTACTTTTTTTTATTTATTTTTAGATGTCAACAAGTATAACTAAATTCAACCCCCACCTAATTAACTTCTAACCACCCTAATTAATTCATTAAATACCCAACCTCTTCACCCCAACTATAAATACACCACTCCTACCCATTCTAACACTTGCTCATTCCTAAATCTTCTCTAAACCTCCTAATTCTTCAAAAGAAATCTCAAGTGTGGAAGTCCACTTCTAAGTGAGTTTTCTCATAAACTCCAACTTTATTATTCCTTCTTCACTTCTTTTCTTCTTCTAACCCCCTGGGGAAACCTCTAGGACCTTGCTCTTGTTTGCTATGGCAAATGAATACGAGTAGGACACCAAAATGAGGCCACAAAGGTGGTTCATCTTCTATTGTTTTTATGCACTAGAAGGTTAGTTGAAGTGATACCAACCAAGTTCACCAATAACTTAATATGGACTTGTGCTATGGTTAATGGTTGACAAAGGAAAGCCAAGGCTCTTCCAAACTAAGTCACCATACACTACTTTAACCCTATAGTTATATTATGTAAATACTAAAATATATACTTTCAAAACTCTACTAATCTAATAACTTGGAAGGTTTGTGGATACATCCCTACCTTACCAATACTTGACTCTCTTGACCATCCGAATCACCTTTATGGTGGTTTGTGTTTTGGTTAGCCTTAAAGGCACTACTTGACTCTCATGACCATCCGGATTGCTCTAAAGGCAATTTGTGCTTGGTTTGCCTAAAAGGCTTGCTTGACTCTCTTGAATCTATAATCTAAACTCGAACCTAAGACTCTTTATTTTATTTTATTTTTTTTAATTCTAGTTAACCAAGGCTAAGGAACTAATCCCCCAAGACTCATTCTTTTGGAACCTTGCTAAAACGCACCCAAAGGTGAGTTCATACTTGTCCCCCCTTTATCCTTTATTCTTTGGGGCTCAACATGTATCACTATCAAAACTCAAACGATTTTAAACTCTACAATCTATTATGCTTAGTCTAAAGTCTATCATATTCTAAATTCTATCATGCGCAATCTAAAGTCTATTATATGCTTGTATGCTATGCTATGTAGAATTATTTACTCTAACATACAAATGTTCATATAGTTGACAACCCACCTTGCATGTATAGCGCTATAGGATTGGCTATCCGCCCCCTACATGGGTCATGTTAAGCAAAATTCTTCGTGGCTAGTCGCCGTTTGTATGGTTCTCTTGCATATGCCTATAAGCAAAACTTTATTATACTATGTATGTATGTCAAAACTAGTATGCTCACCAATGCTTTATGTGTTGACGGATATTTTATACATGTTGCAGGAAATATTTATTGCAGGACATTCAAGAAAACTACTTAGGATTGGACATAGAAACTCACTCTAGTTCAAGTTATCATATTCTTTTTGTTGTATTTTTCGTTATATGAACTACTTGTATTTCTATTTTTAGACAATAAATGAAATTCTATCTTTAAACTATATTGTCACAAAATCTAGTGTCATGAAGTCTTTGAACAATCTACCACCAAGTCTCACCTCGATGATTCCGCCATCGGTTGGGGTGTGATAGATTGGTATCAGAGCCATGACTATAGAGAATTAGGAAAAATTGTCATGTTTGACCTAGACTATAGTTAAGTACCTTTTTGACCATTCCTTTTATCATGCTTAAAATACTTGTTCTCCCTATCTTGCTTCTACTCCATTATCTTGGTCCTTAAAATATTACTCTACACTCGAAGACGCTCGTATAACACAAACGAAAGGAAATCACCAAAATAGGCGTGAAACCCTCACTTTGGTGATAACTTTCAATCCGCGAAAATTCTTTGTATTTTTGAAACTACACCAAGATAGGAGTGATATCCTCACCTTGGTGGAAATTTCACAATTCTCATTCTAGTGGACACTTACCAATTGAAGGTTAGAATTAATTTTCTTACCACATTGGACAAAGTGTACAAACCACACTCAAAGAAACGACCTCGCTAAGATAGGAGTGAAATCCACAACTTAGCGACTAGTTTCAATCCTTGATAATTTTTTTTTTAAATCACGCCAAAGTCTCAAATTTACTAATGACAAGAAACATGTAGTAACTGGAAGGGTGCATACCGTTAACCGAAACTTTCGGCGAGAGTATTTTCACCTATTAGGCCAAAGCATGTTTTCAAACTCAAAGGTAAATTCGAATCACTTTGGTTAGTCTTAGTTCCGTTCCGGAACACTCCAATTGCTTGTTTAAAATAAGCCTCTCATTTTGTGTTAATATTACTTTCAATGTTGTTTTCATGCTATGTTTTCACTATGTATATTCGATTTATTTTTTTTTCTCGCAAAGACTCTCAAGACTCGCATTTCAAGCTACTCTAGCAAACTCCAAACAATGCTAATAATCTCAAACCAACATTAATCAAACTCCTTTATATTGTCTAAATGCACTATACTCGCTTATACTTATGTGTTACGCCATATGAACAATGTGAAACTTGCGTCCTATACGTGTAACTTGAACTTGCATACTAAGTCTATGAGAACAACTGGAACTTATGTAAATATATATATATATATATATATATATATATATATATTCTCCGAATTTGCAACAACTTTACCAATCTAGTGAAATTTTACTCACAAGCTTTCATTGTTAATCAACATTCTAATAATTCCTTGCCTAAATTCAAAAGTCACCTTGTTTAAAAAAAAACGTTTATGCAAATTTTCTTATGTATAATTCTCGTGGATGTCTTCCCGTCTCAACAACATCGACCTCAACCAACTGGCAAGTCTTATTGCCCAAGAACTAGTCAAGATCCTCCCTAACCTAGAGACACCAACAAACCCAATTCCAAACCCCGACGATACCATCCAGGACAGCACAAACCATGTAGATACTAAACCCTCTACCCATACCCCTACCAAACAAAAAAGGATAACCGAAAACACAAAAACCTCAAACGAAACCACACTTCAACAACTCCTAAGACTCCGAATTCTAACAAAAAGCAGCACCGTGGAACCTTTCCGCTATGCGACAGTTGTAAATATCACCATCCCACTCACACACAATGCCGCATATGCACCAACTGTGATGCATATAGTCATTTAGCCAAAACATGTCGCCACACCACTAAACCACGACCCGAAAAACCTACTAGCACTACCTTATTCACTAAAGCCAATGGATGGATATGCTCCGAGTGTAACGACCCAACCCATGGGCGCGACCAATGCCCAAGACTTGCCATGGTGATCTACGATGCTGGAAGACCCACTCACCACACTAAAGAAGATTGATTTTTTCTTTTATTTAAAAAAAATGAGACTTTCCTTATGTAATGTTTTCAGGAAATCATTCAGATGCGAAATTTTCTTTTACGAATTATGAAATACCACCGTTATCTTAGGTTACAATCACAATTTATCGGTAAAATTCAAACATCGCGAAACTCTTTTCTCCTCGCGCACAATCACTTTCAAAATTTTTGAACAAAATTCTTCCTACTATTTCTAAGAGGATGCCTATCCTTCTATAAAATTCTCACTTTCAAACCACTAACAAATGTGTGCGTCGAGTCTGTATGACAAACAAGCTTCTAAATGGTAAAAGTGTTAAAAAAAATTTGTAAACAGGACTTGTGAGCAAAGAGACGCTAAATCAAATAACCTACTTCCTTATAATCCCAAAACCTTTTCTCTTGAAATCGTATCACGGGTCAAAATATTCATCAACGCCAAACTAAAATTGTCAATAAACTATTTTTTCTTGCTTAATAAAATGGATTTTTCATAAATCAAACGACCATCTTCGATAAAACTTTTACACTAAATTTTCCCCACTTCAATTAAATATGTTTTTCTTTAACATCCAACGAACTAAATTCTTCCACCATCAAACTTGACCCTTAATCTTGAAAAACTAAAATTGCTTACGTACCCATAAACTCAATTTGTAATGAACTCGAATTTTATGTTACCCTCAGTCAAAACATTTTACATGTTTCCATTAGGAATCCAATTGTCCATTCTTTTGTTTGATTTTATACATCTGAACGTAACCACATATGCACAAGTCTACACCGTTATGTCATGAAACAATACATCTACGCCAAAAACATGTACAGTTAACAACATTAAAAACTTGCTTAATGCCTTTTCACATTATGTGTTTGCATGTCACGTTGCTTGCTATGTGTACAACATCAAAACTGTTTAATGTCTTTTTCTTTGTGTATAAGTATTTTGTGTCCACTAGCGACCCACACATAACTAAGACAAATTATGTGGACCATACGATAATTGGACTAATTACGGGTGCACACGTAATTACAAAAATTGGGCGCATGGAAAACATAACGCGTCCCAGTGTGTGTAACCTATCATGACTTGAATAACAACACGGATGAGGTATGATAACGGCATGGTGGATACGCCGCCGGTACATCCTATACATAAATGTCCTGTCATACTACCAAAAGTAGAGTTATTCGTGTCATGAGAAGTTTTGGGTGTCGAGTTTAAATTTTGACCAACACTTGCGTTATTTATCTGTTGCGATACCATTTATGTTATAGTTTACTAGTCTAATTACGCTCACATTATTTATCTGTTATGCATATTATAACCTTGTTTTGAACCCTACTCTCTACTATGCAACATCATCCTTGCTAAGAATAATCTATACTTGCAATCTCCATCGAACTTCGTTCCTTCCTCATGCTTTCTTTGCTTAATCAACAATCCCTCTATTATCAAGAACCTATTTCTAAATCCCGTAAACTCTGGCCTTAATCTCTAAAAGCATTCATACATGTAAAACAAGATTCGTCTCTCACTTTTATATATTTTCTTATATACTGGATTTCAAAACTAAATAAATACTATTTATATACCAAAAACTTTTTTTAAATAGTCCAATTTCTCGTTGATTTTAGTCGCCTTTTAAAAATTTTTCTGGTAAAATTTTCGACCTTGTGCAAACCAAATATCTATTACTAAATACTACTCACTCCCACATCTAGTCACTCATTATGCTCACATTTTTACTATTCCCCCCAATTACCCAAAGACACATCTTCTACAAGCCAACAATTTCTACTATTTTATATTGGATATACTGTATAATTACTCTTTCCCAAAAATTTCTATATATTATACGATATACTTAACTATTTTCAATTTTCACTATTGTATACCGTGTAACTACCTATTTTCCCAAAATTTCTATATGTTATGCAAATATACTTGCCTACCTTCACAAGATTTTTTTTACTATTTCATTTATGTTATATTGTATATTTACATACTTTTTCAAAACTTGCTGCATCAACTCCATACACAAACCTATTTATACGTACCTCTTATTTCACTATTTACAAAATGCTTATGTCGGTTAAGTTCTCAAATTTCTACATACAACCTTGGGTAAAATTTTAAAAGTACTTCTTTTACAAGCATAATTATCGCACAAGTGACTAGATACCGTATTCGCTTTAAACATAATAAACTAACAAGCTTTGTTCTCATATCAAACTACATACCTATTTTTTTTCATAAGATTGACTCTTAATTAAATTTCGAGACGAAATTTCCTAAAGTAGGGGAGACTGTAACATCGCGTGATTTTGTTACTTTTACATATATTTTAAATTCTATGTTTAATGAATTCCAAGTTCGCATTTATCCGCTTCTTTTTTTCCTACCAATTCATGACGAGTCGTCATTATAATTCATCCTATTCAATTTAGGCGTTATAACTATAAAACTCATTTAGTTAAGATCTTAATATATATATATATATATATTGTTTTTTAAATAAAACATATATCTATACTCTTTGTCAAAAAAAAAGGAAAAAAGAAACGTGAATTGTGATTTGATTTTCTCTCCAAACTATAACAACACACAACATTACACAACGTTTTTATTTTTTAAAGTTGGACGTTCGTTTTATATTATTTACTTACTTTTTTTTATTTATTTTTAGATGTCAACAAGTATAACTAAATTCAACCCCCACCTAATTAACTTCTAACCACCCTAATTAATTCATTAAATACCCAACCTCTTCACCCCAACTATAAATACACCACTCCTACCCATTCTAACACTTGCTCATTCCTAAATCTTCTCTAAACCTCCTAATTCTTCAAAAGAAATCTCAAGTGTGGAAGTCCACTTCTAAGTGAGTTTTCTCATAAACTCCAACTTTATTATTCCTTCTTCACTTCTTTTCTTCTTCTAACCCCCTGGGGAAACCTCTAGGACCTTGCTCTTGTTTGCTATGGCAAATGAATACGAGTAGGACACCAAAATGAGGCCACAAAGGTGGTTCATCTTCTATTGTTTTTATGCACTAGAAGGTTAGTTGAAGTGATACCAACCAAGTTCACCAATAACTTAATATGGACTTGTGCTATGGTTAATGGTTGACAAAGGAAAGCCAAGGCTCTTCCAAACTAAGTCACCATACACTACTTTAACCCTATAGTTATATTATGTAAATACTAAAATATATACTTTCAAAACTCTACTAATCTAATAACTTGGAAGGTTTGTGGATACATCCCTACCTTACCAATACTTGACTCTCTTGACCATCCGAATCACCTTTATGGTGGTTTGTGTTTTGGTTAGCCTTAAAGGCACTACTTGACTCTCATGACCATCCGGATTGCTCTAAAGGCAATTTGTGCTTGGTTTGCCTAAAAGGCTTGCTTGACTCTCTTGAATCTATAATCTAAACTCGAACCTAAGACTCTTTATTTTATTTTATTTTTTTTAATTCTAGTTAACCAAGGCTAAGGAACTAATCCCCCAAGACTCATTCTTTTGGAACCTTGCTAAAACGCACCCAAAGGTGAGTTCATACTTGTCCCCCCTTTATCCTTTATTCTTTGGGGCTCAACATGTATCACTATCAAAACTCAAACGATTTTAAACTCTACAATCTATTATGCTTAGTCTAAAGTCTATCATATTCTAAATTCTATCATGCGCAATCTAAAGTCTATTATATGCTTGTATGCTATGCTATGTAGAATTATTTACTCTAACATACAAATGTTCATATAGTTGACAACCCACCTTGCATGTATAGCGCTATAGGATTGGCTATCCGCCCCCTACATGGGTCATGTTAAGCAAAATTCTTCGTGGCTAGTCGCCGTTTGTATGGTTCTCTTGCATATGCCTATAAGCAAAACTTTATTATACTATGTATGTATGTCAAAACTAGTATGCTCACCAATGCTTTATGTGTTGACGGATATTTTATACATGTTGCAGGAAATATTTATTGCAGGACATTCAAGAAAACTACTTAGGATTGGACATAGAAACTCACTCTAGTTCAAGTTATCATATTCTTTTTGTTGTATTTTTCGTTATATGAACTACTTGTATTTCTATTTTTAGACAATAAATGAAATTCTATCTTTAAACTATATTGTCACAAAATCTAGTGTCATGAAGTCTTTGAACAATCTACCACCAAGTCTCACCTCGATGATTCCGCCATCGGTTGGGGTGTGACATTAACTTCGCCTAAATATGCACAATTATTATGCTTAGATTCAAAGTTCAATTCAGCCATTTCTCTGATAATCATAAAGAAACACAATCATTAGCATTCAAAATGAAAATCAATCAAGTTATAAATGTTCAAAATTTGACAAAATGATGTATCATATTGAAATTACAACAAAATTGACCATTTATTTTCTCATTTGTGTAAACGAACACATGAATGTATCTTATAACTTCTCATTTGCGACAAAATTTGGCACAAATGGACTTATTCGCCCCTGAAAAAGTCTGTGAAAATTTGAAATTCCAAACTGATCATCTGATGTTATTTAAACCCAAATTTTGAATACATAACCTTCTAAATCAACCGAATAACCCATCCCGATCAACAATTTGATCAATTAAAATGTTATCGTTGGTTTTCTAATAACCTAGGGCTCGTTTTATAATCAAAACACTGATGAATGAATTTTAAACCTATGCTATGTTTTATCCTCCCCATAAAACTGATGATAATCATGTAAGAATGATAAACCCATGTTTGTTAATGATCAATTGTGTCCCAATTAAAGTCTACGGTCCGGTTCAATAAAAAGCACAAAGTTTAGATATGTTTAAAGGTCAAAATGTCCTCAAAATCCAGGCTAAGGTACCTGTTGAGATGAAGAGCACTATGTCAAAGTAACAAATGCAAAATCAAAATCTCCCCTTTAGAGTATGATCAGTTGTAACAGTTCACCAGAATGAGAAAAGTGTTTTGGCTAAGTGAGAGTGCTGTATATATAGACTCTCTCATTCGCCTAAAAATTCACACAAATGAGTTTGGATTTCTCTCATTCATGTAAAAATTAACACGAATGAATAAATTTAACATGAAAAAGCTCATTCGCCTGAAGTTTAGCACGAATGACAACAAAAATTTCTCATTCGCTGCTTCGATTGCACGAATGGACATTTTTGTTTCATTTTCTAACCACTAAAATTATCAAATTGCCCTTTTTGTTCAAAAATGTTAAATTAACGACTTTGAAAGGCACAATGTGATACATTTTTGTTGTTGATGAAGCAACAGATTCTCCGATATTCCAAAAGTAGATAAAACCATTGAAATTGAATCCCGGTAGATTAAAAAAATGATTATCCAACAAAATATAATTCAAAACTCTAATTTGGTATTCTCGGCAATTCAAACTTCTGAAAATTGATTATTTTCCATCATCGGATATCTAAAATAAGATAAATGTAAAAATTTTAGGTTTTCTGAAGTTTATGCTAAAATATACCAAAAGTCTTTTTTGGGTTTTTCGATTAATTTTGTAGGAATGTAAATGAAAGATGTAAGTAAATATGTACAAACTCTCAAAATTTTTGTGATTTTCCCGTAAGAGGATCATATTAGTTTTTAATAAATCTATTCACATTGTTGTTCTTTCTCATTAAAACTTTATTGAATGTGAATCTCGACAAATGCTGATATTGTTATCCACAAAGCTCACATGCAAACCGTTGTGTAATACTTTAAAATGATATCGTAATTAGGTGTATTAATAACTAACTAGCCTATTGTTCCCACACACACGACGTACTCCCGTATCAAGAATTTCATAAAGCTTCATCCTAACGTGTGATTATATTGTAGTTATTCGTATGTTACAAAGTATGAGGCACAAAGGTGACATGTCAGAAAATCAATACTACAAAGTAACTTATGCAATCTACCAGGGTGTGGACTTATATCAAATATGATTTTCATCATGATTTTGATCGATGTATTAGATAATCTTTGATTATCGCCACACATTTGAAGTTCCTCATTCGGAAACTTTGGATTTGGTTTATTAGCTCTTTTAAAGATACCCTGACTGAATCTAGGTCTGTAAACTAATACAACAGAAGATCAATCACGCCATCCCTAGATAACTACCAATATAACAACCCGAAACCTTTGATTTTGGCAACCTATCACAAAATTACGGTACCAAAAGCATATGCCCATGACGTGTTCACACTCATAGCTAGCAGTTCGTTATCTTTGTATCACTAGGGCACACATTACTAGGTTCACGAAGCCTACCAGCACATCACACAAAGACATCACATATCAATTTGAATTTTACAATTCTTTAGCATGTGATAGATCCCCACTGATGTGCTATCATCTCCTCTTTTCCTCCAAGAAAAATCATTTTTGTTTTTCTGATTTTTAATTTTTCAAAATTTTCAATGTTTTTGGATTTTCTAAAATTTTTCTCCCCGAAAACTAAAAACATTTTTTTTTATTTTTAAATTTTTAGAATGGAAAAATAAAAGAAAATTGATAAACCGATGTGGATTTAATCTTTCTTTTCATTGATACCATTGACCGATAACAAAAATTCAAACCGTGGTTTGTCAAAAGCTTTTGTGAAAAGATAAGAACGTTGGTAATCAGTGTTGATTTTTACTATATCGATTAATTCTTGGGCATTTCAATCGCCGATAAAATGATACCATATGTGAATATGCTTAGCCTTAGAATGATGGGCAATGTCTTTAGTTGTTAGTGCACCCTTCGACATGTAAATAGCTTAGATATAGTTTTAGGATCTCATTTATATGTTTCGGGTGTAAACAGGTGGCATTTTCAGGGTTCTATTGGTTGATTTTGTAACATATGTTATGTACCAGGCATGGGAGAGTCTTACGCCTAGCCCTTACAGGCGCGTATGAGGGTCCTACGTCTGGAAGCCACAAGGCGTAGGAGCCTTGGCCTATAAATAGGACACTTAGTGTCTAACTTTGTAACTTTTGCTCAATTTCAATAACGAAGTGCTGCCCAATTTGTGTGTGTGTGTTTATCATTTCATTATATTTCTAACACTATCCTTCACCTCTAACAACTAACCAATCCGTTGATTCCACATTCGGATCGGCTAAGCGCCTTGGTTTATCTTTATGTTGTCGTATTGCGCATTTGTTAGTTATTTGTACCCAAAAGTGGAAATATTTATACAAGTTTTGGCTAGGGTGTATAAAAATGCCAATTTTATGTATTTTGTTCTTGTTAACACATACACTTAGACATTTAACACATGTCTTAATACAAAAGCTTGTGTTAAGGTTAGTTAACACATGTTTATGATTTCCTAACACATGTTTATAAAATCACACTTTGTATATGTATCGATTTAGTGTTCTAAAAACAATTATTTCCATCTTTAATCTTGTCTAGACACACACGCATACACTCGCGGGTATGTGTGAGTGTTCATGTGTCCATTCATGGGTATTTATACGTGTAGACATATACTTTATGTGGGTGTACATACAAGTGTGTTAATTTACAAGTTTCTATGATTAAAGTGGGCTTTAGTCGATTGTTTTTTGTTCGTGTGACTCGGTGTAGGTGGGGGGTCGGGTGATACTTATCATGGATTGAATCATATGTAAAAAGTATTACAAGATGGTTTTTGTGAACATACCACAATAACGAGTATTAGGAGTAGAAGGTGATTGATCTAGAGCCGATTTCTCCTCTCCACGACCTTCAATTCTCCAAATGTTACCGCGTAGGGGCTATTGTGTGTCGTTGGTTCGAAATGGGGTTCGGGTGAGGGTGGTTTGGGGTCGGCCGAGGAGTCTCCAAGGGATGAAAGGAAGTTTTCAAGTGTTAGTGATATTGTGAATGTGTTGCAGTGCAATCCTCATGATCTCTTGTTCTCTATATATAGCCGAGAGGTATGGAGAAGGTCCATGGGTGATTAGTTTACAATTAAGGTAAGTCAACACTTTGTTTTCATGGGTAGAAAGGTACTAGTGTCTCTCTAGGTGAAAATAGTTGACCTTGGCTTCTTGTTTGCTTATGTAGGGGTGGTGTTGAGCCAAAAATACATGGGGAAGGGGCAAGGCATTTGTGGTAAGTTAACATGCTTTGGAATGGCAAGTGTTTTATGTTGTTTCCATGTTGGTATAAATGTCTATAGAATTGGGAGGTTGAGTTGTATATGATTGTGTATATGCGTATGTATGTATGTATATGTAGTGTGTGTATAGTGTAAGCTAGTAATATGTCCAAAGTCACACTTGTTCTTGCCTTGGGAATGTATGGGCCGAATTCTAAGGTGATTGGTGGATAATTTAGGAAGTCAAAGTTGTCTAGGACCATGGGATGGGATGACAAGGTTTCTAGTTGGTGAAACACATGGGTTTTTGAGATTATTGGATTATGTTGCGGTGTTTGGTTGTGTAGGGTGGCTTATAGCCGATTATGGGGAAGGAAATGGTGGTTTTTGGATAGTCAACATAGCCTTAGATGAGTGTGTGGGTTTTCTTGTTTGTATAAAGCATGAAAGTTTGTTTCTAGGCTTGTATTGTAGTGAGTGAGTGTGTGTGTGTGTGTGTGTGTATAACCGTGTGTGTATGTGTGTGTACGGTGGATATGTGGGCCGATTGTATGTATGTGTGAGTGGTAATGTATTTGTTTGATTCTAATACTCACACAAGTCTATATGGATTGAATTTTTGGGGATACATGTGGGCACATTGTTCGTGTTTTTACTAGTTTTTCATGGATAATATGTCGGGTGATTTATTGTTTTTGATCATTGTTTGTTTTTGTTCTTGATTGAACCACACATTGGAACCTTATGTTCAACTGTATCGATTCCCAAAACTAGGGTTTTGTATGGATTTCTCTATAGTCTATCATGATTTATTCGACTAATGGAGTGATTGTATCAACTAGTGTGCTTACTGCTAGACTGTATATCTCTGGATTAACTTGTTGGAACCCTGTATAGCGTAATTATAATGAAATATGTGGAATGTAATGCTATGCACAATGTATACGTGTAAGTCAGTGTACGGTCATGACCTGTGATTTCGACGGGTGTCACATTCTCCCCCTGTTAGAGGAATTTTGTCCATTAAATTTTCGGTGTTGGTAATCTGAACTGGTGGTCTCTTAGAGGAGATGTGGGTACTTGCGTTTCATTTGATCTTCATGCTCCCACGTGAAATCGAGTCCACGTTTGGAATCTCAATGTACCTTGACTAGTTTGACCTAACTGTGACGAAGTTTTTGAACCTTCCTGTCTGTTATCTCGAGTGGCTTCTCTATGAAATGGAGTTGTTTGTCATTGTGGATTTCCTCTGGAGGGATAATCAATGACTCATCAGCAAGACACTTCTTGAGATTCGTGAACACCATTGAGTTATTGGGGTAGCTTGAGTTTGTATGCAACTGGTCAAATTCGTGCAAGAATTTCAAATGGACCTATGTATCTAGGATTGAGCTTTCCACGTTTCCCAAACCTGTTCACTCCTTTCCATGGAGATACTTTGAGCAAAACACTGTCACCCACTTGGAACTCTAAGGCTTTACGCCTTTTGTCAGCATAACTCTTCTGCCTGTCCCTGGCAGCTTCCAGTCTGTCCTTTATCTGGAAGAACTTGTTGGTTGTTTCCTGAATGAGCTCAGGACCTGTCAGATGCTTGTCCCTTACTTCAGCCCAACACACGGGCGATCGACACTTGCGTCCATACAACGGTTCGAAAGGAGCAACTTTGATGCTCGTGTGGTAACTGTTATTGTAGGAGAATTCGATCAACGGCAAATGTGTATCCCAATTTCCTCCAAAATCAATTACACATGCACGAAGCATGTCTTCCATTGTCTGTAAGGTTCTTTTGCTTTGTCCATCTGTCTGGGGATGGTAAGCGGTGCTCATGTCCAATCGGGAACCAAGGGCTTCTTGCAACGACGGTCAAAATCTCGAAGTAAAGTGACTATCTCGATCGGAGATTATGGAGATAGGCACACCATGCCATGATACAATTTCATTAATGTACAATCTGGATAATTTCTCCGTCTTGCCTGTTTCCTTAATCGGCAAGAAATGCGCAGACTTTGTTAGACGGTCAACAATTACCCAAATCGCATCATGACCACGAGATGTTTTTGGTAACTTGGTGATTAAGTCCATAGAGATGTGCTTCCATTTCCAACGGGAATCTCCGGCTGGTGAAGCATACCTGGCGGCTTCTGGTACTCTTCCTTGACCTTTGAACACGTTAAACAACGTCTGACATAGGCCGCAATACAACCCTTGATGTTAGGCCACCAATAAAACTCTTAGAGGTCCTTATACATCTTATCTGCACCAGGGTCTATTGAGTACTTGGACTTGTGCGCTTGATCTAAAACCAAATCACGAATCCGCCATACAAGGGACCCATATTCTATTCAAGAAATATTTTGTCCCGTCTTGCTTTGTTTCCAACTGACCATCCTGAATGTATAGAGCTTATTTCCCAATGTTATTGTCCTTAAGAGCTTCCTGCTGAGCTTTGCAAATGTGAGCCGTGAGATCGGTATGAATGGTCATGCCTAACGCGCGAACACGCAACGTCTTGACACGTTCCTTTCGGCTTAATGCGTCTGCTACAACATTTGCCTTCCCTGGATGGTACTTAATCTCATAGTCGTAACCATTGAGTAGCTCAACCCATCGTCTCTGACGCATGTTCAGATCCTTCTGGTCAAAGATATGTTGCAAATTCCTGTGATCAGTAAAGATAGTACAGTTTATCTTGTATAGGTAATACCTCCAAATCCTGAGCACGAACACTACTACGCCCAATTCCAAGTCATGGGTTGTGTAGTTCCGCTCGTGCACCTTGAGTTGACGAGAGGCATAGGCAATGACCTTGTCTCTTTCCGTCAAAACACAACCGAGACCTTGGTGAGATGCATCGTAATAGACTACAAAATCTCCCGTTCCCTCTGCAGTGAGAGAATCGGTTCGCTGCATAGCTTGAGCTTCAAAAGCTGAAAAGCTGATTCTTGCTGATCTCCCCATTCGAATTTCTTGTCTTTCTGTTTCAAGACTATTAGGTTTGACTCTGATTTGGTTAGCTCCCCATTCGATTTGGTTAGCTCACTCGCAGCCCACAACGGATGGTCTTAAGTGGTAAAACCCGACCATACCAAACCAAACCGTTTGTAACGTTTGACTCTGATTTAGTTTTACGGTTTAGGTAGAAATATAAGAACATAGTAAATAAAGAGTGGGAAAGCCTTCATCTTCATTTTTATAGATGAAATTTTGGCATACTTTATAGTTTATAGGAGAAGGTTGGGGTTACATCTTCTGGTTTTATGGTTTTTAACTATTTTATATGTGTGTTGAGCACTTGAGCTTGTTTTAAACTAGGGGTCCAATCCTAGTACACTAAATCCGATGCTTGGCTATGGGTTGGGACCCATTTTTGCCAATAGATGCGTTGCTTAACTTGAACCCATGACCTTATTAGATGATTCAAGTATAATAGACCTGTAGTTTCCTTTTTTGAGAAGTTTTGTTTGTGTAATATTTTGCTAGTCCAATAGTAGCACTAGAACGACAAGAACTTGCTCCATAGGCTTATAGTCAACTATTTATAATTGAATCTTTGATTCTCACAACTGGTCGTAAATTGTAGCTCTAGCATTAAGTTGTTCATTAAAATGATTATCATTCTTTAATTTATATGATTAACACTAAGATATTGTTTTCTACCGTAAGGATTATCGTGGCTGTCATGTTTTAGTTTTCATTTGTCGTTGAAGAATATGTTTTTTTCCTTCAAAGTTATGTCTAGCATTTGCTTATTATAATCATGGTTAAAGTTTAGGATATAACAGGCTGGTAAGATTTTTTAATTGTGGGCTTTAGATGAGAGCAAATGTTTTAGGTTTCCTTAAATGTTTTTTTTGTATTTTTTTTGGTCTTTTGTTAAAGGACCGAAGAGTTTGCAAATCTTGATGCAATAATGATAACGCTGCAACGAAAATTGTTAGTTCTTTCTAGTTTTTCGTTTAGAGAATTTTGTATGAAGTATCTTGTATGTATTGATTTCTAAAAGTAAAATGTTTGTTCTTGTTTTGTGTTCTTTTCAACAAGTAACTTGTATTGCTACTTTATTGGGTGTTATTTTTAAGTTTTTCTTATTTTCTTTTGTAGGACCAAATGAAGAACTAGAAATCTCAGATAAATGGAAGTGCTTGGGTCAATCCACTTACGGTTGTAATGGTTTTGGGTTGGTTTATGGAATCTTTGAAAGGTGAGTCTTGAAGTTGAAACATACGGTTGTTTGAAATCCGAAAATAAACTGAAGATGACCTTTAAAGAAAAGAAGTCAACTAGAAGCTATGACGAAAGATTTGGACTAACAAGCAAACTTTGAGGATTCAATGCGAAGTGTTATGGAAAAGATACATATTAGAGCACTTTAGGATCTTAGAGTCATATATAGAAGGTTTTCAATACTTTTTATCATAGTAATTGACAACTTTGTTTTGATTACATTGTTATTTTGAGTTGGACATATGTTGAATTACCATACAAGATTATACATTGTATTTATGCTATTATAATGTTGGTGTAATTGAAATACTATTAAATTTTAAGACCAATTTTAGTTCCTCAAACAATGATATTATTGAGTTGCATTTGACTATATAAAGGTTGCATTTATTGTAATTAAAATCTTAAAAAAGTGTTGCATTTGATGTAAAAAAGGTTGCATGATGGTGTAGCAAAGGTTGCAATTGAGTATTAAAAAAGTTGCATTTAAAAGTAAAAAAGTTGCATTAGCATTATAAAAAGGTTGCATGATAAAAAGGTTGCATGTGAATAGTTAATGCAACATTTTCAAAGAGAGTTGCATTATCTAACATAAAGGTTGCATTAGGTCTAATGCAACTTCACCTAATGCAACCTTTTTAAGGCCTAATGCAACATTTTACCCCGGTTACATTAGGTTCATTTTCTTGTAAGTCTGATAACCGAAAATGTTTATTTTTTACTATTCCTAGTTTTACCGAATACAATAACCTATTGTTTTTTAAAATCTCGCACGTAAACATACAACACTTTGAGAATGAAAATAAACATAAATACTATAAAAATACAAGTAATATACATTTCTAAAGTTTTCCAAGTTAAAGTATTTAAACCTACTCCATCAAAATTATATTGTTCACCTCTCTCATCCCCACGATCCCCGTCCATGTTGTCTTCATTGTCGATTTTTTCCCGCCCTCTTCCCTATAGCGGCATTGATTCGTTCATAACAATCAGGTCTTCCAACCAGTCTTCAATTATTTCCTACAAAGTATGATATATATCATAAGTCAATAATTTCATACAAAGTATTTCCTCCCTTTTTGACTTGTTTAAACTAATAGTTTAATGATGTAGGTTTATTAAGTGTGTTCGGATCATTTTGACCCATTTAAACTATTTTAAACTTTTCTAAACCATTTACCAATATATTAAGCTTCATGCAACCCATTTTGAACCATTCAAACTTATAATTGAATGTTTTGAATCTATTATGTGTGTTCGGGTCATTATGACCCATTTAAACTATTTTAAACTTTTCTAAACCATTTACCAATATATTAAACTTCATGCAACCCATTTTGCCCCGTTCAAACTTATAATTGACTGTTTTAAGTCTATTATGTGCGTTTGGGTCATTTTGACCCATTTAAACTATCTTAAACTTTTCTAAACCATTTACCAATATATTTAACTTCATGAAACCCATTTTGACCTGTTCAAACTTATAATTGAATGTTTTAAGTCTATTATGTTTGTTCGGGTTATTTTGACCCATTTAAACTACTTTAAACTTTTCAAAACCATTTACCAATATATTAAACTTCATGCAACCCATTTTGACCCGTTCAAACTTATACCTCTATAAGTGCACCTATGGAACTCCATCCATCTCATATACCTCTATAAGCCCTAAAGAACCAAATTAAATGCACTAATAAATAAGTCTGCTGCTGCGACAAATAAAGATCCTTATAGTAAATAACTTTACATCCATATACATACCCCTATTTACTTTTGAGAGAAGTATTGATGCACTTTGTGTGTGGCTGTCGATGTTGAATAGACTAGGGTTGAGTTTTATGTTGTATAACATGAGTTTTGTGGTGATCCATAAGGGCATTTTATCGATCTGATACATTTGTTTAAGTTGACCCAGAAATCAGGAATTTGGTTCGTGCTTTCAAAGGGTCGAACCAAAACTTGTGCTTTCACAGGAGAGTTCATGCCCGACCTCCCCTGGCCCCGAGATAGATGTTTATCCTACTGATGACAGTGTCTGTAATCGTTTCTGATGTAATACGAATCTATGTTGACATTGTTTTCATCTATTTATGTTTCGTCTCCAATCTCCATCTAAAACCGAGCTATAACCGTTTAAGCGATGCATGGAAACGGTCCTAAACCGTTTTAACAAAAATCTATAATAATAAAACTCTATATTCAACGATTTCAGCACATACACCCCAATAACGAAAAAATAATCTACCGAAACAAAATAACGTAGTTTTACCTTTTTAATTTGCGGACGTGTCCGCTCCTACTCTTGAGAAACCATGGGCACTCGTGCTTAGAGAAGAAGAAGGTTTGCGTCCAATTCCCCTAATATGGCCTCGCCGAGTACGTAACACCTTTTCAAATATTTCGACTTCATTTAGGACTGGCTCATTACTTTCTTTAGATTCATTTTCACCTTCAAACTAGGGGTAGCTTGCGCCCTTTTGGAATCATACTTTGCTTTTAAAGAATTCCGTATGTTACAAAAATAATTTAATGGATTTATATATATATTTGGAAAATAAACTTTAAATACGTACTTACATATCTCTCCTGTTCAAGTGGGCTAGCAAAGGTCCCATAGGGTAGAGTATGAGCATCATAAAACGTTTCCAATCTATTCTTATCCTGTTAAACATAAAAAGTTAGATAAACATTGTGTGTGTGTCTATAAAGCATTACCTTTTTGTAAGCCCAACTAGCAGGTGGCGACGTCCCCCCGTGGTTTGTGACATTTTGCTTTTGACGGTTTAATTTGTTAACTTCACACCTTTTCCTATATTCCTCTGTGCAGAAATAATCTAGAGTCTTCCTCCAATTTTCCACACTCATACCCGCTAGGGGAGTGTCCCTTATTATCTCGATATTATCATACCCTCCCATATTTATAAACATCTCTTTCGCCTCGGATTTCCGTCCCCTATATATCCTCAAGTAGACTGCACGAATGCCATCCTTCAACTGATGACGTTCTAGATCCTCCTCAATTTCTTTAAAATTGAAACGTCGCTAGGAATTAAAAAAAATGGTTAGCCTAACTAAAAAACAATCTTAAACACAGAACATATAAAATATATTTGGTTTAAACATTTACCTTGAGATGCTCTTCCATGACATTCCTTCCGGTAGCAAAAAGTTAGGGTAAGAGTACTTGTCTAATACAAAGTTTGCTCACATATAAATGCCAACCTCGCGACCGAACATATCACTAGAGCTACCAACCAGGGTATATGTGGCAGTTCTATCAAAAGGGATAGAAACAAGACCCCTAATATGTTCGCCTGCTGAAGCTTTTTTTTCCTCTTGTTTTCTTTGGTGGGACATAAGACTTACGGTTCGCCCTGTGCTGAACTCGACCAAAACCCCAAGGAGGTGGTGGCGGATTAACTTAACTTGAAGGCTCGCCATCCGTAACATGAGCATGTATGTTTTCAAAGTATTGCCCAAAGTCTATAAATAGTACATTATTAGATGAAGAGTTGTTGTGAATGATGTCAAGATTTTCGGCTATGTCTAAGGCATCATCAACTGTTTGAACATTCTCGACGCGAGCATCGTTGAATTTAGGTAAATCCCAAATTTTTCGATGATTAATGTTCTCAATGGTCAATCGATGGTTATTGTTTTGGTTACCTCGAGAAGGTTCTCGGACGTAGAACACTTGTTTGGCTTGTGAGGCGAATATGAGTTGATCTTCTTGGTTCAATTCGAATTGTGTGTTGATACTAGTGATATTGTTGTCATATGCAACACCCCTTCGAGTAACGAACCATTTGTACTGAAAAAGTACAGTTGAATACCCATGTGCATAAAATAACTCAATAATCTCTACTACTTGGCCATAATAGTTCTCCCCATCCTCTTCGTCCAATGAAACTCTAGAGTTTTGCATTGTGCGTCGTTTGCCACAAAGAAGTGCCATAAACCTAACACCATTGACTATGCAAGCAGTGTAAGTTGAACCATTTCTATTCGCACCCATTGAACGAGCATAGAAATGCTTCGACTCTTGGTGAAATTCTGTAGAATTTTGTACTTTCATCCAATACTCCTAAAAATATTGAGTAAAGTGTGTTATACTGTCACACCCTCAAATTCCACGTGCGGGGTTTTACCACGAGGCGCGTGACACACCAGGATCTCAGTCAACGATCACAATAAACATACAACAAACATGCATTCATATATATTTTTAAAACCAAAATATCATGCTTTGAGCCGTAAACCAGCAGCGGAAGCATTTCTTGTTTACAACCAAAAGACATATCATTGTTTACAAAACATTGTTTAATATGCTTCAAAATATTAGACGCTGTGCATGACTTCATGCGCCTAGCCCATTGACTGCTACCTTAGCAACCTGAGAAAACATGCCAAAAATGTCAACATATAATGCTGGTGAGTTCACAGGTTTTCTATTATAAAAGCGTTGTTATAAGTTTGAAAAGATCATATCCGTTACTACTAGGTTATAAGAACGTTAGCTAGACGTTAAGTGTTTGTTTACTACTACGGTTGGGAACCCATTACTATACGTGTATAAGTTGTTGAAGCTTGCCCAGACGTTTTGGCTATAACCGATGCCTCGGCGAGCCAGTAATAAGAGACAATATGCACCCGCCCGGCCCAGCTGTCGAGTGGGGTTTGTGAGGCCCAATAGATCTATCCACATTTCCCCCGTTGTGCATCCCTGCACATTCATGGTTTCCCCTGGGACTTTCCATAAAAGCCGCATAGCATTTGTAAAGTAACCATAGTATAACATGACCTTTAGTAAGTAAGTATGTAGCATGTTTCTCCCCCGAAAGTAAAACAGTAAAAGTGGGGCTGTGACACTCACCTCGGTTTGCGTTACTTGGAAATAGTAAAGTAATTATGCTATGATAGCCCCAAATAGCGGCGACCTATCATAAGATGTGTATAAGTATCCGGACTAATAACCCGCAGGTTAACTAGTCCCCGAATGTCCAGTCCATGACCATAAACGTTTGAAAACACCTTTGACTATTAAACCGACCGTACCAGACAAGACTCGACATCCCATTGGTGACCCGACATCTCACGTGTTAGACAATTACAAGACATCATGCAACATATGCATTTAAACACTTAATACGCGCAAAAGTTCACCTAATCTAGCATAATGTTCAATTAACTCATAAACAGGTCCGAACACGTGTTACTAAGCCATTGGGTGTATCCCGGGGTTCCTATCATGTTCCTAGGTGTCAAATAATGTTCCGGGATGTCAAAATATGTTTACGACAGCAGTACACGCGATTAGGAAACTTACATGCGATTAGGAAAAGTCAACTAGTGAATAGGGGAGTCAAACAGGCGAGTAGGGGGCTAGTTGCCTGATGTATCAGGCGAGTAGGGGGGCTATTTTCCTGATGTATCTGGTGAGTAGGCTGTACTCGCCTGATACATCAGGCGAGTAGAGCCCTATTCACCCCAAGTGTTGTTGTCGCACGTTTTCGCGCGTTAAACCCTCCAAATCATATCTGAAATATGTAAAAACACCCAATATCAAAACTAAACTATTAGCCAACCCATTCCAAGCAAAAACCCCCAATTTATCTCTGCTCTAACGGGCTCGGTGCGATTATTTCCAAAAATGGCAAAATACTAGGTTTCATTAACTATGAAATCTTTCCTTAAGTAGTAAAGATCAGATTACACCTCCTACAACTTGCAATTCATCATCCCTATGTTATAGCATCATTCTAGCATGATTTCTAACTATAAACAAGCAATGAATCATATCATAACATCCTAATTCTTCAAGAATCACCCAAATGGGTCAAAATGCATACTTTCATCTAAACACTATAGCAATAGCTTAAACTCATAGATAATCATCCTAACAACTCCTACACATCAGAAGTACATCAAATTCATGGAAACATTCATGTTATAATCACCAAAAATCATCATATGCATCAATACTTCACATATAGCAAGTATTATGGTGTAGAATTGTTTTAGAACTCATTTCCAAGGTTTTTAAAGACTCATTCTTATCAAAATAAGGTCTGGACTTTTGGGGAACCAAAACAATAACATTACAAAGGTTTAGGATGAAGAACACACCTTGGATTTTATCAAAGAAAGGTGTATAAGCTTGGAGATGGTGAGTTTTGAGGCAAAACAAGTTCCAGAGGTGTTTCAAGGTGTGTGGGAGGCTTAGGACCAGTTAGGGTTGCACAAATGGCGTTTGGAGAGTCAAGGGTTGTATTTATAGGTGTTTTGACTCGTGCACATCAGTACAGGCGAGTAGGAGACCAGTTCATGCGAGTAGGGCTCCTAATCGCCTATATACTGGCTAGTAGGGCCCTATTTGCCAGCAGAATGTCCCTAATCGTCTATACATGTGGCGATTAGGAGCTCCCCAGGCTCCTAATCGCCTGTATTGTTCCAGAACAGGTTTTTGACGCGTTAAACACTATTTTAACACATATAAACACGTATTCACATACCGACAAGTCACATAATGATTACAAACACATAATGCACGATAACTAACACGTTTACATCCGTTCACCAATTCCCGGGACTCGAGACTTGCGTGTGTGCGTTAAACCCGGCGATTCCACGAATCACCAATTCTTGTATACATGGTTATGGATCGACTCCCGATGATCCCGCGGATCATCGTAACGACTCCCGATGATTCCCAGAATCATCGTAACGACTCGACTGACCCAATTAAGTACGTAATATGCATGACTCGCTAAGGTAGACTTACTAGTTTAGTCAATGTTACTAACCTGAGTTTGCCGGGTGTCACATATACATGTATTACTTATCAAATATTGAGTAAAAATATTGAGCAATGCGTGTTATATATGTATTACCTTCTCAAGAAACCACTCTGGAAATTTGGTTTTCAGATCATCTTGGGGATATTCATATTTAAATTCACTACATCGATGATAGGTGTATACAAAAATTAAGAATTGGAAAATACTTCACAGAAAATGGAAAGTTAAAGATGGGAACACTTACTTCATATATTCCATGACTTCTGGAAAGCTATCGAGAACAAACCATTCCAGATTGTGTTTTTCGCTTGGAGAAAGATATTTGTAATTTGTTGCACTAGCCGGGTGACACTTAGACTCAAATACCCACATCTTTCTTTTTTTCAACAATGGCATCCTCATTTCTGTCGGGGCGATTGAACTGGGTCTGAATATCTCGAAAGTACATCGAACAAAATGATAGAGATTCTTCAACAACATAACCTTTAGCTATACAACCTTCCGGGCATACGTTGTTTCTAACATATTTTTTTAGTTTCTTCATATACCTTTCTAATGAATACATCCATCTCATACATACTAGACCTCCTTGAATTGCTTCATCGTGTAAATGCATAACTAAATGAACCATAATGCCAAAAACAGCTGGAGGATACATTAACTCCAACTTACACAATATATTAATAATAATAATGGCATCATTCGCTTTCTTCATACCCTCCACCAATAGTGTTCTGGAGCAAAGTTGCTTAAAGAACGTACAAAGGTCTACTATTGGTGTATAAGTATCTTTTGACAAAACCCCCTAACCCCAATCGGTATCAAACTTTGCATGAGAATATGACAGTCATGAGATTTCAACCCAGTGACTGTAGTATTGTTACCTATCACTCTTTTATTGATATTAGACCGAAAACCATCCGAAAGTTTGACATCTTTTATAAACTGACAGTAAAGATTTTGATCACTGATCTTGAATGAGTATTTTGGACGGGGACTACACCATTTGTTACCCTTCTTTTCTAACCATTGTGTCAGTCGAATATTCATGTTTTCCAATCCAACCCGTGCGTTAGATGTGTCTTTGGTCTTATCATTCATTAGAAGAGTACCAAGCAAACTATCGCACACATTTCTCTCGATATGCATTACATCTAAGTTGTGCTTCGGCTGCAAAGAAGACCAATAGTCAAGTTCAAAAAATATACTTCGTTTGGACCAGTTCAACTCGAACTCCTCCCACTTTCACTTACCACCTCCAAAATTGGGATGTTTGCCTCGTAGATAATGAAGTAAACGATTGAGTTGATCTAATATGTCGGCAGGACTAAATTGTTTTAGAGGGGATCCTGTATCGGGTTTGGCGTAAAATTCAAAACTTGTTCTCCAAGGATGGTCGGAATCTAAGAACCGATGATGACTGACATACACAACTTTATTTGTTACACGTATCGAAGAAGTGTCTTCATTACAAATCGGGCATGCTTTTTAGCCCTGTTCACTACAACCTGATAAACTACTACGAGCTGGAAAGTCGTTTGTGGTCCATAACAAAATTGCTTTCATCATGAAGAACGTGTTAGTCACCACGACTTTAGTACATACGCTTGAATGCCACATATTCTTAAGTTCATCCACCCACGGTCTAAGGAAAATGTCCATGTCCTTACCCGGCGATTTAGGACCAGGAATTACCATGGACAACATGAATGAAGACTCTTTCATGCATAGCCATGGAGGCAGATTGTATTTGGTGAGTACAACCAGCCACGTGCTTTGAGTCGAACTCATGTTACCAAACGGATTAAAACCGTTAGATACAAGACCTAAGCGAACATTTCTTATTTCTCTTGAGAAGTTAGGGTACTTTATATCAAATTCTTTCCAGGAAGATCAATCAATATGATGACGTATCGTACCATCTTCTGATCGTATGGTACTATGCCATAACATATCTTTTGCCATGTGCTCTCGAGTATATATACATATATATATACACACACCTGAGGAGCAAAGAGGAAAGAACAACCTAATATTTCAAAAACAAATTATCATGTAATGCACATTCACATCATAAATGAGATAAAATATTCAAAAAGCAGTTCCAAAACGGGGACAACCCGAAATTAATTTCTAAATCAAATTCCGACGGGTATTTCTAAGCTCGTTATGTCTTAAATGATTGAAAAACTTTAGTAAAGCAATTGGTCAAGTTGCTTTTATAGTTACAGGTTTACGATTTTGAAATTGGAGCCATTTTTTAAACGGTTGGTTTGGCATGTTCAATCAAATCGTGGAAAGGAATAAACAGAAAATGTGAAGTAACAAGTTTCAAAAGTGTAGGCGCTAGCACTAGGAAAGAGCTAAACGGAAAATGTGAAGTAACAGCAAATTAAACAACTTCTTTGGGCGCGCTTATACTTATAAAGGTTTAAAAACAAACACCTAAGCTATATAGGCCAATTCAATCAACACCATTTGCCTAAGCAGAATCAAGAAACTAACAAAGTAACAAAGTAAATTAAGAAATTTACCGTAATAACAATGGAGGTAGTGGACAACGAAGCTGGCAGGGGATTAACACAAAAACCTTAAAATAACAACAAATTAGTACATGAAAAAAATAAACAGACCTGAAAAAAAAAGCTGACCTAATCAACCCAAATTTCAATTGACTCCATAGTCAAATATCTTACTATCTTATAAATATTAATACAGAAATAGTAGGATCTTTCATTTGTGCCTTTTAATACAAAAATATTAATACATAAACAATCTTTTTGCAAAATGCACAATGACCAAAGTGTTTACTACCAAGCTTTTCAAAGGAGCCTCGGTTTTGGGTTGAAACGCTTCTTTACACCCTCCTATAGCACCAGTAGGTGGTTTACAAAATGATGTTAGGAGAATTATCACAATTATGTTTTTTTATTAATAGAATAATATCATGAATAGATATCTACTAATCATATGAGTTAACCTATTGGCAATTGTTTGTTAGAAGCTAAATATTGATTGAATGAAGACAGTGATGAATGGGCATATTTATGAGATTTGAGCTTCTCTTCAAAATACAATTGAGGCATCGAGTGTACTATTTTACTTCCTGAATCCCTATAAATAATTGACTTCTCTAATGATAAGTCTTCTATATTGTAGAAATGACCATTTGACGCTAGCTAGCATTGCATTACTCATCTCCCCTAATTACAAACCTCATTAGTGCCTCTTTTTCTTCATCATCTATTCTATTAAGAGATAGGATTTGTAGGAAAATGTAAGTGTAACATAAACTGATTTCTTGTTCTCATTTACTAATCTTGTTTATTCAGGAGGATGTCGATCTGATTGACCAAACCGACGAGCAACAATTTTTGGCAAGTGCTGATTATCTTTCAAAACAAAATTTTCCTTATTATATAATATCCAAAAATTTGTGTACATTTTCAGTAAAGTAATATGAAAGAATAAAAATTTCTATTTTATTAAAACTTGATTAAATTTTTGTTTGATATTTTAGTAACTCATGGTCTAACAATAAATTAACACCAAAACCAACAACAAATTTACCTTAATAACAATGAAAAAACATAAAACTTATAACATTTAAACAAATCGGTGAGGGTTGTTGAAGCCGGAGGGTGGTTGAAGCCGGTGAGGTTGTCGGAGGTTGTCAGAGGGGGCTTGTTGTTGAAGGTTTGTTGAACCGGTGGGGTTGTCGGAGGTGGTTGAAGCCGATGGCTGGAGAGTTAAACGCGTGGGGTTATCGGTAGAAGGGTTGGCTTGGAGAGAGGATCGTGACCTCTACTCTCAGTGATTATTGTGGGAGAATGTGAGATAGTGTGAGGGAAAGGGAGGGAAATACCCTGCCAATAGGTTTTTAGGGTTTTAGCGGCGATGGGTCGCTGGTAAAGGTGTCGTCGTTAAAACCCTAAGTACGATAAAACCCTATCCGTAGGATCGTGCCACTGATCAACGGTCAGATTGATTGTTCACCTGGATCCAACGCGCGTCGCTTGTTGTAAGGACCGTTTTTTTTAAATGCATACATATGTAAATACTTGCATAACAACCATTAACATTTACATCTAGTTCAAATTCAAAAACATAGTTTGGAAAGGTTGTCATAGGGATCTATCCCAACATGTAACAAAACACTACCAAAACATTTTTAAGTTATAAAACATTGTTAATAAAATAGATCCCAAAGGCTTTAGCCATGACACCTAGTTCCACCAAAAGGCGTGTGCATTCCAAAATCCGAGCCGCGAGTTGATCTTTAAGCATGTGCCTTACCTAATACACAATAAAACCAAAAGTGAGTTAATCATGTTTTCTACAAAAGGATTATCCCATTATTAATATCCCCAATAAGGAGACATCTTGCATACTTTCTTTTGACCCGTTAAGGTCTTTCTAACCATTTGACCCGTTAAGGTCACTCCATCCGTTTGACCCATTTAGGCCATTCTATCCTTTCTACATATCTCCACCCATTTGACCCGTAAAGGTCATTCTACCACTCTACATAGTTTCTAACCTTTTGACTAATTAAGGTCTTTTCACTCTCTTTGACCCATTACGGTCAATCCACTCATTCTACATAATTCCAACCTTTGACCATTAAGGTCTTTCCACCCTTTTGACCATTTATGGTCAATCCATTCATTCTACATAATTCCAACATTTGACCCATTAAGGTCTTTCCACCCTTTTGACCATTTATGGTCAATCCATTCATTCTACATAATTTCAACCTTTGACCCATTAAGGTCTTTCCACCCCTTTTGACCCGTCAAGGCCATTTTACATAATCTACATAATCCGACTATTTTGATTCATTAACCAAGATACAACAATATGCACATAACACTAGATAATTGTAAGTCAAAACCAACTTACCTTTGTCTTGCGAGTCGTAGCCTCCTTGCTTGCTTGAGCCTTCCATCTTAATACCTACACTTGATGAACTCAAAGTTTAGAACTCATGAACTCATCTTTTCTTTCATACACACCTAGCCATAACTTATTGATGATTTTACATTTACTAACCATTTTCAATCAATCCACATAATATTAAACATAATGCTTTTCTATTCATTCATCTAGGCATTTCAACATACACTTGGTGTGCATAGATTTCAATTAAAACTCATGTACCAATTATGGACACACAACCCTCCCATCAACATTGTACCTTTCTATTTTTCATTACAATTAACACAATTACAATATATAATTTCATCTTTATAAGTTATAGCCTTGTTTGACCTGCAAAAGTCAAACATGAACTCTCTTCTCAAGACCCATCTTCACCTATCCATATTTCACATAACTTACACTTAATTAACATAATTTATACATGCACCTTGGTACATTTTTACAATTAAACATACTACTTTCAGTTTCTAAGCTAGATTATCAAGAATCATACATTACTACCCTTATACAAGAATCTCATCAACATAAAACAATCACCAAAAGCATCCTACAACTTACCTTATAATGTGACCTAAGGACTCAAATTCTCCTCACATGCAAGTTAATCAACCAGTTTTTTTTGCTTGGATTTGGGGCTTATTAGTGGGTGTAAGGGTTGAGGTGTTCTTCCTCTTATAAAAACGTGAACTCCATTCCAGGAGTTTATTGTTTTGATCAATCTCCCCTTAATAACCCATAGTTTAGCAACTCTAGCATTTCAGCCCCTCCCTTTTGGTTACTAGTTACTTTAGGTTATAACTTAGGTTTCTAACCACTTACCCCCTTGTTTGTTTAATATTACCAACTAAGTCCATTCATTTCTACACATGTATACCCACTACCTTCTACTAGTGTTATTTTAAATTTTGGGATGTTACACTTGTAAATTTGTCGTTGCTGCTAAAAGCGTCGCTGGTATTACTCAAGTTTCTTGTAGTGATTTGTATTTAATATCACTATATCTGGTTCAATGTTTGTTATTTCATTTATTTTTCTATTAGCTTTTCGATTTATATGCACATAAATAAATTTTAAAAAGATAGTTAAAAAAAACACAAAAAACAAAAAAAACAACAAGTCTAACCAAACATTATGGTTACATTAAATTCGGTAACTATCCATGATGATGATGGTAATAATGATGATGATAAGAAGAAAGGTTGAGTAATGAGAAAATAAATTTTCTTATCGCCCCAATCCATTTGTTTAAACTTGTATGCCCTCCTGTTGAATAATTCTGATTTGATCGTCAATATATATCGTCGTTTAAGGAACTCAGTTGATATAAATTATTAGGGCCTAAGGGCCTTTATCCGAAATTCATACAAGGTACTTGAACTAGCAATTTATATTGTAAAAAGGCCCGTATATGTGAAATTTATTCATGATATAATATTGTAAAAAGGAAGTTTCCCTCTTCATCTCGTACCCACTTATAGAAATTAAAGACTTTTTTTATTCATTTATTTGGCGTGATATAATATTGTAAAGATCATCGTATAATTTCGTACAGTTGTGGACCAATCTAGAGAGTTGTTAGCGGAGAATGCAAAAGTGAAGATGACAAAGAGGTGACTAACAAGCGGCAAATAAAGAAAAAACATTTGTAAAAACAAAGTAAAATTTATTGACAGCTAAAACATTCTAGAATTTATTTTATAATTATAAATTCAATTATATATTGTGGGTTTTATGACGTTATTTTACTTGAATTTGTTTAAACTTATATGACCTCCTGTTGAAAAATTCTGATTTTGTCAATACATATCGTCGTTTAAGGAACTCATTTTATATAAATTATTAGGGCCAAAGGGCTTTTATTCGAAATTCATACAAGGTACTTGAACTAGCAATTTATATTGTAAAAAGGCCCATATATGTGAAATTTATTCGTGATATAATATTGTAAAAAAATGAAGTTTCCCTCTTCATCGCGTACCCACTTATAGAAATTAAAGACTTTTTTTTATTTCATTTATTTGGGGTGATATAATATTGTATAGATCATCATATAATTTCGTACAGTTGTGGACCAATCTAGGGAGTTGTTATTTGAGATTGCAAAAGTGAAGACGACGAAGAGGTGACTAACAAGCGGCAAATAAAGAATAAAACATGTGTAAAAACAAAGTAAAATTTGTTGACAGCTAAAACATTCCAGAATTTATTTTATAATTATAAATTCAATTATATATTGTGGGTTTTATGACGTTATTTTACTTGAATTTGTTTAAACTTATATGACCTCCTGTTGAATAATTCTGATTTCGTCAATATATATCGTCGTTTAAGGAACTCATTTTATATAAATTATTAGGGCCTAAGGGCTTTTATTCAGAATTCATACAAGGTACTTGAACTAACAATTTATATTGTAAAAAGGCCCATATATGTGAAATTTATTCGTGATATAATATTGTAAAAAGGAAGTTTCCCTCTTCATCTCGTACCCACTTATAGAAATTAAAGACTTTTTCTAATTTCATTTATTTGGGGTGATATAATATTGTAAAGATTATCGTATAATTTCGTACAGTTGTGGACCAATCCATAGAGTTGTTATCTGAGAAAGGAAAAGTGAAGACGACGAAGAGGTGACTAACAAGCAGTAAATAAAGAAAAAACATGTGTAAAAACAAAGTAAAATTTCTTAACAGCTAAAACATTCTAGAATTTATTTTATAATTATAAATTCAATTATATATTGTGGGTTTTATGACGTTATTTTACTTGAATTTTGAAAGGAATTTGTCAAATCTCATGGATATTAGAGAAATAGAAACAATGTTATTCAAGATCCCAACCCAAAGAGTTCAAACCCTAGCATAAATTAGTCAGCACATATTACCAAATACAAGAAACAACCAACTCTCACAACAATAAGGAGATTATCAACTAGACATTGTACCAAAAAAACACAAGAGTATAACCAAACTATCAGATCAAGATGATTTGATAATACAAACCCTAATAATGTGTATGAGAGAAAACAAGAGACATGAAAGAATGACTGAGATCAAAAAGTGATAAATGGACAAATGAGGAAGCTATATATAGCTAATCATTTGTGTTTCTTCTCTTATATCAATGGCTACAATTGAGTACATCCAACGGCTGGAAATCAATGTGATTCGTTCACAAGGATCGCCACACCAGCAAGGCAGCTTATAAGATAAGGACTGGGCCATGGGCCAATAGTCTGATAAAACACAAAATGGGCCGGACACCTTGACCTTCTGGACACTATCTCAACTTCTTTTCAGCAACTCAGCAAGCCCACCAACATGCAATGCATAATCCATTAGCCAAAGTCTAAAACCTGCAAAAATTCTTATGCAAAATATTTTATATATATTTAAAAGAAATAAAATTGTAAAAAATAATAATATAAAGGAGGAATTTTATATTTTTAACAACCCCCCCCCCCCCACACACACAATTTTAATTCTTATAGGGGTCAAACATGTTTAACGTGTCACAAATCTTTAAATGACAATTTATAAGCAAACCTTTTGTGAGAATGTCAGCAAGTTGATCACTAGAATCAACCTTCATAGTTTTGACAACACCCTTAGATATCTGCTCTCTTAAGAAGAACATATCTAAGGCAAAATGTTTAGTTTTGTCAAAGAACACTGGGTTAGCTGTTATAGACATAGCAGTTGAACTATCACAATGTAGTTTAACAAGTAAATCAACCATAATGTCCAACTCTGATAAAAGGTTCTTGACCCACATAATCTCACAAGTAGCAGCAACCATGGCTCGGTACTATGCTTCAGCACAGGATTTGGCCACAGTTGACTGTTTTTTTGCTTTTCCAGGTAAGTAAATTGTTACCTAAGAACATGTAATAACCAGTAACAGACCTCCTGGTCTCAATACATTTACCACAGTTTGAATCAGCATAAGCTGCTAGACTCAAAGAGTCACCTTTGGAGAAAAAAATGCCATTACTAGGAAAGGATTTCAAATACCTCAACAATCTAAATGCAATTTTCCAGTGCCCCTCAGTAGGAGAGTGCATGTACTGACTCAAGTAATGCACAATATATGATATATCAGGTCTAGTATAAGAAAGATAAATGAGCTTGTCCACAAGTTATTGATAACTAGTGATATTGGTTAACACTTTGTTATTATCAGCAATAATGTGATTCAAGACATGGTTTTCTTCAAGTAGGTTAGTGACAGGTTTTCACCCTAACATACCATATTCACTTAACAAATCTATACAGTATTTCCTTTGTGAAAGACAAAACCCATTATTAACCTTGGTAACTTCTTTTCCTAAGAAATATTTAAGATATCCTAAGTATTTTATTAAAAATTAAGACTTAAACAGATTTTTAACCATGTTAATTTCTTCAATAGAGTTACCAGTCAAAATGATGTCATCCACATACACAATAATCACAACAAAAATAGATTTGCTATTTTTAACAAACATGGAATAATCACAACAACTTTGAAAAAAACCAAACACAATTAAGGCATCAACAAGCATTTTATTCTACATCCTAAGGGCCTGCTTTAAACCATATAAGGATTTCCTTAACTTGCAAACTTTATTTGGTGAATCACAAGTAAAACCATCAGGTAATGACATATAAACATCCTCATTTAGTTCACCATATAAAAAAGCATTATTAACATTTAGTGGGTAAATATTCCAACTATTGTTAACAGCAATACTTAATACACATCTACAGTAATGAGCTTGACAACAGGGGAGAAGGTCTCTTCATAGTCAAGACCTTCTCTTTTACTAAACCCCTTGGCAACTAACCTTGCCTTATACCTCTCAATCCCCACATTAGATTTGTATTTGATTTTAAAAATCCATTTACACCCCACTTTATGTCTACCCTTGGGTAAGTCAACAATTTCCTAAGTGTAAGGCATCTAATTTATCATTCATAGCACTGACCTAGTTAGGGTCTTTAATGGCTTCATAATAAGATCTAGGTTCAACACTTTTATCAAGGGAAGCAGCAAAACATTTGCAATAAACAGACAAATGAGAAAAATTAACAACCTTTTCTATACCATACTTAACATTTCCCTTTAACAACAAAGTCACTAAGTTTTTTAGGAAAACTAGGTGCCCTAGATGTGAGGTTTAGTGTTCACTAAGAGGAAATGGTTCCATGTATTGTTTAGCCTTATGGAAAACATCACAAGGCTCATGGCAATCACCAGACTTGAAGTTACAACTAAGTTCTAAATACTTAAACACTTGACTAGAGGGATGCCCTAATCTAGCATGCCATGCCAAAGATTAGTTAAAGCAACACTATTACAACACATCTTAGAAGTCAAAGCAGCATTGCTACCCATATATAAACCATCCATTTGCCTACCAGTCACCAGGCTTTTCCTGGATGACCGGTCCTGCAAATAACATTTATCTTCATCAAAACCAACAAATACTTTGTTATCTCTAGCAAATTTATGACCAGACAATAGGTTGACAGTGTATTCGGGTACCACTATAACATCTTGTAAAACCAGGTTTTCAGCCAGTTTTAGTTTACCAATTTTAGTTACCAAGGTAAAAGTACCATTAGGATGTTTAATTTTAATATTTAAATCTGATACATCAATATAATCAAACAATTCAGTATCGTCCTTGACCATATGTTCATTGGCACCTGAATCAACTATCCATCCTATCCCCAACACGTTACCATTAGCACTAGTGAAACTGTAAACATTTGAACTTATAGCAGAGGCACATAATAACCTACCAGACAAATTACAACTCACAGAGGATTCAGCAAGTTTCTCGTGAATGAGACTCAAAAGTTTAGCAACTCGATCACTAGTTAAGCCACTAAGAGAACTGCTAGAACACTCAGAAACACTATCATTACTCATAGCACATTTCTTATTTTGATAACCTTTATTTTTAGCCCAGGGAGGTTAACCAATCAATTCAAAACACTTATCCACAGAATGACCATTTTTATTACAATGAGTACACTTCAGGAATTGGTTAGTACCTTTGTTAAACCTTTTGTCATTAACACTTTCTTGATTAGCTTTAGACAAAGAGTTAACAGTTTGATTAGGTTTACTAGTACTACCAACACTTAAGTTTCTATGAGACTCCTCTCTAGAAACTAAAGCAAAGGCTTCTTTTACAAAAGGTAAATCAGTTTTAAGTAACAAAGTAGTCATAACATGTTGGTAAGTACTATCCAATCCCATCAAGAACTGCATCAATTTAATCATCTTTGAATGATTACTAAAGTCCCTAGAGGCATCACAAACACAAGCAGGCAATTGAAGGATCTGATCTAATTGTTTCCACATTGTGTTTAACTTGTGATAGTATTTAGCAACAATCATACCATTTTGACAGAATGAATTAATCCTTTGGTACAAGTCAAACACAATAGATCTATGAATTTTATCATAGGTTTCCTTAAGGTCCTTCCAAACATCAGAGACAAGTTTGTAATAAACTTATCCCATTTACAGTTCCTTAGAAACAAGATTAAGAATCCAAGTTAACACAATACTATTACATTTTTTCCTACTGATTAGCAAGCACATGATCATCAGAAGATTTAACACATTCACCATTAATGAATCATATCTTATTTTTAACCCTTAATGCAAGAACCATAGAATTAGCCCATACAGTATAGTTCTCTATCCCCTTAAGTTTAATACTAATGACAGTCAAATTAGTAGAATCACTAGCATGCAAATACAAAGGATCACCAGCATCAAGCTTACTAACCAAAGTAACAGGATTGACTACATGACCAGCACCAACAGCATCAGCCATGATAAGAAGACAAACAAACAGGACACACATGAGAAAAACAAACACACAGGAGAAAAACAAACACACCTTAAATCAACACACGAAATCAAACAAAAACAGGCAAAGCCTCGTGGGTGATCCAGATAGTCGGTTCGTCACTCAAAAGGTGCCGACCTAGGTCCTCACGAGGAAGCCACCTAATATACTAGACCAACCTTAAAGCTAATCACGGGACTCAAGCCCTGAACAAAGACACCTTAAGGACAAATCCAAAAAAACAAGAGAATCAGAAAGATCTCACCAGCAAGAACCTAATTTAGGGTTTCGCCACAAACTCATAGTCCGTGACCTTCACTTAGGGTTAAAAACTAGAGAGCAAGAAAAAGAGTAAATCCAAGCCTTAAACCACAAATCCTAACGTATCAGCAATGGAATACAACCAGAATCAAGAGCCTAACACTCTGATACCATATCAAATTTCATGGATATCAGAGAAATAGAAACAATATTATTCAAGATCTCAACCTAAAAAGTTCAAACCCTAGTACAAATCAGTCAGCACAGATTTCCAAATACAAGAAACAACCAACTCTCAGGAGATTATTACCCCAGATAATCTACCAAAAAAAACACAAAAGTATAACCAAACTATCATATCAAGATGATCCGATAATACAAACCCTAATAATGTGTACGAGAGAGAACAAGAGAGATGGAAGAATGGCTGAGATCAAAAAGTGATAAATGAACAAATGAGGAAGCTATATATAGCTGATCATTTGTGTTTCTTCTATTAGATCAACGGCCACGGATAAGTACATCCAACGCTTGGAAATCAATGTGGTTATAAGACAAGAATGGGCCATGGGCCAACAATATTATAAGGGTGATGTTATTTGCACTGGAGGTATTTTTAGGTTTTTGCACAACTCTACTGCTCGTAGAGGCCTCTACGAGCAGTAGACGTGTCAGAACACTGAAACCCATAAAACTCTACTACTGGTAGAGGCCTCTACGAGTGGTAGAGCTTTGTTGCCCTAAAAACCTAACCCTACTACGACTCGTAGAGGCCTCTACGAGCTGTAGAGATGGAGGCCCACTGAACATTCAATGTTCAGAGTCCATACAGGTGTGTCAGTCAGCTCTGCGACTCGTAGAGACCTCTACGAGCCGCAGAGGCATGGCAGTTGATTTATTAATCCCTATACGACTAGTAGAGGCCTCTACGAGTGGTATAGGGTTAGAAAGTACGACGTATCCGAGTAGCAGACTGACATTTCAGTGAAATCACCCCTCTGCGGCCAGTAGAGACCTCTACGAGCCGCAGAGGTCTGGTTGTTGTGAGCATTTATGCATACTCTACGACCAGTAGAGACCCCTACGACTGGTAGTGTTATTTTGATATGATGCATGCTAGTACACTCTTATATTATATTATTATTATATTTTCGTATATTATGTTTGGAAATGCTTGCTTATATTTGTCTGTTTATTTATATAAATGTTTGTTATACGCTTACACGCTTATCGAGACGACAACCGAAACAAAAAACCGCTTACAAATAAAAAAACTAAAAACTAAATGTGTAACGAGTCATAGAAGAGCACACATTGTTATTTTATTTTTTTAAATAATAGTAATAATTTAAAATAATAATAAAAAAAATATTTTTGTAATATTTGTTGAGTTTTTTTATGTTCATGCCATCCAAAACGAAAGGAAACGAATTCAAGTGAAACTCTACTGCTCGTAGAGGCCTCTACGAGCAGTAAAGGTGTCATTAAATGATTGCCAATGATTGGCAAGTGTGGACCACATCTGACAGAGTTCTCTACGAGCAGTAGGGACCTCTACGAGCAGTAGAGACCCCTCTACGGCTCGTAGAGGCCTCTACGAGCGGTAGACAGGTGCAAATAAGTTTTAAACAGGTGCAAATAAGAGGCGCCTATTATAAAACACAAACATGGGCCGAACCCCTTGACCTTCTGGACACTCTCTCAACTTCTTTTCAGCAATTCAGCAAGCCCACCAACATGAAATGCATAAGTCCATTAGCCAAAGTACAAAACCTGCAAAAATTCTTATGCAAAATATTTTATATATTTAAAAGAAATAAAATTGTAAAAAATTAAAATATAAAGAAATGTTATATTTTTAACCGAATGTTCGTGTGAAAATTCAAATCCCTCGTATAAATATCAAAAATCAAAAACTCAGTAATTTAAGCTTAATTAAATCATATTTTCTAATACAATATTTACATGAGGTGCCATGCATTGAAAACAAATTCTTTTACATCAAAATCTGTAAGTAATATATTATAATCGACAATATAAAATCGTCATGTGACCCAACCATGCATGGCAAACATATACATTTTATGACTAGAAAATAATCTCTATTCATTTTTAAACTAAAAGATAGACACGGCTATTATTAATGATTTCTTAAAACTAACAATTATTATTTACCGCGCGACATTTTGCGGGTTTTTTTTAAACTGATTCAGTAAACATACATTTCAGTGTTATTATATACACGAATCGTAGGTAAGTAACGGAAGAAACATTGAACTACAATTCTCTCTTAATAATGCTATAACAACATTTTGTAGATTAAATATTAAAATATCTTTAAATCCAATAACACGTATTTGAGGGTTTCAAAACAAATTTTATATTGGGAATTGCACAAAACACTAGTGCATAAGTTCATTGATGGATGTTTAGATTTCTTGTACGAACACGATAACACGACATGAACCTACACGATCTTAATAGGTTTCGTGTCTTAAACAGATCGATACGATAAGGTTTTAACATGTTTCGTGTCTAAACAGGTAAAAGACATATTAACGTGTTAAGCACCCGTTAAGACACGTTAATAATTTTATTTAAAAAAAGTTATACTAGGGGTATGCTTTATACCTATGTAGATTAAAGATCAAGGAACCATAATTTTTACATTTCAAATCACAGACATATACACCACTTAGTCATCCCTCCTTTTTTTTTTTCTCAACTCCACCATCCTCGTTACCTGTCCACCGTTCCCGTCCGCTGTCACCCATCACCGTCCTTCTCAACCCGGCGCCACTAAATCTTTCATTCATTAGTTTGTGGATACGTTTTTAGGGTTAATGTTTATAAACAAATTCTTGTCTTATCGTGTCTTATCATGCTATATCGTGTCTTATTGTGTTTACATGTTATAAACAGTTTCGTGTTCATGTTTTGATTAAATGACACGATAAGTTATCGTGTCGTATTCATGTCTTATCGTGTTCACGTCTTATTAGATCGTGTCTAACACAATATGTCAGCACTACTCTTGATAGGTATCCCCTTTCACACGGTGTCATGTTTACGTATTTTCTACGTTATCACATTGTTATACCTATCTACACATGTGCAAATTATATGTTGTTGATTATATTAATAAGAACATAAGGTATAAACATAAGAATTAATCATGTGTACCTGATATGCTTAACCATTCAGGAACCTCAGTAATGGAAGATACCATCATCTTGATCGGGTTCCCTTTAGTGTGTACAGTAATGATGGCTAATGATCACATGGTGATCGTTTGAGAGGGAGAGGTAGGCGGCGGCTTTAGGGTTATGGTGTTATGTCATTATATCTCAACATCAACCTCTATCCCTCTATTTATACACACAGGGGACACCCTAATAAGGCCCATCTAATGACAAGTCCGTCCATCAAAGACATGTCTATTATTGGGCTTAGGATAATATTAATAATTGATCATCATTATATAAATGATTATAATGGCTATCGATAAATATACAAACGCCACGTATATTTATTCCAACATTCTCCCACTTAGCCGAGTAATCATTTATTATGAGTATTACGTAATTCTGCAGAGATTAATACTCATTTTAGTTCTAAACCCAAAATGTAGCAGAGAAATACAGCCGTTAAGTCTTTATTCGACTTAGGACCCCCATTAATCATACTACACCCAAATTTAAAACTTAACATTAGGATCAATTAACGTTATGCCCTTAGTTGTTGATTTGTTATATTATTGTCTTTATGCCATTATGCTAGCTTAGCATACTAATAGACAAACAAATCATAATGAGGAAAAATTAATCATTAGTCATTAGTCATAAGTCATTCATAGTACGATATGCAGTTGTACATGGTCATTAGTAATACCCTTTTCTCTTAGTTGGCCCGTTAGTGAGACTTATGGGTGATAGACCTTTAGTTATTGGATCCATAAGCATATCATGAATGCATTCGATACAAAATTCTGATTTCCTCTATTTGTTCTTAATCATAAGCGAACAATAATTTCGTATCGAACTCTAATGCAGCTCCTCTCAAACTGTTACTGTTTGAGAAATTATGGTAGCTGACTTTATCACAGTAAGTCTTCAACATAATATTTAAATGGAGTTAATAAGTTATGAGTCAACTAATAAATTTAGCAACAACATTTAATGACCATTCTGTTGTGATCAGCAACACATTATGTCATGATAACTTAGGTTGTTGTTAACAGTTCCTTATGACTCCTCCATAAGATAGTTACGTTTGTTGACCTTATGATATACCCCGAAATTGACACCTGATTTCCTTTGAATATAACAAAGTTAGAATAAGAGTAGTCAATCACTTTAGGTTCTCACTTCTTCTTTAGATTATAGTCTCTTGTTTCTTAAAGATATTGAAATGTTCCATTAGATGCTTTTCATCAATCTAGACAAGTCTAGTATCAAGCAATACGAACAATATCATAAACAAGCATAGACTTAAATTTACATCAGTCTTCTAATTAATGAAGCATAAGGTGATAATCTCAAATTATCCTATTATCCTCTAAAAGAGAGCAATGTTGTATGTTACATACTTAAGGACCCGCTTAGAGTAAAACTTATGGGATGAAATTAATATCCCGTTGGGTCTATCTCGGTATATTTTGATTCCTATCACGTAAGAGGAATCCCCGATATTCTTCATGTCAAAATTATGCATGAACAATGCTTTGACTTAGGTAACATATACTTGTCAAGAGAAACGTCATCTATGTAAGGATAAGTTTTCATTAGTTGCTCCCACTCATCTTGAGGTAGGTTCTTTAATCCACTTAGTTCTTGATGAAGAGAATTTTATTATGATTCAAACACATTTTATGCTTGCATCAACCCATACATGGATCTTATTGACTTATAGACTAAGTGTTCTTAACCTTCAGTTTAGAACTTTCAGGTTGCTTAATGAACATGTAGGTCATTGTTATGGAAAGTTGTCTTAATGTCCATCTAATGTGGCTCTTAGTTATTATGAGCTACTAGGACGGTAATGATCCTCAAAGAAATCTTTTGTAATACAGATAAGAAGATTCTTTGATAATCTAATCCCTCTTGAGTATAATCTTTTACAATCAATCTTATCTTACAACGTTCTCATTCGGATCTGGTTCAATTATGAATACCTTTAGGTTATTCAACCAAATCCTAAACGTTATTCTAATTTATGGAATTAAATTTTTGCTAATAATAGCTTTATTCCATTTAGAAGATTGATTGATACTAATGATTTAATTAGAAGAGGTAGGATCGGTAAACTTTCCAAACATCCATTTTGTATTAGTCAGGTAGGTTACATAATCATCAAAGTTAGTGGGCTTTTAGACCCAAATGACCTCCTGAGTTGAACATTGGGGTTATTATGATACAAACTTAACTTTAGTTAAGCGTTTTTATTTTCAGGTACATAAGGAGCAACATTGGTTTCTAAGTGTGTAAGAGTTGGTGCAGTAAGGTGTACAAGAGGAATAATCGAAGTTAAATTCGGAGTTAAACTTAGTAAGTCTCGAATTTTAATGAGTCTCTCCCCCGCATCTTGTACTTCCGAAAAGTCATAATAAGGACTTTACTGCTCCCACTTACCTTAGAGATCTTAATGAATTCAGCATGCTTAAGATCTAACATTTGGAAGATACATAGATTTTAATAGAGAAAACAACCTAATGATGTTTATTGTCGTTTCTCTTAATGAGGATTACTTTAGTAAGAAATCTAAGTCCGCCCATATTTAGGCATCCACAAAACTTTGTTAGGAGTACGTTAAATGCTAAGGAGACAAGTTGTAATAGAGCGTTGTCCAGTGCAAGAGGTATAATTTGAGGATAGATCAAATTTTCGTTCCCCCCACCTCTGTAACTTTTGCAAGTATTAAGTAGGACATCTAATGCTCTCACTAATCTTTTAGGCCTCTTAGTATCTCCACATAATAAGTTTTAACGATGCGTGTGAACGAGAATATTTCATATATTTTATATTTGATTTTCCTTATTGTCCAGATTTCATAAGAAATTTTAAGGACATACTTAAAGGGAATCTTATTATGTATATATGAATTGATTTCTTTAATACTTTTGGTCTGTAGGAAACAGAATAGATACGATAGATATTTATCTAAGCTCCACTGATGTCAATTAGTTATGAATTATGATGGAAACCCATTTATTCCTTTTGCCATTTAATGTTTAGGGCGTTTAACACATGCTTTAAAGTCACTGAGAATGAGATTTGATAGCTAAGCCTCCTTTAGTGACCTGGTCATGATTTCTCATGAAACTTTGGTCTTAGTGGATGAATTGCATGGGTCTCATTTTCCTTTGTTAAATTCTCATTTTTCATGATAACAAAGTTGTGAAAACGTTATTGGATCATCTAGTTTTATTTCATAAGGTTTCTATTCAGATAATGACAACAAACAATATAAGAGTTTAACTTAATAGTGGCTTTGGTTTGGTCATTAAAATCTTGTAACTATCAAAAAATTGTAGCTTTTAGTATTGATACTAAATTCTGAGTAATCTCAAGAATATCGTAAGGTATCATAAAGCTTCAACACTAAGATTAGTTATTAATGGTTAATAGACCCTTAATTTAGCCACCAACTCTCATCTTAAGTATTTGTTGAATTATAGTAAGGAAACGTATAAAACTAGACTCAGCCATCATGTGTTAATTGGAATTCATTAGCATTTGTGGAGTTAAATATCCTTAATTAGGCACTACATATCTTAACCAGCCATTCTCCTTTCTTATGGGTAATCTTTTTGCTTATACCTATGCTTAATGACACAGTTTTGCTTAGTAAGACTTTCCCTTTGGAGAAACTTATAGTTGAAAGTAGTACTTGTATCTTGTTTCCAAACCTTATAATTATCCTCTCTATGGTAATTATTCTTCCTCTTTTAGGTTTAATGGTAGTAAGGTGAATAACATCAACTTTTCTAGTTTAATGCGTTCTTTTTCCTGTACGTAATTCGCTATCAACCCACTCATTTTACTTTGATATTTCTGAGTGTTATTAGTTGATTCATAATGCATCTAATCGTACTGATGGAAAAGTTATTATGCACTAGAAATTTATTGATTTTCATGTGTAACCCTTAGCTTTATGGGTCATGTTTATTCAATATTAAGTTGTATTCACATATCCCATTTAACCATAGAGTTAGACTTATTTATTTCATGCTTCTTAGGAATTCGTTATATTCTTTCATTCCATAGATAATACATTAGTCTTAGGAATTTTAGAATCATTAATAGCTCACCTGATAGGAATCAGTAAAAGGAGTTCTTAATTACCATAAGAGACATTTTTATTCCACTTATTATGCTCATGTGTTATTCTGTAATACTTTATCAGATTGAGCGTTGGAATGTCATGTCTTAAGAGGTAACTTAATAAGAACAAAATTTAAGCAAACTCTTCTTAGTTTTGTAATTAGAGTGGATTACTTAGTTGAGATAGTAATTTATAGAAGAATGTGAGATTAGTTTCAAGTTACGGGTATTGATGTAAAGCAGACTTATATTATGATCATTATATTAATGAAGGATCATTAATTGTGAGGATCAAATTCTGTAATGAAGACGTGATAATATAATAACACCAACATAAGCTACTTAAATAACATGCTCTAGCTTTGGCTATACGCTATTTATTTAAGTATTAAGTTGCTAACAGTGAATGTAACACATCACCTTTGGGCAGAAGTGAGACACTCAAAGTTCTAATGCAATACACTCAGTTCACCAACATAATCTATTACACATCACCTTTGGGCAGAAGTGAAACCTTATGGCACTTATGTGAACGAGCTACAATGCTTAACGAGATCTTTATAACGAACTAATGTGACACATCACCTTTGGGCAGAAGTGACACCTCAAAATGTTATTGCAAGTTAAGCAAGGCTTCATAATGTTTTGAATAAACTTGATACATTAGGTTTTATCAAAACTATAAATTTTATTAGAGATCCCGAAAACTAATGGGTTCTCGATGAACTAATGGGTTCTCGATAATCTTATGAGTTCCCGGAAAAATAATGAGTTCTCGAATTAATCTTATGAGTTCTCAAAAAATGTTATGAGTTCTCGGAAAAATAATGAGTTCTCGAATAAGTAATGAGTTCTCGAATGATTAACGAGTTCTCAAATAAGTAACGAGTTCTCGAATTAATCTTAAGAGTTTTCGGAAAAAATACTTATGTTCTCGAATGCTTTTCTTGTTCTCGGATGGCATTAGTAGTTCTCGGTTTTTTTTTTCGTAATGGTTCTCGATTCTGATATGCTTGTTCTCGAAAAATGATAGTTCTCGGAAAAATATAATGAGTTCTCGGATATAATTACGGTTTTCAAAAAAATAAAATTAAGAACCATAACCGAGAACTCCTTTATCGGGAACCTAATCGAAAACTGCAAAATTCGAGAACCTAATAGACCGAAAACTTCATCCGTAAACTATTTTATTAAAACTGATAGATCCGAGAACTTAATTCGTAAACCTTAAAACCGAAAACTTATTATTTAAGAACTAATAATACATAAATGTGGTTCGAAATTTTAGGGATTTACATAATATCTATTTCCAATTTTAAATGATGACTATCTCCAAAGATATCATAAGATTTCAAAATCTTTGACTTTATCATAATTGATTTCGAAAAAATTCCTTGGAGATAAAGTTATGTCCTAAATTATCGGAAACAAAATTTCAATCCAATTTTAAACCAAAATCATAATAATTTTAGGTTTTCTTATGATGTTCTTGAAGAACATCAACTGAAAAAAAAAAAACTTAAGCAATATATATATATATATATATATATATATATATATATATATTTTATCTCATGAATCCGTAGTTATCTCCGATTAAATTTATGGAGTGAATTCAATTTTAAGAAAAACATATACATTCATATAATAATATTGTTGCATCATGAATTAGTAGTGCGTAAATGTAAGTGCATCCATTACAAATCACATTCAAATTAAAAAATATATATGAATTTGTTATATGGGATAAGGATGTCGTAATGCCGTAATGCCGTAATCGTAACAACACTTATAATATTGGACAAAATCGATTCACCTCGTAACAACACTTATAATATTGGACAACATCGATTCACAAAAGCATAATATTTTATGGTGGTTTCAATGTATCCGAAAAATTCCACTAAAACCAATTTATACATTATCAAAGGAATTTTCGATTTGAAACCTGATAGGTTCATAAATCATAAACATGATAAACATGATTTGTTGACTATCAGAATCAAGTTTCATGATTAAATTAATATAATCAACATCGCTCTGATACCACATGTTGATTATATTAATAAGAACATAAGGTATAAACATAAGAATTAATCATGTGTACCTGATATGCTTAACCATTCAGGAACCTCAGTAATGGAAGATACCATCATCTTGATCGGGTTCCCTTTAGTGTGTACAGTAATGATGGCTAATGATCACATGGTGATCGTTTGAGAGGGAGAGGTAGGCGGCGGCTTTAGGGTTATGGTGTTATGTCATTATATCTCAACATCAACCTCTATCCCTCTATTTATACACACAGGGGACACCCTAATAAGGCTCATCTAATGACAAGTCCGTCCATCAAAGTCATGTCTATTATTGGGCTTAGGATAATATTAATAATTGATCATCATTATATAAATGATTATAATGGCTATCGATAAATATACAAACGTCACGTATATTTATTCCAACATATGTGTTATATTATCTGCATATAACACACTTATAAATTAAAAAAAAAAAAAAAAGCTTATGGATATATAGAGACAACAAACCTTTTATTAACCGTTCATATAGTTTTATAAATTTTACTTCTTAACATACAAATGGGTGGATAATATACTTATACAGCACTTGCATATGTGTAAGTTGAATAAACAAAATCCTTCATATTATTTAATTTTAATTTTAGGTTAGATGAATAAAAGTTGTATTTTCATGATTGTTTATATATTGATAAAAATTTTAAAATTGAAATATTAATTGTGTATCTTATCACTGTTCTTTTATTAATTTGGTTTCCAAATTAAATATTCCGTGTGTGTATATATATGTGTGTATGTAGTGAGTAGATTCCCTTATGAAACTAAAACTAAGTTACATGTTATGTATATATATAACCTACATAGGTGTAGATAACGGATTAAAAAAACCTATGATAATTAGCTTACTGGTTTTTTATTGTACATAACATATAACATATATATGTGTATCATATAATATTTGGATGAACCATATACATTATATGAAAAGAGATTATTAATATTTGGTCCGATAGGAACATTATTTAATGTGAGTTGCAATAACGTAACGGATATTATCATTCCAACAACAACCGAAATGATGTAACATGTCAATACAAATAAAATACTGTATCTATTACACGCAATATATACATATATAACGCGTTATGTGCTGAGAAACAACTATTGTACATCATGAAATATAAGTGCACGTGTGGAGAGAGAAGTGCAGGAGGACAAAGGTGACGGCTGTATTTAGAAAGAGAGAATGGGGAACTCCAAATTCCCCGTGAGGAGTCTTTGGAATCATCCAAAACCAATGGCTACAATTTACTATTCTTTCTTTTCCTCCACAACCTAGGTTTTTTTCATTCTAATTGTCTTTATATATCATGATATATAGCTAGGATTGAATAACAACATAATATAGCTAGCAAATATTAATGTTGAATCATAGAAGTACAGAACATATATGAAGTTCTACTCAAATCAAGTGTCACATGAGAAGGGATTGATGAGGTGTAGCATTCTTTGGCTTCTGGTTGATCATTGTTTACCTTAACAACTCCCTAGGGTGTAGGTAACATAATATATTGATGGTATGTCAAAGGGACTGCCTTCATATCATGTATCCATGACCTCCTTAAAATGACATTATAACAAGATAAAGAATCTATGACACAAAATCGTTATATTGAGTTTACCCCTTTGACATATATTGGTAGTTTGATCTCTCCAACTATGCTCATGGATACCCCACTAAAACCTACCAGGATAGACAATTTGGATTATATTTATTGAGCTTCCTCCGTCCACTGATATCATGCGAACAAAGTGATTAGCAATGTACAAAGTGATTACCAGACCATCATGGTGTGGATCCAGGAAGTATTCCCGGTCATCCTCTTCAAAACTGATCAACCTGACATTTGTAAGCATCGTAGTCTTTGTGGACTTCTCTCCTTTCTCTGATTTGGTCTCCCTAGCATGCCTCTTGGCAGCCGAGTAGGATGTCCCACATATATCTGATCCCCTAGATATAAAGTTCACAATGCCTGCACCCCGAGGAGGGGAAGCTGCTCTCTCCGGGATAATAGTGTCATCTTGAGTTTTGGCTTTCTTCTTACCTAGCAATTCTTTGAGATGTCCCTTTCTAAGGAGATAGGGAATCTCCTTTCGCAAGGCAATGTAATCTTCAATCGTATAGCCAAATTCCACATTGAATGCATAACATTTGGATTTATCTTTCCATGCTGCTTTATCATTCTTCCTTGGCCATCTTGTTTTTTCTCTAAGATCCTTCATACCATGCATAAGACCTGTTACATCCATAGAGAAACAATAGTCTGATAATTTAAGAAAATCCTCATCATCATTATCCTCAACCATATGAACCTTTTTGTTATCAGGTTTAGAATAAGGTTTAGATTTATATGGTTCATATGTGGGTGTGGACTTCCGATTCAGATTGTTATATCTTAAGGATGCTTCTATCCACTCTTGAACCTTTTTGGCATCCTCAGGACGGATGAATCTTAGAGCCTTGTTCTTTACTTCGTCCAGGTTCCTACAAGAGTTCATCACCAATTCTTGGTAGAATGGTGAATCTTTCTGTAGTCACATCTTGAAGGCTTGAACTGCAGTTGTGACATCCAGGTTCGGTATGTCAAGTGATTCCTTTCCAAACTTTGTGATGTATTCCCGGAGTGATTCACCTGGTGTTTGTGTTACCCTGTACAGATCACTTGTCAAACATTTAAAGGTTCGACTACAAGAGAATGGATTGTTAAACATGTTAATTAAATGAGCAAATGAAGTGATAGAGTAAAGGGAAACACTTAGCAACCATTTCAGAGTTGGACCAATAAGAGTGGACGCAAAACCTTTACACAAACAAGCTTCCTTCAAATGAGTTGGGATGAGATTTATCACCATCCTCTCTCTATATTGGGCCACGTGCTCCTCAAGATCTGTGGATCCATCATATAGCTTCATGCTCGGTGTTTGAAATCTCTTAGGGATTTCAGCATCACATATGGGAGGTGCAAATCGGGATATCCTGTGATAGGCTGAGGATACTTCAGAAATAGGCTGTACTATCCCAGGTACACTCGCTACCATGTCTCTTAACTTCTGGAGTTCCTTAGCCAACTAAGGGCTGATACCTGCATCATGCATAGAATCAAAATGATTAGTAGCAAAAGTGTTGGCGTTCACATTGTTACCAGTGTTATATCCTCAGGATGGTTCTGCTATATATCCTGGTTCTCTAGGTGTTGTCATCATCACTGCTGGGGTTGCTTTAGGGATGATAATCTTGGATTGCATAGGAAGAAAGTCTTCATAATGGCTGTCCCTAGCAGTAATTGAGTTGAAGTCCAACACTCTAGGATTTAAGGGTGTCACCACATCCTCCACTAGACTCTTTAAGGATGTCTTGATAGATTGGATCTCCTTCATCAAGATCTGGTTGGTCTCCTATTGCCTCTTCATGTCACACCCCGCCAAGGCAGAAACGCGAGGTGCAACTTCAAATGATTTCCAAGCACAAAGGTCACACGAGCATTAATTAAAATAAGCGGGAACTTTCATTAAACAACCAAATTTGTCCAACATAACGTTAATTGTTTAAAATTAAAACCATTATATGTAAATGTCTAGAGTTAAAACAACAACACAACGGTCCAAAAGAAGGTATCCCACAAATGCTCGCACGCGACCCCTGCAAGTTCCACTATCCATGCTAATTTCCTGAAAAACATATAGATCAACACAAAGTTGGTGAGTTCACGGGTTTTCTATATGGTGGTCATGTAATCCAAAACCAACTAAATCATTGCCTAGCTAGGGCAATAATCAATATGTGATCTGACGTGAGCCCATAACAAAACCTTGACATGTTGTGCCTCGCCAATTGTACACTAAAGATAATGAATAATGTGAAATACAAGCACTCTTTTGATATCTGTCATCCGGTCAGAGCGATTGACCAAGAGTGGGGGTGTCAACCCAATAGATCTATCCCCGTGTTTCATGGCTAAGTCCATAGCTAATGGTTATGGTATGATGTATGTGTTGGATCAGTTCATCACTTGTAAACAGATTCTTATCAAGAACACTTGCTAGGATTTATCAAAGTGTTTAGCACAGCGGAATAAGTATAAGTGTTCTAAGTTAAGATTTCACTTTTAACAGGAGTTATTACTCCCCCTCAGTTAATGCACTAAAGTAGTAAATGAGAATCAAAGCAATGAGTAAATAAAATAGTAAAAGCTATGAATGATTCTCAATATATCTATATGAAATGTTACTGCAAAAGATTGTCTAAAACAGAGGGGATAATCTTATCTATTTATAGACCAAAGAGTACGAACATTGGAAGTATACAAATGATTATAATCATACTACAACAGGTTGTAGTATTTGCAACTTGTTCATAAACTAACATATAACAATATAAAACAAAACTGTTGAGGATCAAGGGCGGTGGGAAGCTTCTAAGGAAGTGCTGATGAGTGACAAACTTCTGATGAGTAAACTTCAGTAGTTTGTCTTTAGGAGTTGTTCTTTAGATGTCTGTCTGGTTCATCTTCAGAATTTCTGATTCTTTAATCTTCAGGACTTTGTTATTAGATTCTTCAGAACTTCGTAATCTTCTACTTCAGCAGCTTAATACAAAATAACAAGAGGATGTAAGACTAAGGTTTATATTGGCTTGTCAATCCTCTCTGACCCTACAATCTCCCCTGGATTGATGAAGCCAAAACCTTTGTCTATCTTTATTTATAAGATCCTCCTTTTGTTGATTCAAGAATTCTCCAAATTTCCTTGATTATCTGAAATTTGAGTTCTCTGAGCTCTGGTTCTGTAAATAGTCCTAAATCTGGTAAAGTGTTCTGAATGGCTAGAAAATCTTCATTTGATAGTTTCTCCAATTCAGATGTGTAGTGAAGGACTTTTGATGTGCAGTCTTTTCTTTCCAAAACCATGGAATTGGACTTGTAGGTGAAGTACCATTTGACAATTGGAGATTTGGAACTAAAGAAGTTGTTTTTGTATGGTACTATTTGCAGGTTTGAATATAGGTCTGATGTTGGTGGTTTTTCTTTTTCAGATGTCATCAGATTGGATCTCCTTCTTCATTCAACAAGTACAGTACTAGGTGTATCACTAGAGATGGGAAGGTGATGTTCAGTGATTACCTTGGTTTGTTTTTTACCTGTGATGGTCTGCTTCAGTTGATATGCAAACGTTGCAGGATCCCTATCTTGTGTTAATAGAGGCTTTTCATCAACTGTGAAATCATCTTCAACAATGGTGTTCTTTTCAATCCGCACCATCTTGAAGTCTGTTTTGATTTGTTCCGCTTACTTCTTCTTGGTAGCATGCTTTGTTGCAGAAGTTTTGAACTTCTCTGGATTTGCAAGTCTTTCATCCTTAAACTTCTTATAAGTCTCATAAAGTGCATCTTCTTTCCATCTGCACACTTGATGTTTTGAACCATAGTTGTTCTCTACCAATTATTGTATGATTTGGGCTCTCTTCATTTTCCTTTCTTTTTTTGTGGCTAGCCTGTCAAATACAGGTTGTGCCTGGTGAGTAAGTTCCTCAGTTGAGAGTCCCTTAAGTGAGTATTTTCTTGTTGTCTTGTTGTGTTTGCTGATATAGTTCATCAGCTGTTGCCTTTTGTCTTCCTCAGCAGCAAGGAGTTTTTGCTCAGCAATTCTTTCTTGTTCTTCTAACTCACCTAGCTTCTTTGTGTAAGCTATTAATTTGTCATCAAAGCTTATGTCATCCCTTGCTTCAAAGTTGTTTCAGATTTCATCTTCCATGGCCTTCTTCTTTGCTTCTTTTGAACTTTCCTCCATTTGTTCTTTTGAAAATGATGTGGGAGTAGGGTTCAAAACAGTTTTAGGAGTGGGAAAAGGCTTTGGAATATCAGCTGGAGTTGATTCTGTTGCTTTAGAAGGTTGTTCTGGTTTAGTGCAGGAAGTATCAACTACTGAAGTGTTTGTCTGAGCATCAACTACTGGAGGATTGTCTTCAGTACTTTTGGATTTGTCTTCAACAGTTTCTTCATTATTGCCTTGGGATGACTTTTCAACTTTCTCTCTAAGGAGTCTTTCTTGTTTTTCTTGCCAGTCATGTCTTTCTTTCAAAGCAATTTTTTGTCTTCTTTTGACTGTCTGTTTTTTGGGCATCCTTGAGTTGTTGTGCTTCTCTGGCCTTTTTAGAGGTTTCAAGAGACACAACATGTGGTTCCTTTAACATCTCCCCCTTTTTGGCTTCATCCACTTCTGGAAACCAAGGAGGTGGAAGTGTTATACCGGATAAGTGAGCTAGTTGTCTTTTGATGTCTTGCATTTTTCTTGACAACTCACCAAGCTTGTGATCTATGGCATTGTTTATCATCTGTATCTGAGTTTTGTTCTTTAACTCCATAGCAGTCATGAAGGTTTTGAGATGAGCAGGTATAAGCTGGTGTACCATATGGTATAGGGGACCACCTAGGCTGCATAGTTGGTTCAATTCTATACTTGATGACCCAGAGAATTGGGTAGGCTTTGTTGTGGAGGGTGTGTTTTTGGGTGATCCTCAGTATGAACTGGGGATGCCACTTTAGGGGAATTGGGTTTCAAGTGGTCTTTAACCTCATCTTATGTGACTGTCTCTTTGAGTATAGATATATTAGATTCAGGACCTTCACAGTCAACCGTCAATTCTTTTTGTGGAGATTTTGAAACATCATCCAAATTAATGGAATCATCTGAATCCCTGGTAACATCCTCAATGAGTATGTCATCAGTTATGCCATGAGTTAGGCCCAACCTAGTTGTCTCATGAACTTCTTTTTCTTGGTACTAAGGTTTTCCTACTTCAGACAAAATGCCTTAATCAGTAGTTGCCACATTTAAGGTCTTAGTTATGGTACTACTATCCTCAAATCCATCACTGAATGGTATAGGAGTAGTAGCAGCCTCAAATATACCGAAAGACTCTAAATTTGGGGTTAGGGTCCTTGGTTCCTCCTCGTCTCTTTAGTTAGAGCTGATAACATTCTCATCAATGTCCATATCTGTGTTTTGATCCCCTGAATTATGTGGTGATTGGGGATTGACATTTTTAGATGGATTGTTCTCTTTTAGCTCGGAGAGAATATTAGCTATCTCAGCTGCTGTGTGAGATGTTTCTTGTTCAGCAGTTATGGGTTCAGTAGTTTGATTTGGTTCAGTTGTTTCAAAAGAAGGGTCAGTGGTTATTGTCTTTTTAAGCTTCTTTCTAGCAAACCGAATGGATATGGGTGCTTTTGGTGGTGTTTAAGATGGATGAGACTGAGAGGAAGTTTCAGTCACATCTTTTAAAAGTGCAAATTGCACATCAACAGTTTCAGGCATCTCATCTTCCTGAATTGCTTTTCTTTTTGGGTTGGTGGGTTTGGATTTTTGTTTCTTGGGTTGTTTAGGATTTTAGGAATGGATTTTGAAGATGGTGGTTCCTTGGAGACTGTGGCTTGTTCCCCATGGTCATCCTCTGGCAAAAGTGCCTATTTATTATTCCTTGAGTATGCTTGTGAGGTTGGTAGGTTTAAAATTGTTGTTTTACCCATAAGCACCTCATCTCCAAGTTCTTTAATTATGCATTGCATGATGAACATTGGATACAACAAAAATTTATTTTTCTCGTTTTGGTGATGAAACACCAACTCATTGAAAAAGTATGAAGATGCCCTGTATTTAGTCTCATTCACAATGGAATGGAAAATTGGTTGCAAAGTTAAGGGCATCTGATCAGACGATCCAGTCTTTGGACTTAAACACATGATGATATAGTGAAACAAAAGTTTATATTTTGGATAAAAATATTTCTTGTAAATAGTAGCATGTGATAAAGAACCTTGGTAACCACTCTCAGTTATGGTTGATTGGATTGTTCCACTGGGAATTTGATCAGGCGCTTCAGCATCATCAAGACCTAGTCTATTTCCCAGGGTTGCATGTGTAATTGTCATTTCTTTCCCTTTGATCCTCGTCTTCAGGGAAGTGACTTTACCATCTTCGGTAACAATCTCAGCGTTTGCCCAGAACTCATTGAGAGTGTCAGTATGGATTGGTGGGTCAATGGTGAACACCGTGTAATATTGAGATTTTACAACCAAATCAATGATTTCATTGTATTGGGACCAGGCTTCATCCTTTTTGAAGTAGCCTCTTTAATTGTGTTCCTGTTTAAGAACTAGAGCCATTTGTGTTTGATAAAACAGTTGTAGGTTTCAGAGAGGGTTTGAGAGAGGGAAGTTTTGTTTTTGAAACGATAATAATGAAAAGAGGGGTTTGAGAAGTTTAATAACCGTTCTAGGTCAAACTTCTGAAAATAGGAAAAGACATATTTGCCCTTTTTGTCTAAAACATCTAATGAACAAGTGTTCATCAGTACTTTCCTATGTTGTTCTTCAGCAGTTTTGAACAACTGGTGAGATTTGTTTGATAATACTCAAAATTAACTTCTAGTGATTTTATTATCATCAGCAGTTTCTCTTTTTAGAAATTTTCCCATACAGATGTTTTTATACATCAACACTTTCTCTCATTATGATAAACAGAAGTTTTGTGATATGAGTAACAAAAATAAGTGAAATTGAAATTTGTGCAGAATAATGAAAATACTTACAAAAATTAATCCAAATTTAGCATCCCAAGCATGAGTACTAACTTCTGAAAGGTTGTTGTGTCAAGAGTTTTTGTGAAAATGTCAGCAATTTGATTTGTTGCTGACACATATTTGACCTCAATTTTTTTTTCATAGCAATCTCTAATGAAATGATACCTGATTTCAATATGTTTTGTCTTTGAAAACTGAACAGGATTTTGAATGATGCTAACGGCTGAGGTACTGTTTAGTAACAATGGTGTCTTGGTTTCTTTGATTCCATAATCAAGCAATTGATTTTGAAGCCATTGTATCTGTGAAGTGTAGCTGCAAGCTGCAATATACTCTGCTTCAGCAGTAGATGTTTCCACAGATGTTTGCTTCTTTGATTGCCACGACACTAGACAGTTTCCAATAAATTGACACCCACCAGATGTTGATTTTCTTGACATTTTACACCCTGCGTAGTCACTATCTGAACAGGCTATCAATTTGGTACTGCTGATAGCAGGATACCAAATTCCTAGGTTAGGAGTTTCTTTCAGATATCTAAAAATTCTTTTGACTGCCATAAGGTGTGATTCCCTAGGATCTGATTGATATCTAGCACAACCACATGTTGAAAACATAATATCTGGTCTAGAAGCAGTTAAGTAAATTAGGGAACCTATCATACATCTATAGGTGGTTTGATCAACTTGTTTTCCTTGATCATCTGGTTCAACTTTTGTGGTTGGACTCATGGGGGTGGAACATGATTTACAGTCTTGTAAAGAAAATTTATTCAATAATTCTTTAACATATTTAGATTAATGTATAAAAGTTCCATTTGCTTGTTGTTTGATCTGCAGTCCTAAAAAGTATTGCAGTTCTCCCATGGTACTCATCTCAAATTTAGATTGCATGAGTTTCTTGAATTTTTCACACAGTTTTGTATTAGTTGAACCAAAAATGATATCATCAACATAAATTTGAACAAGAAGGATGTAAATTCCAACATGCTTAATGAAAAGAGTTTTATCAATGGAACCTCTTGTGAAGTGATTTTTGAGTAAAAATATTGAAAGTGTATCATACCAAGCGCTGGGAGCTTGTTTTAGCCCATATAGAGCCTTGTCAAGTTTGTACACCCAATTAGGATGAGCAATCCTTAAACCCAGGTGGCTGACAAACATACACTTCCTCTTTTATTTTGCCATATAAAAATGCACTCTTTACATCCATTTGAATAACCTGATGGCTTCAAGCCTTGCAACTGGAGCAAAAGTTTCATCATAGTCAATTCCTTCTTCTTGTGAGAAACCTTGAACCACCAGTCTTGCCTTGTTCTTGATGATTAAACCAGACTCAACCTATCTTGTGTCAATTGGTAGCTTGTTAGGAGATAGGGGACAAATTTCCTAGACCTGTTGCTTCTTGAATTGCAGCAACTCATCTTGCATAGCTTCAACCCAATTGTTATCTTTAAGGGCTTCCTGGTATTTCTTTGGTTCCAACTGTGAAAGAAATGCATAAAAGAAGCAAAAGTTGGAGAGCTGGTTTCTTGTAACTACCCCTGCAGCAATGTCACCCATGATCTGTTCTAATGGATGATCTATGTGTTTTATCAATTGAAGCCCATAGGAGTGGACTCTTGAGCTTCTTCAAACAAACTATTGAGGTTGATGATGTCTGATTCAGCTGTTTGTATATCTTCAGAAGTTTTGGGAACTGAATCAGAAGATTGTGGTTTTTAAGCAGTTGTTTGGTCTATAAAATCAAAAGTTTGTAAAACTTCTGTTGGTTTAGGAGTTGATTTGACTGTATTGGGAGTCCATGATGGAGGACCATCATCAAACCCATGATCACCATAATAAGTGGGTTTAGATGAATTAATAACAGTCTTCTCAGGCCCGAAACTAAAATTGTCAAGATCAAAGAGTTCAGCAGGATGTGCTGGAATGAGAGTGTGTTTTGAGTCATTGAACTTTACATTCAGTGTTTCTTCAACTATCTTGGTTCTTGAATTGAAAACCTTGTAGGCTTTTCTTGTCGAAGAGTAACCAAGAAAATAACCTGAATCAACTTGCGGCAAATTTTGAAATAGAGTCTTTGATATTCAGAATAAAGCTTTGACATCCAAAAGCCCTAAAGAAGGAGATCAAGGGCTTAATGCTATGAAGAATTTCTTAAGCAGTTTTGGAATGTCTTTTGTTGACAAGGACTCTATTTTGAACATAACAAGCCGTGTTGACTGCTTCATCCCAAAAATAAAGAGGTAGGCTTGAATCAGCTAACATTGTTCTTCCTGCTTCAATTAATGTTCTATTCTTCCTTTCTACCACACCATTTTGTTCAGGAGTTCTAGGAATGCTAAACTATCTAACAATCCCTTTAGACAGGCAGAATTCATCCAGAGTTTTATTCCTAAACTCTGTCCCATTGTCACTTCTGATGACTTTGACAGAGAGAGAATATTGTTTCTCTACTTGTAGAATGAAGAATTTAATAATAACAGCTACCTCATCCTTGGAGAATAAGAAGAAGACCCATGTAAATCTTGAGTATTCATCAATGATGACCAAGCAGTATGTCTTCTTACCAAGGCTCATGATTTTAACTGGCCCAAATAAGTCCATATGGAGTAGTTGAACACATGCAGTTGCTTTTTATTCTTCAATAGACTTATACGAGGACTTATGCTGCTTACCCTTAAGACAGGAAACACAATGTTCTTTACACTGATATTCCTTCAAGGGTAGACCTCTGACCAAGCCAAATTTAGTGAATTTATTTATGTTTTTAAAGTTCACATGGCCAAGTCTCCTATGCCAAAGGTCTGTTTCTGAAGTTGATGCTTTTGAGAAGAAACAGGCAGTGTTGTTCAATACCTTGTCCTTTCCAATGTCCACTGTATAGACATTGCCACATCTTTTGGCAATTAACAAGGTATGATCTTCTATGATCTTCTCTATCAACTTCTGCCTTCTGGTGATATGATCTTGCATGTTGTTTTGGTGAAGAAGGAAGAATATCCCTTGTCACACATTTGGGAGACACTTAGCAAGTTGAATTCCAAGTTTTCAACCAAATTGACCTTGTCAAATTGCATTTTTCCAGAGGATACATTGCCACATCCTAGCACATATCCTTTGGCATTGTTCCCAAAGGACAAAGATCCCTCTCCTTGACTCATAAAATTATTGATCAGGTACCTGCATCCTGTCATATGCATTGAGCCTCCACTATCAACATACCAAATGCTGTTTAGACCTCTTGAGACCCTCTGCATAAAGAAGTAGATTAGTTAGTTTTAGGAACCTAAGCCATTTTGGCTTTGGGTTTACTCTTGGGAACAGGAAATCCAGTTTGTTGTGGACCATTTTTAGAAATCCATGTCATGTTAGCCACGGACTTGCTTTTTAGCTAAATGGTAGTCTTTTAGAGGCTCACCATCAACTTTGGTCATCAGTAGTTTGACCATATTCATGAGATTTTTAACCTCAGCAGTTTGTGAAGCTGCTGATGATTTGGGTCTCACTACTGAAGAATTTTGAGAAAAAGGATTTAGTTGAGATTTAGTCTTATTATGAGAAAAGGTGTTACATGGTTGTTGTTTGTTAGGATAGAAAGTACTTTCAAAATCTTGTTTGATTTGTTTTCCCACAACCAGTTGTAAGATCTTCTTATTGTACTAATTTCTATATCTGCAAAATTCTGTTATGTGGTTAAACAGACCACATATTTCACATTATTTTGCCTTTCCTTTTAAATTCTTAGGAGTTTTGGAAGGCAAAGTACTGACAGTATCAGGATTTTGATTTAGGTCATCAACTGTTTTCAGGGTCTCAACTCCTGATGTAGATGAAACTACTGATGGCTTAATTTCAGTTGAATTTACTTCTGTAGGACTTTCTTTTCCACTTTTAAGAAAGTTTTGATGAAAAGATGTGCAGACTTTCATATCAGAAGTTTGAACTATTTTATTCCCATTATCAGTAGTTTTGGGAGTAAAATCAGTTGGTGATTCTGTGTGATTGTACCCTATGCGAAACTTAACATTTGATGCAGTTTGTTTGTTAAGCAACATTTGGTAACCTCTACACGACTCCACCCAATTTTTACAGTCAACCTTGATATCAGCAAGCTCTTTTCTGACATTTCCTAGGTTTTATATCATGATTTTTATCTGTGCTTTGGTTTCAATAGCATTATTAGTCAATTTAGAAATTTCTTTTGTTTTTGAAGCAAGTTTTCTTTCTAAATTACATTTCATTTGAGTGTATTTTCTTTCAGAGTCATTGGCATTGCCCTGTAGATGCACATTGGTCTCTCTTATTAAAGCAAATGATTCTTTGCATGATTTTGAGCAAAGTTATAAAAGAGACTCTTCTGATACCTGTGATAAGGCAGCATTAGATGAGCATCCCTCAAAAGCCATTAAGGCAAAGTTCTTTCTGCCATTAACAGTTTCTCCCCAATTGATGTCAAATAATTTGTTGTCTGCATCAGAACTGCATTCTGTTCTGTCATATGGAAGGCTGCTCCAATCAACATACCCTAAAGTGAATAGGCTTTGTTGAGAAGGTTGTTGAGTTTGTGGAGGTTGAGCAGCAGGACTGGAAGGCATTTGTTGTTGGCTCTGTTGTTGAATGGGAATCTATACATATTGTATTTGAGGCACATATTGAATTTGTGGAGCTTGTGCCTGTACAAAATGAGCACTTCCTTGAGTCCCTATATTTCTATTATAACAGGGTTTAGTTTGGTTTCCAGACTGTGGTTGGTTATAGCTAGAGCTTCTACACTCTCTAGCAAAGTGTCCCAACTTCTAACACTTGTGACATCTCAGTTTTGATTTGTCAAAACCAACTTTTGTTGAACTGTTCATTCCTGGAAAATTTTCTCCCTGACCTTTTGTAAAATTTGTTAGTTTTAATACTTAACATGGCCAGTTGATGCAGTATGTCCATTTCTTCTAAGTCATCTCTACTGAAATTTGTTAAATCATCCACAATAAAACACATGTTATTAGTAGTTTGACTATTTTCTTCATTGTCATAACCTGGATATGACCTGTCTGATGAGATCCCAACAGTTATGTCAATGTGATCAAAAGATCCAAAATCAATCAAACAAGTTGGCGAGTCTTGTCCTAAAAGTGTTGTACTACCTGGAATATAGTCATCAGCAGTTTTACCAGAATTTTGTAACTTTTTCTTTTGATTGATTTCTCTTTCGAAAGTGAGTAATCTCCCATGTAATTTTGTGAGTGAGAGAGAATCAAAATCTGGTCCAGATCTGATGACTATAGAATAAGTTTTCGATTTTTTCTCGTAAAGACCTTAAAATTCTATGCAACATAGATGAGTTTGTGTAGGTTTGACCATTTAATTTTAACTCAGATATTAAAGAAGAAAATCTTTAAAACTGTTGTGTCAAAGTTTCTCCATTAATATGAGTAAAAGTTTCATATTGTTGAGCAAGAATTTCTCTAGTGTTGGCAATCACCTCATCAGTTCCTCCAAACGGTTCTTTCATTTGGGATAGCCTTCCATATGACAGAACAGAATGCAGGGTAGCCATTGCCAACATAGAGAATACCTTAGCATCTAGCTCAAGTTTTAGGAAATCTTCTTCAGCATAGTCTTTTGGTTCTTTTGTTCTTTCAACTTTAGTTTCTGGATATGTTATTAGTGGTTTACAGGGTCCATACATGACAGACTTCCAACATCCAGTATTTTGTTGAGATAAAGTATATGCCATCCTCCATTGCCAGATATTATATTCATTTCTGACTAGCATAGGAGGCTTATTGGCAGATCCAATATTATGAGGATCCATTTTTAAGAAATTTGATTGATCAATGGTTTCTTAATGTGATGGAAAAAGAAAAGTGAATTTGTATCCTTTATTGAATATCAATAAGAGCCTGTGTCTAATTCTCAATTTGTCAGATTGATATTTGATCAGATGAACCAGTGCTCTGATACCAATTGTTGGATCAGTTCCTCACTTGTAAATAGATTCTTATCAAGAAAACTTGCTAGGATTTATCAAAGTGTGTAGCACAGCGGAATAAGTATAAGTGTTCTAAGTTAGGATTTCACTTTTAACAGGAGTTATTACTCCCCCTCAGTTAATGCACTAAAGTAGTAAATGATAATCAAAGCAATGAGTAAATAAAATAGTAAAAGCTATGAATGATTCTCAATATATCTATATGAAATGTTACTGCAAAAGATTATCAAAAATAGAGGGGATAAACCCATCTATTTATAGACTAAAGAGTACGAACATTGGAAGTATTCAAATGATTATAATAATACTACAACAGGCTGTAGTATTTGCAACTTGTTCATAAACTAACATATAACAATATAAAACAAAGTTGCTGAGGATCAAGGGCGGTAGGAAGCTTCTAAGGAAGTGTTGATGAGTGACAAACTTCTGATGAGTAAACTTCAGTAGTTTATCTTCAGGAGTTGTTCTTCAGATGTCTGTCTGGTTCATCTTCAGAACTTCTGATTCTTTACTCTTCAGGACTTTGTTATTAGCTTCTTCAAAACTTCGCAATCTTCTACTTCGGCAGCTTAATACAAATAACAAGAGGATGTAAGACTAAGGTTTATACTGGCTTGTCAATCCTCTTAGACCCTACAATGGTATGATGTATGACACGAGGGCTTAATAGATCCTGAACCTTAATGTGTCATCTTCACATAATAGTCATGTTTGTAACTGAAAACTGTAAGCATGTTTTTCCCCGGAAAGAAATGTAAAAACAGTAAAAAGGGGCCATGAAATACTCACTTGGTAACTGTATGCTAGACTGAATTGAATCTGATGCGGTGTATCTGGTCTGGGATGCCCTAAGTTCATTTAGAGGCAACCTTAAATCTATGTTTTGGTTCTAATTACCATGCAATTGTTCACCCGACTGGGACACCTATGGACTAGAGGCTTTTGTACCACTATCCACGTGTGCCACACACTGTATGTGTCAGAAAATGTTTATTTTGTTGTTAAGGTGACTATAGTTAGTCTATTTTTGGTAAAAACAAGTGTCCTGACTTACTTAATGTTACCGAGTGTTACTTATGTCTCGGTTATGTAAGTCTGGGTGGGATATGGACATATCTTTCAACAATTTTGTATAAAAATAACATACTTAGGTATTTTGTCCTTGGATATACACACATGTTAGTATATATCATTGGTTTCCAAGAAAACTCTTGTGTTAAGCTTGTAAACACATGTTTTTAAGGCCTTTAACACATGTTTATAAAACAAGTCATGGTATACTTTATAAAACTAACCAAGTTTGGTCTATCTTGGGCCGGCCTCCGCCCTATACACTCACACATACATTCGCATGTATGCGTAGGTGTACGCATATGTACATATTTGTGTCTTAAGGTGTATGTAATCGTGTACATGTGTGTGTATCTATAAGTGAAACCATTAAATCTTTAACATAAAACTTTTATTGTTTAACTTAGTTTAACTTGAAACTAGTTGTCTCATGGTGTGTGCGAGTGTGTGTCCTCGGGTGAACCTCTCCATCATCAAGTATTTACATAAATAAGGGAAAACAGTTCAGATGCTATACCTCACGCCTGTATAGCCGAAAATATCAAAGAAAATAAGCTAATATCCCCACAATGCAACTCCTAGATGCTTGTTAATGAATTGGAACTCCTATATGATGATGGTGTGCGATCGGCTAAGGCTCTTGGGAGGTGTTTTCTCTCGGCTGATTATTATCAAGGGAAAGAAAAGAGTATTCAAGTGTTAGAGTGTATCATGGAGTTGTGGTGTGATCCTGATGTGTTCAAGTGCCTCTATTTATATCCGAGAATGTGGAAGGTCAAAGGCTCACTTTCTTGGAGTGCAAGGGTGGAAGGATTGCTAGGTGAAACTAGTTGACTTGAGGCTTTGTTTGGTTATGTAGGGGGTGTTTCGGCCGAAAAACTCATGGGGAAGGGGCAACACATTTTTGGCAAGGTTGACAAGGTATACTAGCTCATGTGTTTTATGTTTTGCCATAATAATATAAGGGTTTGACTAGTGTTTTTTTTTTTCTTATGTATGGGGTCTTGTGGACCAAAAATTTATGGGAAAAGGAAGAGGTTTCATGGCAAGTCAACTTAGCTTGGAGGTGGTGAGGGTATTGTGTTGGTTCCATGTTTGTATAAGGTTCAAGGGAGGATAAGAATGGTGACTTGTATGTGAGTGTATGTGTGTCATGTGTTTATATATATATATATATATATATATATATATATATATATATATATATATATGCGTGTGAAATGTGTGTGTGTGTATAAGATAGATTAGTGGTGAATCCAAAGCAACACATTTGACTTCCTTGGGAACATGTGAGCCGAAAGATGGACCTAGGGGATGGACATGGGAGGTTTTTGGAAGTCAAACATCATGGAGGTTAGTGATCATAAAGAGGTTTGCCAAATTGGGAAGGATTCTTGATGTTTGTGATCACTTCATGAGTGTTGGAGGAGGGTTGGGCTTCGGCCGATCATGGGGAAGGAAAAAAGAATAGTTTGGGGTGTTCCAACTTGGAGAGATTATGTGCATAGTGTCAATAATGCCATATTAGTGTAACACATTAGGAATGAGGGATTATAGTGAGTGTGGAAGAAACATATGCGCTTGTGTGTGTGTATGCGATCGTGTATGTATATATGCATGGGGTATATGTCATTTTCCAAGCTTGTGTTGATGTTTGTGTGTATATGTTGTCGTATGTATGTATGTGTGGGTGATCATACATTTGTTTGATTCCAATACTAACACTAGTCTTTGTGGATAAAATTTTAAGGTTACATGTGAACGCATTGCTCGTATGTGTACTAGTTTTCATAGAATGGGCGTCGGTAACCTCATGTTAATAAACATTGTTTGTTTTTGTTCTTGTCGAGGAAACAATTTGAAATCGTATGTTCAATTGCATGGATGTCTCACCACTAGGGTTTTGCATGGGTTATCTGTATTCTAGCAAGATTTATTAGACTAACTAAGGCCTTGGACTAACTCGTGTGTCTACTGTTAGACTACCCATCTCGGGAGTGACTCCTTGGAACCCCGTATAGCCCAACTATGATGAAAATGATGACATGTAATGCTATGCACACTGTATACATGTAGCTAAGTGTACGGATATGACTTGTGATTTTAACGGGTGTCATATTCTCTCCTGTTAGAAGGATTTCATCCGCGAAATTTCGGTGTTGGTCATCTGAACCAGTGGTCTCCTAAAAGAGATGCGGACACTTGCGTTTTTTCTGATCCTCACGCTCCCACGTGAATTCGGGTCCGCGCTTGGAATTCCAATGTACTTTGACTAACTTGACCTGACTGCGGCGAAGTTTCTGTACCTTCCAATCTGTAATCTCGAGTGGCTCCTCTTTGAAATGAAGTTCTTTGTCAATGTGGATTTCCTCTGGAGGGATAAACAATGATTCATCAGCAAGACACTTCTTAAGGTTCAAGACATGAAACGTGTCATGTACACCACTTAGTTCTTGGGGTAGCTTGAGTTTGTATGCAACCGGTCCAATTCGTGCAAGGATCTCAAATGGACATATGTATCTGGGATTGAGCTTCCCACATATACCAAACCTGGGAACTCCTTTCCATGGAGATACTTTGAGCAAAACTCGATCACCCACTTGAAACTCTAAGGGTTTACACCTCTTGTCCGCATAACTCTTATGTCTGTCTCTGGCGGCTTTCAATCTGTCCCTGACCTGGAAGATCTTGTTGGTAAGATGAGTTCGGGACCTATCAAATTCTTGTCCCCTACTTTAGCACAACAAACGGGTGATCGACACTTGCGTCCGTACAATGCTTCGAAAGGGGCAGCTTTGATGCTGGTGTGGTAACTGTTATTGTAGGATAATTCAATCAACGGCAAGTGCGTATCCCAAATTTCCCCAAAATCAATTACACATGGGTGGAGCATGTCTTCCAGCGTCTGGATGGTCCCTTCGCTTTGCCTATCTGTCTGAGGATGGTAAGCGGTGCTCATGTCTAACCGGGAACCAAGAGCTTTTTGCAATGACTGCCAAAATCTCGAAGTGAAGCGACTATCTCGATCAGGGATTATGGAAGTAGGCACGCCATGCCTTGATATAATTTCATTGATGTATAATCGGGATAATTTCTCCGTTTTGTCTGTTTCTTTGATCGGCAAGAAATGCGCAGTGATAATTACCCACGGTCGACAATTACCCAAATTGCGTCATGACCACGAGATGTTCTTGGTAACTTAGTGATGAAGTCCATAGTGATTTGCTCCCATTTCTAAACAGGAATTTCGGGTTAGTGAAGCATACCTGACGGCTTCTGGTACTCTGCCTTGACCTTTGAACACATTAGGCAACGTCTAACTTAGGCCGCAATACAACCCTTGATGTTAGGCCACCAATAGAACTACTTGAGGTCTTTATACATTTTATCTACGCCAGGGTGTATTGAGTACTTGGACTTATGTGCTTCATCTAAAACCAAGTCACGTAAACCTCCATACAAAGGAACCCATATTCTATTCAAGAAATATTTTGTCCCATCAGGCTTTGTTTCCAGCTGACTAACTTGACTGTATAGAGCTTCTTGTCCAATATTACTATCCTGAAGAGCTTCTTGTTGAGCCTGGCGAATACGAGTAGTGAGATTGGTATCAATGGGCATGCCTAACGCACGAACACGCAACGTTTTGGCATGTTACTTTCGGCTTAATGCGTCTGCTACAACATTTGCCTTCCCTGGATGGTACTTAATCTCACAGTCGTAATCGTTGAGCAGCTCAACCCATCATCTCTGATGCATGTTCGGATCCATCTGGTCAAAGATATGTTGTATGCTCTTATGGTCAGTAAAGACAGTACACTTAGTCCCATAGAGATAGTGTCTCCATATCTTGAGCACGAACACTACTGCACCCAACTCCAGATCATGGGTTGTGTAGTTCCGTTCGTGCACCTTGAGTTGACGAGAGGCATAGGCAATGACCTTGTCTCTCTATATCAAGACACAACCGATACCTTGGTGAGATGCATCGCAACAGACCACAAAATCTTCCGTTCCCTCTAGCAGTGAGAGAATCGGTGCGCTGCATAGGTTGAGCTTCAAAAGCTAAAAATCGGATTCTTGTGGATCTCCCCGTTTGAATTTCTTGTCTTTCTGAGTCAAGACTATTAGGGACTGGGCTATCTTTTAAAAAATTTTGATGAATCGCCGATAGTAGCCAGCTAACTCTAGAAATTGTCGAAATTCTGTTGGGGTACAAGGTCTAGGCCAGTCTTTGATCGACGCTACCTTGGCTGGATCAACATGTATGCCTTTCTCGTTCACTACTTCACCAAGGAAGTGAACTTCACGAATCCAGAATTCGCATTTGGACAACTTCGCATACAGCTTCTCCTCCTTGAGTAGTTTCAGAATCACTTTCAAATGCTGCTCATGCTCTTCTCGAGTCCGTGAGTAAATCAGAATGTCATCAATGAATACAATCACGAACTTGTCGAGGTAAGGTTTACACACCCTGTTCATCATATCCATGAACACTGCTGGTGCGTTTGTCAAACCGAATGGATAACCAGAAACTCAAAATGACCATACCACATCCTGAAAGCAGTCTTGGGTATGTCCTCTTCGTGAATTTGTAACTGGTGATAGCCTGACCTCAAATCAATCTTCGAGTAGAAATTGAAGCCATGCAACTGGTCGAACAGATCATCTATTCTGGGAAGAGGGTAACGGTTCTTCACCGTAAGCTTGTTCAACTCTCTGTAATCGATGAACATGCGAAACGATACATCCTTCTTCTTGACGAACAGAACTGCAGCTCCCTAGGGTGATGAGCTTGGTCGAATGAATCCCTTGTCAAGCAATTCTTGTAGCTGGGTGGGCAGTTCTTGCATCACGTACGGAGGCAATCGGTATGGTGAACGGGCTATGGGAGCAGCTCCGGGAATGGAGAGACCAGTTCATGTAAAACTGGCTGACAATCTCATCATTTTTGGAATATACATTGATTCCCTAAGGTTTAGGCATTTTTCAATGTCTCTTTCTTGTATTTGGCCTAGTCGCTAGTCATCCTTAAGCTATAATCCAAGTTTATTTTTGGCCATGTCGCTAGTTATCCTCAAGATATCACATCAGAATGGGTTTGACCCCAGTTTCTATAAGGCCTTGTCGCCAGAATGTTATCTTTATTTACCTTGCTACAGGTTATTCTTAATTACAATCATCATAAGAAAAAGTTATCTTTAAGTCTATCTTAAAGATATAACAGACTAAACACTTGGGACATCCTAAGGATGATGAAGCATATCCAAAGGATGATCAGGAGAAATCCTGAAAAATATCCTAAGGATGTAACAGAATTTATACACTGGGGACATCCTCATAATATTATTTCTAACACATTTCTCTTATCAGGGAACTTGAAGGCAACTTGCTCAACTTATTCAAAGACATACTCTTATAACTTGTATTTGCTATTCTATGTTTGTGTTGCAGGATAATGAAGAAAGGAACACAAGGATGTAGCGTCAAAAAGCTACCATATTATTTATTTGTCAAAAATGATGTCAACCCCTGGCTTCATCCTAAACTACGACCCATCCACCAGGGGTCAACATCTGTGGTCAAGGTCAGTAAAAGATTTAGGGCTTCATCTTGAAAATCAAGATCCCTCCACCCCAAGCATTTCATTTTTTAACATGCATAAAAAGTAAATTGTTCAACTATTTGTAAACCAACCATCATCATAAATAACCACAAAAACCTAAAAAAGTGGGCTCAGGCCTAGTCATTTTACCTTTCATTGCCCACTGGAACATCAAACTCCTTAGCCACCTTAGCTTCCACCACTCTAGCATCCGTAGCCACAGCCTTAGGAGCTTCAAGTTGTGCAGGGACAGGCTCATGTAACACCTCCTTTCCATCCAAGCTCCTTATATTCTCCTGCCAAGCTTCAACATCCCATTCATCCCGATTGAAATTGGGATCCTTAGTTTGGAGGGCAATTTTGACCCTGGCTTGAAGGACAGAAAGGGTAGCTGTCACAACCCAACCAAGGTAGGCCTGGTCGAAATATAGATTGGTACCAAACTTGCACAGCGGATGTAACAATTACTATATTAAAGGTTTAATACAATTCCTAATTCCAAATATATAAATACAACACTTAAATTAATGGTTCAGAAGTATGCAGGGACAAATCACGGCGGTTATCGAAGCAGTTGATGATGTGCAATCCATGAGTCAATCCACAACTAATGCAATATACCTCACGTTCACCATCCTTCCATAAGTTGTACCAGAACACATGCTTAAAAAAAGTTTGGGTCAACAAATATGTTGGTGAGTCCGTGCGTGCGTTAAACTGGTTTTCAATACGTTTATCTTCTCAAAATAGTTTATCATTCAAAAACAAGTTTACTTGGTTTAGCACAAAACAGGTTTTAACATTCCAAAACAGGTTTAATAAGTTCATACAGTTTGACTCATGGTCTAGCACTGGTGATGTAGAAGCCACACCTCAAACCTAACACTGAATCCACCTACTCCCATTGTGGATTCCCATGGAAAAATACATGACACAGACTGCAGTGGAGGGTTCCCCGGGCTTCCGGGGGTCCGCTATGTGCAGGAATTTCCCCAAGTAGTACTAACCACATATTATGTGGCCCAATCTCCCGTTGGGTTAATGAGTGTGAAGGTTTGGTATTCGGGAGCACACCTTGTCACATCATACTGGTTTATCACATCGTACTGGTTTACTACTGGAAACATGTGTTCACCCCAAAACAGTTTAAATAATAAAAAGAGGGGATGGTTCACGAGACTCACCTGAATAGCATAGCATAAGTATAAAAGTATGATGACGCGAGTCTCAAATTCCAAGTTGATCTTCTCAAGTCTCAATTATCTATGGTATAGTGGGCTAATCTATGGTTTAATAGGCGTTTACACATTCGAATTATGTCTTATCATGTTTCGAGTCTAACTATGTCTGAATCCTAGTCCTCAAGGTCCATAGCTCATACCTCATCCAAAGTATCCATAAGTTATTTATTTATATACTTATATATATTTGTACCTGTGTCGATTATGACGATGTCCAAATCTTAAGTCCTATTCATGAGTCCAATTCTTACACTTCAATGTTTAGATCAAGTTTCCAAAGTTCTAAGATATCCAATGTTCTAGCATACCATAGTCACTAATGGTATGTGTCAATACTAATCTTATATCCCAAGTCCTTGTTTAAACATCGAGGTGGTATCCATTTCGATATCTATTTGCTTCTACATAATATGTAATATTTATAGCCACGTCCGAAGTTTAGGTATTATGGTTCAAAGTTCCAATACCCATTCTATATCTATGGTTTCAAGTGTCCAATTGTTCCAGTTAGCAATGTTCATACTCATACCATCATATGATTCAGTCTCGTTCGTACCTAAGGCTCGTCAAGTCCCACGCGTATGTTTATAAAGTATAGATGTCGGTAATTATGTAGTTAGCATTTATACCTCTCTCAATGCCTTGTTGACTAGTTTTGACCCGCTGCTGTCTTTGACTTTCGTTGACTTTCTGGTTGACTAAGGTTGACCGGTCTCTTGACCCGAACCTTTGACCCAATAATAACCGTTTCTGTACAACTAACATCAATTGTCGATAACACCTTCTCTTTCTCTACCGTTGACCACCACTGACCACCACCATCTACCCGAGACCACCACTGCCATACCACTTATCATCACTTCCAAGAATCAACACCTACACCACAATCATCTCCATGGCCTTCCACCGTAACCCATCATTATAACCATCATCACCAACCGCCTTAACAATAATCCTCAAACCTTTGACATAAACAATATATTATCAAGCTATTCAGATCAAGAAGGAACAGTGGATATCGAACTCACCTCATTTGCAGATACAACCCATCGGAATCCACCACCACAGCGACCGCCGCAGCCTTTTACCTACTTTATCGGCCGGCCCTATACCATGGTTGGCGACCTCCTGCCCTCTGCCTCCTTCTCTCTCTCTCTTCTTTGATCTACTCTCCCTACGATTCTCTTTCCTTTCTTTCCCTTTCACCAATCTATCTCTTTCTCTCTCTAGTCGTACAGATATGTGTGTGTTACGGCAGATAAAAGGGGATGGTTTTGGGGGTCACTTGCCGGAGCTCCGCTCCTCCTCTTGCTCTCGGCTCTCTCTCTCTCTCTCTCTCTCTCTCTCTCTCTCTCTCTCTCTCCGTCACTTCCTCTCTCAATAATACAGCAGATGTGTGTGTGTGTGTGTTCAGTAACAAAAGGGAAGGGTGGGTGTATTGTTGAGGAGCAGTAGGGCCGCCGTGATTGCTGAGGAAGGTGGTGCAGGAAGCGTCCTTTAGCCTCTCTCTCTCTCTCTCTCTTGTTATAAAGTGTATGTATTGTGTATGTGTATCAGAGAATAATAAAGGGGTGGGTTTGGGCTTTTTATAAGGGGTTAGGTTTGATGGTTTTCTAAACCATCAAATGGTTTTCAATTATGTTGTGGCAACATGAGGGGAGGACAAGTGTCCTCCCCTTGTGACTAAGCAAGGGGCTCGGGTGCGAGTTCAGTTCACTACGCGTATTAGTTCGGTCTTGTGGCGTGTATTTTCTAGTAACATTTTATATGTAATGGTTCAGTTTTTGGTTTCGCTCATAATCGTGTTATTTAATATTAGTTTTAGGTTACTTTTATTATGATAATAATACTAATATACGAGAATTTTTGGGGCCCACTTTGGGTTGTTACAGTGGCAGACTTCATAAGCTCTTGCCTGTACTACTCCAACTCTTTTTCACGCTCCCCAGATATTTTGGCTTTCTCAGCTTTCAACTGCTTCAGCTCTACTCCAACTTTTGATAGCTTTTCTTTATAATGTTTCCCTCTTGCAAGGGAAAGTCTCTTTTGATCCTCTAAAGATATCTTGGCATCCTGAAGATCAACAGCAGCTTCATCAAGGCATTTGAGCATATACTCATGGCTCTACAAGAAAATGAATAAAAAAAGGTAAGTATTCTATTTTTTATTTTATCCTGAAAATATTAAGTGATATCTTCAAGGTGGTACTATACCTAGAGTGTGAACTAAGAAATTTTAGCCAAAACATCATGGGCTGAAAGACCCTCAAAAGGGGAAGCATCATGGCTGGAAGAAGCTCCAGTAGTCTTCCTCTTCTTGGAGGATGCAGCCTTTGGCTTGGGGGTGGGCTGGTCATCCTGGAGCTGGATGGAGATGTAATCCTTGCAATATTAGTGACATCCTGTCTATTTATGTCATCTAAGTCAAAGATTGGCTTCTTGGCTAGAGATGACACAAGAATAAATTCAGCAAATGAAGAATAAATGAAGCATCCTCAGGATGTAAAATAAGACTTACCAGACATCTCGGTGGCTTGGCTAGTGGAATAGCTTTCTTCTGCCTTAAATGTTCTTGCTGCCTGAGGTAAGTCAGTAACTGCCTTAAATCTGATGAACAAATCACTCAGAAGAGGAACAAGCTTGGTAAAAGAATCACCCGTAACATGACAAAAATATTTTTAAAATATTTGTGATATCCTCAGGATATAATTATAGAATTGTTTCATCCTTAAAATAAACTTTGGCATCTTAAAAAATGTTTACCACTTTTTAACCATGACATAGAGATATCATCCCCATAAGGAATGGAATCCCTTCTCACAAAGAAAAACTTTGACTTTCAAGACCTTTCTGAATTAATGAAATTAAACAAGAAAGGAGGATCTTTATTGATAAGCTGAAGAACAAAACGGTTTTACCCATGTATTTTCAGCTTATAAATGTAAGACAGGTTTTCAATCTGTAGTTGGATGCCATGGTTCTCGATGATCTTGTTAAAGACCATCAAGATTTTCCAAACCTCAGGCATAGCCTAAGCATATGCCATCCTAGTAGCATCAAAGAAATCCTTGATGAACTTGGAGAATGGATATCTCAGGCCAAGATGGAAAGGCAGGTACAGGAAGCACACTCAGACAGAAGATGCAAAATCTGATTTTGCATTTTGGTCATAAGACTGGAATATAGCAGATTCGAGGAAGGCCCCTGAGTTTTTCAGATTTTGGATGTCATTATCTGTGAAGGAACAAACCTCGTTAGCAGGTTCCTTCAACAGATTCTAAGGGATGAAGTCTTTAGGGACTCCAACACTCCCTGATGCCCTCGTCAATTTTTTACTCATCCTGAAAATTTTTGAAAATTTTGAAGGATTAAAGAAAAGCAGGGAAGAAGAAGAAGAAAGTTACATTTATGATAACCTTGGTATGGTTATAAAGGAAGGATTGAAGTCTAGATATTGGCGGTGAAAGATGATGAGGTGTAACGGTCATCCCTAAATCATTGCCCAAAATATAGCCGTTATATCTTTGTCAGACGTCAAATCAGGATCAACAGATAAGATCTCAGCATTAAAAAATATTATTACCGTTAAGATACTAATCGTAACATATTTTTTGGGGACAATTGTTGGTGGTGAAATCTTCAGGATGGAGCTAACCTATATTTTCTATGTGACATCCTCATGATACTAAAGGCAGAACAAGATTCAGAATGACACTGCATATTATCTTATGTGCATCCTGAGGCTGGACTAACGAATTATTTTATTGCTATGTGAATGCAGGTACACTTAAACACTAAAAAGACTTATAACTCTTCCCCAACGGCTATATACATTTGTTCAAAGCAAATTAGCTAAGGATGGAAGAGGAATACGCGTAGAAGAGCTCCTTTGGTAAAGAATAGGTCAACATGTAACCGCTCTACATAAATGAGAGGCGAGAATCAACGAAACACTTAAACGAACGTCTATATTGGTTTCACTCTACTTCAAAGCTCACCTGAAATAGTCAAAGGCTCAATAAAGAAGGCGGATTTCATGGGATCTTTATTTATTTACTTGTAACTATATATAGGGGTGTGATGAACGAAATAGGACACTTACACACTTGTTATCGAACACTTGACACCTGATACGCACCTGAACTCATACTTTCCTTAGTCTCACACACACAACACTACATTGTAATTTTAGTACTTCGTTCATCCCACTTCCAAAGTTGTACACATTTTTTCCTATTAATATTAACAAACAAGGCAGGGTCCTAGACTCCTCCCGAGGTTTTTTTCCGGCGATCATCAAGTGATCAAGGGCTTTCCTCATATATCGAGTGTTGTTGACTTGTTATATTTCATTTACATTTATTTCTCATTATTTTGTATCAGACAGTTACATCATCATGATATAACTGTCCATCTTTACTTTATCCTTAGTCATCCTGAACATAGTTGTCAAAAACGTTTTCTTTGATATCTCTAAACTGTCATCTTAAAGATATAACTGATTTTCACACATTATAAACACTTTTAGCACTCTACCTCACATTTACTAATTTAGAATACAAAGTTATTTTTACTAGATAATTTTTTACCAAACCAATATATATATATATATATATATATATCAATGTGTGTGTATGTGTGTGCATTAAATCATCTTTTTATAATACAGCCTAAGTTAGTGGCATAGTTTAAGTCCCAAACTAAACGCTTATATGAAGAAGGTAGTTACTCATAGCAAGTGGATAACGTCGGGATATTTAAAAATGTGATGGGTACCTAGGGCTGTTCATTTTTATTGAAACCCGAAACCCGGCCCGAATTCAATGCCACCCGAACTTGAATTAGAGAATACTCGAAAAACCAAAACCCGACTAACCCGAAACTTAAATGGATTAGTTATCGAGTCACTTTCTCCCAACAAAAACCCTGAACAACCCGACCCGAAAAACCCAAAATCTGAAACCTGAATAAAAACCTGAACATTTAATTTTTTTTTTTTATAGATGTGTTTAAGTTTAGATTTTTTGGCATCTTAAACATCAAGTTTTGAGACTTCTAAACACTATTATATCATGTTGTCAATTAATGTTTGAATTTTGAGAATATTTTTTAAGTAATACGATGATTTTGATGATATTTTTAAAAGGATGAAAAAACATTTTACATATCCCGAACTAACCCCAACCGGACCAACCCAAACTTTAAATTGTTCTGTTATCGGGTCACCTTTTATCCACCAAAAACCCGAACAACCCGACCCAAAATCAAATAAAATAACCCGAAGAACACCCCTATGGGTTCTCGATGTAGACATGTTCACTGGATTGGGCCTTAACCTTGTTCAACTAGAGACTTGACTTTTTCAAGGCAGACACAACATATGCCTCCACCACATTTTACACTAGGTAAACTAGGTTATTTTATGTTAACAACAACTCCGGTTTTTATGTAGATAAATGTTGGTAGTTATTAGTTGCTTCGTAAATTAGGTTAATGTTGGTCGTATTATTATGTGACAATAGTCAACGATCCAGGTCAACATCCATACGCATTTCATTTATTATAGTCATTTTACGTGCATGTTTAAATGTTTTGCACACACTATACCCCCCCCCCCTAGTCTAGTGAAGCATGAGTTATTCAGGAAACTCAACAAAGAACACTCGTTTAGCCATACAACACCCGGACAAATCATCAGAAAGCGTTTCATGAGGTTACCACACCCTAACACATGGTAACTCATCACTAACACATGTAAGCAATCACAAAGACTACCATGTGTTAACATCAGGAGCTGTTGGACAAAGGTTTCATTCGTCCGAGCTTTTCTCTGTGGGGAGCGCCTGTGCTGTTTGTGAAGAAGAAGGACGGAAGTTTCCGCATGTGCATCGATTACTATGAACTGAACAAACTGACGATCAAGAACAAGTATCCACTGCCGAGAATCGACGATCTGTTCGACCAATTGTAGGGTTCCAGCTACTACTCGAAGATCGACCTGCGCTCGGGATACCATCAGTTGCGGATCCAGGAAGATGACATACCGAAGACGGCGTTTCGAACTTGTTATGGACACTACGAGTTTTTGGTTATGCCGTTTGGCCTGATAAATGCTACTCCTGTCTTTATGGATCTTATGAATCGAGTCTGCAAAACCTATCAAGACAAATTCGTAATTGTCTTCATAGATGACATTTTGATCTACTCGCAAACTAAGGAAGAGCACGAACCATCATCTTCGCTTAATTTTGGATTTTCTCAAAAATGAGAAGTTGTTCGCCAAGTTCTCAAAATGCGAGTTTTGGATTCGAGAGGTTCATTTTCTCGGACACGTTGTGAATGAGAAAGGTATACAAGTTGACCTCACAAAGATTGAAGCTATCAAGGATTGGGAGGCACCCAAAACTCCCACCGAAGTGCGACAATTTCTAGGTCTAGCTGGTTATTACTGACGGTTCATTGAAACTTTCTCTAAGATTGCCCAGCCACTGACTATCTTGACTCAAAAAGACAAGAAGTTCAATTGGGGAGTCAAACAAGAGGAAGCATTTCAAGTCTTGAAGAACCGTTTATGCAGTGCTCCGATTCTATCTCTTCCCGAAGGTGCCGATGATTTTGTGGTTTATTGTGATGCTTCCCATCAAGGTCTTAGATGTGTACTCATGCAAAGGAACAAGGTCATCGCCTACGCCTCTCGACAACTCAAAATCCATGAGAAGAACTACACCACTCATGACTTAGAGTTAGGCGCAGTGATCTTTGCCCTCAATATTTGGAGGCACTACCTTTATGGAATTATGTGCACGATTTTCACCGATCACAAGAGTTTGCAACACATCATCAATCAGAAAGATCTGAACATGCGGCAACGAATATGGGTTGAGTTATTAAACAATTACGATGACGATTGCGAGATTAAATATCATCCAGGAAAAGCCAATGTGGTGGCTGATGCCTTAAGCTATAAGGAACGAGTCAAGACCCTGCGTGTGCGTGCGCTAGGTCTGACCATCCATACGAATCTCACTGCCCGTATTCGTGACGCTCATCAAGAAGCTCTGAAATGTGAGAACCTGAAAGGTGAATCGTTATTCAAGATGGTTAATCTATTGGAACCAAGGTCTGATGGCACAGTTTACTTTGCCAACTGGATCTGGGTACCACGTTTTGGTGGCTTGCGCGGTTTAATCCTTGAGGAGGCCCACAAGTCTAAGTACCCAGTTCACCCCGGAGCCGACAAGATGTACAAGGACGTGAAGGAATTCTATTGGTGGCCCAACCTTAAAGGTGAAATTGCCACGTACGTCAGCCGATGCCTTACCTGTTCGAAGGATAAAGCTGAATACTAGAAGCCATCCGGTCCGCTTCAGCAACTAGAGATTCCCGTTTGGAAATGGGAACATATTTCCATAGATTTCATCACCAAACTACCTAAGACGTCCAGTGGCCACGACACGATTTAGGTAATTGTCGACAGGTTGACTAAATTCACGCACTTCTTGCCAATCAAGGAAACCGACAAGCTAGAGAAACTCGCCAACTTGTACATCAAAGAGATTGTAACTAGGCATGGTGTGCCTGTTTCAATCATTTATGATCAAGACAGTCGATTTACTTCCCGTGGATGCATTAGGCTCTCGCTTGGACATGAGCACACCCTATCACCCACAAACCGATGGCCAGAGCGAACGAACAATCCAGACATTGGAAGACATGCTCCGGGCATGCGTAATCGATTTCGGTGGAAACTGGGATTCTCATTTACCTTTGGTTGAGTTCTTCTACAATAACAGTTACCATCCCAGCATCAAGGTTGCCCCATTTGAAGCCTTATATGGACGTAAGTGTAGATCTCCTTTGTGTTGGGCAGAAGTTGGAGACAAATATTTGAGTGGTCCCGAGCTTATTCAAGAAACAACCGATAAGATCTTTCAGATCCGTGATCGCTTGAAATCCGCTCGAGATCGTCAAAAGAGCTATGCTGATCGACCTCGCAAACCACTTGAATTTCAGGTTGGCGATAAGGTACTCTTGAAAGTCTCACCCTGGAAGGGTATACCACGTTTTGGCAAACGTGGGAAACTTAATCCCCGATACATAGGTCTATTCGAAATACTTTCTAGGGTTGGTCCCATGGCATACAAGCTCAAGTTACCAGAAGAGCTCAGTGGTGTTCATGACACTATCCACGTATCCAATCTGAATAAGTGTTTGTCCGAAGAATCGAGGTGACTGATTGGAAAGTCCAGAAATTGAGAAGGAGCCGCACTAAACTTGTCAAAGTCAGATGGAATGCAAAGCGTGGTCCCGAATTTACAAGGGAACGCGAAGACCAAATGAGACGCAAGTACCTAGCTGTTTTTCCTAAGACTACTGAAACTAATAGAAAAACTCGATTTCACGGACGAAATTCCAAAAACAAGGGGAGAATGTGACAACAGTCAACGATCCAGGTCAACATCCATACGCATTTCATTTATAATAGTCATTTTACGTGCATGTTTAAATGTTTTGCACACACTATACCCCCCCCCCCAGTCTAGTGAAGCATGAGTTATTCAAGAAACTCAACAAAGAACACTCGTTTAGTCATACAACACCCAGACAAATCATCAGAAAGCATTTCATGAGGTTACCACACCCTAACACACGGTAACTCATCACTAACACATGTAAGCAATCACAAAGACTACCATGTGTTAACATCTAATAAACATGTGTACATAAATTCAATAACCTATGAAGCTAATACATGTTGATATCGTCATCCAACCACTTAACACACATTTGATATGTTATGGAACCTATAACCAGGCAACCTTATCGTGGATTTCACAAACTAAAATCACACTCACATGTATATACACCCACAGAACCACATATATACAAACATATATATACACACATTCGATCATATATACAAACACATACATGACTAGTCCCTTTCATGACACCTCTCATACAAAAATCAGCCGATTGCATAACAACACCACAAAGGATCATATTTCCAACCTATTACTTATACCAAACTAGTAAACATCTCACTTCCCTATGTGAGATCTTGAACCTTGGACCCTTGATGCACCCTAGCCGATTATAAACCAAGAGAAGTCACCATCTTCCTAAACTTATACCTATTTAGTTAAACACAAACTCACCTCATTACTCAAGACTCTAACCCTTCCATAATAAGAATGAGACAAACATTCCCCTCCTACTCAAGATTTTCGGCCAAAAGGGACATTACAAGGAGCACAAGAGGACAACCTATGATCATTGTAATGTCACTATCTATCCTAACTCCTAGGTAAACACTATGGCCGATCGAATGCAAGCAAGACACCTCGGCTATAGGACACATGATGGAAGCCATCTAGAAGCTTGTGAGGTAAACAATTTCACATATTTGGAAATCAAGACAAAGGTATGACACTTGCCAAACCAAGTCAACCCCTCCCTAATTGTTGAGGCACACAAATCGACTCATGCATATGCATGCATGCCACATCTTTGTTTGTTTATGCCTTACACATTTCTTGCACACAATCATGATTAAAACTCCTAAACACTTCAACATCCTAGGCCAATTCACTTGCCATTTTTGTGACCACCCATCGGCTATATAAAGGGCCTCACCATTCACTTCATTTCTTGCACCAACACCTCTCTAATACACTTCTTTCTCCCTTACTAACATGCTCGGCCAAGAAGCCAAGGAGCTCAAGTGTCGAAGGTCTCAAACAATCGGCCCTTGTATCTACATTTAAAGGTAAGTTACTCGATTACCAACCCACTTTTGTTGCTCTTATGGCTCGACCATTACCCGACCATCATTGACCCTTGATCACAAGCACTCGGCTATACACATAAGGAACACATTGTTTCACTTATAAGAATCCAACTAACTAGTGATCACATTATCACATTAATCCACTCGGTTGATAATCTATCGGCCTTGCATCAATTGGTAGGTGAAGCAATGTTTATTGAATCAAAACCCAACATAAACCACCGACTAGTAATCGGTTTATGTTGACTAAACTCATTGATCCATGTTCAAAGATTAGGGTTTATAATGGATGGTTTTTATAATCGGTTTTAATCACCAAATCTGCTAAAACACCTTACAACCTTTCGGTAATATCTTCACAAGCTTAGATTAATCCCTATTGATCCTAACAACCGTCGAATTCAAGACTTATGTGAAGCATTGTTTCGGCTATGATTACTTAACATGTGTTATCATGGGCCGAAACATGTGTTAACCCTATGTTAGACTTAAAAAGGGTTATAAACATAGGTTCAATTGTGTTTCTTTCCAAAAACCGGCCACACATGACGAATTGGTGCCAATTCATAGCCTATGACGGCATGTGGGGTCCATTTTATTTGCAAGAAAGACCATATTTCAACAAAACACCGAAGTTCCAGAATTATATGTTTTACAAGACACTAATGATTGTCACGTACACAAAAACATGGCCCACATACATTAAACACAAGGACGAACGTCGGGTGAACAACTTGTATGATAAACGACGAGCACATATAATTTACTATTAGAGAGCAGCGGGGATTTGAGAGGGGGGTCCAAGCAGGCACTGGGTGGTATCATCATGAGTTGGATATTTACTATTCCGTTATATTGTGGTTTATGGTTATTCAGCCAATGCACTAGTTTCCAGACAATGTTTCCCAACGTTTATTAAGTTTGATAATAATAATCATCCTATGGGGATATCTTTTAAATAAAGTTATGTGTGTTGCTTGTACCTTGTTCTTGAGAACCTTTCGAGGTCGCATTCCCGTGTTTCCACCTTAGCGGGGTGTACATATTAGTTTGGTAAATGTTGATAATTTGGTTAATGTAGGTACTTATTATTAGTTTGGTAAATGTTGGTAGTATTAGTAATTTGATACATGTTCATAGGTATTATTGGTTTGGAAAATGTACGTAGTATTATTAGTTAATAGTAGCTAGTTTGGTAATTGTTGGTAGTATTATTGGTTTGGTACTTATGATTAGTTTTTCATTCAATAGCAGTGACTTGTGAATTTGGTATATATATGTTTATTAGTATACAAAGTTGATTGATGGTGATATATTGTAAGAACAAATTGCGGGTTTGATGCAATACTCGCAATTTAGAGACGAAATGCTAAGGATGATTAGTTCAAGTTTTAAGGCACCAAACTTTGGAAACGAATATGAAGAAGGGGATGATGGCAATGATGATGATAATGATATGTAGTTGGCAACTTACAGGTTTTTATGATATTTTAAAATGTTTGTGAGTCTAAACTGAATATGATGATGACGTTTGTGTTGTTTATGTAATTAAATTTATGTTTTTTTTAGTTTTTGTGTTAAGAACTAAGAAATTTGACCGATTTTGTATTTTTAAAAAAAAGCAGTGAAAACAAAAGAAAACGAAAAAAAAAGTTAAGGTTTTACCGGTGACTTATCGCCATTAATGGTTCTAGATTTTTTTCACGTTCACAAAGAAATAGCGGAGACTTGACGCTGCTACAACTTAAAAATATTAGCTGCGACATGAGCAATAACAGCGAAATGCGTGGCAATAGCGACGAATTATAGCGGCAACTCAATAGCGCCGATAAGTCGTCTCGCCGCTAAAAGAAATAGCGGCGACAAAAGTTTGATTTTCTTGTAGTGAGTACCTATACAAGGAGTGATTTTTAACCATATTTTCTAAGGACATAACTCCAAAACCAAGCATTGTAAGTATAATGTATATCATCTTGGCGAGTAGTTTGTAGCCATTTGTTAGATAAGCCCAGTTTTGTCCGACTACGAACAACCGGAAACATCTCATTCTACATATAGAATACATCTATAACATCAACGTTATGGGTCAGCTATTGGAAACATATCTTGATACCTATTCCATATTTTCTTGGAAACTATTGTAAAACAAAAGGGTAAAACTGTAATTATACGGAAGTTCCAAACAAACTAAAGATCTTTTTCAGGGAGTTTTTTGGTTTTTTACTCCATAGAGTGTATAATAAGACAGTCATGTGTAGGTAGCAAACAAATGATAATCTTGACTGGTTGCTCAAATACCCTCTTTAAAAAGCTTGAGATTCATGCCACAAAACAAGAATAAACAATTCAAGAAAGAACTAAAAAATGGTGTCAAGGGAGCACAAGAAGGCTGCACTGCATGACAAGCTGCAACTCCTTCGATCAATTACAAACTCTCATGCAGTAATTTCCATTCATTCTTTCTTCTATCTTTTCATTCGATTAAACCGTATTTTAGCATGAGCAAACCGGCTAGATTTTCAAATGATTGTAACTCGCTCTAGAATGACTTATAACTTGAATACCAACATACATATTTGCATCAATTGGTACGCCATAAACTTACTCCTCTTCTTGGGTCTACATAAAACTTTTTTGTCATCAAGGGACATCCTAGTTGTATCCGCAATTAAAAATTTGTACGTTCAAATTTAAATTATTTCAATCCGTTATCTTGGATATTGAGGCCGATTTTAATTCTAAGGAACACACCATTCAAAAAAAAAAAAAACTACTCACCCTTTTAATAGCGACTCAACAAGAAACTCAAAGTTGGAATCTTTGGACTTTTGTTTATTCTAACCATAAATGATTTGTAAAAACAAATTGTTGCAGAAGGAAGATACATCGATCATAATTGACGCATCAAAGTACATAGAAGAGCTTAAACAGAAAATAGATATATTGAATCAAGATATAGCTCAAAGCTCGAGCTACCAGAACTCATGGCCTATGGTATATATGTATATTGGCATAGATGTTTTTTTTTTGGTGTGTGTGTGGATTAATTTATATATATATGTGCATTGTATTTCTGGGTAAATTTGCTTGTGTTTGTGTTTTATGTAGGTTACAGTAGAAACCTTGGAAAAGGGTATGCAAGTAAACGTGTATTCAGAAAGAAGCTGCCCAGGTCTACTTGTTTTTGTGTTGAAAGTGTTTGAAGAATTGAGTCTTAATGTGTTGGAAGCTAGGGTTTCTTGTACAGGCAGTTTTCAACTTGAAGCACTTGGAGTTGAGGTAATTACCTTTTTTTTAACGGCGAATTCTAAAAATCAACTCTAAAATCCACCTACCGTCTACTTTGAGAGACTCAAACCCATACCATTTTGATAAGCATAAATTAGTCATAAACGCCTGGTGCCACTAGGCCAAGAGCCAACGGCTAGAGTTGCCTTTATGACCGCCACTAAATCATATATTTTAAATTCTATAAATTGAAGAGGAGGAAGAAGAAGAAAAACATGGTTTTTAAAAAGAATACAAAAAAATAAAATGGCATTATTATTAAATTACATAAAGACTATTGTTACCTACCATCTTTAAATAATTTGCCTCAAAGTTTGAATAATAAAAAAGGGTTTTTAAATATGAAGGACGAAAAAGATAAAGAAACAAGGAGTTATCAATATTCATAGTGTTATACATGATCGACTTTGATGAAAAACAGTCATTTCAAATGAAGTGAGCCCTTGTCAATGGCTTTTGAAGCAATTTTTGCGTCGTTTAGTGTATACGGCAAGCTTTGGGGTAAAAAACACTGGTAACTGTGCAAGAAATTATAAACATCATGGCCGTTATATATGTCATATTAAATCTTAATGAGGTTCTGAACCATTCAGCGCTAAATAATTCAGCATTCAGGGTGTTTGTTTCAGCTTCTGAATGAAATGGTTAAGGCTGAACCATTAGATGTTGCTGAACCATTAAACACTGAACTAGGTTGAACCTTAATGAGGTTCTCCTACCAATGTATGACAAGAAAACTAACCATTAAGAGATCCAACTCATTGATTCAGCACTTAATCAACAAAACAGCCCCTAAATATTATCTCATATAATATCTCTCTAAAGCACAAAGGAAGGTTCATTATTTAACATTTTAGCATCAACCTAACCACAAATCATTCTTTCAGAGAGATGAAAATGGAGAAATCATCGATACTCATATGGTGAAACAAGCAGTCTTACAAGCAATTGAAGACTGGAGTGAAAGCAACGATGAAGAGTACTAAATAAACGATTTTCACTTATTTAATCTTTGATCTTCTTATTATGTATTGGTCGATAATCGATATGTTTATGTATTAGTCATGATTTCAAGTTGGAGGAAATAGCTAGCTAGCCTTCAAGAATCATCAATTGAAACGAAGTATTTTGGGATAAAATTAGTCCCACCTAATCTTCAAATTTCAAAATCTTTTTCTGCAAATGTAAGTTGCAAAAATTTCCATCTACAGAAAACAATCTGCTCTATATGTAGCAAGTAGGGCTGATCACGAGCCGAGCCAATTTGAGCGGAGCTTTGCTCGTACTTGGCTCGTTTACAAACCAAACCAAGAGGATCGGCTTGTTTACAGTCGAACGGAAAACTGAGCGAACATTTTTCGATCGTGAATTTTTTTCGAGCGAGAATCGAGCGGAGAGTAATTTGGACAACCATAAAATTAGGATATATCCTTTTTTTATTGTCGGGTGACAACTAAGATCGAACTGTCCGATGATAACACTAATATTGAGATCCGACTATCCGAGGATGAGGCTTAGGTTAAGGCGATGAGCATACTACGTGCGGAAAACAATTGTTGACATATGACGTGGGGTGATATCAAACGACGATTAGCGATGGACGACTAATAACATAAAAAATTCAAGACTGTCACCTCATGACTTATGGTTTACAATTAAACTTGGTGGTAATTTTTTTATTAGGTTAAGTGGACTAGTTATATTTTGTTTGCAAATATTTAGCCAAATCCAATAGAATATCATGTATAAAGGTATAAATATATCTGTAATTTGTGTGTATAATTATAATAATATATATAATAAATAATAAAATAAAATTTTGTTTGAGCCGAACCGAGCCGAATGGACCTTTGCTCGTGCTTGGCTAGTTTACAAAATGAACCGAGCCAATCGGCTTATTTACAACTGAGCAAAAGATCATCGAGTGAACATTTTTCGAGTATTTTCTAAGCGACCGACAAGCAAGCGAGTCACAAACGGCGAACGATTTAAACAGCCCTATTAACAAGTACCTTTTGGGTAGAGGGTACGTTTGGATACTATATTGATAAAGAATAAAAGGAACTCTAGGCATTACCCCACAGGATCGGTCGTAGATATCGGAAGCCCTTTACGACAAGTAAAAATGCGCCCCTAAAAATAGAAACTTATATATTTTGCACTTTATACGTTTTTTACTACCGATTATTTGTTTAAGAGCACATTTTTTTTTAAAATCATACAAATTTTAAGCTAACATAATTAAGGGGGTGTTTGAGATTGAGATGAAAAATGACTTATTGACTTATTAGTTTTTTAAAAAACTAATAAGTCAATATATCAGGTATGTTTGGCAAAATTAGTTGGTGACTGTACCTTTTAAAATATATTTTGTGTTTGACAGGGTAGCTGAAACCTTTAATAAAATATATAAAATAACAAAAATAGGCATTAACTAAAAGCAGGTATGCGTGTTTTTTTTGTTTTTTTTATGAAAGAATGGGTAGTTGTGTCATTTACTTATTAAAAATTCGTAGCAAGTATGAGTTTTTTCTTAAACGATAGTACTAGTAGCTTTTCAATATAAAGTTTTTTCTCCTAACTTAAAAGCTTCAAGCTCCTTCAAACAAACAAAGTTTTTTATTGAGTATGAGTTTTTTTTAAAAAGCTTGAAACTTGAAGCTCATAAAAGCTTTTAAAAACTCATTGCCAAACATACCCATCATTTGGAAAAGCACCAAATCCTGGGTTTTGAAAATGACTTATTGGTTTTTTCAAAAAGCCAATAAATCAACAAGTTGTTTCCGAACTCAATCCCATAAAGTAGGCAAAGCAAATAAATCGATAATCAGATAATAAGGTGATGGGGCGATTTTGACAGGCACACAGAGGCGGGGCTATAGGCGAATCCCACAACCGGCTGGCGAGAGTGAATGATCGAATCGAGTGGATATTCCCGACAGTTCTTTATTTTTAAATTTTCTAAAATTACCACTATCAACTTTTGATCAAGGTTAATTTTTAACGCTCTATTCCAAAGTTTCATATAAGGGGGGAAGAGAAAGGAATCTCTTCTTATCTTCCTCCCCTTCCTTTCTTTCGTGTTCCTTCCAAATTGAAAAGACAGAATTTATGCCTAAAAACCCTACTATTGTCCTTAATCGTCCCTTCCTTTCTCTCTGTTAAAAAGGTTATTGGATTAAATGGTAGACAGGCTAATTTGTTTAAGAAAGGTGAGTTTTAATTTTTTTTTAGTTCAACGGTTATTGGGTTTCAAATGTTAAAGGTTTTGTTTTTAGTTATTTTTTACATATTATATATTTATAAGTAGTTTTCGATACTCAGTTCCGGGTATGGTCGGGCATTTTTTTTCTATCGAGCATTGAAAGAACCAGTTCTGGTTCATAGCATAAAAAACCATACCTGGTTTCGGTTTCAGTTCCGGTTCCGATTCGGGTATGGAACCGGTTCTTCAAAAACCGGGTATAGCGGGTATTGAGAAAAACCCGGTTCGGATACTGAAAATACCCGGTTAGGGCCGTTGTCCTAAAATCAAGCATAGAGGGAAAAAAAAAACAAAGATCTTGCAAAGCCACCTAAAATAAGCAAAGCACTACTTTTATTGACAGTATAACCCTTGATAGGTTCGTATACTTATATCTGTGTAGCACATGCAATACTAAGCCTTCTAATCAATCCAACACTACTAAAACTTGCTAAGGAATAATCAATTAATTATATTATAACGGTGATCCTAATAGCATGAAGAGATTTTGACCCTAGGGTATGTTTGGTATGGGGTAATGGAATGGACGAGGGAATGGAATGGAGAAGGTAATGGAATGGACAAGGGAATGAAATAGATGATTACCATTCCATGGTCTTGTTTGGTTACACGTAAGAATGGAATGAATCATTACTTTGTATTGTTTGGTATGAAGGAAAAACAAAGGAATAAAATCAACGGCGGTGAGTGGTGGTGATGGCCGTTGGCAGCGGGTGCCAGCAACGGTGGTTGGTGGTGGTGGTCGGTGGTGGCGGCAACACTGACGACGGTGGTGGTAGTGGTTGTTAGTGGCGGTGACGACGATGGGTGGTGGTGGTGGGTGGCGACGTCTGGTGGTGATAGTAGCGGTGACGGTGGTGGTGGTGGTCGGTGGCAGTGTCTAGTGGTGATAGTAGCAGTGACGGTGGTGGTGGTGGTCGGTGACAGCGGGTCGCGACAAGCAATGACGGCGACAGTGAGTGGTGGCGGCGACAGTTGGCGGTGGTGGTGACGGTGGTTGTTGGTGGGTGACGATGGTCGGTGACGGACAGTGTCGGTGGTGGTGGTTGGTGCCTAGTGGTAGGTGGTGGAGGTGGAGGTGGAGGTGGCGGTGGTCGGTGACGGAGAGTGGCGGCGGTGGTCGGTGGGTGGCGATGGCGGTGGTCGGTGGTGGTGGCGATGGGCGCTAGTGGTAGAGGTGGGTGGTGGTGGTGGTTAGTGGTGATTAAAGGGTGACAAAGGGAATGGAATAGAAAAAAAAACAGGGGGGTTGGATGGAATGAATATGGGGGTTTTTAGAAGGAATGGAATGGAGGAGGTAATGGATGATTCCATTACCTTGACCAACCAAACACCTTTTTTTTCATTCCATCGTAATGATCCATTCCATTCCGCCTCTCATTCCTGCATACCAAACGCTACCTAAATAAGTTGGGTATTCATGAGTCTCCAACTCATATAATACAATATGAGAATAAAGAGAGAAATTTAAAACAAAGACAAGAAACATCAATAAGTTTAGCCATTTTAACCCATTTCTTTTTTTTTTTTTTTTAAAAAAAACCATAAATATCAATATGTAACATTTACAAAAGTAACATAAACGTGCATATATATTAGAAACTTGAAATACTACATACACATAACATTTAAAAATATAAAAACATAGAAAACACATACATAAAAACTGGGTATTTAGAAAACCAACCTGGGTATGGGTACAACCCGGTTCAGGGTATTAAAAAAACCGGGTAGAAATCAGGTTTGATTTTTAATATAGAAATCCATACCCTATGCATACCCGGGTAGGGTTGGGTATGGTTTCGGGTATAAAAAACCAGTTTTTTAATACCCGAGCCCGGTTTTTTTCAGTTCTGATTCCGATTCCGTTTTTTTTTTTTTTTTTTTTTTTTTGCGCACCTGTATATGGAAGGTTTTATGAATATTTGGGCCTCATTGAGAATGGCCATGCGCAATTGTGCATCTGCAGGCCCACAAAGCTGTCCAGCCTTGTTACCCACCCTGGAACCAAGTACATGCAAGTATGAAGTATGTCCCTAAACAGGTTGACACTCAATTTGTGCAAAACATGAGGCTGATCCAATGTTTTAAAAACCGGTTTTTTAATTATACCGGATTTGGCTAAAAAATGGTTCAATCGGTTGAACCGTGTTGTACCGGGCGATTCAACCGGGTTGATTAGTTAGCTATATAATTTCACAAATTACAACATTAACACAAAAAATAATCAAAAAGTACATGGTTACACAATAAAATACTATCAAAAAGTTAATCAATAATAAAAAAACAATCCAAAAGATAATCTAAAGTTTACAATTTTTTAAAAGTTGTTCCTCAATAAAAAAAAAATTCTAAAAATAAGCCAAAAACTAACCTATGCCGGTACCTGTATAGCAGTTCAAACCGGTATACCGGATTTCACTGGCGGTATAAAATCGATACCGTTTCCCATATTTACCGGAGTGTTTCGTACCGTATTTTCACCCGAAAACGGTAATACCGGTATAACCCGCCGGTATTTACCGGTTTTTAAAACATTGGGTTGATCCTACAGAAATAGGGGGTTTACGGCAAAGTCGTAGGATAACTTAAAAAGAAAAGTCAGTTCAAGGGGTCTATTTCCATTAAAAGAAAAGTTTGAACACATATATTTTTTTTGAACGGCAATTACTTTATAGCTGAACTAGTGGGAATGCACGCGCGTTGCCGCGGGTGTTTATTATTGTTTTTTTTTTAAGTAAACTTCATTAACAAACGCAATAACTGAGTAGCCCCGAAAAGCAGAGCACCCAAGAGACCGACTACATACACTCAAATTTACATCAATCCGCCCAAGACACAGATTGGTCATACAAATCAGTTATAGACGTTGCTCTATCTCTTTTTATATTGCGTAACTTCTCTTATGACGAATGTTTGCAAGTAAAGTTAAATCGTGTTATTGTGCAGAAAAAATACATATTTTTAACAAAGTGGAGGAATCATCCAGAAGGATGTAAATGAGCAAGCAATTCTTGACATTGATTCTATGCACAAGGATCCTCAAATGTGCAATCTATATGCAGCTGAAATGTTTAACAATTTACACGCGACAGAGGTACTTTTAGCTTTTAATATAGCAATCAAGTCGATTTTTTTCTAAAATTACATAATGCCATTTACTTTCACCATTTGTATTAGTTTTCTCTAATCTAGCCAAAATTAGGTTGTTCTTGTATTACATATATCAACTTGGTTTGAAAAAGTGTGAAGTGTACAAAAGCGACGAGGTCTAAAACCGAGGCGCAAAGCGCAAAAGTGGTGGGATTTTCGTACGCGAGGCGCAAGACGATTATATAATTATATATATATATATGTGCTATAGGTTTTTAGCATCATTTACCCAAAATATAGATAAAAATAAGGTTTATACATTATTTAACTTAAATGTACAACCTTTTAAACTACATGTATAACAATTTTAAGCATGAAAACACCCCCGTACAAAAAGCGCGCGCCTCATGAGCTTTTTTGGCCAAAAAATCGCACTTTTCTTGGGCTTCATGTACGGTGCTCGCCTTGTGTTGCATGAGGCGCAGGGACTGCGCCTCGCGCTTAAGCGCGCTCTAGGCACACTTTTTAAAATACATTATATCAATGCTACTACATATATCAATACCATATTACCATCTAATTAAATGAGCGCTAACATCCATATTTTTTTTTGTAGAGACAAATCTTAAAGGTTCTCTTTCTTTATGGCAAAATATATTTTCCATGTCCACTTATATTAACAAATTCATGTTAATATAGGATAAATCAGGGTTGGTCCAAGCCCAAGCATTTTGAAGTTTGGGCTTTGGGCCCGAGTTCTCTAGGGCCCAAGTTAAAAAAAATTATATACAAAATAGAGCAGCAGCAGATACGATTATTGATCTACCTAGGTTTTGAGGCACACCAACAAACCACCGGTCGCATGGAGGTGCTCAAGGGTCGGCAACGCAACTCATGTCGAGCAGCGACCCTTTTCAGGTTCTATACATATAAATATTGAGTTTTTTTAATCATCTGATATATGTGTTTAATCATCTAATATAGGTTTCCTCCTTACTCAACTTCTATTTTTCAATAACAATCATCATTCATTCCTCATATCTTCTTATTTGATGGCCTCCGAACACGAAATTGGTAATAAATTGAAGGCCCCTTGAGATGAAATTCTAAGCTCTAATTGTTTTTTAGTGGTGGTGGTGACTAAAGTGAAGGTCTAAAATCGAAATTGAGGCCTATGGGTTTAATAATAAGGTAGAAGCCCTAATTGCCTAATTGTGTTCTGTTTTATAACCCCTAATCGTGTTCTGTTATACAAAGCCTAATTGCTTAATTGTGTAATACAAAAGATGAGTCTTGTAGGAGCTTTAAACCTTCTCTATATATGCAAAAAAATGGCAAATGGAGAAAAATATGAAAAAAATGATTGGTTTACTCTATAGAGTTAGATAAAATATTTTGTTTTTGTTGTAAGTTATTTGATATTAATTCATGTAAAAGTAACTTAGCAAAACAAGGTACCAACGATTAGGAAAATATTGGTGCTAAATTAAACAAGAGGTTTGTAAATTTTGTGCAGGTTTGTCATGGGACTTATCTTGCCTATTATATGCACCAAATTCTTGCTGTTATGAGACTCCAACAGGTTTGTTTGTTTGTTTAATAAAGGCCTCAAATTTATAGTTCGCTTTAGGGCACCAATTTGATTGAGCCGGCCCTGGATAAAATAAAGGTATACATACATTTCTATTCCTTCTTTTCAAAAAAAAAAAAAAAGGTCATAAGTTTAACTTAAATTAAAAAATGCCTTGACACTTTATTGTTGTGGATAACAAGGATCTGCAGCAAGAGGCGAAACACATATACAAAAGGTTGTTTTTTTTAAAACAAAATTAGGTAATCAAAAATGAAAAAAGAGGATAGTGATTCTGACCAAGATCATGGTGATACTCATAAGGGTTTCTCATCATTCTCTTCATGTAGTGTTGTAATCTTCCATTTTGTGGGTTGTTGAGCTTTCTGTTTCCTTGTTTTGCGTTGATTTGCATGAAATTGTGATTGGCTTGAGGGTTTTTGGTGAGAGAAAGAGATTACATTTGGGTTTCTTGTGTAGGGAAGTTTTGATATTAAATGGGAAAGACGCAAAGGTGAAGTGGATTGTACCCTTTATTGTACAATGGGAGTTATATCTATAAAGAAAGAAAATGAAAAGGTGACAGCTCATAGATGCAATTGAAGAGGAAGTGGGGAATTAATTGTGAATAAGGGTAAGAAGGGAATTAGGTTTTAGTTTTTAACTAAAAGGAGGTGGGTTAAATGTCTATATTGCCCTCCTAAGTGTCTTAATTGTCACAATTATTCCCATAATACCCTTAAATTTCTTGCTTAAATATGTTGTACATGTTGCTTCTTGAGTTGTACGGAAACGAAAATTACTTTATTGACCATCACTCCTCCTTTATAATGTATTATAGATATAAAGAGCCAGCAAAAAGCTGGGAACAATCCCAAAAACAACAACAAGGGAAACAACAACAAAAAGATACAGCCAAACTACAATGAAATTACAACAAAGCAGAGACATCGAAAGAGGCCCAATCCGTCCACGTCACCGTCTGGAGTTTTGCTCTATGAGAGATCCAAAAGAAAAGTTCAATACATATATCTCTTAGCCGATATATTAGTTAGAATATTATTTGTGTAGAATGTCATGTACATTCAAACGAAACAAAGCCCCCTACATGTGTCTTGCTATTTTGTCAAAGCTATCATTTGAAAAGCATATGGTAATACTTGAGTTGGCCACCTCTGCCTCAACCTCTACGACTGCCTTGCAAGTAAAGTTACATCAGCACAAGAAAGACAAAAGGTACACCGTACATTCTTGTACGAGCCAATCACATTGAAGAAACGTATGGCAGAGATCATGGTACGTGTCCAACCAATCAGAGAGTGCCAGCAAGGCAAATCCAAACGTCCATTTATGGACGTGAGGACTAGACAGTAGAACTGACAATGACATAAGACTAATCTGGAAGCTGCAGCAAACGTCAAGGTTGTCACCACACATGCGCCGTGAGCGCACAAGACAAAAAGTATAGTTCTCATATGCGTAAACCAATGAGACCGCATGTGTCCACCTCACCAATGGTATCCACTAACAACCACCAACAGAGGAGACAAAGATACAGTTGACAAAGATAATTAGCCAATCAGGGTGTGTCTGGGCTGCAACTACCGGGCGCATGACACGTGTACAAGCCCTAGGCCACTGCCAATGACATGCCGCCACGTGTAACGAAGGTGTACTCTCTCTCTCTCTCTCTCTCTCTCTCTCCCTCCCTCCCTCTCTCCCTCCCTCCCTCCCTCTCTCTCTCTCTCTCTCTCTCTATATATATATATATATATATATATATATATATATATATATATATATATGTTTCATGTGGTATAATATGATGCTTGTCCTCTACTAATGGTGGGCCGGTGTGGAGGTAAGCCCTTAATTGGGCCTCGGCCCAATGGGTAAGTTAAGGGTTAATGTTGGAGGCTCGTGAGGAACCTATTTAAGGAGGACTTCACTTCCTTGAATAGGCCATTCATAAAACCCTAAAGAACACACTAAGGCCGACTCTGTTTTTGTGTCTGTACGTTGGTTCCGACTTTGGTTCCTAGCAGTCACCTCCCACCGGTTTTATTTGTGTTATTTCCCATTACACTCCAGCCGTGATATCTAGTGAAGGATTAAACCTGTAGCAATGGTGATTTAGCTTCTTTAATCGGAGTTTATACTATTGTTCCTTTATTGGCGCCATCCGTACCAGCTAGAACTAACTTCCAATCCATCTTTTAGCTAGACACATAGCAACCAGAAACCCTCCAAAGTTCAACGTCGACGCCCCCGTCATCGAAGACGATCATAACGAGGGTAACGAAGTTAAAACCCCAACCACCATCACCAAGGTGGCCACCCAAACGGCTCACACTCATGTAGCCGGTTCTGGTGACCATCATGGACAGGGTGGCCAAGGGGCACATCAGGATGAAGACAACGAAGATCCGAATGAGTGGCTCTTCCAAGAACAAGCAAGAGTCACTACCCGTTATCAGCATAAAAGTATGCAGATGGCTCAAAAACAAGTTCACAAAACTCTTAGCTTCTGCCTCACGCATCCAGGTCAAGGGCCAAGTAACAGGAACAAGACTCCTAGCCATCGTCCAAAGGACAACCATCAGGGGAGATGTAGTTGAGGCCATGGTAGAAATACTCATGGCCATGACTACGCTCCCTAGAAGGAAGAAGACGGTAACGAATCCACTGCATACGCAGAGGATAATGATGATATAGTCAAGCCATACCGACCAAAAGACCTTGCAGAGAAGTCTAAATTTTGTCCCTGCATGGCTCTAACACCTATCCCGGGCAAGGCCAAACTTCCCAACAGCATTGGAAAGTATGATGGCATCCACGACCCGGGTGACCATGTTCATGACTTCCGAACAGCGGCCAGTGCCCAGAACTGGCCCATGCAAGTTTGGTGCCACCTCTTAGCGCAAACACTTACTGGTGCCGCAAGGGTTTGATTTGATAATCTACTCGCTGGTAGCATCCTCAATTTCGATGACATGTTGGCTAAATTTTCCGTGCACTTCTCTCACTAGAAGAAGGACGGAAGTTTCCGCATGTGCATCGATTACTATGAACTGAACAAACTGACGATCAAGAACAAGTATCCACTGCCGAGAATCGACGATCTGTTCGACCAATTGTAGGGTTCCAGCTACTACTCGAAGATCGACCTGCGCTCGGGATACCATCAGTTGCGGATCCAGGAAGATGACATACCGAAGACGGCGTTTCGAACTTGTTATGGACACTACGAGTTTTTGGTTATGCCGTTTGGCCTGATAAATGCTACTCCTGTCTTTATGGATCTTATGAATCGAGTCTGCAAAACCTATCAAGACAAATTCGTAATTGTCTTCATAGATGACATTTTGATCTACTCGCAAACTAAGGAAGAGCACGAACCATCATCTTCGCTTAATTTTGGAGTTTCTCAAAAATGAGAAGTTGTTCGCCAAGTTCTCAAAATGCGAGTTTTGGATTCGAGAGGTTCATTTTCTCGGACACGTTGTGAATGAGAAAGGTATACAAGTTGACCTCACAAAGATTGAAGCTATCAAGGATTGGGAGGCACCCAAAACTCCCACCGAAGTGCGACAATTTCTAGGTCTAGCTGGTTATTACTGACGGTTCATTGAAACTTTCTCTAAGATTGCCCAGCCACTGACTATCTTGACTCAAAAAGACAAGAAGTTCAATTGGGGAGTCAAACAAGAGGAAGCATTTCAAGTCTTGAAGAACCGTTTATGCAGTGCTCCGATTCTATCTCTTCCCGAAGGTGCCGATGATTTTGTGGTTTATTGTGATGCTTCCCATCAAGGTCTTAGATGTGTACTCATGCAAAGGAACAAGGTCATCGCCTACGCCTCTCGACAACTCAAAATCCATGAGAAGAACTACACCACTCATGACTTAGAGTTAGGCGCAGTGATCTTTGCCCTCAATATTTGGAGGCACTACCTTTATGGAATTATGTGCACGATTTTCACCGATCACAAGAGTTTGCAACACATCATCAATCAGAAAGATCTGAACATGCGGCAACGAATATGGGTTGAGTTATTAAACAATTACGATGACGATTGCGAGATTAAATATCATCCAGGAAAAGCCAATGTGGTGGCTGATGCCTTAAGCTATAAGGAACGAGTCAAGACCCTGCGTGTGCGTGCGCTAGGTCTGACCATCCATACGAATCTCACTGCCCGTATTCGTGACGCTCATCAAGAAGCTCTGAAATGTGAGAACCTGAAAGGTGAATCGTTATTCAAGATGGTTAATCTATTGGAACCAAGGTCTGATGGCACAGTTTACTTTGCCAACTGGATCTGGGTACCACGTTTTGGTGGCTTGCGCGATTTAATCCTTGAGGAGGCCCACAAGTCTAAGTACCCAGTTCACCCCGGAGCCGACAAGATGTACAAGGACGTGAAGGAATTCTATTGGTGGCCCAACCTTAAAGGTGAAATTGCCACGTACGTCAGCCGATGCCTTACCTGTTCGAAGGATAAAGCTGAATACTAGAAGCCATCCGGTCCGCTTCAGCAACTAGAGATTCCCGTTTGGAAATGGGAACATATTTCCATAGATTTCATCACCAAACTACCTAAGACGTCCAGTGGCCACGACACGATTTAGGTAATTGTCGACAGGTTGACTAAATTCACGCACTTCTTGCCAATCAAGGAAACCGACAAGCTAGAGAAACTCGCCAACTTGTACATCAAAGAGATTGTAACTAGGCATGGTGTGCCTGTTTCAATCATTTATGATCAAGACAGTCGATTTACTTCCCGTGGATGCATTAGGCTCTCGCTTGGACATGAGCACACCCTATCACCCACAAACCGATGGCCAGAGCGAACGAACAATCCAGACATTGGAAGACATGCTCCGGGCATGCGTAATCGATTTCGGTGGAAACTGGGATTCTCATTTACCTTTGGTTGAGTTCTTCTACAATAACAGTTACCATCCCAGCATCAAGGTTGCCCCATTTGAAGCCTTATATGGACGTAAGTGTAGATCTCCTTTGTGTTGGGCAGAAGTTGGAGACAAATATTTGAGTGGTCCCGAGCTTATTCAAGAAACAACCGATAAGATCTTTCAGATCCGTGATCGCTTGAAATCCGCTCGAGATCGTCAAAAGAGCTATGCTGATCGACCTCGCAAACCACTTGAATTTCAGGTTGGCGATAAGGTACTCTTGAAAGTCTCACCCTGGAAGGGTATACCACGTTTTGGCAAACGTGGGAAACTTAATCCCCGATACATAGGTCTATTCGAAATACTTTCTAGGGTTGGTCCCATGGCATACAAGCTCAAGTTACCAGAAGAGCTCAGTGGTGTTCATGACACTATCCACGTATCCAATCTGAATAAGTGTTTGTCCGAAGAATCGAGGTGACTGATTGGAAAGTCCAGAAATTGAGAAGGAGCCGCACTAAACTTGTCAAAGTCAGATGGAATGCAAAGCGTGGTCCCGAATTTACAAGGGAACGCGAAGACCAAATGAGACGCAAGTACCTAGCTGTTTTTCCTAAGACTACTGAAACTAATAGAAAAACTCGATTTCACGGACGAAATTCCAAAAACAAGGGGAGAATGTGACAACAGTCAACGATCCAGGTCAACATCCATACGCATTTCATTTATAATAGTCATTTTACGTGCATGTTTAAATGTTTTGCACACACTATACCCCCCCCCCCAGTCTAGTGAAGCATGAGTTATTCAAGAAACTCAACAAAGAACACTCGTTTAGTCATACAACACCCAGACAAATCATCAGAAAGCATTTCATGAGGTTACCACACCCTAACACACGGTAACTCATCACTAACACATGTAAGCAATCACAAAGACTACCATGTGTTAACATCTAATAAACATGTGTACATAAATTCAATAACCTATGAAGCTAATACATGTTGATATCGTCATCCAACCACTTAACACACATTTGATATGTTATGGAACCTATAACCAGGCAACCTTATCGGGGATTTCACAAACTAAAATCACACTCACATGTATATACACCCACAGAACCACATATATACAAACATATATATACACACATTCGATCATATATACAAACACATACATGACTAGTCCCTTTCATGACACCTCTCATACAAAAATCAGCCGATTGCATAACAACACCACAAAGGATCATATTTCCAACCTATTACTTATACCAAACTAGTAAACATCTCACTTCCCTATGTGAGATCTTGAACCTTGGACCCTTGATGCACCCTAGCCGATTATAAACCAAGAGAAGTCACCATCTTCCTAAACTTATACCTATTTAGTTAAACACAAACTCACCTCATTACTCAAGACTCTAACCCTTCCATAATAAGAATGAGACAAACATTCCCCTCCTACTCAAGATTTTCGGCCAAAAGGGACATTACAAGGAGCACAAGAGGACAACCTATGATCATTGTAATGTCACTATCTATCCTAACTCCTAGGTAAACACTATGGCCGATCGAATGCAAGCAAGACACCTCGGCTATAGGACACATGATGGAAGCCATCTAGAAGCTTGTGAGGTAAACAATTTCACATATTTGGAAATCAAGACAAAGGTATGACACTTGCCAAACCAAGTCAACCCCTCCCTAATTGTTGAGGCACACAAATCGACTCATGCATATGCATGCATGCCACATCTTTGTTTGTTTATGCCTTACACATTTCTTGCACACAATCATGATTAAAACTCCTAAACACTTCAACATCCTAGGCCAATTCACTTGCCATTTTTGTGACCACCCATCGGCTATATAAAGGGCCTCACCATTCACTTCATTTCTTGCACCAACACCTCTCTAATACACTTCTTTCTCCCTTACTAACATGCTCGGCCAAGAAGCCAAGGAGCTCAAGTGTCGAAGGTCTCAAACAATCGGCCCTTGTATCTACATTTAAAGGTAAGTTACTCGATTACCAACCCACTTTTGTTGCTCTTATGGCTCGACCATTACCCGACCATCATTGACCCTTGATCACAAGCACTCGGCTATACACATAAGGAACACATTGTTTCACTTATAAGAATCCAACTAACTAGTGATCACATTATCACATTAATCCACTCGGTTGATAATCTATCGGCCTTGCATCAATTGGTAGGTGAAGCAATGTTTATTGAATCAAAACCCAACATAAACCACCGACTAGTAATCGGTTTATGTTGACTAAACTCATTGATCCATGTTCAAAGATTAGGGTTTATAATGGATGGTTTTTATAATCGGTTTTAATCACCAAATCTGCTAAAACACCTTACAACCTTTCGGTAATATCTTCACAAGCTTAGATTAATCCCTATTGATCCTAACAACCGTCGAATTCAAGACTTATGTGAAGCATTGTTTCGGCTATGATTACTTAACATGTGTTATCATGGGCCGAAACATGTGTTAACCCTATGTTAGACTTAAAAAGGGTTATAAACATAGGTTCAATTGTGTTTCTTTCCAAAAACCGGCCACACATGACGAATTGGTGCCAATTCATAGCCTATGACGGCATGTGGGGTCCATTTTATTTGCAAGAAAGACCATATTTCAACAAAACACCGAAGTTCCAGAATTATATGTTTTACAAGACACTAATGATTGTCACGTACACAAAAACATGGCCCACATACATTAAACACAAGGGTCCACGAACGTCGGGTGAACAACTTGTATGATAAACGACGAGCACATATAATTTACTATTAGAGAGCAGCGGGGATTTGAGAGGGGGGTCCAAGCAGGCACTGGGTGGTATCATCATGAGTTGGATATTTACTATTCCGTTATATTGTGGTTTATGGTTATTCAGCCAATGCACTAGTTTCCAGACAATGTTTCCCAACGTTTATTAAGTTTGATAATAATAATCATCCTATGGGGATATCTTTTAAATAAAGTTATGTGTGTTGCTTGTACCTTGTTCTTGAGAACCTTTCGAGGTCGCATTCCCGTGTTTCCACCTTAGCGGGGTGTACATATTAGTTTGGTAAATGTTGATAATTTGGTTAATGTAGGTACTTATTATTAGTTTGGTAAATGTTGGTAGTATTAGTAATTTGATACATGTTCATAGGTATTATTGGTTTGGAAAATGTACGTAGTATTATTAGTTAATAGTAGCTAGTTTGGTAATTGTTGGTAGTATTATTGGTTTGGTACTTATGATTAGTTTTTCATTCAATAGCAGTGACTTGTGAATTTGGTATATATATGTTTATTAGTATACAAAGTTGATTGATGGTGATATATTGTAAGAACAAATTGCGGGTTTGATGCAATACTCGCAATTTAGAGACGAAATGCTAAGGATGATTAGTTCAAGTTTTAAGGCACCAAACTTTGGAAACGAATATGAAGAAGGGGATGATGGCAATGATGATGATAATGATATGTAGTTGGCAACTTACAGGTTTTTATGATATTTTAAAATGTTTGTGAGTCTAAACTGAATATGATGATGACGTTTGTGTTGTTTATGTAATTAAATTTATGTTTTTTTTAGTTTTTGTGTTAAGAACTAAGAAATTTGACCGATTTTGTATTTTAAAAAAAAAGCAGTGAAAACAAAAGAAAACGAAAAAAAAAGTTAAGGTTTTACCGGTGACTTATCGCCATTAATGGTTCTAGATTTTTTTCACGTTCACAAAGAAATAGCGGAGACTTGACGCTGCTACAACTTAAAAATATTAGCTGCGACATGAGCAATAACAGCGAAATGCGTGGCAATAGCGACGAATTATAGCGGCAACTCAATAGCGCCGATAAGTCGTCTCGCCGCTAAAAGAAATAGCGGCGACAAAAGTTTGATTTTCTTGTAGTGAGTACCTATACAAGGAGTGATTTTTAACCATATTTTCTAAGGACATAACTCCAAAACCAAGCATTGTAAGTATAATGTATATCATCTTGGCGAGTAGTTTGTAGCCATTTGTTAGATAAGCCCAGTTTTGTCCGACTACGAACAACCGGAAACATCTCATTCTACATATAGAATACATCTATAACATCAACGTTATGGGTCAGCTATTGGAAACATATCTTGATACCTATTCCATATTTTCTTGGAAACTATTGTAAAACAAAAGGGTAAAACTGTAATTATACGGAAGTTCCAAACAAACTAAAGATCTATTTCAGGGAGTTTTTTGGTTTTTTACTCCATAGAGTGTATAATAAGACAGTCATGTGTAGGTAGCAAACAAATGATAATCTTGACTGGTTGCTCAAATACCCTCTTTAAAAAGCTTGAGATTCATGCCACAAAACAAGAATAAACAATTCAAGAAAGAACTAAAAAATGGTGTCAAGGGAGCACAAGAAGGCTGCACTGCATGACAAGCTGCAACTCCTTCGATCAATTACAAACTCTCATGCAGTAATTTCCATTCATTCTTTCTTCTATCTTTTCATTCGATTAAACCAAACCGTATTTTAGCATGAGCAAACCGGCTAGATTTTCAAATGATTGTACCTCGCTCTAGAATGACTTATATAACTTGTATACCAACATACATATTTGCATCAATTGGTACGCCATAAACTTACTCCTCTTCTTGGGTCTACATAAAACTTTATATTTATTTACTTTGTGTTTATGAATATTGTTACCATGAAGTATTAGTGAAAAAAAAAATCTATCTTAGAAAATCTAGGAATTTTTGTTCATTAAAAAAGAACTAAACACTTGATGATTCATGAATCATGATCAATCTTGAAGACATGAATCATCATCTTTGTAACAAACCTGATTACTACAACCCCATATTTAAATTATTTCAATCCATTATCTTTGATATTCAGGCCGGTTTTAATTCTAAGGAACACACCATTCAAAAATAATAATAATAATAATAATAAAAAAACTACTCACCCTTTTAAAAGTGACTCAACAAGAAACTTAAAGTTGGAATCTGTCAATTTTTATTTATTCTAACCATAAATGATTTGTAAAAACAAATTGTTACAGAAGGAAGATACATCGATCATAATTGACGCATCAAAGTACATAGAAGAGCTTAAACTGAAAATAGATATATTGAATCAAGATATAGCTCAAAGCTCGAGCTACCAGAACTCATGGCCTATGGTATATATGTATATGGGCATAGATGTTTTTTTTTTTGTGTGTGTGGATTAATTTATTTATATATGTGTATTGTATTTCTGGGTAAATTTGCTTGTGTTTGTGTTTTATGTAGGTTACAGTAGAAACCTTGGAAAAGGGTATGCAAGTAAACGTGTATTCAGAAAGAAGCTGCCCGGGTCTACTTGTTTTTGTGTTGAAAGTGTTTGAAGAATTGAGTCTTAATGTGTTGGAAGCTAGGGTTTCTTGTACAGGCAGTTTTCAACTTGAAGCACTTGGAGTTGAGGTAATTACCTTTTTTTTAACCGCGAATTCTAAAAATCAACTCTAAAATCCACCTACCGTCTACTTTGAGAGACTCCTTGTTTCATGAACGCCTGGTGCCACTAGGCCAAGAGCCATCGGTTAGAATTACCTTTATGACCGCCACCAAATCATATATTTTAAATTCTATAAATTGAAGAGGAGGAAGAAGAAGAAAAAAAAAACATGGTTTTTAAAAAGAATACAAAAAAATAAAATGGCATTATTATTAAATTACATAAAGACTATTGTTACCTACCATCTTTAAATAATTTGCCTCAAAGTTTGAATAATAAAAAAGGGTTTTTAAATATGAAGGACGAAAAAGATAAAGAAACAAGGAGTTATCAATATTCATAGTGTTATACATGATCGACTTTGATGAAAAACAGTTATTTCAAATGAAGTGAGCCCTTGTCAATGGCTTTTGAAGCAATTTTTGCGTCGTTTAGTGTATATGGCAAGCTTTGGGGTAAAAAACAATGGTAACTGTGCAAGAAATTATAAACATCATGGCCGTTATATATGTCTATCTTAAATCTTAATGAGGCTCTGAACCATTCAACGCTAAATAATTCAGCATTCAGCGTGTTTGTTTCAGCTTCTGAATAAAATGGTTAAGGTTGAACCATTAGATGTTGCTGAACCATTAAGCACTGAACTAGGTTGAACCTTAATGAGGCTCTCCTACCAATGTAAGACAAGAAAACTAGATCCAACTTACTGATTCAGCACTTAATCAACCAAACAGCCCCTAAATATTATCTCATATAATATATCTCTCTAAAGCACAAAGGAAGGTTCATTATTTAACATTTTAGCATCAACCTAACCACAAATCATTCTTTCAGAGAGATGAAAATGGAGAAATCATCGATACTCATATGGTGAAACAAGCAGTCTTACAAGCAATTGAAGACTGGAGTGAAAGCAACGATGAAGAGTACTAAATAAACGATTTTCACTTATTTAATCTTTGATCTTCTTATTATGTATTGGTCGATAATCGATATGTTTATGTATTACTCATGATTTCAAGTTGGAGGAAATAGCTAGCTAGCCTTCAAGAATCATCAATTGAAACGAAGTATTTTGGGATAAAATTAGTCCCACCTAATCTTCAAGGCTCAAAATCTTTTTTCTGCAAATGTAAGTTGCAAAAATTTCCATCTACAGAAAACAATCTGGTCTATATGTAGCAAGTAGGGCTGATCACGAGCCGAGTCAATTCGAGCCGAGCTCTGCTCGTACTTGGCTCGTTTACAAACCAAACCAAGAGGATCGGCTTGTTTACAGTCGAACGAAAAACTGAGCGAACATTTTTCGATCGTGAATTTTTTCCGAGCGAGAATCGAGCGGAGAGTAATTTGGACAACCATAAAATTAGGATATATCCTTTTTTTATTGTCGGGTGACAACTAAGATCGAACTGTCCGATGATAACACTAATATTGAGATCCGACTATCCGAGGATGAGGCTTAGGTTAAGGCGATGAGCATACTACGTGCGGAAAACAATTGTTCCATATGACATGGGGTGATATCAAACGACGATTAGCGATGGACGACTAATAACATAAAAAATTCAAGACTGTCACCTCATGACTTATGGTTTACAATTAAACTTGGTGGTAATTTTTTTATTAGGTTAAGTGGGCTAGTTATATTTTGTTTGCAAATATTTAGCCAAATCCAATAGAATATCATGTATAAAGGTATAGATATATCTGTAATTTGTGTGTATAATTATAATATATATATATATATAATAAATAATAAAATAAAATTTTGTTTGAGCCGAACCGAGCCGAATGGACCTTTGTTCGTGCTTGGCTAGTTTACAAAACGAACCAAGCCAATCGGCTTATTTACAACCGAGCAAAAGATCATCGTGCGAGCATTTTTCGAGTATTTTCTAAGCGACCGACAAGCAAGCAAGTCACAAGCGATAAACGATTTAAACAGCCCTATTAACAAGTACCTGGGTAGAGGGTACGTTTGGATACTATATTGATAAAGAATAAAAGGAACTCTAGGCATTACCCCGCAGGATCGGTCGTAGATATCGGAAGCCCTTTACGACGTAAAATAAAAATGCGCCCCTTAAAATAGAAACTTATATATTTTGCACTTTATACGTTTTTTACTACCGATTATTTGTTTAAGAGCACATTTTTTTTTTAAATCATACAAATTTTAAGCTAACGTAATTAAGGGGAGGTGTTTGGGATTGAGATGACAAATGACTTATTAGTTTTTTTAAAAACCAATAAGTCAATATATCAGGTATGTTTGGCAAAATTAGTTGGTAGCTGTAGCTTTTAAAATATATTTTGTGTTTGACAGGGTAGCTGAAACTTTTAATAAAATGTATAAAATAACCAAAATAGGCATTAACTAAAAGCAGGTATGCATGTTTTTTTTATTTTTTATAATAGAATGGGTATTTGTGTCATTTACTTATTAAAAGTTTGTAGCAAGTATGAGTTTTTTCTTAAACGATAGTACTAGTAGCTTTTCAATATAAAGTTTTTTCTCCTAACTTAAAAGCTTCAAGCTCCTTCAAACAAACAAAGCTTTTTATTGAGTATGGGCTTTTTTTAAAAGCTTGAAACTTGAATCTCATAAAAGCTCTTAAAAACTCATTGCCAAACATACCCATCATTTGGAAAAGCATCAAATCCTGGGTTTTGGAAATGACTTATTAGTTTTTTTCAAAAAGCCAATAAATCAACAAGTTGTTTCCGAACTCAATCCCATAAAGTAGGCAAAGCAAATAAATCGATAATCAAATAATAAGGTGATGGGGCGATTTTGGCAGGCACACAGCGGCGGGGCTATAGGCGAATCCCACAACCGGCTGGCGAGAGTGAATGATCGAATCGAGTGGATATTCCCTACAGTTCTTTATTTTTAAATTTTCTAAAATTACCACTATCAACTTTTGATCAAGGTTAATTTTTAACGCTCTATTCCAAAGTTTCATGTTAGGGGAAGAGAAAGGAATCTCTTCTTATCTTCCTCCTCTTTCTTTCTTTCGTGTTCCTTTCAAATTGAAAAGACAGAATTTATGCCTAAAAACACACTATTTTCCCTAATCGTCCCTTCCTTTCTCTCTATTAAAAAGGTTATTGGATTAAATGGTAGACGGGCTAATTTGTTTAAGAAAGTTGAGTTTTAATTTTTTTTAGTTCAACGGTTATTGGGTTTCAAATGTTAAAGGTTTTGTTTTTAGTTATTTTTTACATATTATATATTTATAAGTAGTTTTCGATACTTAGTTCCGGGTATGGTCGGGCATTTTTTTCTATCGAGCATTGAAAGAACCAGTTCTGGTTCATAGCATAAAAAACCATACCCGGTTTCGGTTTCGGTTCCGGTTCCGATTCGGGTATGGAACCGGTTCTTCAAAAACCGGGTATAGCGGGTATTGAGAAAAACCCGGTTCGGATACTGAAAATACCCGGTTAGGGCCGATGTCCTAAAATCAAGCATAGAGGGGAAAAAAAACAAAAAACAAAGATCTTGCAAAGCCACCTAAAATAAGCAAAGCACTACTACTTTTATTGACAGTATAACCCTTGATAGGTTCATATACTTATATCTGTGTAGCACATGCAATACTAAGCCTTCTAATCAATCCAACACAAAGCAAAGCACTACTTTTTTTTTTCCGCGCACCTGTATATGGAAGGTTTTATGAATATTTGGGCCTTATTGAGAATGGCCATGCGCATTTGTGCATCTGCAGGCCCACAAAGCTGTCCAGCCCTGTTACCCACCCTGGAACCAAGTACATGCAAGTATGTCCCTAAACAGGTTGACACTCAATTCGTGCAAAACATGAGGTTGATCCTACAGAAATAGGGGGTTTACGGCAAAGTCGTAGGATAACTTAAAAAGAAAAGTCAGTTCAAGGGTCTATCTATAATCTATAATCTATAATCTATATATTTCTATATTATCTTATTAAGGAGGAGTGATAACTAACATAGTCATTTTCATTTTCATATAACATAAGAAGCAACATGTACAACATATTTAAGCATGAAATTTAAGGGTATTATGGAGATACTTGTGACAATTAAGACACTTAGGAGGGTAGATTAGTAAATTTAACATAATCCAATACCTCACATCCTAAAATCTTATCCCAATTATGCTCTTATGTCCAACTTTTAAAACACAAAATACAACCTAACCTATGATGCATCTTAAATATGAGACCTTTCAACCCCTCATCTATATTATTATATATACTTCATTATAATCAATTTCTTGAATGCTAATAGTCTTTTCATAACCCCAAACAAAATCTTAGAGCTAATTTCATGCTTTGAAACATTGTTTTGTCCAAAAAAAAAATTATGTCTTCATTAGATGAGAAGAGAAAAAAACAATGAGAAGTTAAGACGCTTGCAAGATATGGTTCCCGAATGCTACAAGGTATAAAGATATGAGTTAATCTTTATATACATATATATATATATATATATATATATATATTTTCTACTTGCTCATATGTTCTTTGACAATTACAAAAATTTATCTTCATAATATATCATTGTTTTGCTCCATTTAAATTTAGTTATTTGCTATAGACAATGGGAATGCCAATGATGTTGGATATAATAATCAACTATGTTTGATTATTGCAGGGAACAAATAGACATGAAGGACAGATGATGGAGAGGATGGTTGGAGAAGGGTATGAAGAATTTCCTTAATTTCATGCTCAAATATAACTTTATACGTAAACTATATTTGTTATAAGACTTTTAAGGTATTTGTTGATCTATTTAATGTTCTTGTTAAACGTTGTATGAAGTGTGGTTCACAATATTATTTTGCTTTCGGCAATTGTATAATGTTTAAGTTTTAATTCTAATTAATAAAATAAATTAAACACTAGCATATAGAGAAAACAAAAACGTAACTATGTGTTAATTACTTATGTTATTTGTGTTAAGAAATAAGAAATCGAAAAGCCTTAAATTCATGCTCACGCTAATGAATCAAACCGAATCTTTATCTTCTATACTATATTATAAAGCATCAGTGAAGGATACCCGCAAAATTTAAGTAAATATAACCTTTATTGCTTATAGTACAATTCTTATTGAAGTCATTTAGGGGGTAAAATTGTCTTTCTACCTAAATATTAAATTGTTGAAGAAATTAATTTAAACATAATTATAAAATTGATGAGGAAATTAACAATAATGTGGTGACTCTTTACATTTATAACCACCATGTCTTTATTATGTTTATATCAATGTTATAGTCTTTATAAATAGTGGTCATGTATTTGGTATATAAATAATGTGGTGACTCTTCACATACATAACTTATGTATCTTTCAATGTTTATAAGAAATAAATTACATCATATATTATGTATTTATATCTTCTTTTTAAATTTATGTGATTGCAGGATGGTATGGCGTGACACTTCTAAACACAAATGAATATTTAGGCTTGAAGTTTGCCAACACACCCAACCCATGACACGTTTCAACCCATTAAAGTGGGCGATATATGTAGGCTTAACGTTTATACAAGCAAATATGGTATAGATACTTCATGAGCAACGTCATCATCTTCCTCGATTGTTTTTTTTTTTTTTTTTCTCTGCTACTATAAGCTTCTAGGAATAGAATTTAAGTTTCTGATCTTATAAGTCGATTTGGTAGTTTTAACTATATTGATTACTAATTTGTTTGGTCCAATATATTTGTTACGGCGCTCGTCAAACTAACATAAAACGAGAGTATCTATGCAAATCATTGACTCTGCTGCATCTCGCGGGTGCCTTAAAATAATAGAAATATGTTGCACACTACAATCTTATAGTCATTAAGAGATACAACGCCACTTCACTACGCTAAGTACCGCTCTACGATGGCATACTTATCTGCCTTCGAGATACATAAAAGGGTCCCACCGAAGGACGTGGGCCAATCTAAGGGTGTTGCAAGGAATAGTACGGCCTATTGTGATGTACCCATTTAGAATATTCAGAAGATATACTTATTAGTTTCAGTTTTTAATAACATATATTTTATACATCGTTATTTTCTACTTCATCATAACGAATAACTAACAAACACGATGCACGTGGAGCAAAACAGATGCACCCGCCGCAACGCGCGGGCATTCCTACTAGTACATTATAAAGGAGGAGTGATGTACCATATTGAAATTTTGACATGGGTACAATTTTTAAAGCAACAAGTATAAGAGAATAAAACTTATTTCATAAGGGTATTATATGGATATTGTGGACAATTAAGACATTTAGAGGGTTAGTAGAGTAATTTTATCTTTTGTTTTTAGTTAAAAGCTAAAATATCATTCCTATAGTACCCCTAACTCCCTTCACCTTCCCTTTTAGGCCATATGAAGAGCTCTCCTAATCAATTATTAATTGATTGTGTTTTATTTATATTAAGTATTCATAACAAATTCTATTCCATTCCATGAAGAAACTTCCATTGATCCATTGATAGTAATGGCAGGGATGTATGTAAGTTCTTGCCCTTATCTCTTTACTATTCACCTTCTATCTTTCTCTAATCAGTTTCTATCAAGCTCAATGCACATGTTTTGTTCATTGTTATCTCTTTACTTATCTCTTTTCTATTCACATTCTACCTTTGTAGATAAGGTATTGTTATCGATTTTTGTTTTAATGTTACTTAGTGTTGATTGTTGCATCTTCGTTTAGTTGAGACGCTAATGCTTCTAGCAGTTTATGATGATCAGCGCGCACCGGAGGGACCCCAGTAGTCCAGGTTTCTTCTCTCGGTTCTAATTCTGTATAACAATTGTTAATCTATAAACTACATGTTGATTATTACATTGTGTTACTTGTCGATTCGAATTGGTTGAAAACCACTCCAAGTTTATCTTTAATGTATACCTTTAATAATTTTGTTATTTTTGCAGAGTTTAGTTGTTTAAAATGAGTGCAATAAAGACAGTTTTAGTTGTTACAAATGTGATCAAGACTCTTTGCTGATCTTATGGTGCCTTTTGGAGCTACAGCCAGCTGCTAGATTCAATGTATGATATTAATCCTCCAGTTTAATCCTTCAACTCTTAAACATATAGTCCAATAGTAATGATTTTAACTATTTTTATATACCCTTTATTCATCTAAATATAATTACTTAATGTTAAGTTACTTTTTTTTATTTTTTATAGCTATTTTTATCCATGTTTATGGATATATAAAATTTTGAGGTGGCTAAGATTTTATCTTTTGGTAGGTTTGATTCTTTGAAAGATCTTCATAGTATTGTCACTTAAATACAGAATGCTTCATTATTTTATTAAGTGGTTTTTAATTTTTAAAATAAAATTTATCAACTTTTATTTCCATTGAGTATTCATTAAGCATCATTTTTATGTTAACTCAGATCTCACCTTAAAACTTTTTCTCTTTCTGATTAACAACATTCATTCTCCCCAACTTCCTAATTCAATTTGAAGATGGAAGGAGGTGGTATAGTATCACCAGAGAAACAAAAAAGCTTCAACAATTTGTTATCTCTTGAAATGTATATTAATATTAATTAATTTTTAGTTACATAGATTTTTTAAAACTTTTTTCTACATATGGATATACATATATCTCTTCTCTATTATTTATTATTATTTTATTATTACCTTATTATTATCTATACTACTATATAATATATTTTAGATGGGCAACAAGGTAATTTGCTCTTTTTTTAAGATGACATATGAAGAGTTTTATGCTTTACACCTAAAATTTCATGAAAAACTTTCCAATACTACCCATATTTGCAAAACTCGCTTGTACATGTCAATTCAATTCAATTGAAGGCATAATTTCACATTTAATGCACGTGTAATCATACTTATGGTATAACAATTGTAAAGTTAAGAACACCTAATGATAAACATGTATAAATAAAAGAAACATTAGTTGAATATACGAACTTTTTGTTGTATAAGGAGTTGTAAACGGTACAAATTAATAAACAAAATTAGTGACTTTTACCTTGTCCCACTCCCGAATCATTAGAAAAAAACTGAAGCCAGAGCACATGGAAGTTACCTGAGTTGTAAAAAAAATGTCAATGGAATTGAACAATAATAAAATTAAAAATATTATTATAAATTAACCCATTAGACATATAATTATGCACCCCATGACGTGAACAAATGATCAAGTATATAAACGTATAAATATAAACAGAAATATAAATATTTTGACACCAGTTTTAAAAAAAAAAATATAACTATAAAAAATTCAAGTTTCTAACGATTTAAATATACTTTTTATTATAAATCTTAAAACTATTTAATATATTAGTAAAACCAAAATAATTGTTTACCCGTAAAGTGTCCATTACATTGATTTAGCCTAGAGATAACCCGTTTTTTTCCCAAACCAGTTCACGTTGAAAACATGTTTGGGTTGTTTTAAGAGGGAATATAACTGGTTTTGGCTAAATCGGCACAAGCTAGAAATGAGAATGGGCTAAAATTAAACCAAACCTACAAGAACCGACTAGCATTGGAGGAAACTAAAGCATTTTTTTATTTTTACAATATTTTAGTTTTAGGTTTTTTTATTAGTGTTATTATTACTATTATTATTATATATTATTATTAAGTACCAAGCATGTCCAATAAGGTAATTTCAACATAATTTTAAGATAGGAGTTGAATAGACTGTTCACAAATGTCTATTTTTTGGTTATTTCCTTCCCTTTTTACCCCTTGTGTACAACATATCATGCTTATTATATATGTGTGTAATACACACTTAATATCATTTCCAACATGTAACCCCCCATTTATAGAGAATTAGATGACCACATTAACTTTGTGAAACCCCTCATTATTATAAACCACTTCATAGTCCTCCATTATTACCCACAAACTAATCAATAAGTTATGATTTGCACATGAATGGATAACTTGAAATATCATTCTCTTATTTATTATACTATCTTACCTTCCAAAAAAAAAATCTATTATACTATCTTATTAAGTACCAAAGCAACATGTACAATTGAATCAACCTTAATTCATAAGGGTATAATAAGAATATTTGTCACAATTAAGATGCTTTTAAGGGCATGATAGTAATTTGATCATGGTTTTATAGTTAAAACATAAAAACTTCTTCCATACTTGCCATTATGTCACCAAAATTGTTCTCTTCGTTTTCTTCTCAAGGCCCTTCATCGTCTTTCAATTAAATGGTTTCTCAATTCAATCGCATTCACTGCTATTGAATGTCATTCTCCTTCAATTGCCCTACCTATTTATTGTGCCTCCTCTTCATAGACTCTCAACTAAAAGCATAATGTTCTTTGATCAAATTACGATTGTTCTTTTCCCTAAACACTATTTTTCATTCATGTCTATTAATTTTTCAGTGCATCTGAAGATGAATTTGTTACTCAATGGCTTCCATTCCTCTTCTATGCGCCTGCTTTCTTCCTCATGCCTCATGTTTACTTAACAGGTAACCAAGTCTTTGTGATTTAATGTTGATGTAGGTTCTAATATTTCTATCAGGTATTGTTGTTTTACAAGGAACTATTTTAGTTGTGTCTACAGTTTTTTATGCTTATTGTTGTTTTTTTTTTTTTTTTTTTGCCATGCTTCTACAACATGTTGTGTTTACTATTTTTGTTCTTATTGTTGTATTTTGCTATACTTCTATAACATTTGCTTATAGTTTGTTAACAGAAAAAAAATATGGATTTTTTGTTCAATTTTGTAAACAAAAGGAGTTATATGTAAATTTACCATGATGCGCATTCTTTGCACTACAAAGGAGTTATAGGCATCTTATTAAGAAAATTAGTCGGTGTGTATTCTTTGTCGTTGGGTCTTATTTAAAACCCGCAGCAACGCGCGGGTAAACCCACTAGTTTCCATTAAAAGAAAAGTTCAACACATATATCTCTTAGCCGATATATTAGTTAGAATATTATTTGTGTAGAATATCATGTACATTCAACCAAACAAAAGCACATGGAAACTTGTTCGATCTCAAGCTAACATACAGCAAGAAATTCATATGCCTACGGATCATAATCCATCAAGGATCTAAATCCAATATCATGTACATTCAAACGAAACAAAGCCCTCTACATGTGTCTTGCTATTTTGTCAAAGCTATCATTTGAAAACCATATGGTAATACTTGAGTTGATGTACGACCATTTCCTAATCATTTGATTAATTCAGTTATTTAAGCTTCAAACCTAAAGGCATTAATGAAGGGATATGGACCCAAATCTACAAAGAATTACGAACGACCCATACCCAAGGAAAGCCCAAACAAAGTCAGTTTGCGGGTCCCAGTGTACGCGAAGACACAGGTACGCGGACGCGTATGGTAAGTGAGCACGCGGACGCGTGGCCACCTCTGCCTCAACCTCTACGAGTGCCTTGCAAGTAAAGTTACATCAGCACGAGAAAGACAAAAGGTACACCGTACATTCTTGTACGAGCCAATCACATTGAAGAGACGTATGGCAAAGATCATGGTACGTGTCCAACCAATCAGAGAGTGCCAGCAACGCAAATCCAAACGTCCATTTATGGACGTGGGGAACAGACAGTAGAACTGACAATGACATAAGACTAATTAGGAAGCTGCAGCAAACGTCAAGGTTGTCACCACACATGTGTCGTGTGTGCACAAGGAAAAAGTATAGTTCTCATATGCGTAGACCAATGAGACCGCATGTGTCCACCTCACCAATGGTCTCCACTAACAACCACCAACAGAGGAGACAAAAATACAGTTGACAAAGATAATTAGCCAATCAGGGTGTGTCTGGGCTGCAACTACCGGGTGCATGACACGTGTACAAGCCCTAGGCCGGCCAATGATATGTCGCCACGCGTAACGAAGGTGTACTCTCTCTCTCTCTCTCTCTCTCTCCCTCTCTCCCTCCCTCCCTCCCTCTCTCTCTCTATATATATATGTATATATATATATATGTGTGTGTGTGTGTGTGTTTTATGTGGTATAATATGATGCTTGTCCTCTACTAATGGTGGGCCGGTGTGGAGGTAAGCCCTTAACTGGGCCTCGGCCCAATGGTTAGGTTAAGGGTTAATGTTGGAGGCTCGTGAGGAACCTATTTAAGGAGGACTTCACTTCCTTGAATAGGCCATTCATAAAACCCTAAAGAACACACTAAGGCCGACTCCGTTTTTGTGTCTGTACGTTGGTTCCTAGCAGTCACCTCCCACCGGTTTTATTTGTGTTATTTCCCATTACACTCCAGCCGTGATATCTAGTGAAGGATTAAACCTGTAGCAATGGTGATTTAGCTTCTTTAATCGGAGTTTATACTATTGTTCCTTCATTGGCGCCATCCATACCGGCTAGAACTAACTTCCAATCCATCTTTTAGCTAGACACATAGCAACCAGAAACCCTCCAAAGTTCAACGTCGACGCCCCCGTCATCGAAGACGATCATAATGAGGGTAACGAAGTTAAAACCCCAACCACCATCACCAAGGTGGCCAACGAAACGGCTCACACTCATGTAGCCGGTTCTGGTGACCATCATGGACAGGGTGGCCAAGGGGCACATCAGGATGAAGACAACGAAGATCCGAATGAGTGGCTCTTCCAAGAACAAGCAAGAGTCACTACCCGTTATTAGCATAAAAGGATGCAAATGGCTCAAAAACAAGTTCACAAAACTCTTAGCTTCGACCTCACGCCTCCGGGTCAAGGGCCAAGTAACAGGAACAAGACTCCTAGCCATCGTCCAAAGGACAACCATCAGGGGAGCCGTAGTTGAGGCCATGGTAGAAATACTCATGGCCATGACTACGCTCCCTAGAAGGAAGAAGACGGTAACGAATCCACGGCATACGCAGAGGATAATGATGATATAGTCAAGCCATATCGACCAAAAGACCTTGCAGAGAAGTCTAAATTTTGTCCCTGTGTGGCTCTAACACCTATCCCGGGCAAGGCCAAACTTCCCAACAGCATTGGAAAGTATGATGGCATCCACGACCCGGGTGACCATGTTCATGACTTCCGAACAGCGGCCAGTGCCCAGAACTGGCCCATGCTAGTTTGGTGCCACCTCTTAGCGCAAATACTTACTGGTGCCACAAGGGTTTGATTTGATAATCTACTCGCTGGTAGCATCCTCAATTTCGATGACATGTTGGCTAAATTTTCTGTGCACTTCTCTCACTAGAGAAAGCATAAAAAAGAGAAGGCGCACATATTATTATGCCAATGCCGAGATAATGAATATGTGGAAGACTACTTATGTCTCATATAATTAACATATAAAACAGGCATAATCAGTCTCATAATAGGGTAGAATTAGGCTTAAATTACTGATATTGGGTGCTTAATTCATTCCTATTTGTATTTCTCAGGAAACTGGAGCTCCAAGCCGGAAATAGAGGATTTTCAGGAAAAAAACAGGCAAAAACTGGAGATTCCTGAGGATACGAGACTTGTAGCATGTTCCCTGTATGTTTGAAGACCATCCCGGGACTTAAAAAGTGACAAAAACCAGTCTGGGAGTTACCCAGCACGCCCATGCACACTTGTACGGAGGCCCTGCACGCTAGAAGACAACGCAGCAAACTTGGGGAACAAGAAAACTTGCTGAAGAAGCTTGCACGCCCATTCTTCACCACTTGGCACGCCCATGCTCAGACAAAAAGTACAGACAAGACAGAACTGCAGCAACAGAATGTACGTGTGATAGCAGGCACGCCCATGCCACCTCTGGCACACCCATGCTTGCCCTGGAAACTCTATAAATAGCAAGCTAACCCCCACCATTTGATCATCCCATTTCATCCCTTTTTGTGCTTTATTTGGCCGATTTCCAAGAGTCTTCCAGAGATCTTGGGGTCTTGTGGGAGGCCATAAGATCATCCAACATCCCTCAAAGGTTAGGCCTCAACCTACCTTGATCAACTTGGCCAAGCACGAGATCGTAGAGTAGCTTATGCAATAAACATCGAGGGTCATGAGGATCATACTAGATACATATCACTTGGAGATGGAGAGCTTGTCTATGAGCAGTCGTGTTCATGTCTTGATCATTTGTTATGGTTGTATCTTTCTATTATTCCCGAACCCGCTTCGATTTGTGGACTTTTATTATTAGTAGTAGTAGTTTATTTTTAGTTATTTGTTGTGTTATCTTCTTTCTAATTCTTGTTTACTTATCTTGTGACAGGTTCAGATGACCATTAACTTAATAACTTAAATCAACCTTAACTTGATTAATTAACTAGAGGCTTAATCAGTTTCTGGTAGTCCCGAGCTAGATCCAAGGCGAGGTCGGGCTTCTGATATCCAAACCGGGTTCTAAGCAATGGCCTCTGAAGTGGACCAGATCTGAGTGACACATTTCTGGTACTTATCAGATGACTAAATCATCTTCTTGGTAAAGGGCGGATTCCCTACGGGTGCACCAGTGATCTTCGGATTGCACACCTTTAGGATTATGTTCCACCTTTGTCAAGAGTTTCATTCAGCTTGGAAGGTTATGGGTTGGGTTTATTAAGTCATCAATCATCAAACCAACTTTATATTTAATTGATCACTAAATGTTAAAGTGTCACTTTTAAAGATAAATAAAACAAGAGTTCTATTTCTAGGTCTCGTCAGTATGAATCCATTAACCAATGGGGATACATGTCAGTTGAGGTGACTGTAAGATAGATCATTCGGTCATCATGATCGTTAACCTACTTAAAGGATACGATGTCACCAAGACTGGCTATAAGAAGAGATCCTTCGGCAAGGAAAGCGAGAGCTAAGGGAGGTGTATGGTTTTCCAAGACGGAAGTGAAGCCCCCATTACAAGAAGAAGATAAGTCTGAGGATCAAAGACTTGACCGTGGTTTGGGGAGCCTGCTATATGCAAGGCCCAGACGGAGTACCTTCGTGTGGACGCGCATCGGGAGGTTGTGTATTCTACTGAGTAGTGGCCTCGCTTCTCTATCAAAGGACTCAACACTTCAAGATCACTCTCGTCATCCTCACAAATAATTAGTCTAAATTATTAATTTTAATAGTAAACTTAACTACTTATACGGACGGCCCTGAGATGTGTATATCAGTTTACTCTACTATTTTATCCTTTCATTTTATCATACCCAAACTCTTTTTAAAACTATTTTTCTTAAAACCCATCCGTTTTATTTTCACTTTTTAAAACCTGATCAGTTATCTGATGAACGGTTGAGTAGGGAAAAGTGTGTTCTCTGGAATACGATACTCGGTATTTGCCCTAGCAAGCTATACTATACACGTCAGGTTCTCTGCCTATGTGTTGGTTTTAGTTTCTGAGTGACTATCGTTAACTTTATAAATTTAAAACTTGTTAAAAAAAGGTTTAGTAAAAATCAGTCGTTTTCCCCCAAACCAATGTTTTGGGATTGACACATCAAGTTTTTGGCACCGGGAAAATTGACATCTTTCTAAATTACTAAAACCAAACGCATCAACTACATTATTCAATACAACCGGGAAGCACTCGATATCGGATGCGGGGAGGAACTCACACGGGCAGGTTTCCTCCAGGTGTCAAAAGTGAAGACATGATGAAATGGCTCACCGGCAAGGACGGAATACAGGAGTCCTGAGATGAAGTCATCAAGGCGACTAAGATCTTTGCCGCATCAGAAAGACCCTTCCGCCAAGCTCGTAACCATAAGGGTAACAATAATAATAATAATAAACACTCAAAAAATAAGAACACAAACAAACAGTCTGTCTGGACCCGCATCTCTGGATCCACAGACGAGGACAAGTACTCAGCCTAACAGGATGCACAGAATCTAATTAGCGGAAAACAAACCCACAACCAGCACGAGAACATATAGAAGAATCAAGAGTGGACGTCGCTCACCAAGATTCCATCTCAAGTACTAGCAACAGAACAACACAACTTCAAGGAGCCGCGACCTCTAGGAAAGCGCAAGAATGTTGACACCAGTAAGCATTGTGACTATCACAATGACTTTGGTCACAATACTGATAAATACTACAGTCTCAAGATGGAGATCGAGGTCGCGCTAAATTCGGGACAACTAGGTCAATTGGTTAAAAATATCCAACGTAATGGACGCACGCAAGATGGTGATGATCGCGGAGCATGGTCCAACAAACACATCCGCAACATGCAAACATACCTGGTTGAACGGACCCCGCAATACCAGTGCAACGTGACAAACGGGCGGACATTCGACTCATCAAAAAAAACAAGAGATCATTGGTGGATGCAACAGATGAATCCTGGAAGGAGCAACAAGTCATCCTACCAAAGGTCAAGGGCGGAGCCTCTTCTACACCCCCACTCATAATTATAGGAGTATTCGGGCATTACCGCACAAAATAAATGTTATTCGATCCTGGAAGTAGCACTGACATCATGTATGAGCAGTGCTTTAACCAGCTGGATGACGAAGACTAAGCCCGCTTTGTTCCTGTTTCTGAGCCCATCTCAGGGTTCATTCATGAATCCATTATGCCTCGCGGAATGATCACTTTCCCTGTCACCTGGACAGACGAGAAGCACTCAAGAACTGAAGAATGTGAGTTTATGGTCTTACCAGTCTCCTCCTCCCACGACATCTTAATGGGCCGAGAAGGGCTGGAAAGGTTCAACAGCAATGTCTCCGCCCCATATCAGATGGTCTACTTCCCCACTCGCATAGAGGTAGCCTTCATCATGGGTAATAAGCAATTTCATGCAGCTGAGGTAGCAAAGCCTTAGAAGATGGCCAAGATACATGTCTCAGAACGATGGCTGGGGACAACTGCCAATACCATATTTTCAATGATCTTGTTAAACCTAAATCATTCATTCCACAGATTATAGAAATCCAAGTAAAATGTTCTAATGTGGTCTTAAAAATAGGCTGCACTAAACTTCTCATAGATCAAGAAAACATTCCTAATGTTATGACATAAAAATTGAAATGTTCTTATTTTATATCGTGGTAATTTTTTATGAATATTAATTGAAGAAACAATAGTCTAACCTCCGATAAGAGAAGTTAAACCATCGTTGCTACAGGTTTAATCCTTCACTAGATATCACGGCTGGAGAGTAATGGGAGTGAGAGTGACATGAAATAACACAAATAAAACCGGTGGGAGGTGACTGCTAGGAACCGAAGTCGGAACCAATGTACAGACACAAAAACGGAGTCGGCCTTAGTGTGTTCTTCAGGGTTTTATGAATGGCCTATTCAAGGAACTGAAGTCCTCCTTAAATAGGTTCCTCACGAGCCTCCAACATTAACCCTTAACTTACTCATTAGACCGAGGCCCAGTTAAGGGCTTACCTCTACACCGGCCCACAATTAGTAGAGGACAAAGCATCATATTATATCAGGTAGGTAGATGATTTATTCATCAATGTAAAAGCTTATGTGTGAGGCTGAGTGTATGTATATGTGTGTGTGTGTGTGTGCGATTATCCATACATGTGTGTGTGTATTCGGATATACATATATATATATATAAGTGTATATGTAGATAACTTATCAATCAAATGTATATCATGGTTGTGTGTGAATGGCCAAATGGGTACATGGAGTGGCATTATATTAATTGTGTAATGAAATGTCTAATGCATAACTGAAATGACAAAACGGTGTAAGGGTGTACGGATCTTGACCTGGAAATCTGGCGGGTGTCACAAATAAGTAGAAACCATATGCTCAAGCTCGTCTGCATGCGTAACCATTGCGAATGAAACCAAACACTAATAATGTGTGTCGACATAGGGCCCAACCAAGTGAATACCAGAATGTGATACCAAGTACCCCGTTTACCATTTTTATGCTTGAGGTACGCTACCAAGTGAGTTTCGTGACTCCCATCTTTTTTACTTTTAAACTGTTTTGGGGTGAATACATACTTCCAGTTTTTCATAACTTATGAGGTTAGTTTTATAGAGTGTGTTTACCTGCGTGCATGAGTTACCTTACCGAACCAGGTACTCATTAACTCGAGGATAGAGCCGAATAAATATATGGATAGTACTTCTTGGGGAATGCCTACACACAGTGGTCCGGCCTTACACGGAAATCCCCACTAAAACTGACGGGTCGTTACAGCATATATTTTGCCATGGGGAACCTATATGTGACAGGACATAAGTTGGGAATCCATAACAATAATGGGTATAGTTTATGTTGATACATCTACGCATGGTTAGGCATGACGCTAGATGCCAGGGTTGAGTGGCCAGCTTGTATGACTGTAACACCATAACCATGAAGACCTATTTGAATGTGAAAACCAGTAAACTTGTTTTGAATAACTAAAACCAATTTTGGAATTACTATTCAGTTCCTATGTAACCTAACAGACGAACTTATCAACATTATTGTTGACCTAAAACCCTTTTAAGCATATGTTCAGGTACCTACTCTAGAGTTACAAAGAATATACGGTTGCAGCTCAGAGTCACATCAACAGACGAACCAGACGGACGAACAAGAAACCATAAATACCACCCGAACTTGGTACGACTGGAGATTAAATATACGTAATGGAAATGTATTATGTAAAACAATATATGTATAAAACAGTTTAGTTATTTTATACCACTTTCGATGTTGCTTGCATTGCGTGAATGTTATATCAATTTGTGATTTCGTCCGGGCCTTTCCGGGTCAGGGTGTGACACCCGCCTTGGGAGAGGGTGGATAGAGCGACGATCCGATGCCCGGTCATCCCGAGGACCCGAAATTAAATTATATATATTAGAAAATAAGTATCTATATACTTTGTAAAACGCTTAAATCCATCAATATTGTATCTATTTTAGGCTCATTAAACACAAAAACTAATTTTAAATTATACACATGACTCTTTACTTACCGATCAATACCCATTTGTAAAGTTCAGGGCCGGCCGGCGAGCCGCACCCTGGCCGAGGCCCGTCTTACTCGAGGGCCTATATTTTTATATACATAGATGAGAATATGGAGGAGATGAGATAGGGAGATGCTTGAATGGATCTGCTTGGGTTAATCGCCATCACCGATGTAGTGGTATCCCGTCGGAGATAAGTTGAATATAGCCGGAGAAGGGAAAGACTTTCTTTTTGAGTTACAGTTGCAGAGAGAGGTGGTTTCTAAAATATAAAAGTGGTTTTCTATTTTAAAAAAAAGAGAGAATTACACAAATTGTCCTTTAATTATTGTTGAAATTGCATTCTCTGTCCTTTATGGAATTTTTTCACTCCTTATATCCTTTATTTTATCAATTCGTTACACCCTTTGTCCTTTAGTCTAACTTAGTTAAAAAAACTTGGTTAACTTTATTTTCTAAGTTTACACTTTTAGCCCTTATAGTTTTGATCGAACCCTAACCCTTGATTGACCTCGAATTTAACCATGTTAATTAGCGAAATCATAGGCCTATTATAGAACATCAAATTCCGATCAAAACCATGTATAATAATCGTACTGACCTGATCGTTTTCAGGCTAAATCGAACGATTAAAATTGCGACTGGTTGATCGTGTTCTTTAAACTGCGGACAATTTGGTGGGTGTTTATAGTATATTTTTGCACAGAAAAGGTCGACTAAGGCATAAGATGTTATGACACGTTTCAATTTATGGTATAGAGGCTCGGTTTGCAAGTGTGTTTTTAAACGTTTGAAGACCTTTATTTTCTCAAAATACATTTTTAAACTTTTATGGAACATCTTATGCCTTAGTTGACCGTTTCTGTGCAAAAATATACCATAAACACTCACCAAATCGTTCGCAATTTGAAGAACAAGATCAACCAGTCGCAATTTTAATCGTTCGATTTAGCCTCGAAAATGATCAGGTTAGTACGATTATTATACATGCTTTTGATCGGAATTTGATGTTCTATAATAGCCCTATGATTTCGTTAATTGCTGTGGTCGAATTAGAGGTCAATCAAGGGTTATGGTTCGATCAAAACTATAGAGGCTAAAAGTGTAAACTTAGAAAATAAAGTTAACCAAGTTTTTTAACTAAGTTGGGCTAAAGGACAAAGGGTGTAACAAATGGATAAAATAAAGGATATAAGGAGTGAAAATTTTCCATAAAGGACAGAGAATGCAATTTCAGTAATAACTAAAGGACAATTTGTGTAATTCTCTCTAAAAAAATGATTTAAATTAAAATAATGAAGTACAAGTTACGTTGTAGTACATAGTAGATATATTTTTTTTGAGTAAACTGCCATTTTCGTCCTTGAGGTTTGGCACTTTTTGCCAGTTTCATCCAAAAGATTTTTTTTTCTCAACTGGCTCCACTAGTTTTCAAATTCTTGCTGGTTTCGTCCAACTCGTTAACTCCGTTAGTCAATCTCAGTTAACTGAGGGGCAGTTTTGTCAATCTCAGTCAATTCCCATATAATAATAATAATAATAATAATAATAATAATAATAATAATAATAATAATAATAATAACCTCCTCCATCATAGTCCCCAACTCCCTGTTCCTTCATCACCACCTTCGCCTACCATCACCAACCACCTTCATTCACCAACCCTTCACCTTCACCTGAGTTCACGATCAATTACAACAAACCCAACCCACAAATCTTAGTTCACGATTAATCACAACAAAAACCCCCAAATCTGAACTCTAGTTATTAGAACCAGAAAGAGATGAAGTTTTGAGACTTAAACCACCCCAAATCAGCAAATCTCAACCTTAATTCATCTTCTTCCCTTTCTAATGTCAAGAAACCTAATCAACCAAAACCCTAAATTCAAGAATGGTACTGTTAAGAACTGTCACGTTGTTAAGAACTGTCAGCACCACCGTCACGTTGTTAAGAACTGTCAGCACCACCGTCACGTTACCATTACAAAAACTTTTGTGGGTTCGCGCTATTGTTCCCAAAGATATTATTTTTCATTTTTTGTGAGAAATGCTGTGATTGTGATTTTGCAGGTTCATCATGGAGGTGCTGGAACTACTGCTACAGGATTGAGGGCTGGGGTAAAATTTTAGGCTATACACACGCATATATAATAGTCTTTCAGTTGAATTGTTCATGATCTTACATACACGCGTGTTTTGAAATTGCAGTGTCCGGCGACTATTGTTCCGTTCTTTGGAGATCAATATTTTTGGGGTGACAGAATATATCAACGTGATGGTTGTAACAGTGGGGGAGGGGGGGTTTGCGAGGGAGGCGGTGGAGCTGTTGGTGGTTCGGGTGTTGGTGGGTGTTTTCATGGCTTCGGTGTTGGTGTTGGTGTTGGGCGAACGGGTCAGGGGTTGGGCCTTTTATGTTGGCAGTTTCGAGCAAAGGTGGAGATGGTGACGAAAACGGTGGAGGTTTGAGGTGGCGATGGCTGTAACGATGGTGGTTCTGACGAGTGTGGTGGCCATTTCCGGTGGTTTTGGCCATTTCCGGTGAGAGAGAAAGAGAGAGAGAGAGAGAGAGAGAGAGAGAGAGAGAGAGAGAGAGAGCAGGGAGAGGGGTAGGAGAGAGATTTAAATAAAGATTTTATTTATTAAACAATATAAAATATAAGGGTATTTTAGTCTTTTTGCAAAAAGTTAACAGAAAAAATGGATGGAGTTAACGAGTTGGACGAAACCAGCAAGAATTTGAAAACTAGTGGAGCCAGTTGAGAAAAAAAAATCTTTTGGATGAAACTGGCAAAAAGTGCCAAACCTCAAGGACGAAAATGGCAGTTTACTCTATTTTTTTTTAAAGCGAATTTTTTTTTCTTTGTGAGACTTGAATTCAAGACCTTACACTTTAGTGTATTAAAAGGCTTTGCCTTATCACTGGCCACCAACCCTAATGGCACATAGTAGATACTTGTTTATACCAGAGTACACCAATGTGTTTTTTTTTTTCCTTATTAACTTTATTGTTTATAAATTATTACTAAACATTTTGTTTGTTTTTATCCCTTACGTTATCTAGGTATTCAATATTTATAAACATACTATTATATCTGGTTATTGAATCCGATTTGACTAGCAAGACATTCGGTTTGATGTCCAGTTTGATTTTGAAAACACTGAATGTAACTTTAGTTGATAATTTTTAATTTAGCTCTAAATTGAAAGTTTTGTTATACGTTATTAGGGTATGTCATTGTATAATACTTTATTTTTGCTATTTTATTGCTATAATGTTAATCGATAAAAAATTATATAATTTGTTAGGGCCTGGGGGCCTTTTTTTCGGCTCGTACGAGGCACTTAAATTCTTAGGACCGGCTCTGGTAATGTTCAAACCCATTTTAAATTATCCTAATAATTTAAAATTACACTGAATAAAAGTTAATACCAATTTAACATTAGCCCAACAGAGGTCAACTTTTTCTATTCTCACTAGGTGTGAAACTTTTTAAGGATTAACATGGATGACCTTGCTTATTATATTCATTTTTTCGATACAAAATAGTAAATTGTTTAATATATAATAAATAAACGGTTTAAAATAATCATGTCACACGACTAGTCAATGTTTTATCATCTTTAAATTTGTGGATATTATAACATCAGCAATGGGAGAGACCGAGAGGGTAACGCAAGTAAGTGCTAACATGTCAACCTTACAAAACCATACTCTCTAGTCTATTTATTTTTTCTTCCCTCTCACAACCAATGTTTTAAAACCGGTTTATACCGGCCGGTTATACCGCTTATCGGTGTCCTAGTCAACACGAATCAGTCAAGTAATTTGAAAAAACGGTAAAGGATGTGAGTCACAACCCATTAAGGAAAGGTCACTATTTGTCATATCGTCGTCGAACCCACCAATTATGTGTTTTCATCTCATTCTTACCCACAATTGTCTTAATATTGGCCACTAAATCTCTGACAGTACTCATTTCATCAACTTTATAATCATAGATCTCACCCATTTTACTCTCCCACAAATTATACACACTCCTTTCATCTCGTAACTCTACTCGTAAATGGTACTTACATAACCTACTTAAAGGGTGGGGGCGATGTTACCGATTCAAGTAGTATGCCCGCAAGGCGTCCCCTCCTCCCTAAATGAAATCCACTTCCTCAAGATGAATTCATCATCATCATCATCATCATCATCATCATCATCATCATCATCATACTCAGTTAATCCCACTTATAGCAAAGCTAAGGTAGGGTCTGAGAAGGGTAAGATATAGACAGCCTTACCTCTACCCCTAAGAATAGAGAGGTTGCTTCCAGTGAGACCGCCGGCTTGATGTAGTTTGGTATCAAGCCTTGGACATAAGGTACAGAACACTTAGCAATCGGGACAAACCCGATCAGTGCATGTACCCCTTTGTCTTTTGGTTATCCACGCCACCACATTATGCATGATTAACCGTTCGTCGTTTTTAACGTTATTTTCACAAAATTAGTAAAATAACGTTAAAACTAGTGCAACTTTATTTTCACAAAATTAGCTATCCACGCCACCACATGGTGTACATGAATTCACCCTCTTTATATTTCCTCTCACCCTTGCATCATCTCCAAACTAAAGGAATTCAACCCCTTGATCAATTCTCATTAACAAACCACTATAAATAATACATAGGTATCTCCTTATTTTTGGGAGGAGATAATGAGGTTTGACTACCAATTACAATTTACCATATGTACATTATTTCTTATTATCTATTACACCCCCGCAGTCGAAGCGGGAGGGGACCGGATGCTGAGACTGGATCTGAAGTCTTCGAAAAGGACGCGAGGAAGGCCTTTTGTAAAAATGTCAGCTACCTGATATCTGGAAGGAACGTGCAGGATGCGAACGTGTCCCCGTTGAACCTGTTCTCGAACAAAGTGAATGTCTAACTCTATATGCTTGGTGCGCTGATGTTGCACCGGGTTACCTGATAAATAAATAGCACTCACATTGTCACAATAAACCATTGTTGCGCGGGTAACGGGAACAGAAAGTTCCAATAGAAGATTGCGGAGCCAGCATAATTCGGCGACAACATTAGCAACACCATGATATTCGGCCTCTGCACTGGAACGGGACACAGTTGGCTGTCTTTTAGAGGACCAGGATATGAGATTTTCTCCAAAATAAATGCAATAACCACTAGTGGAACGTCTCGTATCTGGACAGCCGGCCCAGTCTGCGTCTGTGTATGCTATGAGTTGAGAAGAGGCCGAGGGGCCAAGGAGTAACCCATATGAAGTCGTCCCTTTGATGTAGCGGATGATACGTTTGAGAGCATTCCAGTGATCAGTGTGGGGAGCGTGCATGTGCATACACACCTGTTGAACCGCATATGTAATATCTGGCCGGGTGAATGTTAGGTATTGCAGTGCACCGGCCAGGCTGCGGTATAAGGTCGGGTCATGAAATAAGTCACCTGACGAGGAGCTGAGCTTTGTGTTGGTGTCAACCGGTGTAGCCACCGGGTTACAGGACTGCATCCCTGCACGAGTGATGATGTCAGTAGCATAAGTATGTTGAGATAAAAACATTGTGTTTTGTTTGCGAGTGACCGAGATGCCAAGAAAGTAGCTGAGGGGCCCGAGATCTTTCATTGCAAATTCTTTAGCAAGGTTCGTCATGAGACGTAGACGAAGAGTGTCAGAAGAAGTAACCAAGATGATGTCATCCACATATAGCAAAAGGTAGGCCGTGTCATTTCCATGATGAAATGTAAATAAAGAAGCATCGCATCGACTATTAAGAAAACCCAACTGAAGAACATAATCAGTGAAATGTTGGTACCATGCCCGGGGTGCCTGTTTGAGCCCATATAACGATTTGCGAAGCCTGCACACATAGTCTGGAAAGCGTTTATCCCTGAAGCCCATGGGCTGATGCATGTAAACGGTTTCATTAAAGTGTCCATGTAAAAATGCATTTGTGACGTCTAGTTGATGCACAGCCCACCCTTTCGAGAGGGCAAGTGAGAGAACAGTCCGAATAGTAGCCGGTTTAACAACCGGACTAAAGGTCTCGCCACAATCAATCCCCACCTGTTGGGTACGTCCATCACATACTAGCCTGGCTTTGTAGCGTTCCAGAGTGCCGTCCGACCTGTACTTATGCTTAAACAACCGCATGGAACGAATAATATTCATAGATGAATCACGAGGAACTAACTCCCATGTACCATTTCTAATTAAAGCGTTAAACTCGGTGGTCATGGCAGAGTACCAAACAGGACTGGACAAGGCATCAGTGGGGGTTTTAGGGATAGGTTGAATGGTTGGTGTGGTGGTTGAGTGTAGGTTAAATGGTTGTTTTGGCTTGAAAATACCACTCATGGACCGAGTGTGGATGGTCCGAGTATGTGGTTGGGTGGCAACAGGTGGAGGGTCGGTGGGGGGTGGTTCAGGCGAGTTTGGCTGGGGGCGAGTTTGGGAGGTGAGACGGGGATGTGGACTGGTCATTGGGTAGAGGTATCTAGGCTGTGCGGTTGGTTGGGCCGGGAGTGGATGCTGGGCCAGTGGGCTGGGAGGCGGGTAGGTAAGGTGAAGTGGGAGATGTAGTGGGCCTGGGTAATGGGTCAGTGGAGGTAGGGAGTGTTGAGTTGGGGTGGGGCGAGTGGTTAGGCCCAGAGGTGGCTATATGTGGACATAAGTATGGTGGAAGGTTGTCAGTAAAGGGCTCATATCTTGGGGCAGGCCCAATGGCTTGGGCAAAAGGGAAAGTGGTTTCGTCAAAAGCTACATGGCGGGAGATAAAAATTTGTTTGGTGGAGAGGTCAAGGCATCGGTACCCGCGATGAGTGGGAGGATAGCCTAAGAAGACACATGGTTGGTATCGATGATCCAATTTGTGTATGGTAGTGGGTGGCGTTAATGGGTAGCATAGGCATCCAAAAACGCGAAGGTGATCATAAGTGGGTGTGGACATATATAATAGTTCAGTGGGCGTGCAGTTTTGTGTGATCTTGGAGGGTAGGATGTTTAGTAAGTAAGTGGCGGTTTCAAGGGCAAAATGCCAAAGGTGGGTGGGTAGGGAGGCATGGGCCATTAATGTGCGAATCATATTATTTATTGTTCGTATTTTTCGCTCGGCTTTGCCATTTTGGGATGATGTGTAAGGGCAAGACAAACGGTATAGAATGCCGTTTGTGGTGAAAAAGTTTTGAAAGTTAGTGTTAACGTACTCTCGTCCGTTATCACATTGGAAGGTTTTGATGGTTTGGTTAAATTGGGTTTTGATGGTTGTGGCAAAATGGGTGAAGGATGCAAAAACTTGGGATTTTTGGGTAAGGGGATATGTCCATAAAAAATTAGTATAATCATCTAAAAATAGGACATAGTATTTATGGCCCGATGAACTAATTATAGGTGATGTCCACACGTCACTATGAATTATGTCAAAAGATTGTAAAGTTTGATTATTTGATGCAAAAAATGGTAAACGTACACTTTTACCAAGAATACAAGAATGGCATACATTATTTGAAATAAAGTCAAAATCCGAAACATGAGATTGTTTTAATTTATTTAAAGGAGAGCGTCCTGGATGGCCAAGACGGTGATGCCAGACTTGTGAAGAAATAGCAGCAAAGGCGGAGGGTTGGTTGGTGGAGGGTCCGAGCACCAAGGGATAAAGATCACCGCTGCTGTTGCATCGCAGAAGGGGTGCCTTGGTCTTGTAATCCTTCACAAGAAAGCCAAACGGGTCAAACTCAACAGAAACAGAATTATCTATGGTAAAACGACGCACAGATATTAAATTTTTGACAAGTTTGGGGGAGTATAAGACATTTCTAAGGATAAAGGGTGGGAATGGTTTGGGTAGGTATTTAGTGCCTTGACCAAGTACCGGGATGGTATCCCCATTTCCTACAATAATATGACGAGCAACACTAGAATTAGAAAAGGAATGAAAGTCACCTGACTCGTGAGACATGGTTAACGAGGCCCCTGTGTCCATGTACTGTGTGGGCTCCGGTTGCTGCAGGCTCATGGTATAGAGAGCTTGTTCAATGTCAGTTGGGCAGTAAGCAGTGTGGGCCTGCTGTGGCTTTGGGCCTAAAAGGCCTGACTGATTTGTATTCTGTGAGACTGGCCGCTGAGAAGATGGGTAGGGGCAGGGTGGAAATTGTGGGACATTGGGCCAATGTGGTTGGGCTGGATTATAAGGAGTTTGGGCCGGTGTGTAGGCAGTAGGTGGAAAAGGCCACGGGGTGGACCAAGGAGCAAATGGAGATGATGGCCAGTAATATTGTGGAGAGGAGCGACCTCGGCCCATGTAAGACCGGCCACCTCTGCCGCGACGAGGGCCTCTGCCACGGCCACGGGAGTAGGATGGAGGGTCAGAGAATGAAGGACGGTCGGTGGTGCGGGTGTTGTCGGTGGATTGTTGGCGGTTGGTGGTGGCAGAGAGTGCGGTGGAGGCTGTTTTCGAGGCGTTTAAGGCACGTTGGGCTTTGTCGGATTCGGTTTGGACAAGTTTAGAACGGGCATTATAGAAGGAAGGGAGAGGGTGTTGGTTTTGGATTATGGTGGAGATGCCTTCATATTGCTCATTAAGCCCCGCTAGTAGTTGTAGAACCAACCGGTTATTGTCGACGGGAGCATCGACATTGGCAAGTTGGTCCGCAAGAACTTTCAAGGCTTGGCAATATGCCGACATGTTTGGAAAACCATCAAGTCGGGTATTGGAGAATTTATTCGTGAGATGAATGGCCCGGGCGGCTTTATTATCATGGAATAAATTCTCGATGGCAATCCAAGCGTCATGGGCGTTGGAGATATTGTTGATGATGGTGTGGAGTAGGTCATTGGAAATCGTACCGTAAATCCATTGAAGGACAATGGCATCGATACGTTCCCAGTTGTCGGATGTGTTGGTGGAAGAATCGGCCTCGGGTTGGTCTTGGGGAATAGGGCGGGGTTTTAGATGGTCATCAACCATGTAAGCTTTGCAGTGAAGTTTGAAGAGTGTAGCCCATGAAGAATATTGGGATGATTCAATTTCTAGGGTTATGGGGATAAAGGTCTTAATGTTAGAGACGGTGGTGGCGGGGTGGAGTTTGGACTCCACGGTTAGGGCGGGTAGAATGGTGGAAGATTGGGCTGAATCGGAGGACATGGTGAGAGGTGGGCTGTGTGGTGTGAAAGAAAATAGGGAAGGTAGACGTGAGGGAAGGGCAGCGGCAGAAAGAGGTGGTTCAGCGGCGGGATGTGGTGGTGGAAGGAGGACCGGGGAAACCTAGGTCTTTGATACCATAAAGGAATTCAACCCCTTGATCAATTCTCATTAACAAACCACTATAAATAATACATAGGTATCTCCTTATTTTTGGGAGGAGATAATGAGGTTTGACTACCAATTACAATTTACCATATGTACATTATTTCTTATTATCTATTACAAACCATCAAATGTATGCTAAATACATTGCATTGGAGGTGCTCTAATGATCATATATATAACATACCGATAATACGTGAAAGATAAGTTATATTAATTTTCAAACATATTTTAAGTGAAACTCCCTCTAGATCCTATCTATGAATTATTTGAAATACAAAATATCATATTATACCGAATTTGAAATCTGAAACTTGGTGTAAAGAAAAAGCGTTCCTTCAAGCGGCGAGCTTACATCACGATCGTTGAATCATACTAAATTCGTGTTCAATATCGTAGTGTGCGTATTAAATTTGCTTTCTATGATGAGTATAAAATTGACATATTTCTTCTTTATTTCTTAATACCAGCTTTTTTTTCAATGTTATTGCATAATTATCAATCGGGTTGGTGGCAAAGGAAAAACGCTACATTTTTAAAGGTCTTAGATTCAAGTCCAAAAATAACACATTTTAAGAAAATTGTCTTTCAAAAAAGAAAATATATTGCACAATTAGTTTCGTTGTCAATTTGACTATTAAACCTCACGTATACAAATTAAGATCCCCTTTTAGTTTTTTTTTAACGGCTAAAATCAATTCCGTCTTTGACTGGACTTGAACCCTTGATCTGAAGGTGAATAACACCTTAACTTAAATGGCTTTGTCAATTGAACTCATCCCAAACCCTGAGATTTGTTCTTGGTTAATTTGATTACAATTTAACATTTAGAAGTTAATCATCAATATTAATAATCTTGTTAAAATTTCAACAACTTGCTTGAACTTATCTTTTTTTTTTTTAACGATAAACGACTCTTTACATAAATAAAAAATCCCACCAAGTAGGTGTCCGGGAAAACAGCAATCCGCAAAGTCCTTTATCGTTAAACATAGTGTTTTTTAAAGGCTAACAAAGTTGTTACGGGCTTTCGTGGGAATTCCTTTATGACGAATTCAGTCCACCAATTCAGGGAAAACCGGACCAGCCACCCGCCCGAAGATACGACAGTAAATAATTAGTAAAACCTTATATTCTTCAAGGTTTGAACTTGTAACCATTAGGCTCTAAAGTCACATATCATTAGATCTCTATAGAAATAAATTTAACATGCTAAGAATTCAAATAATGAGAGTAATTATACTAACAATAAAGTAATAACCATTTTTTTATTTATTCATCTAAAATTGGGACACTTATATGTAAGTGAATATTAAAAATCACATTCAATTATTGTGTATCTTACCATGTCTTCCTATAGACATTAATGCACTCTTCACTTTCTTCATCCTATAAACTTTAATCAACCGACACCCACCACCAAAACACCGCATCATCGTCGTTGAACCACCACCACATCGCCGAAACTCCGTCTTTTCTTCACCATTACCCACCGGAGCCACCACATGATCGCTTCTAAAACTAGAAGCACTAAAAAGACTACGTAGCGAAGTGGGCTTCGTTAAACATGATGTGTACGATGTAAAAGAGTCCGAGGTTGACGATTGCGTTTGTTTGGAAAGAAATAGGGTTTGTAGGGAAGTTGTGTGCTTTGATGAGTTGTACGTTTGGTTAAGTTTATTAAAAGAGGGTGGTGGGGATAGGGGTGGGATGGTGGATTCGGTGGTTAGGTGTTTAGGGGTGCCTGGTTGTGACTCCCACATGAACGGCACAGATCCTGCTGATGCATCACCGTAGTATAACACCCTGAATGAGGACTCACCACCGCCGTTGTTGGTGGTTGTTACACCTTCTTGGTTTATGAGTTGGAGTGCTTTAGGTGTTGTACCTTTGGTTCTCACCATTTTGCTTACTTTTTCTCTCTTGTTAATGAGTACATGAGATAAATTGAAGTGGTTTTGAAGTGAATGGTATAACAAACTTTAAATGCGTTGTCTACTAATGTATTTATAGTAGTGGAAACATTATCTAGTAAATAATGTATAATTAGGTTTGATTACACAAAGCATGAGATGGCAAAAAGAATATATAATTCAATCGAAACTATGACAATGAATACGGGTATCGAGACATATATTAATGTTCGATTAGTATCGTTCAAAACGACACCGGCATGTTAGCGAGGTTAGTACATGGTATAGAGAAAGTATAGGATAGAAAATATTTTTAACGTGAGAAGTGTAGGAAGTCACCATATTTTTGCCACCTGTCAATTTAACCAAACTACGATTAACGTAATTAAACTCAATTGCAGTCAAATTCAAAGGCAAATCAGACATTATACGTATAATTAATTTACGTAAATCACGTGCTATATACGGTTCGAATTCATAATTTTTTAGGGTCTGTTTGGCAGCCTCTTAATGAGGCTCTCAATCATTTAGGTATGAATGGTTTATCATTCAGATTGTTCGTTTCAACCTGAAAAAGGCTCTGAATGAAATGGTTAAAAGCTGAATCATTCAGACTTGGTGCATAGCTGAACCATTCAGCACTTAATCATTCATATCCTCTTAACCATTTAGACCTCTTAATAATTCAGCACTTAGGGCCAGTCTGGTAGCTTCTTAATGAGGCTCTGAACCATTCAGCTCTGAATTGTTCAACATTCAGACTGTTTGTTTCAACCTAAGAAAGGTTCTGAATGAAATGATTAAGAGCTGAATCATTCAAACTTGGTGCATAGCTGAACCATTTAGCACTTAACCATTTAGCACTTAATCATTCAGAGCCTCTTAACCAATCAAACTTCTTAATGCTTATTTCTTTTTAGGATTCCGATATAATTTTATTGAAGACAGAGTGAATGTACCATACTAAACCAAAGCTATACTATTCAAATAACACTAGAATTGATACCATATTCATTTTTATCGTGTTTTCAATTTCAACACAGATCTTTTTCGGTATTTCCAGTATTTTGCACTACAATACCAAACCAGTATTGTAGTCATAAATAGTGAGGTATTCATTTGGCATTTTAATAATTTTCTGTCTCTGTATTTTTTATACCAATATCAAATTTCTTTAACATTCTGATATAAGTTTATTAAAAAAGCTATATATGCCGTGGGGCAAGAGATAACGTACAAAGCTTCTTAACGTGAGAAGCGTAGGAAACATTCTCAGCCATTAGATTAAGACGATGGTAATTAACAACCCTAATCATATTTGGGTTAATCTAACCAAGGGTAAATTACAAGTGATAAGTGATGATCATAGGATTGATTTAGTCTTACATCTTTTGATTATATTGTACAGATAGAAAGATGTAGATGACAGAATTGTGATTATCAGTAATGGTATGATGAAGAAGAAGATACATAACGTGCTCTGTTTTTTTTTTTCATTGTTCAGCAATGATATGGTGAAGAAGAAGAGACATAGTGTGTGTTTATAGCGAATCATGGGTTTTACGTTCGTTTATGTAAATGAGTATCTGGTGGCATTGTTTTTGTAAGTGCATTTAAGAATTATACATGTACGTCTATTAATGTCTTCAATTTCTGGACAAAATCCAAGCATGATCGTGCTTATTCATAAGCACGGTTGTGATCAGGAATGAGCATAGTTATGCTTGGGTGTGTCATGGTGTGGCATGATCGTGCTTATTCCCAAGCATGGTTGTGCTTATTTACAAGCATGGTTGTGCTTAGAAATGAGCATGGTTATGTTTATATACGTGCTTTTAAAGGCGCGTTCTAATTTTTCAAACTTGCGCTTAAATTTTTTAAAAGGTGCGATTAATAAGTATGATTTACAACAATGTACGCTTGTTTTCAAAAGGAAGTGCATTCAAAGGTGCGTTTAACATTGGTGTGCGTGCGATTAAATTTTTGTAAGTGCTTTTAAAAGCCCATGTTTTCACCAACTTTGTATTCATCGGCTGCAACTGATTTTTAACCTAATTTTTATGTTTAATCATACTTATTGAAACAAAATCGACAGTATTTGACAACTATTACAAGAGTTTATTCATAATTGTATGTTTTTCGTATAATTAATGGTCCCGGTGTAAATCTCTGTTTTTCTAATTTTTTCGTTTTCGTTCATTGTAATCGAATGGTTTTTTTTTATTTTGATTGTGTAATCATTCAGATTAGTTAATCGATTTCAATCGTTGAAAAAAATTGTTTCGATTGATTATGTTATTACGATTTGAAAAAAATTTAAACGCTTTTTCCTAATTTACCCTTGGTTAGATTAACCCAAATATGATTAGGGTTGTTAATTACCATCTTGCCACCCTCTTAATCTAATGGCTAAGAATGCTTCCTACGCTTATCACGTTAAGAAGCTTTGTACGTTATCTCTTCCCCACAGTATATATAGCTTTTTTAATAAAGTTATATCAGAATGTTAAAGAAATTTGATATTGGTATAAAAAATACAGAGACAAAATTATTAAAATGCCAAATGCATACCTCACTATTTATGACTACAATACTGGTTTGGTATTGTAGTGCAAAATACTGGAAATACCGAAACAGATCTGTGTCGAAATTGAAAAAACGACAAAAATGAATATGGTATCAATTCTAGTGTTATTTGACTAGTATAGCTTCGGTTTAGTATGGTACATCCACTCTGTCTTCAATAAAATTATATCGGAATCCTAAAAACAAATAAACATTAAGAAGTCTGAATGGTTAACAGACTCTGAATGATTAAGTGCTAAATGGTTCAGCTATGCACCAAGTCTGAATGATTCAACTCTTAATCATTCCATTCAGAACCTTTTTTAGGTTGAAACAAACAGTCTGAATGTTGAACCATTCAGAGCTGAATGGTTCAAAGCCTCGTAAGGTATTGAAGTAAAGGTCGAAAACAAGTTCATCTCAAAATCGTTCGGTTGCTCTTGATAACTTGGATGATATTAACTTGGAGAATGATGAGTTCGAGGAGGAATTATGTGACAACCGGCAAATTTCGTACAGCGATTAACGTGATTCTAATCATGTTTTTGAAGTAATTAACATGGTTTAAGGTTAATTATGGTTAGTTGAGCCGATATGAGTCCTACGATGTCCTTCTCAAAGTTCGTAGAAGCCTTGATGCCTTTAAAGAAAGACTTCGTGTATCTAACGTTAACGAACTGACATCAGTAAAAATCCATCAAAGTGGACTAACATAAGGCTCATATATGTAAATACAACACGTATTTACTATTGACGTGATTGAATGTGAAATCGGCGCGAAAAACGGTTAAAAACGCAGCGTTTTTGAAACGCAGAAAGGAATTGACGTGGGAATCGGACGTCAAAATGCGTGGTTTATAACCATAATCTTACTTTCGGAATAATTAATTATAGTAAATAAAGTTATTTATCAAGTTTCGAAAGAAAACGGATCGTTTTAATGAAGGAAATCGCTACAGATTTAATTAACGCGATTTTAACGCGTGTTCTGAAAGCATGTGTCGGACTACAAAAACAAACACGATAAAATCAAACGAATATGATTCACATAAAGCATCCTAACACGTTTCAAAATTATTTGAGCACCGTAACATGTGTTACGTCGATTTGAGCATTTGAGAACCATAACATAAATTACGTCCATTTTAACATTTGAGCACCCTAACTTTATTTAAGTCTAGATAATGATTTCGAGCAAACAATGTAAGTAAACTGCGCTTAAGTCTAGCATAAAGCACAAAGATAACGAGACACGCATATGAATTGGAAATGGGCTAATCACTAGGTAACTAATCATGGTGAGGGTTGATGGCATTACAACAAGCTCACTAATTATGGTGAGGGTTGATGATGGAATGGATAGAATTCGATGCCAAATGAGAAGTGGAGGCCTCTATTTATATGCAAGCTGGCAGTGGTTGCACCGTCGTACTTAGGTGTTAGCACACCCATTCTTAGTAGTCTGGCACTGTTCGCTAATACTGGAAGTCCTTTATGGAAGGTTTTGTCTTGAGCATGGCCGTACCAAAGGGTTGGCACGCCCGTGCTTGTCCCAGATGTCGTAACTACTTGTCAGTCTTGGTCTGCTAAGCCTTGATGTGTACGTTTAGAGGGAACACGATCGTGCAAATGGGTAAGCACGCCCGCGCACGTTGAGTTCTTCATTCTGGTTGGCTTGGAAATGTTGACTGGTTGACCTGGGCATGAGCACGGTCGTGGCATGGCCGTGCACCCTCTCCTGCAGTCTGTAAGTCTTCAATTTCCTGCCTTATGTGCCAGTTTTCGCTCCTTTTCACTTATTGCTTCTTGAAACCTGCATTTATCTCATAGGAATGATTTAGCTCTATTTTCTAAGGATAAAAGCATAATAATTGTGAAAAAGGAGGATACACATGTAAAACATGTGTAATTCTCAGCACATCATAAGTGAATGTGTAAGTTTGTATAAGTGTAAAAGATGAAAAGAGGATAAGTATATATATATGTCACGGCACATACACACACACACATCCACAGTATTAAGTTTAAATGTGGAGATTCATTATATTATTGTATCTTTTACACATTACTATTCATTTGACTCAAAACTTTAGTGTGAAAACATATTGTTTTGGGTGAACTTGGCTAAACTACTACATGAAATGAAAGGAGATATAAGTTTAGTTTTATACCTCTAGCCGAAACTAGATGTGGAGTAGCTGAAAGAAAAGAAATGATGTGTGCTTGGTTATCTACTCTGCGATCAAGCTTCTAAACGTCTTGGAGCTCGTTGGGGATGGGTCCTCTAAGCTTGGAATAGTGATTTTTGTTTTAAAATGGTTTGTTACGGGTGTTAGGTGTGGGCTGAAGGTAGAGAAGGAGAGAAGTGGGTTCGGCCCCATATATAGCGACGACAGAGAAAGAGAGATGTTGATAGAGAAGTGTTAATTAGAGGAGGTCAACTAGTCTTGAACCTTGGGTGATTAAAGTGGTGAACTACTTTAGTGCAAAATCCAGCTTTTTAGATTGACTTGATGGTTGCTTTTCTTAGGGTTAATGGGCCAAAAATGACAAGATGTGGAGGGGTTTATTTGTAGTTAGTCAACTATTGTAGATTAGTGTGATAACTAAAGTATGTTGCTTTATTAGTGTAACCTCATATCTTTGATAAGGAAAAGGTGATTAGTCTTATGGATTACATAGAATATAGCACTTGACTTGACTAATCATATGCTTCTTATTAGATGTGGTAAGAGGAAACAAAAGGGGTGGGGGCGGCGGTTATGTTTGGGCTGAAAGAGAGGAAAAGAAAATCAAAAGGGAATGAAAATCCTTATATTCCTATGTGATTAAGAATCTTTTCATTTTCGTGATTAATCATGGGTTATCCTAAATCCCTCATTGATTGACATTTGCATTTTGACATGGGATGTCACTAATGATGATGTTTAACAAAAGATGATGGGATTAGAGAGGGGAGGGGAAGGCCGAAAAGAGAAAAGGAATAGGGAAAAAGAGAAAACTATCTTGGTTAGGTCAATCCTCATGGTTTAGTGTAAGCTTAAAAGTTAATACCATATTAGTCATATGTCTTTGTTGGAGGAGGTGATTAAAGATTGTTCTTGCATTTGATGGGAGTTTGACATGACAATAGGAAAGTATGTTTCATGAAATCCTTATCCTAATATATATACACACATACATGCGCATGTATGCAAGCTTAGGATTTGGGGGTGGCTAGTTATGGTTAATCAATTTGTATGGAATAATGGTTGATTAAAGTAAATTGTCATATTAGTGAAATTGCATATCTAAATGAAGTGACTAAAGATGATTATCTCTTGGATAATGTGGGCCGATTTTAGAGGGAGTGTAGGAGGTTCGATGGGTTAAGTCAACTTGTATTGGATTAAGGTGGGTTAAAGTTAATTTCCTTATTAGTGAAAGGTGTTGTTGATTTGATTTAGGATAGTTAATGCTAATTTCCCATGTATGTAGTTCTAGGGTTTTAGTTACATTTTTTAAAACTAATTACATATACATACATGTGTATTCAAAACTTTCTAAGTTCATTGAATATTGTATTCTTGACTTCCATGTTATTTTCCCATCTATAAACTAAGCTAAAATAACATATATGCACCTTCATATAGCCATTGAAATTGATTTATTTAAATAATAGTCCATCGATGCTCATGATAATAAGTTGATCGCACAAAACCAATAATCACTAAAGTCACTAATTGTATAATTGGGCGTTTGCTAGGCTTTTGGACGACAAAACTATAAGACTATGTTTAATGCACGAATAAAAATAGCACGTGGATAAATATGTGTACGGATTTTGACCTAAAATTTCGTCGAGTGTCACATTGTGTTTGCGTGTATTCAACCATCTCTGTGGGTTTGGAGTCCACTTGAGGTGATCCTTGGATTTTGCACCATACGAAACCTCTCCCTCTTCTATCATGCATGTTGTTTTTGTTTCTTGAAGATTGAGCTTGCGCATCAGTGTACTGAGTTGTGTAGATTCTGCTCTAGACAGATAGTTCCTTTTCTGTTCTTGCATATAGCTTTGTTGCGGTCAAGATCTAATACAGGATGTCTGGCATGCCCATTTTTCCTGTGAGGGTGTGGATGAGTTCATCACACTGCATGCCTTGTTTGAAAGCTGCTTTCAAAAGTTCGAACCCTATGGGCCCGATCTGGAGTGCCTCTTTGTTGAACCTGTTTATGTAGTCCTCAATTTACCCATTCTCATGTATGTGCACTTGTAGAATTTCGGTGGAATCACGTTCCACTCTGGGCGGTTGACTAAAATGGTTTGATAATTTGTCAGTGAGCTCCTTGATACCATCAATCTAACCGGGTGGTAAGCTATCAAACCACACCCGCGCTGCACCCGTGAGGGTTTGCGTTAACATGTGACACCAAGCTGGTAAGGTCCAGCCTTCCACTTTAACCGCGGTTTCAAAGCTCCCTGGGTGGTCATCAGGGTCTGAGGACCCGAAAGTGACTTTTACTTGGAATTTGATTTTCTGATGGCAAAGGAGTCACGCTGAAAGTGACTCTAGGGCTTATCTGAGTCCTTTGCCACGTTGAAAGTGACTCTGGGACTTATTTGAGTCATCCCTTCATGTTGGGTCTCTTTGTTTGCTCCCACTTTAGTACTCGGTCCCTCTGGAATCTACGCACAAGGTCCCTTCACGCATTATGGTGGGGCGCGATGGACTTTCAGAGGCCGCATGGACTCGAACCTCCTCAAATGGTAATTTTTTAGAGACATCATTGAGATGTTATTCACGAACCATTTGGTTGTAACAACACTGCAAAGCCTCCTGTTCCTGAATGTACCACATCTCCTGACTAGCCACCGACGCGGCGTTTTCAGTAGGAGAACTTTGTCGCGCGTGAACATTCTTAATCACGAAATGAAAAGAGGGGATCGAGTGGTAGGTAGCTATGGATGGACAGGTGATGCTTGGAGCTTATGTATGGTTTTCCTGCCCTCCCTGCAGGTATTATTGCGGACTACTGAATTGAGCAGCACTAGTGACAGAAGTGTTCCTCGGGAACGCATGCATTTAAGAACTCGAGGTTTTGTAAAGAAAGATGTTAGGTTTTTTGATGTTCTAATAATAGCTCTATACGGATGGCACCAATGAAGAAATACCGATCCAAACTAATACTCGAATGTAAAAGGAAATTAAGAGATTTTATTAATGGTTGTGGTGACATTTACAATGAGTATCAAATGGACAAATATTTCAACCAATCCTTCTTACAAATACGTAGAGTGATATTACGTGTGTATTTAAGTGTGAAAAATGGCCGACCCCTCCTCCATAAGGAGAGGGGGTATTTATAGTGTGTGGTACAAGCCCACAAATTTATGGTGATTGACAGCTCATTCGCACGGGTCCGGCAGGTGAGACCGTTGAGGGAATTTGCGTTGTCCTTCTCTGATTGGTTGGATGTCCTTTTCACTTGACCTTTCTGCCTTTGCTGGTGGCAGGAGATCATGGAACAGGGAACGCTGGCCTCTGATTCGCTGAACGTCCATTTCATTCTCTCTCTGCACTTGTCACGTACTAGGTAACACGCAAGCCAACAAAAGCTTCTATTGATTATTCTTTTAAAGTTGACGTGTGGATGTGACCTCGCGTGAGGTAATTGCTCACGCGTACACGTGTCCTGTTTTCAATCACATACATTATAAAATGAAACGTTTCACTTCAAATTTGTCCACCAGTGTTAATGCTAGCCACAATACAACTATCCAACTAATCAAATATAACAAACTCTATTTGCAACCGGACATTTTTAAAAGTTCAATTTCGTGCATCTAAATGGAAAAAAATCACTTTTTATAGATTTGACACCCCACATGTACAGAACTTGATAGCAATTGAAATCACCTATTTGCGATCGGACATTATTAAATAAATTTAAATATAGTGTATATAAATGGAAGAAATTATAGACTTTAAAATCCCTACGGAACATGATAGAAATTGAAATGTGATTTACGTCATTTGTAAATGAACTTCAGAACAAATACAACCAAATTATAAAAGACAATGAATGAGTGTTATAGGGAATTATTTTGCCCGTTATAAACTAAAGCAATTACAATAAATTAATTAGCAAACCTAATGAATAGTAAATCTAAATGAATAGTAAAAATAATATTATTTTATTCATATTAACTATATTATTATTTTATTCATATTATTTTATTCAAAAACTTTATAATTTTATTCATATTATTTTATTCACCATTTGACCCTCGGTTCGCTTCTGTGTAGGTTGTTGTGTACCCATTGATGATGACTAAATACATGGCTTCTGGGTGAGGTTTATTCACCATTTGACCTCCGGTTCGCTTCTGTGTGGGTTATTGTGTATCCATTGATGATGACTAAATACATGGCTTCTGGGTGAGGTTAAGTCAAATGATTGTGGGTTTTCATCATATTGGTTGAATTTTGAATTAACATATTTGTTATGGAATTGAATGATAACATGTTGGGCATTGAGTAAGTTTGTTTAAATATTGAGTTTAGAAAATCCGCATTAACGCGTCATGTGAAAAACGCGCAACGCGCGTATTAATACACCTAGTTGTTTTAATATATGAGTGTTATGTAACACACTAACAACCTTTTTTAGTTTTTTAAAATATTGGATTTCAAAGTAATTCTTTAATATATACAAAATGTGGAATTGCTAAACCGAATGGAAAGCATACGTAAAAAGGTTAAATCACGCACGCCAGTTGCGGCATGTTCACGCGAAACATTAGCCGAAATGTAAAACATAGAAAATAATAAGAAAATAATAACTAAGTCGACTTAAGACCCGCACGTGTTAAGAAGCAGCAGTTAAACGAAAAAATAGATGTAAAAATGTCGAGCCACGCACACATGTTGCAACGTCTTAACTCACAAAAGTCTGATACGCTAAACAAAAAATTCGTAAAATGAAAAGTATAAAAGACCAAAGTTAAAAGTGGAAAAAATTCAGAGTTAAAATGAAAAATATTAAGGTTAAATACCAAAAAAAAAATGGGTTAAAAGTAAATAAGAGGGAAACCCCATTTTGATTAAACAAAAAAAAATACATATTCACAATCGACCTCAAAAGCAACACCCACAAAGGGGAATACATTAAAAACTATATAGATTTTCTATAATAACTATGCATAATTCTAGCCCATTATACTACGTATAATTTAAGAGATAAGATGAACAGTGTGACTTAGTAGGCTCTTTTATCATTTATCAGCCATTATCCATCTGCAATCCTCTCCTTTTGCACACTTGTCAATCATTACACCTCACCACCAACACTTGTCTTCATCTCCACACATACAATACAATTTTCTTTCTCTTTAAATTTACTACTTCCTTCTTTCTCTGATGTTCTCTATCTCTACATATTCTTCTTTACTATTACTCTCTCTCTCTCTCTCTCTCTCTCTAATCTTCTTACGATGGTTGTTGCTAGATTAAAATGGGCCAAATTGAACAGTACAAAGTGCATATTCATTATTCTATGTAATGGTGAGTGGTATTTTCTTAATTTCCTTTTCCTCTCGGTTAAAGTCTTTTTTAGCTTTATTACTTTATTTTAAACCAGAAACCATAGAGAGAGAGGGAGGGAGGGAGGGAGGGAGAGAGAGGGGAGAGAGATAGAGAGAGGGGGGAGATAGAGAGGGAGATAGAGGGAGAGAGAGGGAGAGAAACCATAGATTTGATTTGATAGAGAGAGAGAGATAAACCGTTGTCACCGTTACACCGAACCAGGAGCCCATATCACCTTAGTAACATTCGAAACAACAACATCAAACGACATCGTTCCTATAAAAAACAGCATACCGGAGATACACAACAATGACTATGTATAATTTAAGAGATAAGATGAACAGTGTGAATAGTAAGCTATTTCGTCATTTATTAGCCATCATCCACCTGCACTCCTCTCCTTTGCACACCTATCAAGGTCATTGCACCTCACCACCAACACTTATCTTCATATTCACACATACAACACAATTTTCTTTCTCTTTAAATGTTACTACTTCTCTCTTTCTCTGATGTTCTATATCTCTACATATTCTACTTTACAATTACTACTTCTCTCTCTCTCTCTAATCTTCTTACGGAGGTTGTTGCGGGGTTAAAATGGGCCAAATTGAACAGTACAAAGTCCATATTCATTATTCTATGTTATGGTGAGTGGTATTTTTCTTAATTTCCTTTTCCTCCCGGTTAAAGCCTTTGTTGGCTTTATTACCTTATATTAAACCAGAAACAAGAGAGAGAGAGGGAGAGAGAGAGGGGGGAGAGAGGAAGAGAGAGGGGGGGATAGAGGGAGAGAAACCACATATTTGATTTGATAGAGAGAGAGAGTAACCGCTGTCACCGTTACACCGAATGTCACACCCTCGAATTTCCACGTGCGGGGTATTACCGCGAGGCGCGTGACACACCAGGATCCAAGTCAACGGTCACAATAAACAACACTATATGATACGTAAAAATGGCATTATCAAACCATTAAGTTTTCATAAATGATCCAACGCTGCGGAAGCGTAAAAATTTATTACAACATGAAATCAAAAGTACGAAAGTCTGAAAATACTAAATGAGATGCACATGAATCCTAGACGCCGTGAGACTCCGTGCGCCTATCGACAGCTGCTACCTTAGCGACCTGAGACAAACATGCTAAATACGTCAGCAAATAATGCCGGTGAGTTCACAGGTTTTTAATGAATACCGACTCCAAATGTATACCAATGATCAATCCAGACCACATGCATGCAAATCATATGAATACCTGTTACTACTGCGATTGGAAAACCATTACTGGACTCGAATACTGTGAATACTGAATACGTGCCCGAATGAATACTGAATACTGAATACTGCATACTGAATACTGAATACCTAAGAGACAATATGCACCCGTCCGACCTCCAGTCGACGAGTGGGGCGGGTCAAGCCCAAATAGCGCTATCCACATTTCCCCCGTTGTGCATCCCCGCACATTCATGGTTTCCCCCGGGACTTCCAAAGATCGCATAGTAATATAATGAATACTCCAAAACATAATGAATACGTGAAAACATAATGAATACTCCAAACCCAATGAATTCATGAATACCAAAACATAGTTGAAACGCCTTTTTATGAAAACATAGTTGACTCACGTTTAAAGGACACAGCATGTTTTCTCCCCCGAAAATGTAAAACCAGTAAAAGAGTGGGGCCGTGAAACTCACCTTATAGTGCGTCTTCCGATAACTAGAATTCCAACACGTGTATGATAATCCCAACTAATGACAACCTATCAATGAGTTTACATAAGTGTGATGACTACTAACCCGAAGGCTAACAAGTCCCCGATTGTCCAGATCATAACCAAGTATGTTTTAAAACGTGTTTAAATGTTCAACCGACACACTAGACCGACCCGACATCCCGTTGGTGACCCATTATCCTAACTAATCAAGTGCACATAGATTACACGCAAGGTTCAAGCATAAAACACTTAGTTTGTATCAAAAATCTCATTTTTGTTAACGTAGGGTCGAATGTAGTGGTAAGTGGTCGAAGGTGACTTGGATTGGTCGAATGTGGGTTCAAACTTCCACCTTCGCCCCTTTTTCTTCCACCTTCGCCCACTTGTGGTTCATTCGCCCCTCAAGTTTCCAGGTTCGACCCCTGGAACCCACCTTCGCCCATTCGACTGGCCGAAGGTGTTCCAGGTTCGACCCTGCTGTGTTGTTTACTCAAAAACGCGTCCAAAAACATCCGAAAACATCACGAAACATCATGAGTTACAGCAGTCAAGCATCATTAATATATTCCTACGAAACCCTACCAATTTCACCCCAAAATCTATCCGTTTTTTACAAGTTTCCTAAAATAGTAAATTATGGAGATGTCACATCATCATGCATGAAAATATTACCCAATTAGGAAACTTCTGAAATCAATCAATAATCAGCTCATCATCATCAAATCATCATGAACAAGAAACCCCTATCATATCCTTATCATAACCATCCAAAACAAGCCCTAAATCTAACTAAAACCCCTTTAATCGTCAAACCACCATCAACAATCAAAGGTAACATGTTTCAATCATAACCCATCATTAATAACAGCCCTAGGTTGTTATCATATCATCTATACAACAAGAAATCATCAAACAATGCATAATATCATATTAACACATGTTTAGTTTGCATAAAAACTCATTGTTTATGAATAGGTTTTATTTAGAAAGATATTAGGAAGGTTTTTACCCATAAAACATGTTGATATCAGATCTGGACCCTTGGGGTTTAGATGAAAACAAGTTAAAATTGTTTAAAAAGGATTTGGAATGAAGAACACACCTTAGATTTTCACTTGTAATGATTTAGAGAGTTAGGTTATGAAAAACAAGCTCAAAAACTCCTTCCCCAATGATAATAGCTGATAGAGAGTGTTTGGAGGCGTTTAGGGTTTGTGAAATGGTGAAAAATGGCTAAGGATGGTATTTATACCCAGTCCAGGTTCGCCCAGTTTATGTGGTCGAATGTGGAACTTTTCCACATTCGCCCCTTTTTAATGGTCGAATGTGGAATCTTTCCACATTCGCCCACTTTGTTTCCACATTCGCCCATTTCTCAAGTCCCATTTCCACATTCGCCCATTATTTCCACATTCAGGTCATCAGCACTTTTTAACACATGTTAACAGCACTTTTAACACATGTTAACCTTTTTCCAGTTTGTCGTGTTTAACGCATTCTAACACATCTTAACACATAAGCATGCATCCATAGTCTATACTTAGCATGTTTAGGCACGTATAATCATTTGTACATCATTTAAGCAAGTATAAGCATACAATTCACCACACGACCCATAATCTACACATATACTTAATTAGTTCATGTAATGTCACCAACGACGGAACCCGGTACTAATGTATTCCCAAAACGACTCCCAATGATCCTCCAGATCATTGACCCTGGACAATCCTAATTTGTCCCGACTCAACTAACCCAGTTAAGTTTGTTTATAAACGTTTTTCGCTAAGGTAGACTTATGTGTTTATAAAATGTTGACCCAAACATGCCGGGTGTCACATCATCCCCTGTTGAAAGAATTTTCGTCCCGAAAATTTCCCGAAGTCAAAGAGAACGAAGCGAGAAAAAGAAAAATTTTCCCGGTCGTCACACCGAACCAGGAGCCTGTATCACCTTAGTAACATTCGAAACAACATCAAACGACACCGTTCCTATAAAAAACAGCATAACAGAGATACACAACAACAACTATGTATAATTTAAGAGATAATATGAACAGTGTGAATAGTCGTAATTTATCAGCCATCATCCACCTGCACTCATCTCCTTTGCACACCCATCAAGGTCATTACACCTCACCACCAACACTTATCTTCATCTTCACACATACAACACATTTTTCTTACTCTTTAAATGTTACTACTTCTCTCTTTCGCTGATGTTCTCTATCTCTACACATTCTTCTTTACTATTACTACATATCTCTTTCTTTCTCTCTCTCTCTCTCTCTCTCTCTCTCTCTCTAATCTTCTTACGGTGGTTGTAGCTGGGTTAAAAGGGACTAAATTGAACAATACAAAGTGCATATTCGTTATTCTATGTTATGGTGAGTGGTATTTCTTAATTTCCTTTTCCTCATAAAGTTTTTGTTGGCTTTATTGCCTTATTTTAAGCTAGAAACGAGAGAGAGAGAGAGAGAGAGAGAGAGAGAAGGGGAGAGAGAGAGAGAGAGAGAGAAAGAAACCACTAATTTGAGTTGATAGAGAGAGAGAAACCATTGCCACCATTACACCAAACCAGGAGCCCGTATCACCTTAGTAACATCCGGAAGAATAACATCAAACGACACCGTTCCTATAAAAACAGCATACGGAAGATACACAACAACGACTATGTATAATTTAAGAGAAAAGATGATCAGTGCGAATAGTAAGATCTTTCATCATTTATCAGCCATCATCCACCTGCACTCTTCTCCTTTGCACACCTGTCAATGTCATTACACCTCAGCACCAACACTTGTTTTCATCTCCACACATACAACACATTTATCTTTCTCTTTAAATGTTACTACTTCTCTCTTTCTCTGATGTTCTCTATCTCTACACATTCTTCTTTACTGTTACTACTTCTCACTCTCTCTCTCTCTCTCTCTCTCTCTCTCTCTCTAATCTTCTTACGGTGGCTGTTACAAATATTGTAACGATCCCACATCGGTTGGGAAGGAAAACTAACACTTCTTTATAAGAGGTGGGATACCTTCCCTATCGTGACGCGTTTTGGCGTGGGAATTTCCTACGACCAATGCAAAATCGGGACATGCCCGCAAAATCCGGTGTCAAACAGTTGGGTTAACTCTCTTAAATATTGAAAAACAAGAGTAATTATCTCTCAAAATAGTATGTATACGCAGCAGAAAATCATTTAGAATAAAATTCTACAAAACACATGACAAATACTTATCCATTTGTAAATCAAATTTAAAATTTATCATGTGTAAACAAAAGTTGTCTTCCACTAGAAATGCCTTCAATTGCCAGGTAGCTCCTCGCATCCCCAAGCAGTCATCCATCCATCTTTCTATTAACCTGAAATCAATCTAACGTGTATGCAAAATTCAGCTACGCTGAGTGAGTTCAAGTTTTATAAATTTATATGAACAAGTATCTTGTCAAAATAAGTGTAACATCGCAAAATTTTCCCCAAAATTTTAATACATAAAAAGCCCTTATATATATATATATAGGATTTGGTTCAAATGAGAACCTTTTCCCAAATTGAGAACTAGAGAACCATTCTGGGCCACACATTTCTCTAAGCCAAAATTTTTTTTTTTTTTTTTTTTTTTTTGCAAAAATCGCTGCTTTATATGTAAGAAAAAAAAATTTATTTTTTTTGTATTTTTTTTTCAGTATACACATGTGTATAATTGCATTATACACATATGTATAATGCTATATACACATATGTATAACTGAAATATACACATATGTATAGCTGAAAAATGCTATATACACATATGTATAATTGCTATATACACATATGTATAATTGTCATATACACATATGTATAAATGAAAAAAAAATTCAAAAAAAATAAAAAAAAAAATTTCTTCAATAAAAATGTGCGATTAAAGCAAAAAAAAAAAAAAAAAATTTTTTTTTTTTTTTGCCTTTATATGAAATGTGTGGCTCAGAATGGTTCTCTCAGTTCTCAAATAGGGGTTGGTTCTCTTAGGATCCCTACCCTATATATATATATATATATATATATATATATATATATATATATATATATATATATATATATATATTTATTACACCTTTATCATTAATATTATACAAATGTGTCTAAGTCTTTATTTATCCTAACTCACAACTTATATACATACATAAATGTATATAAATAATAATAATAATAATAATAATATGATTCTAAATTTTTTTTTTTCACATACAAGATTTTTTTTTTTTTTTAAATAAAGCCTTGAGTCAAATAGTCAAAGTCCTAGTCAAAGTCTTAGTCAAATAGTCAATTCATCATAAAACCTTACTTTATGGTGTTGACCAATTTTAATGGCTAATTGACTCCAAAACTAGTATAAAAACCCACCTATGACCCATTATACTTTGCACCTCTAAATCGATTGTTTCAATCCGATTAAACTTTCCCTCATACCTTTCTTCTATAGTCTATTACTTCTACAATTGAAGCTTTGATTATAAGCTCTTGTAATTGGCGAATTGGAAGCTTGATATTCTTTCTTTTTCGTTTTCTTCAATTTGGACTAGCTACGTTGTTGAGTCTTTGGGATTCGCCTCGCATACATTCACAACACATTATTCTATTTTTTTACGAGACATAACATTTTGCTAAGGTGAGTTTTACATAGCCCATTTTCTATTTATCATCATTTTGGGGGTGAAACATGTTACAACATCATTTATGCAATTCAATCATCAATGTGTCTATGTGTTTTTCTATGTTGCATTATGTCTTGAACATGACTAGGGTAAGCACAATTCTAGCATAAACATTGATCAACCGACGGTATACATTGATAGATCTATTGGACTGACAATCCCACCCGGATACGTGCCTCCTACAAAGGTAGCGTGGGTGTTTGTTACTGCAATATAAACGAGTGAACCATGAGCGTATGGGATGTACCACAATACAACAGTCACAAGGGTTGATTATGCACTCGATTTACTTCTAGTATGTTTTCACATATGGACTAGACTTGCCATGACACATGAATTGCACAACAATTTTATTCGATTATCAAAACCTATGTAATTCTCACCAACTTTTGTTGACCCAAAATATTTTCAACTTAACATGTTTCAGGTTCTACTTGTTTGAAGATTCGAATTAATGCTTGAAGATGTGTGCATAGTTTTATTCAATTTGATGTACGAATTCTTGTAGAACAAGTGTATGTAATTTATTTAAATCATTTAATGAAATTTATTATTCACCATGAGCTACTGAACAATCATCAATACGTGACATCCCGATGTTTCCGCCATCGGTTGGGGTGTTACAGATTGGTATCAGAGCCATGGTTATAGGGAATTAGGTTATTAGAAAAATAATCTAGTCTATAACCATAGGATTTAACTAGTACTTGCTTCTTTTACTTGCTATTCTCTATCTCCCTCCTACTTCTTATCCCTACATTAATCCCTACGAGAAGGTTGCTCTCCATCACTGGATTCACTCTTAGACTAATAAGGCAAAACCCTCAGGTTTAACCTGAACCACCTTGAGATCTCGTCGAAGTTCTAGATTTTAATAACGAACACGTGCAATCTGGAAGGGTGAACGCCTGTATTCTGAGTCTTCTGTCTAGGCTGGCATTGCGCATATATCCCAATCAGACGAGGGACCCGGATGCCTACCTGGGAATTCTCGGGATGAGTGTTCACTTATAGGCTAAAGCATGTCTTCACTATGTTGTTGGAATCTGGAATCTTTGATACGTCAACGTTTTCGTTTATTCGTTTTAATTAATGAATAAATGATTACATTCCTTATATCACCTCATTCATTTCATGCCACATTGAACCTTCATTGTGTCCCTTACAGATCATGTCTCCACGTCGTAGCACTCGCAATAACAGTGGTGAAAACCAAGAGGAAAGTAACAACAACCACAACAACAACAACAAAAACAACAAAGGTGTTGATGCCCAACTGGCTGCGATTATTTCCCAACAAATGGCGCAACAAATCACAACTCTGGTTTCTAACTTGTTGGCTCAAGTCATCCCAATGAATGGGAACGGCAATGGAAATGGAAATGGCGATGGAAATCACATAAAGAACGGGACCTTAGTTCGGAAAGGAGAGAAAACAAGTATTGTGGCCACGGTAACTACCGAGAACCAGAAGCGCAAGACCAGGGATCCTAATGTAAACCTCACTACACAAGCTTCTAACAAGAAACCCTATACAAGAAACTTTCCATTGTGTAACACATGCAAACGACATCACCCCCACTGTTTCAGTGTGTCGCCTGTGCACCAATTGTGGTAGGTATGGCCATCTGGTCAACACATGTCGTGAGTCCCCAAACCCTAACACCAACCAACCAACCAACCCTGCTCAGGTTGCTAATCTTAATCGTCCTGGTAAATACAACTATGGTCAATGCTATGAATGTGGAAACCCAAATCATTTCCGTAACCGATGCCCTAAACTAAATCGAGATCAAGACCCTCCAGCTACTTAACAGCAAACCCCACCATTTGAATGATGTCTACTTTTTAATTCTATGTATTGACACTTTTTGATTCAAGTAATAAATTCAAGTATTATCATAACATCTGAGTGCATGCTTGTTTGAATGTGAACTAATTACTATATCTATAATCATACTTGCTTACTTGTACAACAATTAGTTGACTACCAAACAACCTACTCAACGATTGGTAGAGGTCATCATGTCTTTCCAACAGTCGGGAGAGGCCCTACAACCTGCTCAACGACTGGTGGAGACTATCGAACCTGCTCAACAATCGGTAGAGTCATAAAAGGACGCAAAACCCTAATGTAAGGTAAATTGATAATTACGGTCCGGAACGTAATCATGAATTTACAGGTACGTTAAGGTAGTGAGAAATTTTATCAAGGTTTTCGGTAGTCGACCAATTGTATACCTGGTGTTTTTCTTTTAACTTCAGGACGAAGTTCCTAAAAGTAGGGGAGACTGTAACATCGCAAAATTTTCCCCAAAATTTTATTACATAAAAAGCCCTTATATATATATATATATATATATATATATATATATATATATTTATTACACCTTTATTATTAATATTATACAAATGTGCCTAAGTCTTTATTTATCCAAACTCACAACTTATATACATACATAAATGTATATAAATAATAATAATATGATTCTAAATTCTTTTTTTTTTCACATACAAGATTTTTTTTTTTTTAAATAAAGCCTTGAGTCAAATAGTCAAAGTCCTAGTCAAAGTCTTAGTCAAACAGTCAAAGTCTTAGTCAAATAGTCAATTCATCATAAAACCTTACTTTATGGTGTTGACCAATTTTAATGGCTAATTGACTCCAAAACTAGTATAAAAACCCACCTATGACCCATTATACTTTGCACCTCTAAATCGATTGTTTCAATCCGATTAAACTTTCCCTCATACCTTTCTTCTATAGTCTATTACTTCTACAATTGAAGCTTTGATTATAAGCTCTTGTAATTGGCGAATTGGAAGCTTGATATTCTTTCTTTTTCGTTTTCTTCAATTTAGACTAGCTACGTTGTTGAGTCTTTGGGATTCGCCTCGCATACATTCACAACACATTATTCTATTTTTTTACGAGACATAACATTTTGCTAAGGTGAGTTTTACATAGCCCCTTTTCTATTTATCATCATTTTGGGGGTGAAACATGTTACAACATCATTTATGCAATTCAATCATCAATGTGTCTATGTGTTTTTCTATGTTGCATTATGTCTTGAACATGACTAGGGTAAGCACAATTCTAGCATAAACATTGATCAACCGACGGTATACATTGATAGATCTATTGGACTGACAATCCCACCCGGATACGTGCCTCCTACAAAGGTAGCGTGGGTGTTTGTTACTGCAATATAAACGAGTGAACCATGAGCGTATGGGATGTACCACAATACAACAGTCACAAGGGTTGATTATGCACTCGATTTACTTCTAGTATGTTTTCACATATGGACTAGACTTGCCATGACACATGAATTGCACAACAATTTTATTCGATTATCAAAACCTATGTAATTCTCACCAACTTTTGTTGACCCAAAATATTTTCAACTTAACATGTTTCAGGTTCTACTTGTTTGAAGATTCGAATTAATGCTTGAAGATGTGTGCATAGTTTTATTCAATTTGATGTACGAATTCTTGTAGAACAAGTGTATGTAATTTATTTAAATCATTTAATGAAATTTATTATTCACCATGAGCTACTGAACAATCATCAATACGTGACATCCCGATGTTTCCGCCATCGGTTGGGGTGTTACAGATTGGTATCAGAGCCATGGTTATAGGGAATTAGGTTATTAGAAAAATAATCTAGTCTATAACCATAGGATTTAACTAGTACTTGCTTCTTTTACTTGCTATTCTCTATCTCCCTCCTACTTCTTATCCCTACATTAATCCCTACGAGAAGGTTGCTCTCCATCACTGGATTCACTCTTAGACTAATAAGGCAAAACCCTCAGGTTTAACCTGAACCACCTTGAGATCTCGTCGAAGTTCTAGATTTTAATAACGAACACGTGCAATCTGGAAGGGTGAACGCCTGTATTCTGAGTCTTCTGTCTAGGCTGGCATTGCGCATATATCCCAATCAGACGAGGGACCCGGATGCCTACCTGGGAATTCTCGGGATGAGTGTTCACTTATAGGCTAAAGCATGTCTTCACTATGTTGTTGGAATCTGGAATCTTTGATACGTCAACGTTTTCGTTTATTCGTTTTAATTAATGAATAAATGATTACATTCCTTATATCACCTCATTCATTTCATGCCACATTGAACCTTCATTGTGTCCCTTACAGATCATGTCTCCACGTCGCAGCACTCGCAATAACAGTGGTGAAAACCAAGAGGAAAGTAACAACAACCACAACAACAACAACAAAAACAACAAAGGTGTTGATGCCCAACTGGCTGCGATTATTTCCCAACAAATGGCGCAACAAATCACAACTCTGGTTTCTAATTTGTTTGCTCAAGTCATCCCAATGAATGGGAACGGCAATGGAAATGGAAATGGCGATGGAAATCACATAAAGAACGGGACCTTAGTTCGGAAAGGAGAGAAAACAAGTATTGTGGCCACGGTAACTACCGAGAACCAGAAGCGCAAGACCAGGGATCCTAATGTAAACCTCACTACACAAGCTTCTAACAAGAAACCCTATACAAGAAACTTTCCATTGTGTAACACATGCAAACGACATCACCCCACTGTTTCAGTGTGTCGCCTGTGCACCAATTGTGGTAGGTATGGCCATCTGGTCAACACATGTCGTGAGTCCCCAAACCCTAACACCAACCAACCAACCCTGCTCAGGTTGCTAATCTTAATCGTCCTGGTAAATACAACTATGGTCAATGCTATGAATGTGGAAACCCAAATCATTTCCGTAACCGATGCCCTAAACTAAATCGAGATCAAGACCCTCCAGCTACTTAACAGCAAACCCCACCATTTGAATGATGTCTACTTTTTAATTCTATGTATTGACACTTTTTGATTCAAGTAATAAATTCAAGTATTATCATAACATCTGAGTGCATGCTTGTTTGAATGTGAACTAATTACTATATCTATAATCATACTTGCTTACTTGTACAACAATTAGTTGACTACCAAACAACCTACTCAACGATTGGTAGAGGTCATCATGTCTTTCCAACAGTCGGGAGAGGCCCTACAACCTGCTCAACGACTGGTGGAGACTATCGAACCTGCTCAACAATCGGTAGAGTCATAAAAGGACGCAAAACCCTAATGTAAGGTAAATTGATAATTACGGTCCGGAACGTAATCATGAATTTACAGGTACGTTAAGGTAGTGAGAAATTTTATCAAGGTTTTCGGTAGTCGACCAATTGTATACCTGGTGTTTTTCTTTTAACTTCGGGACGAAGTTCCTAAAAGTAGGGGAGACTGTAACATCGCAAAATTTTCCCCAAAATTTTAATACATAAAAAGCCCTTATATATATATATATATATATATATATATATATATATATATATATATATATATTTATTACACCTTTATCATTAATATTATACAAATGTGCCTAAGTCTTTATTTATCCTAACTCACAACTTATATACATACATAAATGTATATAAATAATAATAATAATATGATTCTAAATTCTTTTTTTTTCACATACAAGATTTTTTTTTTTTTTAAATAAAGCCTTGAGTCAAATAGTCAAAGTCTTAGTCAAACAGTCAAAGTCTTAGTCAAATAGTCAATTCATCATAAAACCTTACTTTATGGTGTTGACCAATTTTAATGGCTAATTGACTCCAAAACTAGTATAAAAACCCACCTATGACCCATTATACTTTGCACCTCTAAATCGATTGTTTCAATCCGATTAAACTTTCCCTCATACCTTTCTTCTATAGTCTATTACTTCTACAATTGAAGCTTTGATTATAAGCTCTTGTAATTGGCGAATTGGAAGCTTGATATTCTTTCTTTTTCGTTTTCTTCAATTTGGACTAGCTACGTTGTTGAGTCTTTGGGATTCGCCTCGCATACATTCACAACACATTATTCTATTTTTTTTACGAGACATAACATTTTGCTAAGGTGAGTTTTACATAGCCCCTTTTCTATTTATCATCATTTTTGGGGTGAAACATGTTACAACATCATTTATGCAATTCAATCATCAATGTGTCTATGTGTTTTTCTATGTTGCATTATGTCTTGAACATGACTAGGGTAAGCACAATTCTAGCATAAACATTGATCAACCGACGGTATACATTGATAGATCTATTGGACTGACAATCCCACACGGATACGTGCCTCCTACAAAGGTAGCGTGGGTGTTTGTTACTGCAATATAAACGAGTGAACCATGAGCGTATGGGATGTACCACAATACAACAGTCACAAGGGTTGATTATGCACTCGATTTACTTCTAGTATGTTTTCACATATGGACTAGACTTGCCATGACACATGAATTGCACAACAATTTTATTCGATTATCAAAACCTATGTAATTCTCACCAACTTTTGTTGACCCAAAATATTTTCAACTTAACATGTTTCAGGTTCTACTTGTTTGAAGATTCGAATTAATGCTTGAAGATGTGTGCATAGTTTTATTCAATTTGATGTACGAATTTTTGTAGAACAATTGTATGTAATTTATTTAAATCATTTAATGAAATTTATTATTCACCATGAGCTACTGAACAATCATCAATACGTGACATCCCGATGTTTCCGCCATCGGTTGGGGTGTTACAATAAGAATTAACAAAATACCTCAACCTCAGAGTTAACAATAAGCGCAATCCGCTAATTTGTTTTTCCCCAAGCAAAACAAAAATCAATGTCTAGGATAGGCATACTCTGCCTAATTACCTCAAGACTTCACTTACCAAATATATAATAAGCGCATCTCGCTTTTCAACACAAAGTACAATCCAGTCTATTTAAGCAAACCAAAGTTAGAGATTAAAGCAGTCATCTCCCACTTCTGTCATACCTCAGTTTATAATAATACACATAATATAAATCAAACCAAAGCCAGAGAACAAAGCAGGCATCTCCCACCTCTGTCATAGCTCAGTTTATAAGAAAACATATAATATAAACTATGTAACAATCCTGACTCAAAACCAAGACCAGATATTAGAGCAGACATATCTCATTTCTGTCATAATAGCCCAGTTTGACATACCAGGTAGTTCTCAACATAGTCTATTATATATAATAACAAGTATAACATAAATTAAGCAACAACCATGTCGCAAAACCAATAACTTAGATCAGAGCAGGCATGTCCCACTTCTGTCATAGCCCAGTTTATAAGGTCATGTAGTCACCAAACATAGTTTATGTAATATATATAATCCATATAACCTAAACAGGTAGTAAGTCAAAACAATATCCGATCTAACAAGTAAGGTTTCAAATACGTGGCCAAGACATTAAGCGCATTCCGCTTATTAAATAAAAATTTAAGCCACAATTAAATCAAGACAACAGTCTATTCATATATATATATATATATATATGTGTGTGTGTGTGTGTGTGTGTGTGTGTGTGTGTGTGTGTGTGTGTGTGGTCAAGATCCTGTACAAAGTGTTTTTTTTGTGTGAGAAGTGTGAGAAGCCATAGAAACTTGACATGTGGCAATCTTAATTATTTGTAATAAGGGTATATCAGTCAATTTAACCATTAATTACAGTTCATCCATTCATTTATTTTCGGAAATTAAGATGCATTTAATTACATTCCAATTTTTTATGGAATATTATATCTCCTTTATTCAACCGAAATACACTAACATAAACACGTGGTGTTTAAATATTCGTATGGTGTTTTATAACACAGTAAATTTGGTTTTATTTTTCAATCCATAGTGTTATATATATATATATATATAATCAGATTTCACAACCTACAACCTTGCAAATCATCATCCCTCTGTTATAACACCCTTCTAATGTGAATCCTAACAACAAACAATCATCAAATCATATCATAACATCCTAATTCTTCAAGAATCATTCAAATGGGTCAAAATGCATATTTTCATCAAAACACAATAATAATGGCTCAGATCCTTAGGAAAACATCCTAATAACTCCTAAACATCAAAAGTACATTAATTATATGGAAACATTCATGTTTTGACCACCAAAAAACCATTTCTTGCATGAATACTTCACATATAGTATGTATAAAGGTTTAGACTTGTTTTAGAAACTCATTTCAAAGGTTTTTAAAGACACAAATTTAGTAAAACAAGGAATGGACCTTTGGGAAGCAAAACAATAACATTACAAAGGTTTGGGATGAAGAACACACCTTGGATTTTTATCAAAGAAAGGTGTGTAAGCTTGGAAATGGTGAGTTTTGAAGCAAAACAAGTTCCAGAGGTGTTCTAAGGTGTGAGGGAGGCTTAGGATCAGTTAGGGTTGCACAAATGGTGTTTTGTGAGTCAAGGGTTGTATTTTTAGGTGTTTCTAGTCGTCCACATCAGTACTAGCGATTATGCAACAACATCAGGTGATTAGGGCTCCCAATCGCCCCTACTTACTAGCGATTGGGCCTAATCGCCCCTAGTTACTGGCGATTGGGGCTAATTGCCCTTTCCCAATCGCCTGATCCTTTCCCAATCGCCCCCAGCATCCCGTTTTGGGTTTTCGGCGCGTTAAACACTATTTTAACATATATAAACATGTATTCACATACCGACAAGTCATAATGATTATAAACACATAATGCATGATAACTAACACGTTCACCATCGTTCACCAATTCCCGGGACTCAAGACTTGCGTGTATGCGTTAAACCCGGTGATTCCACGAATCACCAATTTTTGTACACACGGTTATGGACCGACTCCCAATGATCCCGCGGATCATTGTAACGACTCCCAATGATTCCCAGAACCATCGTAACGACTCAACTGACCCAGTTAAGTATGTAATATGCATGACTCGCTAAGGTAGACTTACTAGTATGATCAATGTTACTAACCTGAGTTTGTCGGGTGTCACATCATCCCCCTGTTGAAAGAATTTTCATCCCGAAAATTGCCCAAGGCCAAAAAGGAAGAGACGAAAGAAAGGAAAAATTTTCCAGTTGCCACATCATCCCCCTGTTGAAAGGAATCTCGACCCAAGATTCATTCAGCTTCAGCAGAGACATATCTTGATTCAAACGCACGCTTAGGAAATAAATGAGGATACTTAGCTCTCATCTGATCCTCCCGTTCCCACGTGAACTCCGGTCCACGATTTGAATTCCAACGAACCTTAACAATGCGGATTTTACTCCGGCGAAGGATACGGATCTTATATTCGAGAATTTCAACCGGTTCTTCCACAATACGCAAACGATCATCCACCTTGATCTCTTCGAGAGGAACAACCAATGATTCATCCGCCAGACACTTCTTAAGGTTAGAGACGTGGAAAACATTATGAACATTACTGAGCTCCGCTGGCAGATCAAGCCTGTATGTCACCGGTCCAATCCGTTTCAGAATTGTGAACGGTCCCACATACCGAGGATTCAATTTGCCACGCTTCCCAAAACGTATAACACCCTTCCACGGAGATACTTTCAATAAAACCATGTCGCCAACCTGACCCTCCTCGGGATCAAACAAAACCACGTGTTGGTCTTTTATTGGACGGAAACCAAAAGCTCTCGGAAGACGCCTCAAACGCATTGGGAAACGTGAACCGTCTCTCCAAAGAGACGGGGGGACTATTCTCGTAATTCAGACAGTCAAATGGCCATTCTCGTAATTTTTCGTAAAAAATTCGTGTTTTGTTTTAACTTTTCCATATTATTAAGTTTTTAAAAAGCCAGATTATGTTTAAATATCCTACTCTAACTTTCACCAGTAAATAAAAAATATATATAACAAAGATTAGCCAGATTAGCCTCGCTTACGACTGTGCGCATATAATGTATATATGTGTGGCCGTCGGAGGGCAAGTAAAGTTGCACTAATTTTAACGTTATTTTACTAATTTCGTGAAAATAACGTTAAAGACGATGGATGGTTAATCATGCATCATGTGGTGGCATTGATAGCCAAAAGACAAGGGGTTACATGCACCAATCGCGCTTGTCCCGATTGCTAAGTGTTATGTGTCTTATGTCCAAGGCTTGATACAAAACCACTATCAAGCCGAGGGTTTCACGGGAAGTAGCCTCTCTATTCCCACGGGGTAGAGGTAAGGATGTCTAGAGTAGAGGTAAGGCTGTCTATATCTTACCCTCCTCAGACCCTACCTTAACTTTGCTATTGGTGGGATTAACTGAATATCTATCTATACATATAATAAACCAAAGCCATTTTAATGACATGGCATTCAAATAGGCATTCTCTTATTTGAGTGTGTCATGTGTCATCCTATGTGGCATTGAGATATTTTAGGAAATAAAATTTAAAAATAAAATTGGATTTTTCTCTCTTATCTCTTATGTTTCCTCCCATAATTTTTAAACGTTAATATCTTTTATATACGAGATTTTTTAAAGAAAAAAATTACGCCAAATTAACGAGCGTCTTATTATCTTTCCAACGAGTACCATAGTGTTATATAAAAAACGGAGAAAAAACGACTATTTTTTTGTAGGTTTCTGTTCATACAGGGAAAAAACCACAAAGTGTTCAGGTAAATCATTAATCATGTATAGGCAAGTCATTAATTATGTTTCGGTAAATATGAATTCTATTTTCAACATGCGTTAGCATTGGAGTTATACATTGTTTTAGGTTAGATATTAATATTAGAGTTATACATTGTTTAAGGTTAGGCGTTAACATTGGAGATATATTTTTAATTGTTTTAGGTTAGGTGTTACCCGAAACTTTCCTGCATCTAACTATAAAGCACATCATTCTATTTTATATGTAAGATTAATATGTCATATTATATTTCTCAACCCCGGGAGGTTCCCGGGGTATAATCTAGTGATGATGATATACCAAAGATCAAATAGTATAATTTTTATTTGGTAATAAGTGTTAAGCAAACTTTTGCAAACGGTAAAGCCTCACGACGCGCGGCGTAGCTTCAAACCTAGTTCTCATAAATTTGGAGACTAACAAAAGAACAGGCTTATTTTCTCAATAAATTTGGATCCATCTCTCTTATTGCAAGGACGGAGCTACTTGTATGGGTGGGGGTAGACTTCCTCTTAAAATAATTAGTGTAATTTGTAGGCAAAAATCTCAATCATCCTTTTAAAAGTTCGGTTAAATCCTCCGATCACTCCCCCAAAAATAAATCTTAGATGCACAACTGCTTGTGTAGTCAGTCATCTATCTCTATGGAGATGTGAACATCTTCATCAAATAGTAGATTAGGAGGCTCGTTGTTCTGGGCTGTCTCATAGGAATTTAGTATATCATAATCATATCCATAGCACAACAAAGTTTATAATTTTTCAGGTTGGCCCAACAACTATCTCTCTTGCGCGTTTTGTGTTGTAGTAATGTTACAAGCCCATTGGATTGTAATTGGGTTCACAAACCCATCAACTGAACTTACCTGGTGCAAATACAAATTTTATTTTAAAAAAATAAATTCAGATTGATGAAAAAAATATATAACCCCTAATGGTGTTGCAAATAATAAAATTATTATTTGTGTTATAATTCTTAAAAAATGTGAGTATCTAAAAATCCAAATTATAAGTTGTCACCCGCGGGTGAGGCATTTTGGTCAATAAGCTTACGACTTGAAGTTAATAGAGTTTCAAATATAATTTATACAAAGCCTTTTAATACATTAAAAAGTATGAGGTTAATAGAGCCCACATTATTATGGTTGACTATACATTTAATATTGTAATCAATATTGTAATTATTGTAATTACTTGTTTCCATAGTTAGGCCCATATTGTACTTATATATTGTTAAGGAATGAGAAGAGGAGGCAACCATTGGGTAAAATATTCTTTCATGGTATCATTGTAAACCCTACCCACCTCTCCTACATTCCCGCTGCCGCCTCACTGCAGCTGCCGCTGCTACCTGCAACCGGCCTTCCTTCTTCTTCCTCTCACTCTCCCCATACCTTCTCATGGATCCCAAATCACCCCAGGATTCGTCCTCCACCGCTGACACAACCCAACACCCGGCTGAAACACCACAGCAGCCGCTTCCCAGCCCCGAAACCAAACTTCACCCCGCCATCACCATCTCCTCCATTAAAAACTTCATCCCCATTACCCTCGAAAGTGAAACCGGTCCATATCCCTTATGGTGCGAACTTTTTCGTATCCATTGTCGAGCCTTCCAAGTTCTTGATCACCTATCCCCTCCAAACACCACCATCGCCAACCCCAACCCGGACCTTTGGGACCGCCTAGACGCCATTGTATTACAATGGATATACGGCACCATCTCAAAGGATCTCCTTAAAACCATCTACTGCCCGGGTAGCACCGCGTTTGATGCATGGACTACCTTGGAGGGTTTCTTCCATGACAACAAGAATGCTCGAGCCATACAACTCATGCAAAAGTTTGCCACCACCCGTCTTGAGAATTTTTCGAATATGTCCGAATATTGTCAAGCCATGAAAACCCTAGCCAACCAACTTTCAAACGTTGGCGCACCACTTGACAACAAACGCCTTGTTCTCCATCTTCTTGCGGGTCTCACGGACGCGTACGAAGGTATCTCTACCATCCTCCAACAAAAAGAACCGCTACCTTCCTTTTATGAGGCTCGTTCCCAGCTTTGTCGCGTTGAAAACGAAAAGGCCGAACGATCTCTGTATGCCTCGCAAAAGGCCTCACAGGCCCTCACTGCCTCGGCTGCCAAACCACCATCCTCCAGCCCTACCCCACAACCGCCCACTGCTGAAACATCTCCCTACACCACCCGCGGTCGCGGTAGGTCACGGGGACGCGGCCGCGGCCGCTCCTCTTGGCCCCGTGGACGTGGGAATACACCCTACGGGCAGTGGACTTCTCCTACCACATACACCTGGACCATACCCGCACCATCTTGGACCCCTCCTCAATCCGCTACTCCTTGGCAGCCATGGTCACCCTCACTACCTCCATGCCCTTACCCCACCAACTCTTCCTCACAGGCTCCCACACAAGGACAAGGTCAAGGTATTCTAGGGGCTCGCCCGGCTCAGGCAAACCATGCTCAATACTCACCCACGGACATACAGCAAGCATTGTACACCATGTCCCTCCATCCTCCAGATTACTCACAGGGTGTTATGGATACGGGCGCCACCATCAGCATGGATCCTAATTCAGGTAACTTCCGTACTATTTTTAATAATCGCATGAATGAAAATATTATCGTTGGTGATGGCACGCGCGTTCCGGTTCTAGGACATGGCCCCCAAACCTTTAAACCACCCCTTCCACCTTTTACCTTAAACCGTGTCCTTTATGCCCCTAAACTTATCCGCAAACTTATTTCCGTGCGTCAATTCACCAGAGATAATCTTGTGTCTGTCGAATTTGACCCATTTGGTTTTCTTGTGAAGGACTACAGGACCCGGGCGCCTATAATCCGGTGCAACAGCAGCGGTGATCTATACACCTTCAACAAAGACCTCCACTGCTTCTCCACATCCGTCACTGCTACTCAGTCCTCCACACTCTGGCACCAAAGACTTGGCCACCCAGGCCCTGCTTTACTGCAACTTTTAAAGAATTCTAGTTCTATTTCCTTTCAGTCTTTAAATAAATCTTTGTGTGAACCTTGTGTTTTTGGGAAAAGTGTCAGACTTCCATTTTTTGCATCTAATAATACTACTTTGCATCCATTTGACATTGTCCACAACGACCTCTGGACCTCCCCCGTCCTTAGCACGGGAGGCCATCGCTATTATTTATTATTCTTAGATGACTTTACAAACTTTTTGTGGACCTTCCCTATCTCCAATAAGTCCCAAGTTTATGCCATATTTGAACAATTTGCCACACTTGTCCAAACCCAATTCAACATAAAAATTAAAACCTTTCAATGTGATAACGGTAAGGAATATGTCAACTCGTCATTTAAAAACTTCTTTAACAAAAATGGCATCCTCTACCGTCTATCATGTCCATACACCTCATCCCAAAATGGCAAGGCCGAACGAAAAATTCGGTCCATAAATAACATGACCCGAACCCTCCTCTCACAATCTCACCTTCCCCAAAACTTTTGGCCACATGCCCTTGAAACAACCACCTATCTCCTCAATATCATCCCATCTAAAACCCGCAACTACAAAACCCCAACCCACCTATTATACCAACAACAACCAACCTATGACCACCTACGGGTCTTCGGTTGCCTATGTTACCCTCTCATACCCTCCACCACAATCAACAAACTCCAACACCGCTCTTACCCTTGTGTCTTTCTTGGGTACCCCCCCTCACATCGTGGGTACAAATGCTATGACCTTAAAACCAAAACCATCAACATCTCTCGTCACGTGTTGTTTGACGAAACCGCTTTTCCCTTCCAACACCTACATCATATCTCCCCCACCACCGATTATGATTTCCTAACACACCAAGTCTCACCTCAAATCTGGACCCACATTTCACCACACCCGACCCCTAAACCGCTGACCACACATACTGCCCCATCTACGGCCCCATCTCAATCCCCTACTAGCCCATCCACTATTCCAGCCCATCCGGCCCAATCACCTACATCACCGCCCACTTCCCCCTTACAGCCCAACCACCTTCACAGCCCATCCGTTACCCCACCGTCCAGCCCAACACCACCCTCACTAAATACCTCACAGCCCACTCCCTCATCCGAACACTCTAGCCCAAGCCTGTCCCCAAACAATGCACATCCCAACCGGCCCAAACCCGCATGCATACCAGGTCCATGTCTGGGATTTTTAAGCCGAAACACCCACTCAACCTTCACACCACTACCCTAATTCCCATCCCGAAAAATCCGACCATAGCCCTGTCCTCACCGGAATGGCACAATGCTATGACTAACGAGTTTCATGCTCTTATTAAGAATAATACTTGGGAGTTGGTGCCCAAACAACCGGGCATGAATATCATTCGAAGCATGTGGCTCTTTAAGCATAAATTTAAATCGGACGGGACACTTGAGCGTTACAAAGCCCGACTTGTTTGTGATGGTCGGTCTCAGCAGGTGGGAATAGACTGTGGTGAAACATTCAGTCCGGTCGTCAAACCGGCCACTATACGGACTGTACTATCTATTGCTTTATCTAACTCTTGGCAGGTTCACCAACTTGACGTCACAAATGCATTCCTTCATGGCAATCTGGCAGAAACAGTTTATATGCACCAACCAATGGGATTTAGAGACCAACAATTCCCGGACCATGTTTGTCGATTAAGGAAATCTCTCTATGGCCTCAAGCAAGCTCCTCGTGCCTGGTACCAACGGTTTACAGACTATGTTTTATCCTTGGGCTTCACTCACAGCGGTTGCGATGCTTCCTTATTTATTCTCAACCGCCAAGGTCACACGGCTTTTCTTCTGTTATATGTGGACGACATCATCCTCGTCACCTCCTCCACTTCCTTACGCGAGGAACTCATGAGTTATTTGTCCAAGGAATTCGCCATGAAGGACCTCGGGCCACTAAGCTTCTTCCTCGGCATCTCTGTCACCCGTCAGCAGGACACCATGTTTTTATCTCAACAAACGTACGCCGCGGACATAGTCGAACGTGCCGGTATGTCCTCATGTAAGCCAGCTGCTACGCCCATTGATACAAACTCAAAACTCAGCTCTCAATCCGGAGAAGACTTTGAAAACCCAACTCTCTACCGCAGCCTAGCAGGGGCCCTACAGTATCTCACGTTCACTCGGCTCGATATCAGCTATGCCGTACAGCAAGTGTGCATGCACATACATGCTCCCAAGACTGGCCACTGGGATGCTCTCAAACGCATCATCCGATACATTCAGGGCACTATCTCTTTCGGGCTTACACTTTCATCACATCGAGACCCCCAGCTTGTTGCCTACACCGATGCTGACTGGGCCGGCTGCCCAGATACACGACGTTCGACCAGCGGCTATTGTGTATATTTCGGGGACAACCTTCTCTCCTGGTCCTCTAAACGCCAACCCACGATCTCTCGTTCAAGTGCAGAGGCAGAATATCGTGGGGTTGCCAATGTTGTAGCTGAAATATGCTGGCTTCGTAATCTCCTTCTTGAGCTTCATCGCCCGCCCACAAAAGCCACTCTGGTATATTGTGATAATGTTAGCACCATTTACTTGACATGGAATCCAGTGCAACATCAGCGCACGAAGCATATTGAATTAGACATCCACTTTGTTCGTGAACAAGTACAACGCGGTCAAGTGCGAGTCCTACATGTTCCGTCTCGATATCAAATTGCCGACATCTTCACCAAAGGACTTCCTCGGATCTTATTTGAAGATTTTCGCTCCAGTCTCAACCTCCGTTCACCTCCGGCTTCGACTGCGGGGGTGTAATAGAGCCCACATTATTATGGTTGACTATACATTTAATATTGTAATCAATATTGTAATTATTGTAATTACTTGTTTCCATAGTTAGGCCCATATTGTACTTATATATTGTTAAGGAATGAGAAGAGGAGGCAACCATTGGGTAAAATATTCTTTCAGAGGTCTTGAGTTCAAGTCTCACAAGAAGCAAGAAATTCGCCTTTCAAAAAAAAATATAATTTAAACATTATATTGTGTCTGAAAATAATCATTTATCATTTACTATAGTTCGGAATGTCAATAACGACCATGTTTAATTTTTGATCGACTGTTGAAGTACTCTCTTGATCCTCAAGATGAGCAAGAGAACGGCGATAATTGAGTTCAACAATTGATAAGAACTCCATGAAAATGAAATCAAACTATTAAATATGAAAACTTAATTTTTTGAATTGAAGTAAAAGTCGAATGAATACAATACTAAAGAAGAAAATCACAAGAGGAGAGTTTTCTACCATAACATAACTTTGATGATTATTTTTTTACCAAACAAATAAAAATTACTTTTATCGAAAGGCTAGTGGGTATGAAAGACCAAGGGAGGACTAACCTCCACATCAACTGCCACACCATCACAAGGGAGGATCATCCTTAAGTGGATTAACAATAGGTGTGGGGACGATCCTCCTTGGCTAGTCATTCCCCCATTTTTAAAGTTACATAACATCAAATGTCCAATCTCAAGCCTGTCTAAAACGTCTCATTTTGGACGATTTGCATGAGCCGGACTGTGGGGGCGGTGTGAGACGATCCTATGAGCTGAGGACGTCCCACACCCATAAGCCTAAGATACTTACAAATTCTATATATAATTATTTGCTGAAAGGTCTTAGCAATAGTACAGGTTTCCAAGTTGCTTTTACCTGCAGCTGTAGGTCATCTATGATTCTATGAATTGGGTTGTTTTATCTATGAATCATAATTTTTATTTTATTTTAACATTGGTTGTACTAGAAGGATACTGTGATTTTTTAGTTTTTTTTTATCTATTTGATGAATTGATTTTGATTTTTGATGTAGTTGTTTTTTGGTTAGATTATAGCGTGTAACCGTACTGTAACGAATGAGCCGCAAGAGTGATTTATCTATATAGTTCGCGCGACATGCTCACAAATTCATCTCCAAGCTTTGCCTCTTTTAAAAATAAAAAATAACTATTGTGATTCATCCATTTAATTCTCTCAACCTGTGCATATACCACATAGCCTGTGATGAAACTAACTAATTATAAGTAACAAGCTATAGTGAGTGTAGTTGTCGGCAAACATTATTGTTCCCAATATTTGTAATATCAAAAATGCTATCGGTGATCGCTTTTATAGTGTCTGATGAGCTGAACCAATAACGAACAAAGACACGCCAGCCAAACTCCCGCCGCGTAGCGCGGGTGAAAATACTAGTTTGATTAAATAATATGAGTTTTTTTTTTTTTTTTTTTTTTTTTTTTTTTTTTGAACGGCCAATGAAACGTTTCTGCCCGACTACCCATGTGACCCTTAAACTGGCGAACCCAAGAACCCCCCCCCCCCCCAGGACTATGCAAGGGGCTGGCCAGGGTAGCCAGGCTTGCCCACGAGGTTTCCGAACCGGGGAAAACCCGATCCCCCACCTGTCCGAAGACCCGCTGTGGAGAACCGGTAAAACCCGGGCGATATCAGGACTCGAACTCCTGACCATAAGCAGGAGTCATCCCTCATTTCTCATAATGTCCTTCAAATGTAGCTAGTAAGAATTAAACCCAAACCTCTCATAGAAAACTTAAGCCCTCAACCATTTAGGCTATAAGTATTAGACACTGTTAAATAATATGGCTATTAAATAATATGACTTGAGTCGATATGATGAGAGGTGGTTAATTGGTTGGTGGGTTAAATCAGAATTTAATTCCTGCAATCACGCGAAAGGCTTATTATGACTTTAATTGAAGACATTATTCAATGTATCTTTTTATTTTATTTTATTTTTAACGGCAAATTTTATCATACTTTAATTTCACCTTACCTTGCATTTGCAAGGATTTGAACCATGATCTTACATTTGTAAGGGGGGACACCATACCACTAGACCAAGAGATCATGGATAATGTATCTTTTTATTAGTTTACTTTTAATAACATTTCTTCTTTTTGAATTAAGTCAATTTTATAAACCAATGAGGTAGTGGTTGGAAAAAGACTTGAACATGATTAAGTCATTTCTTCTTTGAAGGTGTGACTTTTTTTTTAAAGGAGTAGTTTTAACCTATTATGTTATTGATGAAAATATAATTCCTAATTTGAATATGATTAGTGACTTGGTTATACATTATTAATGAATTACCTGAACACATTGTGTTTTTTTTCCTGTACGAACAAAAACTTATTAAAAAAATCGTTTTCTTTTTCGTTTTTGTATAGCACTATGGTAATCGTTGAGCAGATAATAAAACGCTCGTTAATTTGGTGTAATTTTTGTTTTAAAAAAAAATCTCGTATATAAAAGTTATTAACGTTTTAAATTTGTGGAGGAAACATGAGAGACAAAGAGACTTTTAAATGGAAATAAGGAGGATGCCACATGACACACTAAGAGGGAGATGATCTCTTTGAGTGCCATGTAGGATTTCGTGCTTTGAAATATCTACCTATCTCTACAACATTATAAAGAGAAAGCAATGGGTTATGTCTAATTTGACAAAGTTAAGATGGGAGACGAAGAGCCTCAAGTGTAATCATCAAATTTTTACACATTTCTTCCCTTTATGCCCCTCTGTACAACCTTTAATGGCTATTGTATAAACCAATCTTGCAACTCATACAAGTTATTCAATCTTTGAAACCGTGTTTTTCATGAATACAATGTCCGTTAGCTTCTTCGGACCCTTAAAGCGTCTCTCCATTCAATGGCCGCTCACTACTATTAAATGCTATTCTCTTTCGGTTGCCTTTTAATTTTACTGCACATTTGAGGACCAATTGCCTTCTCCAGGCCCTTCAATCATCGAGAACGCAAACGGTCGGAGCAGATGCTAGAGATGAAGAGGTCCTAGGGTTTTGACCACTATTACGACTACCCAATTCCGACCACTATTCTGCAACAACAAGGTATAACCCGATAACCTTAGTTGTTTTGTTTTGACTCTTCTACCTTCCGTTAAATGATGTTATGTAACACCCCAACCGATGGCGGAAACATCGAGGTGTCACGTAGTGACGATTGCTCAAAAGCTCATGGCACTAAAGTGTACATTTGAATACATAGATTAAATAGTTTATTACATTGAAATGAAATACAATGATTCTAAAGCATGAAGTCTAACTAAAATACAATAAAGTTAAAGCTTAATTATAAATCCAAAAGCTTAAAAGAAGCGTCTCATAATAACCTGAAACATGTACGAAAATAGTATATGTCATTACAAAAATGTATTGGTGAGCATACCTTGTTTTGAATATATATAGTAGAAAAAGAGTTTCGCAATTCACGTGTTGTATACTGTTTGCAATTATGTAATAAGTAATATCCGTTCAAAATCAACCCTAAGAAATAAGTATCATGAATCAAGAATCAAACCATTTTTGAGTATAATGACTCACAAGACAATGACCAAGGTCTCTCAACAGAGTCACAAGGAGTATATACCATAGTACTATTCATTGAAATGCCAGGCCCTCAAAGGTTAATGACTTTGACAAGTCATAGACACACAAATTAACACAAGCAAACACACATGAGAATTGCTATTTTTGTAAAAGGAAATAGAAACTTGATAGTAGGTACATGAGTCACCCCAAAATAGTAAAACAGTAAAAAGGGAGAAAGATATACTCACCTTGCTTAAGTAGATTCAACTATAGCTTGGTGATTGCTTGGCAAAAAGACTTCCCCAAAAAAAGTATCCCTAGGAATCAACCTAAATTGTTTAAGTATAAGTCTAATGAGTTAAGGATTTGGTCAGGCTTTTAGCGACGGGTTAAAAGAATCCGAACTATATATCTTTGTTAATTTCAACTTAACAAGTTTTCTCATGATATACTTTGAAATTATTATACAGGGCCATCGGAATAAACATAGTAGAGTTTAATTCGAAAATTTAAACGTTTCAGTCATAACTTTTGTGGGATAGTAATTTATTCAAACTATTGGTTACAACCATAATAAAATTTGTCTTAGAAAGATAACGACTTAATCTGATGCATAGAGCTGTAGTTACAAAATAAATTATGACTATATTATGACATCTCAAATTTTCATAAGCAACCCATCTTAGAAATAGTAATTACTTTTGTTTAAATTTAACTGTTATATATACTTGTTAGCTAATATATTATCTTATGGAAATGATAATATGTATTTTGTATCAAGTGACTATATAAAAAAATGAATATAGTTGATATATGTTAACCCATGATGTTTAAAGATGTAACCTAAAATAAGAATCATTGTTGTATGAACCTCTCTTTCGTTTTTGTAGTTTAAAACACAACTCCTTTATGGCATCAAGTTTTATAACCATCCAATATTAAAAAAAATAGATAAAACTAAATGTTCAAAACTTTTCGTGGATATTAATTTGATTTGTTTGCTTCAAAAAATATAAACCATTTGTGTGTGTGTGTATATATATATACACACAATAAACTAGTATTCATCTCTTAGAATAATTTAAAAAAAATCCATAGGAGTTGTTCATAAGGTGGTTAACAATGGCGTTCGATCAGTTCGTAGAATATCTATCATGACATGTAAGTCGATAAATGTTTACCTTAAATTGCGGGAAGAACATCAATATAAATTGTCTAAGCCCTATAGCGGATGGAAGCGGTTACGTGGCTACAACGGAATGAAACAGCAACGGTGAAAGTCTTTAAGAATAGTGTAGTTTAGACACAATACAAACACATCAACGAAGATGGTTGATTTGGGTGGTTCGGAGTCGTCGGAAGGCCCATGGGGATGACCGACTATTTGCGGAAGGATAGGAAGGTATTAATTTTTGTTGTTTCGTGATTTAGATCGATATATATATATATATATATATATATATATATATATATATATATATAGGATTTGGTTCAAATGAGAACCTTTTCCCAAATTGAGAACTAGAGAACCATTCTGGGCCACACATTTCTCTAAGGCAATTTTTTTTTTTTTTTTTTTTTTTTTTTTTTTTGCAAAAATCGCTGCTTTATATGTAAGGAAAAAAAAAATTTTTTATTTTTTTTGTATTTTTTTTTCAGTATACACATGTGTATAATTGCATTATACACATATATATAATGCTATATACACATATGTATAACTGAAATATACACATATGTATAGCTGAAAAATGCTATATACACATATGTATAATTGCTATATACACATATGTATAATTGTCATATACACATATGTATAAATGAAAAAAAAATTCAAAAAAAATAAAAAAAAAATTCCTTGCATAAAAATGTGCGATTAAAGCAAAAAAAAATAAAAAATAAATAAAAAAATTTTTTTTTTTTTTTTTTTTTTTTGCCTTTATATGAAATGTGTGGCTCAGAATGGTTCTCTCAGTTCTCAAATAGGGGTTGGTTCTCTTAGGATCCCTACCCTATATATATATATATATATATATATATATATATATATATATATATATATATATAAAACTAAATATGGTGGTGCCAAACATAATTGCGTGAGAGGAAATAGGGAGTCTCATGATTATTGCCATTTAGGTTTTATAATAATGAAAAACATTTAAGAGGTTAGTAAAGTATGAAATGCAAGCATGGGAGTTTTGACTTGCTCAAAATTCACTACCATTTATTTCCAATAAATAGTTATTAGTATTTATATTCAATGTAATTAAATCAAAAGAGTAACATTTTATTTTAAAAACATATTTTTCTCATATAAAATTTCTAAAAAAAAATTGCATGTTAGGATTTAACTTTGGGTTATGGTCTCTTTAAGTCCCTAACGTTGTAATTAAATCATTAGTAAAATTGCATATGTTACATGTTAATTTGTTAATCTTGGGGTTTTCCCGTGGTTATGGTTATGGCAGTGTTCAATTTTAAATTTGTTTGTCAGTGTGATGGTTTAGCCATCTAGAACTGGGATGTATGATATCATCATCTATTGATTTTGATCCTACATCTGTGCTTTTCCGTGATTGTTTTCCCATTTTCGACATTAGTACATAACTATGGAACAAGGATTTAGTTCGTTAAGAATTTATAAATGTGGTTGTCGGTTCTTGAATTTCATATGGGTTTTTAAAGTTGAAAACATATGGTTTTTAAAGTCACATAGAGGGGATGTTTCAGCATTTTTTTAGAATAGGATTATCCGATATACTTTTGCAATTCTAAAGGTGGAATCAAGTACGCAACAAGGAATGTAAATGCACGAAGTTAACCATATCACCAATTTTTTTACCACGATTGCAAGATTAACGCATCTGGGAACGAAAGAGGTCAGTATTGCTTCAACTATCAAGTAACACATTTCCGACACCCTTAATCGACAAAAAATGTTGCATCACATTATCATGTTTGTTTGAATGGACATAAGGAATTTAAATAACTTGGTTCCACATGCAGGGGAATGTATATGAGTTCATAGGATATGTTAATCTAGACTATAGCACTAACACAATATGAATGGTGGCTTATTTGGATGTAGAGCATTTAAACTACTTTAAAGATCTCAATAACCGGTTTAGAGTCACATTAGACAAAATATGATGATGATTTCCTCTTTATAAATCTGGTTGCAATCAAGAACCTATGATCGCGAGAAAGGTACATGTAACAACCCTCAAATTTTCACTTGCGGAGTTTTACCGCGAGGCGCGTGACAAACCAGGATCCAAGTCAATGGTCACAATAAACAACACTATATGAAATACGTAAACTCAAAACATAGTTCACATAACATAAAACCGTAGCGGAAGCATTAACCATTTACAAAACCAAGTACTAACGTGTTCAAAATGTTTATTTCAAAAGCATGAAACTAAGCCTAGATGCCATGCAGACTCGTGCGCCTAGTCCGACTGTTGCTACCTTAGTGACCTGAGAAAAACATGCCAAAACGACGTCAACATATAATGTTGGTGAGTTCACAGGTTTGTATAAAAATGTTACCAAGTCCAAAACCTGTCAATACTATATCAATGAAACCAAAGTACGCTAGCTAGGCGTATGTTTTGTTACTACTACGATTGGAAAACCATTACTGGACACGATTAGCAATGTTTAGCACATGTTCAGCACGAATAATGTTTAGCATGTTTAGCAAAGTTCGAGACAACATGCACCCGTCCGACCTCCAGTCGACGGTTGGGGCAGGTCACGCCCAATAGATCTATCCACATTTCCCCCATTGTGCATCCCCGCACATTCATGGTTTCCCCCGGGACTTCCAAAGATCGTATAGCAACTAAAAATTAGATCATAGTATGACGTCTGTTACAAAATATAAGTTTAGCGCATGTTTTCACCCCCAAAAAGCAAAACCAGTAAAAGTGGGGCCGTGAAACTCACCTTAGGTTGTGTTCTTCAATATAATAAGAAAAGCCAAGTCCTTGATAATCCCAACTACTGGAGATCTATCAAAATGTTCACATAAGTGTTCCGACTAATAACCATAAGGTTATTTAGTCCCCGATTGTCCAGATCATGACCAAGTATGTTTGAAAACGTGTTTAACTATTCAACCGACACACTAGACTGACCCGACATCCCGTTGGTGACCCATTACATAAACTAATCAAGCATACATAGATTACACATAAGGTTCAAGCATAACACGCTTAGTTTGCATCAAAAATCGCACATACAAAGTTGTAAGGTCGAATCAGTATTTAACAAGTCCAGGTTTGACCCATTTAACCTTGGTTCGACCCCTTTGAGGTTCATTCGACCCATACACAAGTTCATGTAACCTAATACAAGTTCATTCGACCTTAACACATGTTCATTCGACCTTAATATGTGTTAATTCGACCTAAATCAAGTTCGTTCAACCTAACTTAGCCACTTTCGACCAACAGACTGCAGGTTCGACCCCCTAATCCCCACCTTCGACCCCACGTGGGTTCGAAGGAGGGCCATGTTCGACCCCTGCATCTCCATTTTTCCTAAAACGCATCAAATCGCCTCATAACTATCCGAAAACACCACGAAACATCATGAAACACTACAGTCAAACATGATTAACATATTCCTACAAAACCCTACCAATTTTACTCCAAAATTAGTTCATTTTAACACTTACCTAAAATGGCAAAATTATGGAAACGTCACATCATGCATGAAAACTTTACCCAATTTGGAAACTTTTCGAAATCCTTTCATAATCATCTCAAAATGCTCAGTTCAATGTGTGTATGAAAACCCCGAATAGTTTTATCAATAATACTAACATGCAACAAGCCCTAGATTTATCAAAATCCCCAAATTAGACATGATATCATCATCCATCTAATTGTAACCTTAAACAATCATGAACCAACACCAATAGTAGCCCTAGATCATGTTACTATCATTAGTACAGCAGCAAATCATCAAACAACACATAATATCACATAACACATCATTAACATATGTTTATTGATATGATACCCCATGTTTAATGATAAGGTTTTGTTTAGAAATATGTTTGAAAGGTTTTTAATCATAAAAACATCCTTAGAACAGATCTGGACATTTGGGATTAGATGAAAACGAATCAAAATACTTTAAAAAGGGTTTTGGGTTAAGAACACACCTTGGATTCTTGATTAGATGATGATTGTAGGTTAGATTATGAAAAACGAGAGCAAAAACTCCTTCCCCGGTGATTAAAATCGAAAGAGGGCGTTTAGAGGCGACTAGGGTTTGTGAAATGACGAAAAAAATGACAAAGTGTTGTATTTATACCTAGGCTACATTCGACCCCCATGCGTCAAATGAGAGTTTGTTTGGTTGAATGGGTTTTTGACAGATTTCTCATTCCTGGTTTAACCCCCCTACAGGTCGAACCAATACTTGTGTTTTTCAGATTTTCCAGTTTTGTCGTTTAAATGCGTTTTAGCACATCCTAACACATGAATATGCAATCCTAACATATGTTAAGCATATACAATCATGTTTACACCTTTGAAGCGCGTATTTGCACAATGTATCACACGTATGTATCAATCTACGTATCCTACTTAATTCAATTCAATTCATTTAATTTCACCAACAACGGGACTCAGTACTAGTGTATTCCCAAAACAACTCTCAACGATCCTCCAGATCATTGAACCCTGGACAATCCTATCATGACCCGACTCAACTAACTCAGTTAAGTCCGTTTATAAATGTTTTTCGCTAAGGTTGACTTAAGTTTTACCAAAATGTTTAAGCCGAATATGCCGGGTGTCACAGTACATACCTATATGGGTTTTTAAAGGTGAACTTGAACATATAGTTTTTAAATTTTAATATAGCATAGTGGGGATATTTGGGCTTTCTTTTAGAATATGATTATGTGATACAGTTCCAATAGTGAAGGTCTAATCAAACCTTGTTGATATGGTATGAGTTATTGATTTATAACATGTATATATTTTGTTTATTTATCAGCCTTCACTCTGTTGTATTTTTCTTCATGCAGGTACATCTTTAGATAGAGCTATGGGAAAGCCAAGCATGAGTATCCAATATCCATATAATAGAGTTATTTGTTGATTAACTAAACTATCTTGTATAGGTAACAATTTCTACTCATTACTTATGAATTGATAGATTCGTGTTATGTTTCACATCTAATGGGTCGAATGACAAACTGGTAAGAAGTCGTTCATAAGTACACTTAATATGCATAGGAACCTTTTGAATTGCTATATTTTAAAATTATATTTTGGTAGACAAAAATATAGCAATGTAGTTTCCGAAACAGCACACAGGCACCTTGAGTCAATTTTAATTCAATTGTTCATGAACCATGGTATTTGGTCAATATAGTTAGAAAAGTCAAAACAATTTGTTCTTGGGACCATCTGAATTGTTATTTTCACAACCTTACATAATGCATTTGAATGGCGCACTGAAGTCTCTTTATTTTTTCTATAAAATTCTTAGTTCTTAAAGTTAAATAATAGCTTTAATTATGTTTATATTTCTTACTTTTCGTTAAAATTTACTTCATAAATTAATGAAATAAATAATTAGTTAATTACAACTTTATTTGAGTTTGTTTGTTTGTTTGTTTTTTTTGAAAATGGTACATGGTTTAGGATATTCTATAAAATTGATTCTTTGTTTATTCAGTTAGTTTTGTATTTTAATGTTGACAGGATGACATTTTGTATCTAGGAAGTTTTAATTCAAGCTTAACATAACATCTTCTACTTTTTGTTTGTATCTGATACTTGTAATGTAATTTAACCAACATTCACTAAAGTTATTTAAAGGGAGTTAAGTAAATTCATGCATGAATAAATCATTGCTTGAATTCAACATGTAGATGTATTTAGTCTCATTATACAATTCATATTTATGTAGATCCCAACACAAAAGGTTGGTTAGAATATACTAACCCCCGGTGTTTGCCTTTTGCTTCAGTCGGGGAACATGCAACTCTTATTTCAAATGTAGTGCTAAATTGTTATGGTAAGTCTTCATTTAATTTTGTACACGACAGGTTGGTAATTGGACACAATGGTTTTAGGATAAACCAGTGGGCTCATGTGATTGCCACTTTCTTGTATTTATAGGAAGCAGAAGTGGATGATGACAGTTCCTCCAAAGAAAGTAAACAAACTTGAGTAACTTAGAGCTCATTGAGCTGAAGAGGCAAACTAAAGTTGCCATCTCATTTTGAAGAAGACCTTCTACTGAATTATTTTTATCAAATAAATAACTATACGAACAAAAACATGATTTGCAGTTTTGTAATAATTTGCGTATGCATAATGTCATCTACCATATTTTATATTGTTGTTTTTTTATGTTAATTCTTATGTTTATACTCAATTGTTTTTCGTGAATTGATATGTTACTTGCTTTAGCAATTTGGTTTTAAAAATAAAATAAGTGAAACCCGCCTAGCAACATGTGACAAAATAACATAACTACCCGCAGCAACGCACGGGCATTTTCGCTAGTATAATATAATAAACTAGGTTTGATCCCGTGTGTTACACATGTAGCTCTAAAATATGAGATACAAATTGTCACACCCTCAAATTTCCACTGCGGGGTTTATACCGTGAGGCGCATGACAAACCAGGATCCCATAGCCATAAGTCACATGAACGACTCTAAATGCCCAAACCATTTAGTTCGTTATTATAAAACCAAGTTTAAAAGTTTTAACCAAACCAAATTAAGTATAGCGGAAGCGAAGTAACATAACAGTTAAATAAAAGTCTGCGCAAAACACCGCGCCCAATACCATGAGTAAATAGTTAAATATTTTAAAATTAGTTTAAATGTTCGTCATCCCATGATCTAACATGATGCATGTCATATTCGTGCTCCATACCTAGTTACCTGCAAAAGCATGCTAACGTGTATCAACATAAAGTCGGTGAGTTCACAAAGTAAAGTAAAAGAGTATGTAAATGCGCTGGTTTCCGAAACCACGTAACCAAATAAAAGCGTAGGTCCTCCAGACCAAATGTTCAAGTGTTATCAGTTTAAGCGTGTCAGGGGTAGCTAACCCACTCATTGCAATTAAGCAGCATTATTGGGACACCTTCAGTAGTATAATAATTTGCCTCGATAACTGTAACATCGCAAAATTTTCACCGAATTTTTATACGAAAAAAAGCCCCTATTATCCTTAATTCTATACTAATTAATGTGCCCAAGTCTATATTTACTTTTCCTAACTCGCAACATATATATATATATGCATATATACACATATATATAATGCATTTTTTTACTAATAAATAATAATAATAATAATAATAATAATAATAATAATAATTATAATTAAAAAAAAAGGGTTAGTCATTACATCTTACCACCTACTAAACCAACCTAGCCCATTAAACATAACCCCAAACACACCCCTTATACCTATCTTGGAGCCCATCTGAAACCATCAGCAGGCCCACCAGACTTTTCCCTTCACCCTTAGGCCCTGTCCACTTGTGAGCCCAGCAAGGCCCAGAGCACCGGCCCAGCTCCATCCACCTTCCCATCTGCTTTAAAAAAAAAAAGGAGAAACCCTCTGCTGTGCCGGGTTTCGAACCCAAGCCACCCTCTACACAACACACGCACACGTACCACCTGAGCTAGCCTTGATATCTGTTTTATTTCCAATGCTATTTATATAAATACACACATTCATTCTCCTTTTTCCCCTTCCTTGTTCACGTAACAGTAGCAGCAGCAGAATATATTTTTTTTTTCTTTCTTCTTTCTTTTGTTCTTGACCAAGCCTAATCCTCACAATTAAATTGTGATTGTTTCACATATGGCAACATTACATGATTATCGGCCATTCACGCGTATTATACACGATTATTGTCATCAATCCATACTAATTATAACCATTTTCACGCAAATACGATTTAACGTGGTCAACCTTGCCAAATCTAATGCCTAGACTCGTTCCCTATAAATTGGACACTTCTAGACATCCTCACATCGCCGAAAATCATCTTCCAATCCCCAATTTCTCTCAGTTAATTCTCTGTTCTTGATATTTATCGCGTTTTGACTTTAAGAGTTGACCACTCAATCATACACGAATCAACACTGTAAGTCCAAATTTTTTTGTGGGTTTTGTTGGTCGGCATCCACACAATGAAAGCCCTAACATTAATCGGGTTATAGATGTGTGGATCGTTCGATTGTAAATCCTAGGGCTCGTTCTTGATTAATTTAGGGATAAACAATCCGCAAATACGGGTATATAACTCAAACAAATAGGAATCTAACACCAAATGACTCGTAGGTCAGCTGGTGATGCCTGATACCTTCTACCCGAGCCACACAGGTTCGAGTCCTGCTGTTGGCAATTTCTTTTTGTTTGTTGTTTTGTTTTTCAAAACTAATAATAAATTAATTATATATAATACTTGTATTTTTAAAAATTCATTTTAAAATACTAAAACCACTTTATAAATTCTACAAAAATTAATTTAGGTTAAACTGATAAAAAGGTTTAACTTACAATTTTTAGTTTTCTAAAAATTATTTATTTAATATTTATAATAATTAAATCAAGTTTATTCTATTTTATTTATAAAAATCTATAAAAATATCAAAACGATCTTCTTAATTTCCACAAAAATTATCCTGAGTTTTTATAACATTAATCTTTTCAGAAATAATTTTTATTTCAGAAAAATCATTTATTTAATATTTTTAATCAATTTTTGTGAGATTTAATCATAATTAAATCATAATAAATTCAATTTTCATTATTTTTGCACCAAAATTTTATACAATTTATTTTTAAATATGTAGAACAGAAATATGATTTTTAATATAATAATTCTTTAATTTTTGTATTTTTGAAAATTAAAGTTAGACTTTGGCAATTTGTAATAAATACATTTAAAAATCTATTTTAAAGGAAATAATTTTATAAAAATTATTTTCATACTTTAAACACATTATTGTGAGCATTCTAAATTTAAATTTCATAAAAAGACTTTTGGTTACCTATTTACTAAATTTCTCTCAATTGGCGAATATTTTTAATAATAATCAAACGAGCGTCTATTCCCAATTCGAAGCCCTAGAAACTTATACATTTGTAGACTTGATAGACTTAGACATATTTATTACCTCATTATAGGGTGATACTTGATATATTTGGGCAACACACTATTTTCAACAGATATAACATTTTACCAAGGTGAGTTTTACATAGCCCCTTTTATTTATCACCATTTTTGGGGTGAAACATGTTATAACATTATCATTGCAATTCAATCATCAATGTGTCTATGTGTTTTCTATGTTGCATTATGTCTTGAGCATGATTAGAGTAAGCACCATTCTAGCATAATCATTAACTCCGTACAAGCCGACGGTATACATTGATAGATCTATTGGACTGACAATCCCACCCGGATACGTGCCTCCTACAAAGGTAGCGTGGGTGTTTGTTATCGTATAACATATTCAGGTGAACCATGAGCGTATGGGAGGTACCACATTATAACAGTCACCAGGGTTGGTTATGCACTCGATTTATTTCTAGTATGTTCTCACATATGGACTAGATTGACATGACACATGAATTGCACATCATTTTTATTCAATTATCAAAAACCTATGTAATTCTCACCAACTTTTGTTGACCCAAAATCTTTTCAACTTAACATGTTTCAGGTTCTATTTGCTTGAAGATATGAATTGATGCTTGAAGATATGTGTATAGATTTATTCAATTTGATGTACCAATTCTAGAACTATTGTATGTAATTCATTTAAATCATTTAATGGAATCTATTATTCACCATGAGCTACTGAACAATCATCAATACGTGGCACTCCGATGTTTCCGCCATCGGTTGGGGTGTTACAGATTGGTATCAGAGCCATGGTTATAGGGAATTAGGTTATTAAAAAAATAATCTAGTCTATAACCATAGGATTTAACAAGTACTTGCTTCTTTTACTTGCTATTCTCTATCTTCCTCCTACTACTTATCCCTACTTTCATCCCTACAAGAAGGTTGCTCTCCGTCAGTGGATCTACTCTTAGACTAATAGGACAAATTCCTCAGGTTTAACCTGAACCCCTTGAGATCTCGTCGAAGTTCTAAATTTCAATAACGAACACGTGCAATCTGGAAGGGTGAACGCCTGTATTCTGAGTCTTCTGTCTAGGCTGGCATTGCGCATATATCCCAATCAGACGAGGGACCCGGATGCCTACCTGGGAATTCTCGGGATGAGTGTTCACTTATAGGCTAAAGCATGTCTTCATATGTTATTAGAATTTGGAATCTTTGATAAGTCAACGTTTTCGTTTATTCGTTTTAATTAATGAATAAATGATTACATTCCTTATATTACCTCATTCATTTCATGCCTCATTGAGACTTCATTGTGTCCCTTACAGATCATGTCTCCACGCCACAGCACTCGCATTAACACTGGTGACAATCATGAAGAAGAGAGCAGCAACCACAATCCCAACCACAACACTAACCACAACAATGGAGGTGATGCCCAACTAGCTGCGATTATTTCCCAACAATTGGCGCAACAAATCACAACTCTGGTTTCTAACTTGTTGGCTCAAGTCATCCCAATGAATGGGAACGGCAATAGAAATGGAAATGGCGATGGAAATCACATAAAGAACAGAACCTTAGTTCGGAAAAGCAAGAAAACAAGTATTGTGGCCGCGGTAACTACCAAGAACCAGAAGCGTAAGACCAGGAATCCTAATGTAAACCTCACTACACAAGCCTCTAACAAGAAGCCTTATACAAGAAACTTTCCATTGTGTAACTCATGCAATCGACATCATCCCACTGTTTCAGCATGTCGCGTATGCACCAATTGTGGTAGGTATGGCCATTTGGTCAACACATGTCGCGAGACCCCAAACCCTAATGCCAATCAACCCACCAATCCTGCTCAGACTGATAATACTAATCGATACAACTATGGTCAATGCTATGAATGTGGGGACCCAAATCACTACCGTAACCGATGCCCTAAACTAAACCGAGATCAAGACCCTCCAGCTACTTAACAGCAAGTCCCACCATTTAAATGTTGTTTGCTTTTAATTCTATGTATTGACACTTTTTGGATTCAAGTAATAAATTCAAGTATTATCATAACATCTGTGTGCATGCTTGTTTGAATGTGAACTAATTGCTATATCTATAATCATACTTGCTTACTTGTACAACAATTAGTTGACTACCAAACAATCTACTCAACGATTGGTGGAGGTCATAATGTCTTTCCAACAGTCGGGGAGAGGCCCTACCACCTGCTCAACGACTGCTGGAGACTATCAGACCTGCTCAACAATCGGTAGAGTCATAGAAGGACACAAAATCTTAATGTAAGGTAAATTGGTGATTGCGGTCCGGAACGTAATCATGAATTTACAGGTACGTTAAGGTGGTGTGAATTTCTATCAAGATTTTCGGTAGATAACCAAATGTAAACCCTAGGTATCTAGTAGCTCAACTCACACGTAACACGCCTCTTATCCACACTATTCGAGACAGATTATCCTATTCATGTCGCACCTTAACACAAAATTTTCCAGATCACACTTGTCCTAATTTCTACCCAATCCCCTTCAACCCTGTGTTTTCAATAAACTTCGGGACGAAGTTTTCAAAAGTAGAGGAGACTGTAACATCGCAAAATTTTCACCGAATTTTTATACGAAAAAAAGCCCCTATTATCCTTAATTCTATACTAATTAATGTGCCCAAGTCTATATTTACTTTTCCTAACTCGCAACATATATATATATATATGCATATATACACATATATATAATGCATTTTTTTACTAATAAATAATAATAATAATAATAATAATAATAATAATTATAATTAAAAAAAAAAGGGTTAGTCATTACATCTTACCACCTACTAAACCAACCTAGCCCATTAAACATAACCCCAAACACACCCCTTATACCTATCTTGGAGCCCATCTGAAACCATCAGCAGGCCCACCAGACTTTTCCCTTCACCCTTAGGCCCTGTCCACTTGTGAGCCCAGCAAGGCCCAGAGCACCGGCCCAGCTCCATCCACCTTCCCATCTGCTTTAAAAAAAAAAAAAGGAGAAACCCTCTGCTGTGCCGGGTTTCGAACCCAAGCCACCCTCTACACAACACACGCACACGTACCACCTGAGCTAGCCTTGATATCTGTTTTATTTCCAATGCTATTTATATAAATACACACATTCATTCTCCTTTTTCCCCTTCCTTGTTCACGTAACAGTAGCAGCAGCAGAATATATTTTTTTTTTCTTTCTTCTTTCTTTTGTTCTTGACCAAGCCTAATCCTCACAATTAAATTGTGATTGTTTCACATATGGCAACATTACATGATTATCGGCCATTCACGCGTATTATACACGATTATTGTCATCAATCCATACTAATTATAACCATTTTCACGCAAATACGATTTAACGTGGTCAACCTTGCCAAATCTAATGCCTAGACTCGTTCCCTATAAATTGGACACTTCTAGACATCCTCACATCGCCGAAAATCATCTTCCAATCCCCAATTTCTCTCAGTTAATTCTCTGTTCTTGATATTTATCGCGTTTTGACTTTAAGAGTTGACCACTCAATCATACACGAATCAACACTGTAAGTCCAAATTTTTTTGTGGGTTTTGTTGGTCGGCATCCACACAATGAAAGCCCTAACATTAATCGGGTTATAGATGTGTGGATCGTTCGATTGTAAATCCTAGGGCTCGTTCTTGATTAATTTGGGGATAAACAATCCGCAAATACGGGTATATAACTCAAACAAATAGGAATCTAACACCAAATGACTCGTAGGTCAGCTGGTGATGCCTGATACCTTCTACCCGAGCCACACAGGTTCGAGTCCTGCTGTTGGCAATTTCTTTTTGTTTGTTGTTTTGTTTTTCAAAACTAATAATAAATTAATTATATATAATACTTGTATTTTTAAAAATTCATTTTAAAATACTAAAACCACTTTATAAATTCTACAAAAATTAATTTAGGTTAAACTGATAAAAAGGTTTAACTTACAATTTTTAGTTTTCTAAAAATTATTTATTTAATATTTATAATAATTAAATCAAGTTTATTCTATTTTATTTATAAAAATCTATAAAAATATCAAAACGATCTTCTTAATTTCCACAAAAATTATCCTGAGTTTTTATAACATTAATCTTTTCAGAAATAATTTTTATTTCAGAAAAATCATTTATTTAATATTTTTAATCAATTTTTGTGAGATTTAATCATAATTAAATCATAATAAATTCAATTTTCATTATTTTTGCACCAAAATTTTATACAATTTATTTTTAAATATGTAGAACAGAAATATGATTTTTAATATAATAATTCTTTAATTTTTGTATTTTTGAAAATTAAAGTTAGACTTTGGCAATTTGTAATAAATAGATTTAAAAATCTATTTTAAAGGAAATAATTTTATAAAAATTATTTTCATACTTTAAACACATTATTGTGAGCATTCTAAATTTAAATTTCATAAAAAGACTTTTGGTTACCTATTTACTAAATTTCTCTCAATTGGCGAATATTTTTAATAATAATCAAACGAGCGTCTATTCCTAATTCGAAGCCCTAGAAACTTATACATTTGTAGACTTGATAGACTTAGACATATTTATTACCTCATTATAGGGTGATACTTGATATATTTGGGCAACACACTATTTTCAACAGATATAACATTTTACCAAGGTGAGTTTTACATAGCCCCTTTTATTTATCACCATTTTTGGGGTGAAACATGTTATAACATTATCATTGCAATTCAATCATCAATGTGTCTATGTGTTTTCTATGTTGCATTATGTCTTGAGCATGATTAGAGTAAGCACCATTCTAGCATAATCATTAACTCCGTACAAGCCGACGGTATACATTGATAGATCTATTGGACTGACAATCCCACCCGGATACGTGCCTCCTACAAAGGTAGCGTGGGTGTTTGTTATCGTATAACATATTCAGGTGAACCATGAGCGTATGGGAGGTACCACATTATAACAGTCACCAGGGTTGGTTATGCACTCGATTTATTTCTAGTATGTTCTCACATATGGACTAGATTGACATGACACATGAATTGCACATCATTTTTATTCAATTATCAAAAACCTATGTAATTCTCACCAACTTTTGTTGACCCAAAATCTTTTCAACTTAACATGTTTCAGGTTCTATTTGCTTGAAGATATGAATTGATGCTTGAAGATATGTGTATAGATTTATTCAATTTGATGTACCAATTCTAGAACTATTGTATGTAATTCATTTAAATCATTTAATGGAATCTATTATTCACCATGAGCTACTGAACAATCATCAATACGTGGCACTCCGATGTTTCCGCCATCGGTTGGGGTGTTACAATAACTAGTGTCTATCAACACTAGTTCTCAATTGTGGTCAGAAGTTCATGCCCATGCTCCCAGCATCGCAAACATGAGGTTGCTGCACAACCTAATAGCGCTATCAACTAATACCCCGCTCGCTCCCAGCGATTAACCCAATAATGTGCAAGGACTTTTCAAGTGATAGAGTGTTTAGTTCACAAAGGACCAATAAGTTTTAAACTGATCAAGCGCAATCCTCCCCGAGGATTCGTGACGGACTCTCCTAAAGAGTCAATGTTTAAGTAGTCCCAAACCGGACTAGAAAACGTTTATCAAAGTTGTCTCACCCTGAGACGCATGCTTTTTGAGAAAAAGTAGTGAAACTCACCTTAGTATGCAAGCAAATAAATCCAAACTTCAAAGTAGGGTGTGCTACCGACTCCTTAGTATATGTGTCACCAAGTAAGTATATGTGTAATACCATTACACCATATAACCCGTTTGTCCAAGACGTTTAAATGTTCAAAAGCGTGTAAGTGACACCTAGTGATACTACATGCATAAGTAAACCCTACGGACCCGTTGGTGAATATGTTGGTTACAATTAGTTTTACACTTCATATGCATCTCATACAAGTGCCCATTCAAGTACATATCAAACACATACCACATAGGACTCCAATTAGTCACATAAACACATAATACACAACCTGCGTTTTTAGGACAGATTGTGCGCCACGAAAACTAATTTATTTAAAATACTTAACCAATGAGTTAAACTCCCAAATTTTTACTGAATATTCTTTGGGATTCATTTGATAACCCATATTTTTTTTGTCTCAAAACCAAACACAAAAATTATTAAAATTCGTTCAACACAACTATGTCCAGAAAATCTCTACAACAGGTCAGTTTAGTAGAAAAATTCCCAAATATGTGTATTCATCCAAACGGGATTAATCAACTTGGAAAAGTCAAGTTATTCCAATGTTAATCTACTGTAAAAATTTCATAACTTAATTCTTTATAAAACTCGAGTTATAACGGTTTAAAGTTGACTCAGTTTGTTAATCCGAAAATCTGATATGACCTTTATTCAAAGAAAATTCAAAAAACTACTCACGACGTCCAAATCACTCGATTTTACCCATTATGAAAAGCTAAGACTAGGTATAATATAACCATGCCAAGAAAACATCAAAACCATCATGTTAATGTCACGTAACAGACCCTACAAGTTGACCTAAACATTCTGTCCAGATTTTAGTCATGCATAAACTCTTATTTAAACGACTCACGTGTGCGTATAATCGATCAACAACAATCAATAATCATTACAAAACATTCATAAGACCTAGCATGATCAGAACCTATCATAATACATGCAAAATCATAAACCCTAACGATCAAAACATCACAAACTTGCGCAACAAGTAATCTATCATATCCCTACTCGCATACCATCATGTTTAAACAGTTAAATCTTCATAAACTTCAAGTTTTAATCTTTATAAAAAGGTTTCAGGCCTGGACAAACTTAGTTATAGGGTTTTTATAACATATTAAGAAGATTAAAGCATAATAGATTAAGGATTATACCACAAGCTCTTCAAAACAATCAACCGAATGCTCTTGAAGCTTCCCGATCGATGTTCTTGCGCCTTAGCAGGTGTTTTGGGGTTAATATTTCGTAAATAGGGCAGTAGGAGTGATTAGGGTTTGAATTTAGGTGATACAAGAGGCTTAAGGTTTCTTAAATACATGTTTAAGTCGGTTTGGTGTTAGCAGACTCCCGCGTGCAGCCGCTCAGACCCTGTGAGCGGCCGCTCACAGGTCTTTGGCCCGCGTGGGTGGTCTGCTTCATCACACGACGTGTTTTCCTTCGATGTTTTCGCTATTTTGGACCATAATAAGTGTGACCCCATGTGTTAAGACCCCAACCATCCTACCGGTCCACCTATTATGATTTTTATTAACGTATTCGGTTTAAGTTCACGTAATTACATACGGTTTGCACATATTTTCACAGAGTATCACAGAAGCACGTAATTGCAATCAATCTCAATCAATTAACTCACAATTATTAAACTTCATTGTTCACCAACATCCGAGGTTCACTAATCATGCATATAGTCTGGTAATTCCCTGAATTACCACTCCATGCAGTTATCAACCTATAACTGTGCAACGTGTGTCCTATCTAGCTAACCCTAGTTAAGTATAATGCAAGGAATGTAACTAGAGTTTAGTTTAAGTGAGAACCTGAATTTGCGGGGTATCACACAAATAAAGGTCAAACACACCAAAAACACTTAAACTAAGACCATAAGTAATGGTTGATGTCCCGTAGGGGGCATTTTCCGCCACATCATTATCATAATGCCCGTTAAAAAATTGTATAATGGTTAAAGCCACTTAATGCCCTTTTTAGTTATTACTTTCCATATTTTTTATCCTATTTGGGCATTATACTAGAAATGCCCCACCCTCTTAGTGCCCATATAATGCCAAAGGGGATGGTGTTGCGGGCATTATCATGTTTATTCATGCCCCTATAATGCCCATTACACATGGTCTAACAACCTAGACAACATCATCAACTAAATCAAATCTAAACAAAATTTATGATACCTAGTTTAAATTCATTAGACAACTAATAAAAAACAAATGAATATATAATCTGCAAGTCGGTATTGATTGAATACCTTATGCTGTAATTTGTCAATCTCACTGCCACATAGAATCGAAACCCCGTAATAATATAACTGTCATAAATATCAAAATTAAAATAGTGAAATCAAAGAGAGACTACGAATCATGAATCACAATTTAAGAAGATATGATTGAAAAGAATCTAAGGAATGTTGAATCCAAATTTTAAAAAACCATAATCCATGAAGTGAATGTCGTAATCGTGATATCACAATATTCAATCGGAAATCATGAAAAAGTTTGGTACATTTAGTCAAAATTATAGTATTCATTACTAGTTTACTACTAAAATCAAGGACTATAAAAAAAATCAAAACCACAATATATCCAATACATATGAAATGTTGGAATGGATTAGTTTAAATTCCAAAACATCACATATATGAATGAAAACCGTACGCTAACCTTGACAGGGGCCAAGTCGAGAATATGATAACAAAAACCTAATCAAACAATACATGAATGGTTAATATTTTGTCGTTCGCCATTAGGGTTTGGTAATTGAAAACGTATAACAAAATGCTCCAGAATTGAATTAAAGGTAGAGAATCAAATAAAATATAACAATACATGAATGGTTAATATTTTGTCGTTCGCCATTAGGGTTTGGTAATTGAAAACGTATAACAAAATGCTCCACAGTTGAATTAAAGGTAGAGAATCATATAAAATATAACTCACGAACGTGTATACTAACCTTGTACTGAGAAATAGTGAGAAGATTATAACAAAACCCCTAATACAAAAATATACGGGTGTGATGAAATCGAACAAACAAAGTTAAAATGAAGAAATAAACTTTCGGATATACTCACCTTCGAAAGGAGGATTAGTTGAGGCTACGGATGGAATGATGTGTGGGGTGATATGGCTGTTAGGGTTTGAGGATGGATATGGAAAAAGAAAAATAAAAGGAAAGTTAGTTAATAGAATAAAAGGACTAAAAAATCAAAACAAAAGGAAAGTTAGTTAATAAAATAAAAGGACTGACTGAAAATAAAGGTTGAGAAAAATGAGTGGGAAAACTAGTTTAGGTGCTTTAAGATAAGGACACGTGTCCTATAATTGCTTTTATTTATATAGTATAGAAGATACAATAAAAGAGTAACTAGAGGGTGAGGTGTGCCCTTCCTAGAGTGCCATATCATGCTCAAACTATATACTCATACCCATGGAACTCCAACTTGCCCCATGTTTGAATTTTCAAATTTCCAAACAATTTTGATTTTCTATTAAATTTAAATGCAGTAAATTATTTCCTAAAATATATACATTTAATTGCAATAACCAAGTTTCCATTTTCAATATTTTATTAAAACATTTCTTTTACTCTTCATATCTAACTATATATACCTATAGAAAGCTTATCATCTGCACATTTACTTATACACAAAACTTCATTTTCCACACTTTCTCATTTTCATATCCTTTTGAATATCATCCTCGCTAACTATTCAAGATATGTTTTCATAATAATTTCATGAGTAATGTTATTAAATTAAAATCGTTTAGTTTGTCATTAAATTAAAATCGTCTCCTATACAAACCCTTTTCGTCTGTTGTTTAGTTTGTCATTAAATTGGTATCGATATCAAACCGTAAAGTTCGGGATCGGTATTAATTTTTTTTGCTAATTTCAGGATCGGTATTGATTTGATACTGATTCCATACCGAGCTCATCCCTAACATGCACCCAACTATACAATAAATTTAACAATCCAAACCTTAATCCACACTAACTTTTGAGGCAATTTAGCCAAGCCCAAAAATTACAAACCAATACTAACCGAAATGACCACATTTAAAATCCCAATCTATACTACTATATAATGGGTTCTGGATGGGCAAAATAGTAATTTTCATTTAATTTTAAGACACATAAAAACATTGTTTTTGCATTTGGTACAAGTGTCAATACATAAATAATTTCTCATTTACAATATTGTCCCTCTACATTTTAGCATTTAATAATGTAGTGTAATAAATGACAAACAATAATATAGTGTTATTACATCTAGCATTTATATTTATAATGCAATACTATTTTATAAAAGCTTGTAAAAAACTTATTAACTTATACTAAAAATAATATATAAAAATTTGACTAACATATTCAAACTCAAATAAAAGAAATAGGCATCGTCCCATTCGTGACTGACTAGATCATTATGAAAACCAAAATAATTGTCAAACAAGAATACATGATGACTTTTAGTTTAAAAGTACAACTTAAATAACTTATTGACTTATACTAAAAATAATACATAAAAATCTACATCTACATCTACACTATATAATAAAAGAAAACACATGATGGACACATGGCACTCCCTTATGAATTCTCTCATTTTATTATTTAATACAATAAATTCAAATATAATATATAAATGAATTAATTGATTTTAGTAATATAATATTAATAATCTTAGTTGTAACGAAAATAATTAAAAACGAATTGAATGATTTCTGTTATTAATATAAATAGATTCTCATTCATTCGGTTTCTAATGATTCATGTTACAATACAATAAATTCAAATATAATGTATTAAATGAATTAATTGATTTTAGTAATATAATATTAATAATCTTAGTTGTAACAGAAATAATTAAAAACGAATTGAATGGTTTGTTATTAATATAAATAGATTCTCGGTTTCTAATGATTCATGTTACATCTATAATTGTTAATATAATTACTAAATTTTAATTTAATATATTTATATTATGTTTTTGCGGTTAGTATAATTATATTTTAATACAAAATTAGAAATAAATTAATAGACATACTTTGAAAAAGTTTATTAACTAACTGAATTAAACATTATAAAAACATTAGTGATTCTTTTTTATATAGCATATTTATATGTTATTAACATTGATTTTAAATCATGTACTTTAAATTAACCCATTTAAAAAAATGATCTTTTATTCTAAGTTTAAAACCATGTTTGCTACGATGTTTGACAAATGATTGCTAAGTTTTATTATTACGGGTTTTAGTCATTGTTTTAAATGTTAAATATGTTCACCAAATACATATTAATTTTAGATATTTAAAATAGTTCAAAAGTCAAATAAACAAATTAATAATAACACAATGTGATTAGTTAAGTTTTTTTGTGAAACTTTCATATTGTTTTGAACAAATAAATAAAATAAATCAATCAACATTAATCTATTTCTATTTATATTAATAAAAGACAACACATGGAGTACATAGAACTACCTCATAAGCCTTCCATTATATTATTTAAAACAATACATTTATTTTATTTTGTTTATTTATTTAATAATTATTATTTTTTTAGTTTTTATTGGTTATAACTATAATTTTTAATATAATTACCGAAATCCAGTTTAATATATAATATATGTTTTTGTAAATCAATTAATATAATTATATTTCAATACAAAATTAGAAATAAATTATTAGACATAATTTTAAAATGTTTATTAACTAACAGAAGTAAACTTTATGAAAAAAACTATTCCCTTTTAAGATAGCATATTTATATTATTAAATTTAAATTTAAACCGTGTACCTTAAATTAACTTATCTTTTAATACGTGGTCTTACACTTTAAGTTTAAAACTATATTTCTTATAATGTTCTTAACAAACAAAATAAAATAAATCAATATACGTCAATTACATATTTGATTTTATACAAAACTAAATATGTTTGGGTATTTTCGTATCATACTAGCTTGATATATAAAATACATTTTATATATGAAAAATCATTGTTTGAAATATTCAATAACTTTGTTTTTTAAGTTACTTCAACAAAGCAATGCAATATCTAAGTGAGTAGCCACAGTCTTTTCATTACTAATTCGTTTCAATCTTCATTTTCATGCTATTAATTCACGCAATCTTCTTTTTTGTAATTACAATTAGATTGAACCAATAAATGTCATTATGTTTAAAGATCTTGATGTTAGAAAAAAAATTGATTATACACTCACGGTTATATATATACTTTGGCTTTGAAAGAAACTTGATGTCAAATTCTAAAATGAACGATACTCGATTGAGATGGTTTAACGGATGAGGACATACTTTTAAATTAATTTCATTTTTTTATATCTTAGCCTAAACAGATTTACTGTTATTGCTTTTGATTTTTTTTGTTTTATTGTACATGAAATCTACAAGGTAATTTAATTTAATATATAATATATATAATTTAATTTTTTCAACCCGTGTATCACACGGGTACATAACCTAGTTTGATTAACATATTCAAACTCAAATAAAAGAGATAGGCATCGTCCCATTCGTGACTGACTCAGTCATTAGGAAAACCAAAATAATTGTCAAAAAAAAAAATACATGATGATTTTTAGTTTAAAAGTTATTGTATATGCAATAAAAGTTTACGGTTAAAAATTTCACAATCGCCAACATGAGAAATGGCATATATACGTTCGGAGCATATTATGGAATATACCACAAAATTGACTGGTTAGTACCACGGGATGGCAAACCCATCCTACATGTCATTCTTTATTTTTTATGGCTTCATTTAGAGTATTTAGCTATTTTTTCCAGAGACTGAAATCTTGTCTTCTGATTCAACTTTTCAGTATTTTCCAGCATCAATTTTTATTTTTTATTCATGCTTTCAATATCAAAGGGCTTCCACCAAAATAATTGTCACATAAAAATATATAATGACTTTTAGTTTAAGATTATTATATATGTAATAGAAGTTTACGGTTAAAAATTACAATCAGATAAATGTTGTGTTAATCAAAAGCAACGTCATGGTTATTGTATTAATCAAGAGCAATATCATGGTTTCTTTGATCAAATGTGGCGGTTTCTTTGATCCGCGCATACAACACAAACTTCTCCTTCACATCTATGGGTGTCTCATTAGACGAAACAATCGCAAACATGAGAAATGGCGTATACACATTCGGACCATAGAAGGGAATATACCATAAAATCGACCAATTAGTACCACGGAATGGCAAACCCATCCCACATGCCTTTCTTTATTTTTTATGACTTCATTATAGTATTTAGCTACTTTTGTTTACCAGAGACTGAAATCTTGTCTTCTTCTTCTTCAAGTTTTTAGTATTCTCCTACATCGCTTTATATTTTCATACGTGTTTTCAATATCAAAGGACTTCTATTACATATATTGTGTTTAGGAGTATTTCTTTTAATCATTATTTTTCACTTATGTTTTTTGTATTTAGAAAACTTTATGGTATCATCTTTTGTTTCAAACTTAGGGTTAATATTTACACCACATGATATTTATTAAAAACTAAACGTGTTATTCTACTACAACATCTACACCTACTTTCTACTAAAATTGTACGCTATCCGATCATTTATTACACATTATCAGTATGTTTATATAATGTACAACACCAACAACCTGATTGGCCAAAAGCAACAATCAAACACAGTGCAGCCTCGCCGCAACGTGCGAGTTCCTGCTAGTAACACTAAACACACACTCGTTGAAATTCAGTAGTTATAAAACCGAACCAAACCTATCTATACACGTACAACATTTTACAACAATACCAACATTTATGACATTAAAATATCTAAAGAACGTGTATATCCACATTTCTCACTTTTGTCCCGCCTATTGGGCCACTTGAGCCTTTCACACACTAAAATCACAGTCTCAACCCGCCATTAACGCTGGGACCAACTTACAATCCCAACATTATTATTACCTGCATCCTTCTTCCATCATTCTCATTTCCATAATTCAACAACCACCTCTCAACATCAATGTAAATAAATTCATTCTCCAGTCCAGTCCATTCATTCACCATTGCTTCATATGCAACATGGCTGGAACCATTCAGTCTCCCACCGCGAAGCTGATCAACCCTCGTGTCGAAATCGATACTTCCCCGCCTTTCGGGTCCGTCCAAGAGGCTGTGTCCCGGTTTGGAGGACGCGGTTCTTGGATTCCTGTTGTTCAAATTCCTCGGCTTCCCAGTGTTAGTTTCTCTTAACATTCTCATTTTGTTATGTTTTCGTATTATTTTCCAATTCATAATGCTTTTTACTTTTTTTTTATTAACGGCGAAAATTCTATGATTTATACACCTGTGACATCACATTTTTTAGGTGTGACAGTCTCTTATTGGTGTGTGATGTGGACAGGGTATATGTTTCCTAATTAGGGGGTGTGTAATTCTTAAATATCTTATAAAAGAGTTACTTGTGTTGGAAATTGGAAATCTTTAATTACCACATTTTGCTCATGTGATGCCTAACAAGTTGTTATCGGGTTTCGGGTTGATGAGTTGAATTGTTTAACCTAAACACGATCCATATTTTTGTTTGTGTCAAAAATATCAAGCCTAGTTCACACACTTAAATTTATGTAACTTGAATGCGACCCATTTCTTTGTAAAACGCTTTAGTGGATGGTAATGGGATAAGGAAATGATATCAGGTACCGAAATTGAACCGAGACCGAACGTAACGTACCGAACCATTTTCGATATCCTTCGGAAATGGTACTTTTGGTTCGCTACCACTATTTTGGGTTGATTTATCTTCAAATATCGTACCGCACTAAGCACTTTCAGTGGCAGATCATTTTTTTTTTTGTTGTGATTTTTGAGATCGATACCGGTTCAGTATTAAGCTCATCCATAGATGGTAATCAAGTTATAAAGTGTAAACATGTTAATGGGTTTGTAGATTGTAAAAAAAAAAATTGGGTTAAACATGTTATAAACGGATTAACGGGTATGTGAAACAACTCAACCCATACATGTTGCACGTTAGCACAAACACGACTTATCAAATCGGCTAGGGAATATATCAAAACCTAATTTTCATTTCATGACTTTGTCGTGTTTCGGATCGTGTTGAAAATTTACACCCAAAGTGCCAAAAAAAATCATGTATTTTGTTTCAATAAATTTAGGGATTTAGTAGTTTGATTTGAAGATATTCAACCTTTATTGTCAACAAAGACTAAAGTGTAATCGTCCGACAGTTGCTTTCACAACAAATGGTTTATTTGTACCTGTTTTAGTCAAACTTTTGCTTTCAAAAAGCTTAGTGGTTGCATAGATCCAAAAGGGAATATTGCACTTAAAAAAGTTTGAATATATTTGTATCCTTTTTTTTTTTAATTTTTAGGGACTTAGGGGCTGTTTGGTAGATTAAGTGTCGAATTATTAAGATATCTGAATGGTTAAGAGACTCTGAATGATTAACTGACTCAGCCCTTTTTATAACGTGCACAAATATTTAAACACTCTTTTTACTTTGTGTTTGTTTTTTTAACATAGTTGTAATAGTCTATTCATATTGGTACCAGTTCGGTACAATATCTGATTTTTTGTTGATTTACACCTTTGAATGTTAGTAACCGTACCGATCATTTTCGGTACCAGTACAGTAATAATGCATCCCACGGTAACGCGTGGGTGTAAACCGCGTCCCGCGGCGACACACGGGTAACTACCACTCTAGGTCTCTAGTTATCTTATTATTACAACTTGAACTTTCCAATTCAAATGAAATGTAGTTTATTTGACCTTTAAAGTCAAACTTAATCCAATTGCTAGAGTTTCTTGTTAAACAGCGTGATCTCGAAGAAATCGACATGGAAACAGTAGAGAAACAAGCTGCAGATCTAGAAAAAGAACTGATCACAAAAGAACAAGAAACACTTGAAGTACTGAAACAACTCGAGTCAACGAAAGGAGTCATGGAAGGACTAAAAGTCAACCTCATGAAAGAAGTGTCATCAGTCCTCTATTCGAATCCGGATTCAGGGACCGCGACACCAGTTGACAAGTCAGCGGATAGTTTGTCCGTGTGTCCACTTCCATTGCCACCTGGCGTTATCTTGACCGAGCTAAAAGAAGCAAAGTCAAAGCTAAACAGAACAACCAATGACCTTGCTATGATCCGCGCTTCTGTTGAATCTTTACACAAGAAAATGCGAACCCATAAAGCGAATTTGGCTGAAAAAGAAGTGGAAACAAAGCGTGTGATTGAAGAATCGATAGATGTTTCAAACGGGTCAAACAAATTGACATACGAAGCACAACAGTTTATGAAAATGGAAGAGGCTGCACAGTATGAGGTGATCAAGGCAACGTCTGAGATTGAGCACACGAAACTGAGTATAAAAATGGTGGAAATGAGGTTAATCGCGGCTAAAAAGATGGAGGAGGCTGCAAGAGCTATGGAAGCAGTGGCGTGTGCTGAGAATAATGGTGGTGATAAAGCGATGATTCGTGAAGGAATAACACTTTCTTACGAAGAATACTCTGAACTTGCGCAAAAGGCGCAGAAAAATGATTATCATAGGAAGGATGCTAATCTGTCTACAATGGGCTTTCTCAAGAATTCAGTTGATCAAACAAATGATGTAAAATTCAGCAGGAAGACCCTTGAAGAGGCTTTAGGTATGTGATTATTTAATGTTACATGATTGAGTAGATATGATATGATATTATACATGTTAACTTATATGCGCATTCACGAACAGGGCCTAGAACAGATGCTGCAAATGGAAACAATCTTGAATCCCAAAATGTTTCTTTCCCAGCAAGATCAGAAACTAATAATCACCCAAAGCCGCGAAACTCAACCCCGTTGCGTGGTTATACTCCTCGACGATACGAGCCATTGATTAGGGATGATTCAAATTTGATCAACAAGGAATCAAGGCCGGTTTTGAGGACAAGTGTCTCAATAGGTGACATATTGAGCAGAAAACTTATACTACAAGATAATATAGTTGTTCGCGAGGATGTTGAAAGCCAAACGCGAAGAGATGATGCATCTTTAAGCGAAATGCTTCGCGAACAAAGTAGTCTTATATTTCATGAATCTGGAAAAACTGACAAAGAAGGTAGAATTGATAAGCAGTTCTATACTCAAAGGAAGAAATTCGGTTTCATTCATGTTTCACTACCTTTAACCAAACATAACAGGAAGAAAGCAAATCCACAACCTCCACACGCATTAAACATTAAGTATCCTTAATTTTATTGAATTTATGATTGAATTTTTCTTTCTTTTTTTTTTTTAAGGTTTTGGTTTGGGGTGTGGATGATTTTTTTTTTTTTTGGTGTAGATGGTTCATATGATGTGTTTGATGTGTGTGTTCTACCAAAGTTGGCTAAATTTCTTTGTAAAGAATGTATGTTTTATTTATTTTTTAGTGTGACATATTAATCCTATGGAATCGTTATTTTTCTTTTTTTGCTTTCAAGCGACTACATTGTTATATTTGCAACTAATCTTAAGGCGTGGTGTTTTATGTGGTTGAAAAATCGGTCTAGTTTTAACAATCTAGAGTGGAAGGATTGAGTTGTTTTCCCTATGTATATATTGTAATTGGTTGTTTTGGCGGTCCTGGCTTTGAGGGTCCTGATCATGGGCTCTGGCTCGCATGGTCTTACTCTCTTTCAAGCCCAATTTCGAACCGATAGAGCGTTATCAACTTTGAAATATTAGACTATATTTTTTGAAACAATCAGCGGGGGCCGGACTCAACCTGGACTCAATTTACCTACAAAAATCGTAAATTCCCACTACTGCGCCAAAAAACAGGGGGAGCTAGGCTCACCCCTGGCCCCTATATGTCCTTCGCCCCTGCCCAAACCGAAATCAAATAATATAAAGCAAAATGTAAGTTATTAATGTTCAATCCCCATGACACTAATGATGCATGCCCTAGTGTGCTCGAAATCTAGCGACCTGCAAAAGCATGCTAACGTGTGTCAACATAAAGTTGGTGAGTTCACAAAGTAATATAAGTAAAAGTTTAAGTTCCAAAATAATCAACCACCAGTTTCAACGCATGACAGGGGTAGCTAACCCACTCAATGTAACCAAACGAGCAGTACCGAGAACATAGAGAAGTTTATTTTTACCTTAGCACTAGTGACTATCACACTAGTAAAAAGTGGTCAAAAGTTCATGCCCATGACGCAAGCACTTCAAGCATGAGGCTGTTGCACAACCTAACGCCTCCAGCGATTAACCCGGTAAAAAGTAAGGACTTTGAAGTGATAGAGTTTCCCGCTAGTTAACAAAAGACAAAATGCGAAACTAGTAAAAACCTGATTCACACAAGGAATCAAAGTATCCCCAAACCCCGGGATAGAATAGTAATCCTAAACCCGGACTAAAATTTTAAGTAATTCCAAAATCCGGAATTAAGTTGTCTCAAACCCATGACACATGCTTTTAAGAAAAGAGTAGTGAAACTCATCTTAAGTTGTACTTGAAAGCTAAATCTAAATCCAAACAAGTAATAGAGACCCGCTAACAAGTCCTTATTATATGTGTCACTACGTAAGTTCATGTGTATACTCAACACACAACAAGACACGTTTGTCCAAGACATCCAATGATATGAATATCTTTGAGTGACACTAATGTTTCTACATGCACAAATGACCCTACGACCCGCTGGTGAATATTAGGTTTACACATCATCCTACACTCCATATATGATCGATACAAGTTTACACATAAGTAAAAGTCATAAACAAGTCAACAAAATCATTAAATAAGAACTTATGTACAAATTTCATAATCTGCGTTTTTGGGGCAAATTATGAGTTATCGAAACGAATTTTTGAAAACTATTTATCCATCATATTAAAGTCTCAAAATTTTACCGAACATGCCTACATGTTCATTGCCCATGCCACTATTTTATAACCAAAATCACGATTTAGGTCGACCAGACATCCCTTGCGCCCCACAGGGGGGGGGGGGGTCTTTTTCACCATGCCCCTCGGCGCCCTCCAAGTATTTTATTTTATTTATTTATTTATTTATTTTTGCATATTATTTGGGCTTTGTACGTCTAGATTAACACCACAAATAATCAACCTAATATTTTATGTCCCGAAGTACCTTCTTGGTTCATCGGGTTTCGGTTACGGATTTGGTAACGCGTTTCATTTAAATAACGTAATTATATAATAATTTCACATAAGCACATAGTTGCAAATAATATCAAAAGAATTATTCCACAATTATTTATTTTGTTATTTTACCAACGTCTGGGTCCAAGACTCGTGTATGTGGTCTGGTAATTTTCCAAATTACCGTTTATGCGGTTATTATCCTATAACCGTGTACCCTGCGACTCACTTAACTAACACTAGTCAAGTAGAAATGTAAGTACAAATTAACTAGAGTTCAGTTAAAGTGTTAACCTGAAATGACGTTGTATCACACTAAGTTCCAACACTTTCTAAGTCTTATTAATCGAACCTTTAACGTTAACCTTTTGAGCTCTATTATTTGTTACGTTCAGGATTGTATCATATGATTATGCAATCATTACATCTTAACCTGAGTTAGGGTTTAATCTTGAGTCCATTTCGTCTCACATAAAATCTCAATTAAACAAATGATTGTATAATGTAAAATGTCACAGAAACTTACACCAACGTTTTTTAACAAATATTATTTTTATTAAAAACATCTTAAACATTTAATCAAATCGATATTAAACTTTGAAATATTAATAAATAAAAAGAAACCCAAAGACATTTACATGGAATGACAACTAAACAAGTTGTATCGTAACCCTATTTTAAGCTGTATTGGAACACAAAGCCATGGTTCTTCGACGCACACGCAAGAACTTTTACCCTCTCTTCCAAAAACTTACCACCTCATAAACAAGGGACCCAAAGGTATGAAATTTATAACATTATTTACGTGGGATATGAACTATATACTATCATGTAAGTTATTTACAAGAATGTTGTTTATTGTTATGTACTTAGATTGTCCGTTGTGAGCCGTGAGCGAAATTCGGCGTGAGTGAGGTTTCAATCTGGTGCTCACCACTGGCCACAACAGCCTCGGCGCGAGCACACGTAATGGTGCTTGCGTTCGTTAACGGGAGAAAGTGAGCACATGTCGCACTGGTGCTCACCCCCAACCACAACGGGGTCAATTAAGTATTAGAATATTAAATTAAATGTAAAATATTATACGAGTCAATGGTCTTTATTAGGTTGATTAGGAGAGTCAATGGTCTTTGCTAGGTTGAATAGGAAAGTCAATGATCTTCATATGTTACCCATATTTCTCTCCCTGTATCTCGCCTATTCATCCCTATAAGAAGAGGGACATTGTACAAGGGTATTCGATCAATACAATCAATGCCATTAATTTACATTAAGCACATGCAAGGAAGTTACTTGAGAGTGAAATCGGTGGCTCGCGTTTTCTCGCTCAACCCACATCGGGATGGTCTTATGTTAAACAACATTTTAATATTTAATGTAGTACGAGGTAGACAACAGACGGCCCAACCGTAACGTGCAATTGCTTCAAAACTTCAACCAATCACATCACGCCAGCTGTACACTATTCCCCAATTCCCACGTTTTTTCCCAAAACAATCTTTACCGCGGGAAACACGTTTCACCCTTTTTTTAAACCGGCAAAACAATATTCCCTTTCAAACTTTAACTTCATTTATAAAATTTCTACCGCCAGCGCACTTTAGCCACAAACCATCCCTCCCACTATCTTACGCCAATCATTTAAAAAAAACAACTTAAAACCCAGGAAGTAACTATACACCCTGGCGCATTTTACCACCAATTCATTCTTTAATATAAACCTTTAAAGATTAAAAACCCTAAAAGGCAAAAACATAAAGATTAGCAGAAAGCTTAAGAAAGCAGATACATTATTAATGGCGTATCAATCAAGAACTCGTAAAAGGGTCAATGCATTGCTTCGTGCTCCTAATGGCAGCGCCTTTCAAACATGGTATTCAATATTCATCCCCCCTTTCATCTCTCTCTCTCTCTCTCTCTCTCTCTGTATATATATAATATAAGTGTATATACACATAATATTATGTTTTAAAAATATTGATTTTTTTTTTAAATTTTAGTGAAAGTTGTGGAGTTTCGATAGCGATTGCACTTGCGGATATGCATGAATGTGAACCCAAAAAGGAATTGAAGAAAGCGAAGCTCGAACAGGTGGAATTCAAGATTGAGGTAGAACAGAGGTTTAGAGATGAACCCAGATCAGAGTTTCGATTCTTCATGTAATGTTTTTTTATTTTTATTTTTTTTTATTTTAAGATTTTATGTTATCTTGGTTTTGTTATGCTTAGGAAGTAGGAATATATATGAATTAGGGGTGTTTGGATAGAAGAAATTGGTGGTTGTATGATTTAGGGGGAAAAGGAGGTGTTTGGATGGTAATGTGATTATATCGGTATAAAGAAAAGTAACTCTGACCGCCCCTAATTAGCATATGAGTGCTTTTTATGTGGGAATGTTGAAAGTTAGTTTGAAACGATATAAATGAAAGTTAGGAGTGTCGTTGGTTACATTGTCCGTATCAGTATTGATTATTGTTGTTCATTGGGTCAGGGTTTGGTTTATTAAACTCTAGTGTGCTGTTTTTTTTTTTTTTTTATTATTGTATCAAGAACAATAGCTAGTTTGCATTGAATAGTATTGTTTGATAGTTAGCTACTTTGCTCCATAGAACTTCCAAAAGTTAATATAGTTATCAATAATGTAGCATGTATTGTTGGTTGTAGGGAAAGTTATGTGAAGAGCTGTGATACAGAAAGTTACATTGAAATGGATCGAAAAGGGTTTGAAATATGGAAAAACATGTCTTCCAAGGTACTAACCTAGGGAAATTTTGAGTTTTTGGTTTTCTTGTTTCATCTATGGTTCGGTTCAAGTTCAATATGCGACATGTTTGTTATGTTGTTTTAGGAAAGGCGACCGTATGTTGTTCAAGCTAAGATAGTGAATGATGCTTATTATGAAAAGCTACTTAAAGAATCTGAAGATCAAATGTGTTCATGTGTAAGTGTTATAAAGATTGGCTATGATTCTATATGTGGGACTTGAATTAAGTTTTATTTATTTTTTGAAAAAAAACTCTAATTTTGGTTTTTGAATTACTCTGTGAGTAGGTCGATGAGGAGGCGGATTCTGCAGAAGTTGGGAAATTCAACAAGGTTTGATTTTGCTTATAATAATCTTTGAAAGTTTTATAACTTTCCTTTATTTTTTTGTCATCTTGATCTGTTTAAGATTTAATTACAGACTGATGGTTTCAACAATGAGGATTCTTACGATTCAGATTCTTACGGTTCAGATTCTTATTATTAGAAAGGTGAGAGCTTTATGTTCTGTTTATTCTTTTTAAGACTGCGCATTTGATAGTTTACGCGCTCTAAAGGGTAAATCTGCAATTTTAGATCCTAGAACAATAATCAGTTTGAAATAAGCAATTGCGGCACTTATTGAAATCGGTTTATTTCAGCCATAAACACGGACAAAAACATAAACATCACCTATGAGCCCATTTCTTTCTAATGACCACTTTAGGCTGACACTGATGCATTGGGCTCGCTGGCTTTGAGGTTCGATTGACCGTTTGTTGTACTGGTTTTTACAGGATGGTTCTTGGTGGTAATGGTGGACTACTGGATGGGACAGGCAAGTCATTTTGGCTATTGTATAGTATAAATCAAGGAGCTTTATTGTGTTCCCTGTAATTATGTTAGGAAAGTTTGTTCATCTTCAGTGTAGTTATAGGATTTTTGGGAAAGATTAATGGATGTTAAAGTTGTCTATGTTAATATTTTTGGTACCTTGTGAAAAAGACAAATGTTTGGATTCGTACTTGCTACAATTTCTTACTTATTACAGAATACAGCCGACTATTATCTCGACAGACGCTACAAAATAACGACTTGATAGGTTAATGTTGGTCTAAACAAACCTCACTTTATTGTACCATGATTAAGGTTAGTATGAACATAACTCACTTAATCATGTGGAACCAAATGTTGGTTCAAACTTCAAACAAAACTCACTCTATCGTCCCAGACCAACTCCTGTCCAACAACACAATAGAACAATTGGATTGCTGACCCGCTGAGTAGTTTGTAATGTTTTTTGTGTTCTGTTTTCTATCGTTAGGTGTTTTGTGTTGTTTGTGTTTCTGTTTTTTTTTTCAGCTCTTCGCTTGAGGCTGTTGCCTTTTGTTGAATAAAATGCTTTGCTGTTCAATAAAAAAAATAAAAAAATTGAACAAGAGTCGAACAATGTTATGTCTCTGTAAAAAAAAAGATACATGTTTGAATTCATACTTTTTTTTTACGGCCAACAAAACTCCTTTTTATTCCGAGCGCTAGCAAGACACTAGCAAAACGACCCACATACAAACAACATTGTTCTCCGAACTAACAATAACACAACATAACAATTACAATAACACAAAACAAAAGAGACCTATCCCATTTTAGCCGTGTCAAACTTTCGCCAAGATTCCCAAGTCAAGTTCACCATCTTGGCCCAATTTTCACCCAAAGGTAGCTCATAATCTTAACTTCCTCCAAAGTCTGCAAAGTCGAGACATGTTTCTGGCCGAACACCACATGGTTACGTGCTCTCTAAATGCTCCATAAGACCGTCAAAATCACCACATGAAACGCCTTTCTAGGCCGAGTCCCAACCATGACCGAAGAGTGTAAAACAAGGAGGTCCCGAACATGAAAAATGAATGAACTCGGGACTTTGCACCATAATGATACCTGCTGCCATATCTCTAGAGTGAATGCGCACCCCGTAAAAATGTGCTCAGCTGTTTCCGCTTACATCTCACTGACCTTGCACATTTGACATGGAATCTGAATGTTTCTTCGAGCCAGACCCACAACTGTTCATAATATATCAATGTTCGCCCTCCAAGCCACAATACAAACCGTTTCTGGGACCCAATTATTCCACGCCAAATTATGTCGAGACTATATATTAGAGAGACCCTTTCCACCGTTTGGGGACCATAACCATGAATCGGACTCAGAAGAGAGGACCACACCCTCTAGCAGTTTTTCCAAAACGACCAGCTCTGAAACCTGCGCCTCCCTTGGGGAGTCATTTAGAGGAAAAAAACACTTTGTATCCATAACAAGCGAACACAATATGAATGTATCAAATGATAATTCTCATAGATGTGAAGAGGTTACATATGTACAAAAGTAAATGGCAAAATATAAGGAAGAAAGAGCTAGAATCAAGGAACTAATAGCTAAGATAATGCACAAGATATATGCTAATTTACAACACCATCTTTGACTTTGACTTTGTGGATGAATTGATCTTGACTGATTGTAGGTTTGATATGCCCCCGCAAGATGGACGATCGTGACAGGAGACCAATCTTGGAAGTTAGTAGTTGGAACCGTTGTCTTAATAGTGGCTTTGTGAGTGCATCGGCTAGTTGATCATCCCCGGAGATGTGAATCACACGTATGGTGCCGTCATGAACCTTTTCACGGACAAAATAAAAGTCTAAGGCCAAGTGCTTCATTCTTGAATGAAAAACGGGATTTGCCGAGTAATGAGTAGCGCTTAGATTATCACAATAGATTGCTGGAGTGACTGATGATTTGTAGCCAAGTTCAACCATTAATGATATGAGCCATTGTACTTCGGTTGTTGTTGAAGCAACGGCTCGAAATTCAGCTTCTGTGGATGAACGAGCAAGTGTCGGTTGACGTTTGGAGCTCCATGAGATCTGATTTTGACCGAGATAGACGATATATCCTGTCGTACTCTTGTATGATGGGCGATCACTGGCCCAATCCGCATAAGTGAAAGCATGAAGCTGTAAAGGGGAGTTGCACCTAAAAAATATGCCATGATGTAGAGTGCCATGTAAGTATCGGAACAATCTTTTTAAGGCGTCCCAATGTGTGGTTGTTGGTCCATGCATAAATTGTGAGAGTTTGTTAACTGTAAAAGCAATATCAGGTCGTGTTAAAGATAAGTATTGTAATGCTCCTACGAATGCACGGTATTCGGTTGGTGATGGTAAAGGATCACCGTCCAAAATAGTAATGGTAGAGGAACCCGACATGGGTGTGGTTGATGGTTTGCAATTACTCATGTTGGCTCTAGTTAGGATGTCAAGAATGTATTTAGATTGAGACAAGAAGAGACCGTTGTTGTGAGGAATGACCTCTATGCCAAGAAAATAAGAGAGGTCACCAAGGTCTTTTAGAGAGAATCTAGTGGCAAGAGATTGAATGAAAGAGTGTATAAGAGATGAATTTGCCCCAATGATGATGATATCATCAACATAGACTAAGATAAAAATAGGAAAAGAAGTGGTTTTGTTAATGAATAGATAGGGATCCGAAATAGAGGGCTTGAAATGAACCGAGAGGAGATAGGTTTTTAGTTCATCATACCAAGCACATGAAGCTTGACGGAGACCGTAGATGGCTTTGTTAAGCTTACAAACATGAGTAGGATATGAAGGATCTGCAAATCCGGGTGGTTGAGACATGTAGACCGATTCGGATAAGGTGCCTTGTAAGAAGGCATTGTTGATGTCGAGTTAACGTATGGGCCAATTAAAAGAGGTGGCGATGGCAAGGATTAGGCGTAGGGTAGCGGGTTTGACTACGAGACTAAAAGTTTCAACATAGTCTAACCCAGGGCGTTGATGGAAGCCTTTAGAAACAATTCGTGCTTTAAGGCGATCGACCGAGCCATCGGATTTGAATTTGGTACGATAGACCCATTTGCATCCAACAAGATTGGGAGCGTTAGTGGCAGGCACAAGGGTCCAAGTGTTGTTGCGTATAAGAGCATCAAATTTGGATTGCATGGCGGCACGCCATAATGGTTGTTTAAGAGCTTGGGTGATGTTAGTGGGTTCGGGAAGAGAGTGAGGTGTGGAGTGGAATAGGACGAAGTCATAATTGTGATATTTTGGGTTGGGTTTGTGGTTAGGTCGGGTCTGGTAGGAGGAATTATTAATGGGTTGTTGAGATATGTTGGGTTCGGTGGATAGGGTAGTCGTAGGGGGGAGGAAGTGGATGGAATGGTGATTGGTGGAGGGGGGGGGTCAGTTGGTGCGTTGGGGGTTGGTGTTGGTGTGGGAGTGGTTGGATTAGAATGTGAAGATGTATCGATAGGAATAGAGGTGGTAGTTAGAGGTGACCATATATCAATGGAGGGCATTGGGGAAGTAGATGTTTGGGAGAGAGATTCATAAGGAAAAATGTGTTCGATAAATTGAACGTGACAGGATGTATAGATCCGATTTGTGAGAGGATCTAGGAGATGGAAGGCACTTTGAGATGAGGAGTAACCAATGAATACACACGGTTTTGACCGCTATTCAAGTTTGTGTTTGGAATATGGCCGTAACCAAGGGTACGAAAGGCAACCAAAACCATGAAGTCTTTCATAATTGGGAAGAGTATGAAAGAGTCGAAAGTAGGGGGAATCATTTTTTAAAGTGGGGGTGGGTAGTCTATTTATGAGGTAGGTGGCGGTGATGAATGCAAATGGCCAAAACTTGAGAGGCATTTCGGCATGAGAAAGTAAAGTGAGACCCATTTCAACAATATGACGATGACGGCGTTCGGCGTAGCCATTATGTTCGGGTGTATTAGGGGGGGGGGGAGGTGAGATGAGAAATGCCACAAGAAGATAGATGAGAAGATAGTTTAATATATTCTCCACCATTGTCGGAAAATAATTGTTTGATTTTTGTTTTGAAATAGTTTTCAACAAGTTTTTGAAAACGAATGAAAATATTGAGAGAATCCGACTTATGTTTTAATGGGTAAATCCAAATGTATTTTGTGAAGTGATCTACAAAAATTATGTAGTATTTATAACCATCAAAAGAGGTAATTGGAGATAACCAAACATCGGAAAATAATAATTCAAGAGGTGTGTTAGATTTTAAAGAAGATGTGTGAAATGGAAGCTTGTGACTTTTATTGATATGACATGAATTACATGAGTCATATTTGCTAGAAATAAAAGGAACAAAAGAGGATAGATGTTGTAAAACTCGCAAATGTGGATGTCCCAAGCGATGATGCCAAGAAGATGCCTTGTTAGTTAGCAAGTGAAACAACTGTGGAGACTTGGTGGAAAATAGTTCATAAAGACCATGGCTAGATATTCCCCGAAGAATGGTTTGGTGAGTTGGAAAGTCTTTAATGATAAAATAAGAAGAAAAAAATAAGACTAGTATGTTGTTGTCAATGCATAAACGAGAGATAGAGATTATGATGCGAGAGATAGAAGGGACACAAAGAACATTTTACAGGATAATAGGGACATTAGAAAAATAAAGAGTAATAGTGCCAACGTGAGTAATTTTAAGAGACGAACCATCACCGATGATAAGTTCCTCGGTACCATCATATGGGCTGTGCATGGAGAGTGCACTAAGATCATTAGTAATGTGGTAAGAAGCACCACTATCTTTCAACCATGATAAATCTGAATCCACGGTATGGTGTGTTGCCATCATGTGTGCTTGTGGTTTAGTTTGGGTGTTGTTTCGGTTGTAAGTTGGAGGGGTGATAGTAGGGTGAGTTTTTTTGAAGTTTGGGCAGAATGATAGGGAGTGGTGGGGTGATGAAGAAGAAGGGGTGGGTTTAGTAAAACCTGGCTGATACCATATGAATATATCAAGTGATAATTCTCATAGATGTGAAGAGGTTTGTAAGCGAAAGATTTTATCTAAAACAGGATTATATGATCATACAAGTCACAAAACCAGGTGCGGAAACCCTAGTTCTGAACAAAATGATAAAACTCTAGTCAAAACACAATCAAGATCATTTTCAACATCTTTTCATAGATTAACTTTTGTCAAATAAGCTTTTACAACGACTTACACGTTAATCTAGATCAAACACACACTTATCACAAAATGACCTCGAACCTGACCTGAACACATACACAACTGACAACTCTATTACATTCACAAAAACACAAATACTATATATAGATGCTGCACATTCGCCCACTACTATGGTACGAATGTGTCTTCTGATCAGCTCCAGTCTACCTTCGTCCACTATTAATCTACCTTCGCCCATATCTTTCTACCTTCGCTCCTTTTATCTACCTTCGACCAGTCTTTAACATATGTTAATTATGCCTATCCAATCATTAGTCGCAAAACGCATCAACAAACTCCCCCTCGACTATTGATTGGATTGTCTTCTCTGTTGGTCCATTGTTTTGTTCATCAACTTGATTCTGAGCTGTTTCTTCTGCTCAGTAGTCATTGGAGGCTCAAATGTTCTCTTCACTGGTTTAGACACATTCGCTATCTTCACCGTCTTACCAAGCTTATTCTCCAAATTGCTTCCCGCATTGATGTCATAAGCAAAACAAACTCCAACCACTTGAGTATATTTCCTTGCTTGAGCAGCGTCTTTCGGTTCAAAGTAAATCGGATTGTAGAAAAGCATGATGATGTCTTCAAACGTGCAATTAATCAACCACATAGGATCAAATACATGAACATGCTTGTATTTATCCTTTCCATCTCTCAACACAATCACCGCTTCAGCCTTTCTCCAATCATAATACCAGAAGATAAAATCAGCACTGAAGTGTTGTGGCATAGGCATCAACGGAATTTTTCTCATCACTTCAGGTGCTTTGTATATCAACGTAACTCGTTTCATATTGGTTTGAGGATCAATATCCCTATGAACTTTTCTTCGGGGATATTGAGGCTTAAATCTATTCCATCTCGTTCGACTTTCCCAAACCAACTTATCTGCGCACCAACCAACATGCGAACCATTCACTTCTGCACCTGACATTGGGAATCTACATAAATCTCTGACCGCCCAGTACGGTAGAGTAAGCAAATCACAGAATCTATTGAAGTACAAGATTCCTGTTTCCCATTTAGCAGCTATGCACTTCAGCCTGCTAAGTATGTCCACCCGAGAGCTCTGCCTTTGAACTTGGCATTGTGAAATCTATAAAAGTTACCTTGAGCTTCAGGCTTTGGTCGGTTCTCATCCATTTCCCTCAACTTCTTCAAATAACTCTTCAATTCATCAGACTGATTTGAAGATTCTTGCCTATCAGCACCAAACACCTTCTCCACAAATTCTGCACTCCTTTGCTGTGCTTTCTGCTTTGCTGAATTGTTCGGTGTCTCAGTGAAATCAGGAAATATTTCATCTTCATCTGTTTTCCTGAAGTACTGAGGAAACTCTTCATGAGTTATATCTTCTACCTCCACTTCATCATTTTCAGGAGTCTGCATATCATCTGCGTGACTTCCAATATCCTTTTCAGGAATATCTGGAATCGACTCGTCCATCATAAACTCCTCAAAAGTCTTCCCTACCCTCTGTGCAAGACCATCTAGAATTTCCTTTGCCACAGATGCAGGTAATTCTCCTTCCTCAAGATCAGGATCTTCATATTCCAATTCATATCTCAAATCATCAGTTTGGAATATCTCAGCGAAACATCCTGTGAACTCAATCGTCCATTCTCTTTTCTCCAACATATTTTTGTACAATTGTTTAGCATCATCAGATAAAGACCTCACCTTCTCATTCCAGAAGATACTTTCATCTGAATCAACATTCTCACCTTTCTTCTTCTTAGAACTTGATTCTCCAGTACTCTTCTTTTTGGATGTCCTTTCTTCAAATGTAAACTTTGTAGTATCATCTCCTCCATCGTCATCATCATCACTCTCACTATCATTCTCTTTCTGTCTCCCAGACCCCTCAGCATCATCATCATCATCATTATCATCCTCATCATCATTTTTATCTGACTCATCATCATCTTCATCATCATCTTTCTCTTCATCCGATTCAGAATCCTCATAATCAACTTTCTCTTCTTCATCTTCTTTATCTTCTTCACCCTCCTTCAACTTGGGTGCAGTATTATATAGATCATCAATCAAATCACTAAGGCGTTTATTCTCAGCCCTTAGTTCTTTGTTGTCTGCTTTAATCAACTTAATTCTGTTCTTGTTTCTTGCACACTTTCCCTCAAGCCTTTCATTCTTTGCTTCAAGCTTCTTAAACTTCTCATTAATCTCATCTTGATTAGATTTAGAAGCAACCACAATCTGAAGCATTTTCTCTTCATTTTGCTTAAACTTGGTTATCTCAGCTTGTTGAGCTATAATCATTTTCATCATATCATCCATTTTCCTGTTCACCTGCTTCATCACATCATCATCCACAGTGACTTTCTTGGATTTAGATCTGGATGGCTCAACTTCTTTTTCTTTCTGAGGCTTTCTGAACATGTCAAGTACATTGTCCAGTGCAACATTAAGTTGATCAGCTGAAATTGGTTTTGCCTCTTTGGATTTCTTTTGCTTCTTGGTAACAGGTGAAGATAGCTTTGACGATGTACCAGCATCGGGCACTCTTTTCCCTTTCAACAATTGAGCTAACTCTTTCTCCCTCAATTGTTTAGTGCTAGTCTTCTTGGACATAGTCTTGTGCCTGGCTTTGGGCAGGTTTACAACTACAGTCTCTCCAACATTCAACTCTGCCAAGTCAACACCTAAACCTTCATCTTCAACATTCACTGATTTCTTTCTTTTCTCAGCTTCTTCAATGGATTTGTTCAAAGATTCAGACTCACCAACCATAGTGGCCTTACGTTTGGTGGCCCTAACGTTTTCAGCATCAGAATCCAACTGCTCATCTACCTCAGTCTCCTCTGAATCAACTAACTCTTCATCCACCAAACCTGAACCTTTCTTTGCCGTTGATTTTTGTCTAACCGCCTGTTGCTTTGAGCTTCCCTGATCAATCTTTCCCTTGCCCTTCCCTTTGGCTCCAGGATTGACTACTTGTCTCTTCCTCTTAGTGCTTGCATCAACATACACTAAAGGATCATCATTATCCGAATCACTATCATCATGTCTCGCTCTGTTCTTGCCAGGATCAGTGTAATCCTGACTAGCCAAAGCTCCAAATAATCTCCTGTGAGGTGGCTTTTCATTGTCTGGTACACCTTTGTATCCTTTCATTCTCACCAAAGTACGAATGTTCATGTGATCTTGACCTAGGATCATAGTCGGATCCTTCTTCAACTCTGGATACTTGTGGTCAAAGATCATCATCAGAAATCTCGGATATAGCATGAACTTCTTGTTCTTCATACCTTTCAGCATCTCCAGCATATGGTCTAGAATCATACCAGATACGTTAAATGGTTTGTTGAGAGTCAACGCAACCATTAACGAACTCAAGCTTCTTCTCATAACGTCATATCCACCGCTTACACATCCAAATACGTGGATAATAACATGTGCAAAGTACTTGAACTGCACGCTCAGCTTCCCTTTATACATAGATCCATCAGTAATCGGACCTTTGTACTTCATCCGTAAGAAACAAGCTTTCTGCTCAGTCCATGATAACTCTCTGGGATCTTCACTGACTTCAAACTTGATCTGCAGTGCTTCCCGTATATCAGACTTTGTCAAAAACATCTCCATATCTTGAATCTTGCTCTTAATAATCGTCTGATTATCCCAGAAGTCATACTTCGCATTTCGGTAGAAATCTTCAATAATGTCTCTGTATATAATCGTCGGTGTGGCTAATGCATGTACAATTCTGCTCCTCTTCAAGAACTCTATGATCCTGGTGAACTCTGTATTCTTCTCCACGTCACCAAGATACGCACAGCAGTTGTGAGATCGCTCGAATGGCCAACTGCTTGGAACAGATGCTTCAGCCTGTTGTACCGGATCTAGAACAACATTCTCTGCTGGAGCTTCAACATTTTCCACTGGTGCCTCAACGTTTTCGGATTGATCATCCATCTGCACATCAAAGACAAAAACAAACGTCAAAATACAAAAACGACAAAAATATTAAAAATTTTATGGCTTAACCTCTGCACATTCGCCCGTTTTAACTGGTCGAATGTGAGAATTTATGGTCGAATGTGTACTCTGATGGTCGAATGTGTAATGATTTTGAATAAAAATCACATTCGTCCATTTTATACTTACATTCGCCCATCTATTTCCACTTTCGCCCGTTTTTGGAACCGAAAGTGAAAAATGATAAACCCCAAAATTTAAAAATTTGCCAAAGTTGTTTTTAACATATCATTTTGATCCAAATGTGTCCTACAATGACCGAACAACACTCGTTTACCATCAATTGTAATGATTATTCAATTTTCATTAGTTTTAAAGTGGAATTAGGTTTTATAAGCTTCAATCGATCAATCAATCATCTAAACATTGTTATTATCCTAATTCCTCTCATTATCTCCCCCTAAAACTGATGAAGATTGAATGTGAATCAAAAACAAACATCAAAACAAACTCTAAGACCCTAAAATGTAAAACCCTAGGTCCGAATAGAAAAACGACGATTCTGATCTGAACGTGAGTCCAATACCTGTAAAATTTATATTGAAATGATCAGGAATGTATAGGGAATGAAAATCACAATCAAAAGAAATCACAGCAACAAGGTCTGGTATCTTAGAAATTTTGAAAAATTTTTGTGAATGAAGGCTCGAACCTGGAATGGCTTATATATAAAGTCCACGTTCGCCCATTTTAGATGGTCGAATGTGAGGGAATTCCACATTCGCCCCAAACTAATGACCCGAATGTGGAACTTGTCACCCGAAGGTGGAATATTTACCCGGAGGTGAAAATGACCCACATTCGTCCAAACTGAAACGGTCGAAAGTGAAGATTTTTCCACATTAGCTTCAATTCGTGCTACTGGTGCATAGATTTCGTTGTAATCAATCCCTTCGATTTGATGGAAACCCTGCACGACCAATCTGGCTTTGTTAGGAACAATAACCCCACGATCATCCTTTTTGCACTTAAACACCCATTTAGTGCCTATTTTCTTCCTTCCCGGCGGCAAATCTGTGAGCGTCCAAACTCCCAATTTCTGAAATTGCAATAACTCCTCCTGCATTGCCTCAACCCAGGCATCTTCATTCAAAGCGTCCTTGTATGTCCTTGGCTCTACCTGCGACACATAACATGCAAACGACCAATCATTTTGACTACCAGATTTTTGAATTTTGGCATATAATGCTAAAGCACCAAAACTCTCTGGCGAGTTAACGCTTTTCAGCTGCCCTCTGGTCATAACACCACTTCCAGGATCACCGATAACTTGCTCCAGCAGGTGAATACGATGAATCCGAGATTCCGGATAAACAGGTACAATCACTCCCGTCTGAGCAGTCAAGTTTTCTACAGCATCCAGATCATGACCCGTGGTTGATGATGAAGCAACTTCTGGAGTTGGAGATTGGTTCACTGGCATTGCCTCTGGTTCTTCTGCATGTTCAAGAATGACTTCTTCAAATTGTTCAACTTCAGATTCTGAAGAGTCTAATGAAGTTGAAGCCTCTTGAAACACATCTTCCTCTTGTATAGGAGCATTGGTATCATCAGAAGCTGGTGGGGGGTTCACGGTGATTGGACGCACCAACGATGAAGTCGACGCGTTTTCACACTCGTAAAGTAATCTGATAACAGCTTCTTCAACCAAGCTATCTAGGTTGAATGATTCAAAGAAGTCTTTGTAATCAAACATCCAATCAGGACCCGTGCCTTGCAAATTTTGAGTATATCGTTGAACTTCCACGTTAGCCCAATCCTCCACTTGACGAGTTCGCTTGTTGAATACCCGTTTGAGCGGGGTTGCATATCCAACAAAATATCCCTCCTCAGCTTTAGGACTAAACTTTTCACCTGGATTCAACATCGTGCATGGCGCCCCGAAAGGTTCTAGATACTCTAAGTTGGGCTTTCGTCGGTGTAACAGTTCATAAGATGTTTTTCCAAACTTCTTCACTGTTAGAACCCGATTTAATGTATAATTTGCTGCATAAATCGCCTCATTCCAGAACATTACCGGAAGATTTGAATCAGCGAGCATTGTTCTAGCCGCTTCAATTAGAGTCCTATTCTTTCGTTCAGCAACACCGTTCTGCTGTGGGGTGTACGGAGCCGAATATTCATGATGTATCCTTTTGCTTTCACAAAGTTCAACCATCTTAGCATTTTTGAACTCCGTCCCATTATCACTCCGAATTCTCTTTATCTTCACATTGTAGAGATTCTCCAGTCGAGTGAACAGAACTTTCAAGTTGTTAAAGGTGTCGCTTTTGTTTTGCAAACACATCACCCATGAAAATCGTGAATAGTCATCAGTGACAACTAAACAATAAAGCTCTCCTAGATGACTTTTGCGCTTGACCGGTCCAAATAGATCCATGTGCAATCGCTCAAGTGGCATCTCAACAGAGTTAACTTTCTTCACTTTGTGGGCCTGTTTGTGTTGCTTCCCTTTCTTACAGCTTACACACTTGTCATTCAGATGGAAATGTTTCACGTTTACTCCATCGACAAGCCCATTTTTCACCAGTTGATTCATTTTCCTCAGATGAATGTGCCCCATTCTTCGGTGCCACATTATTGATTCTTTCTCAGTCGCTTTGGATAGAAAACATGTTATTTGCCCCTGTGATGTCATCGCCTTGGACATGTCAAGAATATAGAGATTGTTGACGCGAGGTGCCATCAACATTATCCACTCCTTTGGAATTTTGAAGCCCGGTTTGAGAATATAGCAGGATTTGTCATCAAAATGCACAGAAAATTGTTTATCACATATTTGACTGACACTCAGCAGATTATAATCTATCTGCTTGACATAAGAAATCCGCTCAAAGCTCACAATCCCATTACTCACGCTCCCCTCCATTGTGATATATCCACCTTTGTTTCCGGCGAATGCAACATATCCTCCATTGATGTTTTTCACGTCGAACAGCAATGCGAGATCCCCTGTCATGTGGCCTGAAGCTCCACTATCAACAATCCATAGACTGCTAATAGGGCCAGCTGAAGCTCCCTGCACACAAAAAGTAAATCATTTAGTTCTTTCGGGGGACCCAAGCCTGAGTCTTGGGCCTTTGAACATCGGCTTTCAAAGAAACATCCTCATTAACTTTTTCAACAACTTTTTGTTTTGGATCAATCTTTTTCTGATTGTTCAAAACATTTTCCTTTTTCTCACTTACCTTTGAAGTAGAAGCTCCTGGAGTACCATTTGGTGACCAAGATTGTTCAGATCTTTTAAGAATGCGAATTTGAGATTTTGGTTTCTCAATAGGTTTCTGAACATTGTTAACAAAAGTAACTTTCTTGGCTACCTTATCTGAGTTAACAGACTTAGGTCCAACATTTGATTTGACAATCGGTTTTTGTGGAACCTTTTGCCTATCAATTGTTGTGTTCACCACAGGCTTTCTCCATGATTGTTCCATAGCAATCCGATTTCTTTGATCATATTGTATTGGACGATTGTTCCTCATTTGATGAAAATTGTTTTGATTATAAAACTGTTGTTGTTGAGGAACAACTCGTCTATGTGGTGGAACATAATGATCAATCGGTTTTCTCATGGAATTTCTAACTTCAACCTCATGTCTTTTATGCCTTACATATGGACACTGAGCAAGTAAATGCCCACGTTCCCCACATTTAAAGCATTTTCGATACTCTTCAAAAACATAATGAGCATTTGGTGGAGCAAATGATCTAACAGGATATTGATCATTATACTGTTGATTCCTCAAACTCTCAGGAAGTGGTCCTTTTGAGTAAGTGGGCTCATGAAAACCATTTGCTTTGTCATTTGGTCGAATGAACTCTGTGACATGGACCTTTGGTTCTTGAGGAATATCCAAAAACAATTTCTTTAAAATTTCTGGTGGAATTTCATTTGTTCTCTCATGTTTTGGGAACCAAATAGTGCTTTCTTGCCAAATCTTTTCAATTTTAGCATAGTTAGCATTTTTGATTGGAAATTCCTCATCAGAGATGATTTTATCGGATCCTTCCATCCGATAAAACACCTTGACAGGTTTGTCACTTGGTTCATTCTCAAGGTCCTTTCTAATCTCATTCTTTTCAGACTTTTTCTCACGATGAGCAGTTGCCATCGGATGCACATGTTGAGATGGTGACACTGGTTAAGTAGTAATGATGTGATTTTCTTTTGGAATTTCACATGCATTAACAGTTTGGTCATTACCAGTATCATCATTCTCTGAGTCTGAATCCACACTTTCAGCATAAACACCCTCATCATTCAAGCCTAAAATCGGTCTCACATCGGAATGAGGATCACCAATACTCGAGGTATTAGATTCCATTTCCGATGATGAATCTGATTTTACCGAGCTCTCCGGTATAACTTGGTGATAGTTATGATTTTCAAAAAGAACCGGAGATGGTACCGACTTGTAATTTGTGGTGTTATCATCAATGATATGGTCTACCACATAAGCAATATGCTTATAACTTTCCAACTTTTTGTTTACTTTCTCAGCAAAGCATTTTATGGCTGCCATTTCCAACTTGGTGTTTTCAATTTCATTGATATAGTTGTTAATTGCCAATTGTTTCAATGATAAAGTATTTTTCAAGTCGGAAATGTCCTTTTTATAGCCATCTAATACTTTGTTGAAAGCATTAAACTCTTTGCGAGTAGATTGACTGTTTATGATAGCACTATCACGTTGAATTCGGAGTTGTTTATTCTCCTCAGTCAATCTATCACATGTTCCACAATATTTCTCACTTCTAAAATCAGTGCTAGATTCAGAACTTACAGGTTTTGGCGGTTCAGTCATGGCCATCAACGCGAAATGAGCTTCCTTTCCACTGAAAAACTTGGAATAGTCAATCTTGGTGAAAGCATCATCAGCAATGCACGACTTCCTCGTCATCAGAAAATCAGCTTCTGCTAACAACTGATCAATGTCATCATCTAAAGAATTAACACTTGCCTCTGTGTCTGATTCACTGTCTGAATCTGAATAAACTGATCTACACTCCTCAGGAACATCGGTAACAGAATCAATCACCATTCCAGAATTAGTTTCTTCAGCCTTAACCTCTACAGGTTCATTCTCCACATTCATCTCAGTCTCAGAATCATCACTATCACACTCCTCAGTTTCTTTCTTTTCTTCCTCCATCACCGACTCTTCAATATCAACCTTGCAAGCAACGCAAGCCACATTTCCACCAGTAGTGATTTCCTCCACTCCTATCTGCAATCCCGACCAATCAAACCTTTCATCTTGTTGAGTCATCAGTTCTTGATTCTGACTCGTGTTCTGTTGTGTCTCATTTGGTGTAGTGATCGGTATAACTGTTCGGTTAGTGTTGTTAGGAGATTGGTTTTGAATCTGGTTTGATGTGTTTGGTTGTCTGTTTTGGTTGTTGTTAGAGTTATTTTGACGGTTTTGGTAATTGTTGTTGTTTTGATAAGAAACTCGGTTTTGGTTTTGTTGTTGACGATTCTGATAGGTTGCATTGAATGGGTTTCTATTACCTTGTTTTGGTGGCTGAGTACATTCACGTTTAAAGTGACCTCTTTCTCCACAGTTAAAACAAGTAACTTTCTCCTTGTTGAACCCGTAGGTTGTGTTAGGAGAAGTTCCCAAATCTGTTCGACCTGTCTTTTCTATAAACTCCGTTGCTCTTCTCATGATGCTTGCAAAAGCCCATTGGATATCAATTAGTTCCATCTCTTCCTTGTCGATCTGTGCATAGTCCTCATTGGTTAAGTTGTTATTCCCAATTTGACTAGCAACAAGTCCATTGTATGATGAAACCATTGCTGAGACTAGTGCAATATGTTGTTGAGCAATTTCCACTGTCACATTGCCCAAGTTAGAAGTCTCCAAAACCACTTGTTGTTGATTAGGTTGAGTAACTTGGTTCATTGGTTGTTGAGATTGGCTAGCAGTATAGAAACCTGCTTGTTGCATTGGGGAGAATGGTGAAATGTAAGAATTGTTGTATTGTTGTTGTGGTGGTGGTTGTGTGTATGATGGTTGTGAGTAAGATGAAGTTTGTGCCATGTAGTTGATGGTAGGTTTTGGTGGTTCCATAACATTGGAAATGCAAGCAACATGTGGTGCAACTATCCCTCCTGAACTTGAATTGCTCACAGGAACTGAAGTTCCTCCAAAGTATAAGCTAGGATTCTGAGGAACCTGTGCTCTTCTAGCTTTCCTCTTCTCTTCCATTTCCTTGTTTTCCAGCTTCTGGATAAACTCTTGAATAGTCCAGTATTGATATGCATCCTTCTCCCTGAGAACTTCCACATGCTGATCCCAATAAGGTGGTAGAGCATCTGCAAACTTGTCTACCAAATTCTTCATAGGAATCTGTATACCATAACTAGACAGTTCAGTTAGCAAATGACTATATCTAGGAGTTAATTCTTTTAAAGTTTCATTCCCAATATAAGAAAAATTCTCAAACTCCTTTCTCAGCTCATCCATCCTCAAACTTCTCGTTTTCTCATTTCCATCATGCCTCCTCTTAAGCACATCCCACAATTGCTTAGAGGTTGTACAAGTCCCAAATTGATGTAGCAGATCATTTGTGATTGCCTGAGTCAATTGGGAAAAAGCTTTCTTTTCCACCACATATTTCTTCTTCTCATCCTCAGTTAAGCTTTCCAGCGGAATCATTTCACCTGTATTCTCCAAAATCGGTGCTGTGTAACCTTTAGCAATCATACTCCATGCCTCTGCTCCTTCCACTCCCATGCCTTCCAAGTGAATCTTGAATTTGTTCTGCCACTGATTGTATTCTGATATGTCCATGAGCTTCGGTGGCCTATTCCCGCTACCTGAAGACAAATCGTTAATCAAAGTAGAAATAGCATTAGTAGTTTGAGTGTTTACCACCGCCGCTGCTACTCCCCAGTAGTCATGTTGTGGTGCTGGAGGTGCTACACTTTGAGGCATCGAGCTCGTCATCGCCATGTAGTTTATCGGTTGCGAAGACTGTGTGCTCGTCTTTTGTGCTGCCACTGTCCATGGGTCCATCACTTGCTGTTGTGGTTGTGTCGTTGCTGGTCTCGGTGTAGTTGGAAAATTCCACATGATCACGAACTTAGAAAACTTCAACACTTAGAAAATTTTCCAAAGTAAATCCTAGGTTCGCCCAAAATGTCCTAGGTTCGCCCGAAATCTATCACTTTCGTCCCTTCTGATTCTAGGTTCGCCCAAACAGTAACACCCGAATGTAGATAGTCACCAGAAAGTAAAACAAACTAACACAATTCCACTTTCGTCCAAAGAGAACCGGTCGAATGTGGAAAAGTTTACCCGAAAGTGAAAACTTCAATAACAATTTTCAGGTTCGACCAAAACACTACTTAGGTTCGCCCAAACACGCTCAGGTTCGACCACTCAAGTTCCAGGTTCGCCCATTTTGCCCAGATTACACTTTGAAAAACGGTTACACTTTGAAAAACGGTTATTTTGATCTCTGATTTTCAAAAGTTTATGGATTTGAATGATCTTAATCAGGTTATGCTTCGGAATTGATTTGGAGCAACTTTAATTCTTGGAAAACTTGATTTTAACCACTAATTCAACTCTAAATCAATCAAAAACACTCAAAAACCATTTTCATGCAAAAACAGATGTATTTTGATAAAAAACATGTCCAAATCAGCTCTGAGTTTATCAAATTTGTTGTTGTATGATCCGTATGGCTCTGATACCACTTTGTAAGCGAAAGATTTTATCTAAAACAGGATTATATGATCATACAAGTCACAAAACCAGGTGCGGAAACCCTAGTTCTGAACAAAATGATAAAACTCTAGTCAAAACACAATCAAGATCATTTTCAACATCTTTTCATAGATTAACTTTTGTCAAATAAGCTTTTACAACGACTTACACGTTAATCTAGATCAAACACACACTTATCACAAAATGACCTCGAACCTGACCTGAACACATACACAACTGACAACTCTATTACATTCACAAAAACACAAATACTATATATAGATGCTGCACATTCGCCCACTAGCACTGGTCGAATGTGGAACTTTTCCACATTCGCCCACTACTATGGTACGAATGTGTCTTCTGATCAGCTCCAGTCTACCTTCGTCCACTATTAATCTACCTTCGCCCATATCTTTCTACCTTCGCTCCTTTTATCTACCTTCGACCAGTCTTTAACATATGTTAATTATGCCTATCCAATCATTAGTCGCAAAACGTATCAACAAGGTTACATATGTACAAAAGTAAATGGCAAAATATAAGGAAGAAAGAGCTAGAATCAAGGAACTAATAGCTAAGATAATGCACAAGATATATGCTAATTTACAACACCATCTTTGACTTTGACTTTGTGGATGAATTGATCTTGACTGATTGTAGGTTTGATACACAAGACATAAACACTTATTTTAAAACATTTATTCAAACCTCGTCAAGTTAAGTATTCTCTCCAAATATTAGACAACATTATCCAATATTTATTAAAAAAATATTTAAAAAAACTTTTATAATAACTAGGATAAAACATTTTGCATGAATAAACTTGAAACACTTATAAGTTCATTTTTAAAGCAATAAATGTTCGATGATGACGTGGGTAGTTTAAGATTAAATAAATCAATTACATTACACTAGCTGGCTTGAAAGGTTAAAAGGCAAAAGGGTTTCAAAGACAATAAGTACTGCCACCAAGCAGAAAGGACAAAATCTATGACTTGACTTGTCAACACTTTTCCTAGGTTGACCCATCCAGCTGTCCACACTCTGCACGTGGAGAAGCTACACCCCATTGATCGCAGGTCTGAAGCCTTCATCAGCTGAAGTGGAAAGTCCCCAAGTTGTTGCATGGATCAAGAGTTTATCACTTCCTCAAATAGAAGATTCTTCCTCTATAAATCAGACACTCTATCAAGAGATCTTATTACACCTTACATACTCCTCTTCTATTCCCTTTGATTATCATACTTCGAGTATGTTTGGCAAGGAGCTTTTAGAAGCTTCAAGCATTTAAGAAAAAGCTCCTACTCAATAAAAAGTCTTGTTTGGTTGAAAGAGCTGGAAGCTTTTAGGTTAGGGGAAAAGCTCTATAGTAAAAAGCTACTAGTACTAGCTTTTAAGAAAAAACTCTACTAACTACAAGCTTTTAATTAGTAAATGACACAAATACCCATTCTATTTTAAAAATAAAATAAAAACCTTCTTTATAAGCTTTTAATTATACCCATTTTGGTCATTTTATACATTTTATTAAAAGCTCCAGCTACTCTGCCAAACACCAAAATATATTTAAAAAGCTTTCAGCCACCAGCTACCAGCCACTAGCTAGTTTTGCCAAACATACCATTCACGTGTGATAGATTCTCCAAATCACATAACACTTCACTTGTCACACCCTCAAATTTCCACTGCGAGGCGCGTAAAATGCCAGGATCCAGTCAACGGTGGAATGAACGACCTTTATATGTTTTCAAAATCATACATGAATAAACCATACAGTTCGAGTTTTAAAAGTTTAGCGGAAGCAAAATATAAAACATCTCGCAATACAGTCGTGAGTTTACCAAAACCAATATAACAATTGAAATGTTTGAAAACCAGTTGGTGGTGTTTGTATGCATGCAAGTGTGACCCCACGTGCATCCTAGCTGCTGCTATCTTAGATACCTGAGAAAATATGTTAAAATGTGTCAACAATTAAGTTGGTGAGTTCACAGGTTTTAATGTAAGAAAATCCGTCTGTCTGTTTGTCTGTGTAGACTCACATCCGTTTACTAATTATATTCCAATGCTAGCTAGACATTAAACAAGTTACTAAGCGTACAAAAACCATTGCTGACTGTTGGTAGTTGTTTGCCTCCCGCCACCGCCCATTAAACAGTGACGACTGTTTAGGACAATATTCACCTGCTCAACCTCCAATTGACACATGTGGGGCTTGTCAGACCCAATAGATCTATTCACATCTCCTCGCTATGTTACACATACTATGGTTTACAATGTAAGGACTTAATAATGGAAGTTACGCTATAGTGACAAGTGATATAATAGTACATGTGATCTACAATGTTCGTGTGTTCATGCAGCATGTTTCTCCCCCAATAGGAAAAACAATAAAATGGGTTGTGAAACTCACATTAGCTTTGTGTGCTAAAGTAAAACCAAGTGTTTTGTAAAATAGATATCCCACTACCGGAAACCTACCATACAACAACCTATAAGTGTTTGTCCAATTAACCCATTGAATCCGATCAATGCTTTAGTTTGTGTTTTACAAAAGTGTTTGGCTTTGTTTGAACAAGTTTGACCCGCCGACCCGTTGGTGACCCGTTAATGTTTAATGTTTGATTAATCCACATAGACCTAGAATTACATCACATACACAGTTCACGCAATTCCTAGCATCTATCATGTTAGTTGTCAAGTAATGTGTCACATATCACATATGCTTGCAAGTACAAGTTTGCGCATACAACTTACTTCTAACAAGTCATGGATCACAATAAGTCATACAACACATTCCATGCATCCTACATCTTGTATCTCATGTAAACTTCCCAAACTTAGTAAGTTATGAACACCAAGAACATATAACATGCACAAAGTTTCTATTTTTAGCAAGTTTACGAATCTAGTTTGATTCTACCGAAACGAGTGTTCTAGCACTCTTACATAATCATTACTAAGCATCTCATAACATTACATATTCCATAACATGCTTAGATCTCGATTTTAAAATCTAAAAATCAATTTTGAGCAGGTTCATAACAATAATCCAAATATCCATCTAATGCATGTTATCCCTCTTAAGTAATCATAACATCATCATAATAATCAATCATGCAAGTTCCAACATCAAGGTTCTAAGATTTAGGGTTTACACAAAATCAAGGTTTTGGCTACAACATGCATCATATGATTTTATATATTTAATTCCTCTACAAAACTCATTACAAACATATAATAATCATCTTTTATTCATTATTAGTTGATAAAAATAATTTTGATCAGATTTGAATATTTTTAGGTTTGGACAAACTTGATAAAAAATAATTAAAACAAGTTAAACCATTAAAGGGTTGGGTGCACACCTTAATCCTTCATCTCTTTTGATCCTAAACCACCTTAAGCCCTTAGGATCTTTAGAATATGATTAGGGCAGAGGTTAGGGGTTTAATTTTCATACTAGGGGCTGTAGAGGCGTATTAAGGTTGAGTTATAATGAAGTTTGTAGTTAAAAACGTTTTTTTATAAAAGATGCAGCGATATGGGCCTGATAAAGGAACTGGGCCACGCTAGTCCAACCCAACAACCCACGACTGTCTTTCTTTTCTCTGCCCAACCCCACGTGCCTGGAGTCCTTTTTTTTTCCGCTGTTTGTCGTTTGTGGAACAATCAACTCAAAGCAATTTTGAGTTTGTAACAACATTTGTTTGTTTGACTTCATGCGCTAAGTTGTCTGACATACATTATTATTATTTTTTTCTAGTAATAACTTTATATAATAATAATATTAATATTAATAATCAATATATAATATTTAATAATTAATATATATCAATGATACTAACTAGTGTAAAATATTCAATCCAAATATTTTAAGACTAGTTTACGATTACCGGTCCGACTAAAACCGGTTATGGACCCGATCACGTATAGCGTGTAACAATTTATTTCTCTCAGTTCTAAATAAATTTTGCGGAATGACTTATATTGACATAATAATGAATCTATAAAATATTTAACCCAAACATTTTATAACTCATCTACGTTGCTCAGTTCGTCTAGTGCCCGTTACAGACCCAATCGCATATCCACCCAATAGCAATTAATTCGAACTAACTCCAATAATTTCACGTATACACATAATTGAAAATAACATCAAACGAGTTATTTTATGATTATTTGTTTTGATATTCACCGACGTTCGGGGCCCAGTATTCGTGCGTGTGACTCGATAATCTACCAGATTATATGTTCGTGTTTGTTCGTGTTGTTTCTCATATATTTAACGTATTTAATTCCACCGAATTAAAGTAAATATATAAAAGTTAACAAAGTTAAATGGTAAATGTTTATAAAATGTTAACCTGAATTTGCCGGGTGCCACATCACTTAAAGTTATACGCAACATTCTGACTTTGAGTTCATCTCAAGTCAGAATCATAACAATCAAAACAATAAAACTCTTGAACCTCCCATCTACGTTTAACAACGTAGTGGGACACCACGACCTGCGTTTGGTGAAATCAAACCCTTCAACCCTTATACCACTGTAAGACTGTGCACTAACGTCGGTTCGATATTTGTTGTAGCAACAAGTTGGCGCCCACCGTGGGTCTGTGCCATTGTATTCCTTTCTCAGATCAGTAGTGTAGCTCCAATTCTTTGAAATGTCGGACCACGAGTCTCCAGAAGAAGTCAACCAAGTCTCTCCCAACACCGAGCAGACCTCCCCTAACGGGTCTGTTTCTTTTTCAACTCCTGGAAGTACCCCTACGGGGACTACATCCCAAGAGTTCACTCTCTTCCAAATTCCAACTTCCTCTCATTCAGGGGTAACATCTCCCATCCTTAGCTCTATGAGTACACCCGAACGCATAGATCTAACACCCAAGGGAGTTGCAAGGAACTTTTTGCAACTAAGATCCCTTCTTAACCAACACCTGAATAGGGAAAAAGAAAAAGGAGTAAGGCTCCAGCTGGACTATGATGAGGAAGAGCCCTCACTCTCACCTGGGCCACCTCTTCCTCCCTATCCTACTCCTTCAAGCTTTCAACCTACACATCCTAACCCAGGGGTTTAGCCTAGTTCAGCCTACTATCCTTTTAATCCTAGACCTTATCAGCCAGGAAGGCCGAGCCCAACCTCCTTCCCCCTATTCACATCTCCAGCACCCACTTCTTGGGAACAAGCCATGGTCTCTCTACCCATGGCCCGTAGCGCCTCTATGAGTATGCCTATGGGAGTCAGTAGCATGATGACACCTAAAAGCCTCCAAGGCTTCAACCTAATGCCTCAAATGATGGCTCAAATGATGGCCCATTTTCCTTGGCAACAACTCATTAGCCAAGCCATGGCTTCACACCAAACGAACTCAAATGGCAACAACAACACCAAAGTCGAAAACGACATGAACAAACCTTACAAACCCAGCAGCCTCTCATGCTTCTCCCAACAAATAGCCGACTATGATTTCCCCACCAAACTAAAAATTCATTCTCACATAAAGACCTACGATGGTACCGAGGACCCTGAAGATCATTTACAATTCTTCTCTGGGGCTGCACGAATGGAAAAATGGGGAAACCCCGAGTGTTGCCTTATGTTCATGCAAACACTCGTCAACTCAGCCCGTATTTGGTTCAACGACCTTCCTGCTGGAAGCATCCGATCCTTTGATGATCTGGGAAAAGGTTTTTTGGCCAACTTCTCACAGCAAAGACGTTGTGTCAAGGATGCCATTGTCATCTTCCAGATTAAGTAAAGGGATGACGAAAGCATAAGAAACTTTATAGAACGATACAAAAAAGAAGGTCTTACGTATGTTGGTGCTCATGAAAAGATGAAGGTTGAAGGGTTCATGAATGCCATCAAGTCCAAATACCTTACTTGAGATTTCAACAAAAGTCTCCCGAAACCCCTCGAAGAAGCTCTTGAAAGGGCTGAAGCCCACATTCGAGAGGAGGAGGCTGTAGACATTAAAGAACAAAGAAAGAGAGCTGCAAACTGGAAAAGCTCTAGTCCGAACCAAAAAAGGGGTAGCTATGGGTCTTATGACAAACGATCCAAATGGTCAGAATCTTGAAGGTCTGAAGGGAGGAACCCTCCAAGCAGAGAACGAAACATAAGCTTCACAGCTCTAACCAAGACCCCTCAAGAAATCTTGGCAACCGAAGAAATTAAACACAGCTTCAGACCTCCCCGCCTTTTGCCAAAGAGCAAGAGAAACAAAAACTCCAACCAATATTGTGAGTTCCATAAGGAAAAGGGACATCACACTAATGATTTCTTCCAACTCAAGAAAAGGATTGAGGAAGCTGTCAAGTCTGGAGAATTAGCTCATCTGGTCAAAGGAGTTAAAGAAAATATAGCCGATGGTAAGAAGAAAGAAGTTAACATGGTTCTGATTGAACCAGAGACTCCCAATAAGCGCCCACGGTTGGAGGCTTGGGAGGGTCAATGTGTCTGCTTCCCACCACTTGAAGGAGAAAAGAACTATGACCCTCTGGTTGTAGAAACTCTAATAGGCTCAATCAAGACACAACGAGCCTACATTGATACCGGAACAACCACGGAAATCATGTTCGAGAAATGCTTCATTTTATTAAGCCCAAATGAATGATCCAAGCTTCAACCGGCTGAGTCCTCCATCAAAGGTATAGCTGACATACTTCTCAAGCCCCTGGGGCAAATAACACTCAATGTCAGTTTCTCCAAAGGAAATATGCAGAGAACTGAACCTCTCACCTTCATAGTCCTTAACTTACCTTCAAGCTATGATGTTATTATTGGAAGACCCGGTTTGGTCACTTTTGATATGGTCGTCTCTATCAGCCAAAAGAATGTGAAATTCCCTACTGAAAATGGGGTAGCAACCGTTCAACCCTCTACCGAGGTACTCATGGTAGAGGGAAACGAAGATGAAAGAGACGAACAAGGCTTAAGTATTAACCCCGAATATCCTGAACAAAGGATTAGGGTCAATACCAGGTTTCCCAAAGAGATACTTTCTAAGCTTGAAGGTTTACTTAAAAACAATGTTGATGTCTTTGCCTGGTATCCTAATGACATGACCGACATCCCACGAGACATTGCTGAACATGAACACAGAATCCTTCCTGATGTTAAGTCCGTTGTCCAGAAAAAACGAAGCCTTGCACCTGAAAGAAGCTTGGTAGCTTGCTTGGAGGATGAAAAACTCGTAGAAGCTGGAATCCTACGAGAGGTCAAATATCAATCATGGGTTGCCAACCCTGTGATGGTCTGAAAACCCGATGAATCTTGGAGTATGTGAATCGATTTTAAAGACCTCAACAAAGCCTGTCCTAAGGACTGTTATCCCCTCCCTGAAATTGACCTCAAAGTTGACTCTCTTACAGGCTTCCCCTTCAAATGCTTTCTAGATGCCTACAAGGGTTACCATCAGATCCATATGAAGGAAGAAGACGAAGAAAAAACTTCATTCCATATGGACAAAGGTATTTTATGTTACCGAAAGATGCTTTTGGCTTAAAAAATGCAGGTGCTACCTACCAAAGATTGGTGGATAAAGCCTTTGCCAATCAAATTGGCTAAAAACATAGAAGCTTATGTTGACGACTTGATGATCAAGAGTAAGTCTGAAGATCAAATGCTTGATGACATACAAGAAACGTTTGCCAGCCTCAGGAAAATCCACATGAAGCTTAAGCCAGTCAAATGCTCGTTTGGTTTTGAAGAAGGTAAATTCTTGGGACACATTGTGGGAAAACAAAGTATCAAATCCAATCCCAACAAGGTCAGAGCCGTGCTAAAAACAAAATCCCCTCAAACAAAGAAAGAGGGGGAAAGCCTAAATGGGAAGCTTGCAGCCTTGAAGCGTTTCATGTTCAAGTTGGCAGAAAGATCCCTACCTTTCTTCAAAACCCTCAAAGGGCGCACCAACAAAAAAGATTTTAGATGGACTGAGGAAGCCAAGGAAGCCATCAACCAAATGAAACAACATCTTGCTTCCCTTTCCAACAATTGCAGCTCCTGAACCTGAGGAAACGATCTCTGTTTATCTATCAGTTACTGAATAAGCCCTATGCGTTGTTCTCACAATAGAACGAGACAAGGCCCAGGTACCCGTTTACTTCTTCAGTAAATCTTTAAAATTGGCAGAGGTCAAGTACCCTCCTTTGGAAAAATTAGCCGTGGCCCTAGTGCAAACAGCCAGAAGGATTCGAAGGTACTTTCAAGCACACCCAATACAGGTGGTCACTGATCAACCTATAAAAAGTGTGCTTGAAAGGCTTGAAACCTCGTGACGATTGGCCAAATAGGCTGTGGAATTAGGTAGGGGTGCAAACGAGCCGAGCGGCTTGCGAGCTACTCGAGATCGACTCGGTAAAAAGCTCGAACGAGTCGAGTCTTATCGAGCTCGAGACTGAAATAAAACTCATTTGGTTATTGAGCTCGAGCCTCGAATGTAAAGCTCGGTTGGGCTCGTCGAGCCTTATCGAGCTTTGCTTATTTATGTCAGTTAATACTATATAGCCCAATTGTATTGCAACCCTGCATTAACTAAATTACTTTGGGCATTGGGGTTCTTAATTGTCCAAAACAAGATCATTAATGGTCCAAAACGAGTCCTTAATAGTCAAAACGAGCTCCTTAATGGTCCTAAACGAGCTCGAGCCGAGCTTGGACTCGTTTAAACTATTGCGACATACATTATGATCGAGCTTTCGAGCCGAGCTCGAGTTCTTAAATATACTATCGAGCCGAGCTCGAGCCAAAAATACAAGACTCGAATCGAGCTCGAGCTTCTGAAAATTGTCACGAGCCTAGCTCGATAATGCAAGGCTCGAGCTCGGCTCGGCTCGTTTGCACCCCTAGAATTAGGTGAACACAAAATCACCTACATCCCAAGAAAAGCAATCAAAGCACAAATACTTGCTGATTTCATTGTTGAAATTACAAAGGAAGAAATGACTGAAGTTAACATCACTATTGATGAACCTCCTAATCCTGAAGCCTGAAAGCTTTTTACCGACGGAGCTTCCAGCATCGAAGGATCAGGGGCTACCCTCGTCTTAATTAACCCTGAAGGGTTGGAATTTACATATGCTCCACGACTTGATTTTCAGACCACTAACAACGAGGCAGAGAACGAAGCCTTGATAGCAGGGCTGAAGCTTGCCAAAAAGATGAATGTTCAAAGGCTTCAAGTCTTCACCGACTCGTTGCTGGTTTCAAATCAAGTGAATGATAGCTACATTGCCAAGAGACCTAACATGAAGAAATATAGAGAAAAAGCAAAAGAAATCATGAACACGTTCCAGTTTTGCAAAATCAATCAGGTTCCATGATCACAAAACAAGAAGGCCGATGCATTAAGTAAGCTTGCTTACTTAAACTTTTCACAACTCACCAATAAGGTGTTAGTCGAAGTGCTCAAATCCCATTCTATTCTGGAACTTGAGGTTCAAGATATAATCACTGAAGTTGGATCAAGTTGGATGAATCCTTTCATAACATTCTTGAAAAATTGTGAATTACCTCAAGATCACACTGAGGCTGAAAGGGTTTGGATCAAGTCCAGGAAATATGTGTTGCAAGATGATATCCTCTATAAAAAAGGATACCTAGCTCCATTGCTCCGATGTGTAGGTCCGGAACAAAGTCAGTATTTGATCAAGGAGGTTCATGAATGAATATGTGGATCTTATTATGGTCCAAGAACGGTGGTTGCCAAGCTCATGAACCTTGGATACTTTTGGCCATCCATGCATAGAGATGCAACAGAACAACTAAAGAAATGTGAAGCATGCCAGCTTCATGCCCCCGTGCCAAAAAGCCCAAAACACGACATGGTTCCCATCAACTCAGCATGGCCATTTCACAAATAGGGAATGGACCATGTTAAGATGAATTTAATTATGTGTTTTTGTGTGATTTATATCATAAAACATGGTTACTTTGAGACTGTTGGTGAATTACAGGTGTACGGTGCTTCAAAGTACTAATTGGAGATTATTGGAAGGTTTCGAGAGAGAGTAGGAGTGGATTGGATGCAATTTTAGAGAAACCAAATGGATCTGAATTGAAGATATTAAATGATGATGTGATAAAGCTCTGAAATACAAAGACGTGGCCGCAAGAATCAAAGAAAACGGAGTTCTAACGAAGCTTTTATGGCAAAAACGGACGCGTACCAGTAACCAGAGCAGGGCTACGCTGGGAAGGCGCGGGGCTGCGCCAGACTCCAATAACCAGTGCTGGTATGTGCTAAAATTAGAGCGGGTCAGCAAGTTTTTGGTCCCAGAGCAGGGCTGCGCTAGGTGGGGCGCGGGGCTGTGCCGGGGGTCGGAAAAGTTGCGAATTTGAAGGATTTTTACCATATTTAAAGATAACTTCAACCCCAAAACGAGTCTCACTGAACCCTAGCCGTTTTTCACCTCCCAAACACACTTTTCATCATCTAAAACCTCAATCCAATCAATCCCTTGATGCAATCATCATTCCAATCATCTGTTGAAGATCATATGATGAAGATGAGCGGCTAAACACTTTGGTAACCACCTCTGGGTGTATGGTTCATTTGTGAAACCCTTTAACTTGTTTGATTTGGTACTTGGGATTGTTTTTCACTTGCTTGAAGAATATTTGTGGTTTAAATCATTTAAATAATTCATTTGTGTTGCAATTGCTTATCTTTTTATCATTCGCATTCGGTTTTCTTGCATCGTGAGCAGTTTGATAATTGGGAGGATAATTGATACTTGTGGTTGGTAATTGAATTGTGCAGGTTATTATTAAAAACTTGTGTTCGGTTATCACTTGATTTGAATCGTTCAACAAAACCATGTCTATGTGGTATCCTATCATTTAACCAGGTTTGGGTGAATCATAGAACCAAAAGCTCGGAGGAGGTTACTTCTTTCTCATTACTGTTTACAACTTTTCAAATTCATTTTCTAAATTTCAAAGCAAAAACAAAGTAATTAGGTTTTAGTTTAATAGTTAAAGTTACAAAACTACTCTTTCCACCAATTCCCTGTGGAGACGACTCGACTTACATTATACTACTTATTTTCATATTTTTGATTGACCCAACGACATCGATCAAAATAGCGTCGTTTCCGGGGAATTGGTGCGCTTAGTTTAGTTTTTAGTTTTTAATGTTTACTGTTTTTTTTTTATAAAAATCGGAAAAAAAACAAGAAGTAGTTTATATTTCTAGTTTAGTTTAGTTGATTTTATTTCTTTTTTATTTTGTTCAGTATTACACTGGGTGTGTTAGTTTGTGCAGGCACAGTGAAATTCAAAGACACCATGATTAGTTGGGTAGAAGATGACCCATGTGATTGTTGCGGGAGCCCGTATCATTTGTTTCATGATTGTCCAGTGGCTCGTTGGAGGATTAAAATGTACACGAAACAACAAGATCGAATCATATTTGGTTTCAAAAATCATGAAGGTTCAGTTTTATCATCCTCATATCATCAGCCACTCTCGTCAAACTCTTATTGTTATTCTCAGTCAAATGTTGCATATGACGGGAGCTCAAACTTCCGAGGGAACTACAACAACCAAAGAAACTATCAGCAAGGATCGGGAAACAATCAATGGAGTTCTCAAGGCAACTGGAGAAATCAAGGCAATCAACAGGGTGGATCTTCGGGGCAGGATGGATTAGTGAAAGAGATATTGACTAAGTTTATGAAGTCAACGGGAGAATTCATGAAGTCAACGGGTGATTTCATGAAGGAGATACGGAAAGATCACGAGATTCAGGACAAGATGCATATGGAATTGGTAAAGCAAGTTAACCAATTAGCAGAGGAAATCGCAGATTTAAAGGCTATGAAAAACAAGACCACACAAAATCCTCCGATTCATCAAGATTTCATAATAGAACCGGGTATGGTTAATGATGAGGTGGTAGATGAGCCTGTGGATTTTCTGAACCAAGAAGTTGGAAAAGAGGTTGTAGAGATCAATACCATGACAATTCTCACAGTCGTTGAAGAGCCACATGAGGACAAGGTTGTGCCTGAGGATGATGGTGTAAAAGAAGTGGGAATGGAACATGCAAAGCACGAAGCTGGTTGTTTAAATCATGTTAAAGACATAACTCAAGTTCCCGCGGTTGTGATAGAAGAAGCCATAAAAGAGAAAGTTACAAACCTCAAAAAGTATATGACATCTTGTGTACAACCACTTGCAGACACACCATTAAAGACTGAAAAATGTGCAGGCACACTTCCTAAAGAACCAGTGAACCAAGTAACTCTTGCGTATTCTAACCACCCTCCTATATTTGTTATAAAAACCGAAAAAGTTAAGGATGGTGGTTCGATTGGAAAGAAGAGGAAGGTGAGTTGGGAGGACCTTGGTCAAATTATTGTGAAGAGGCCCTTTAGTGATCCTACAAACGTATCTAGGCTAAGAAGGAATGTGAAGTCTCGATGTAACACCTCGAAGTGTTACGGGTCTCTTAAACGGGTCGGATCGTACCCGACCACCCGATTATTTATTTAATTATTTAAGTTCGAATCTCGCGACTAACCGTTTTAATTGATTTTTGTAAATAATAATTATTGGATTTTTATTATCTCGATAAAACGCTCCTTATCTTCTATTTAAACGTTTCTTATTTTAGTACTATACTCGTTACCAAACACCCGCGTCTCAGTTATTATCCCTGTAGCCAAACACCCCTTGTATTATTATTCTTTTATAAACCACCCTTCCTTGTCCCTCGCATCCCTATCTCTCTCTCATTAGCAGACAAAACAATTCACACACATATGTGTGTGTAAAGCAGCAGCCGGTCATCTCAACTCCGGCGCCGCCGCCGCCGCTGCCGGAACCATCTTCTTCTCCGGCTACCCTAATAAACCACCGATAAACAACCCTCTTCCTTTCCTTTCTCTGCTGAAACCAAACCCGGTACCCAACCCGATCCCTTGTTCAGTTCTATTCCGACAATAGCCGGCAACCACCACAACCTTCTCTTTATTCCCTTTATGAAACCTGATAATAACCCTCGCTTCATCTGTTAAGGTGGTCTGTTCCTCTGTTTCTGTTCCGAATCATACCCGTAAACCCACCAGTTAACCCGATAAAGCCCTGTTTATAACTCTGTTTCTATTAACCATCCTATAAACTATCCTATAAACCATCATCTTTGCACCATAGTTATCGGGTCTGTCATACCCGGTCACTTCTTGATCTTAACCCGGTAATAATCTGGTCAACCTAACCCAACCCCGATGATAACCCATCTCTTTCTGTTATAAACCAACCTGTTCTGCCGCTGTCACTGTTTAACGAGCCGGACAGTCACCAGTGATGGTGACTGTCATCAGATCTGATGTTCATGTCTGCTCGGGAATCATAACTGGAGTGTTCGTATATTATAACCGGATAGTTTGAGGCCTTCGGTTGAGTCCCGTTATATTCTGATTGGTGTCATATTCTCTGTCGAGCCTCCGGCTAGCTTCCGGTCAATCTCCGGTAAGGTCCGGTTGACCTCCGGTTCCATACCAACGATTATTCGAAAGGTATAATCTAACAGTTATTATATATATATTGGTATTAATCATTGATACCCGATTATAATACTGTTTCTGCGATTATTGCGAGGTACCGTTAATCCAATCGGAGAGTTGAACCCGATACCGAGTCAACTCAATGACTCGGTCAACACTCGGAATAGAACCCGGTCCACTGATTAGACGAGGATTATTAGAATTATACGATTATATATATATAATACGAATAACGTACGGACTTGATAATAATAATAAGAGAATAATAATCATATATAGAATATATACGTTTATATATATAAGATTCGATATATAGAACGATATACTAGACTCGGGTTAATGATAATATGATCAGCCGAACCAGCATCCGGGTAAGTACGTGTCTAGAGTCCTATAGGTTCGTGTGCCAAGCTGTAATGGCCAGCTTTATTAGCTACGAGTGCTAAGCTGTAATAGCCAGCTAGATTCTAGGATGTCCGTGTCGTGTCAATAATAAACCCCGAGTTTAGGACTATCTAATATATACTGAATTCTATATATACATAAATTGTATATGTGATATATATCCTAAATAATACAATCTAACGAGTCCCACGCGTAAAACGTATCAATATATATATTTAACATATAATTGTAATAAAAGAGACTATAGAAGATTATACGCAAACCTGTGAGTATCGTGAACTCCCCTCTTTTATTGTTTTATTAAACGTTTTAGGGGAAACACATGTCGTTTACTAGAAAATATAGAAATGCTTTACATAATAGAAGTAATAAAGGAAATATAATAGAAAAGGGGATAATAGAAACAACGAGGACAGTACTGGACGGTATCCGCCATTTCCTTTCTTGCACCAACTAGAGGGCAGGAACCAGTCGGTACAAGTATTTATCACAAACAGAGTGGTATCATCGATAGGAATGGCAACTAATAGAATATAATAGATTGATATATAATCGGTACAATTTAATCGAATTGATATAATAGAATATATTTCCCCCTCCAGAATTAGAATAGTAAAGCATGTTTTATTAAAAGAATTATAAACAAACGAACTGGCCATTCAATTTATAAAATACACGACCTCACCAACTTTATGTTGACAGAAACTATTTTTGGCATGTGTTCAGGTAACCCAACAGATATGATGACGTGGATCCTGGAAGAGTCAAGACTGTCAATATCTTGAAGTCCGCTGCGTAACTCCGATAACCCGACCCGACGACCCGGCCACGTCAGGCTGGGGCGTTACACTCGACATGTGAACTGCCGAACATACATTGGGAAATCGGTAGGTAAATGTGGATCTCGATTGTCACATGGTGATTTGACGGACAAGCTGAATGAGAAGGATAAAACAACCACTTGGAATGTCAACTACCGAGCATACATTGGAAACTCGGTGGGTAAATGTTCACTAAGACCACCATGAGAGATATAGCAAGTATGAAGTCCGGCTGAAGACTCATAAACTTAGCGCTCTCGGGAGGCAGCCCGAAGTACGTGTTTTATTTTCTTTTCTTTTATTTGTTTTGTGTGTTTTCTTTGTTTCATAGCCATTGCAGCAGCCAAGTGTGGGAAAGTTGTGCGGACATGATAGGTGGAGTATTCAATCCGATACACATTCGATGGGGGGAGTGAATCAGGTCCATGTGCTCCTTCCTTTTTTTTGTTGTTGCTTGTTTATAAAAGTTGGTGGTGTGAAAATCTGTTCGTGAAGGGAATGGTTTCTTGTGTTACATTAGGGTGTTAGTCAGCTCTGGTAGGTAGTGATTGAGGTTGAACATGTTGAGTAGTGAAGGACTGAAAACCATACATTGAGGACAATGTATCCTAAGTGTGGGGATGGGTAACCCTAGGATAGTTGGGGGGAACACTTACACATGTGTGAGAAAATTCAGAAATTTTTGAAATTTTGTTTTTTGAAAAATATGAAAGAAAAAAAAAATTCTTGCAAGATGTCAGCTTTTTCACTTGATCAGGCACAAAAGTCATCTTTTCAGTTGCTAACGAGTCCTTTGCCGAGTATGAAAAATTAGACTCTTGGTCATGGTCATCCCTTTAAGTTTCATGAGAGTTTTTCTGACAAGCGTTTTTATAAAAACTTAAAGGAGATGCCTAACTAGGGGTAACATGCTTTTTGGAAATGCATATGCTACATGTTGGTAACCTATATCCCTACTTTGTGATACTTTGAGCCTGCTAGATTGATATTGATATATATGTTCATTTGTTGAGAGTAGACCAAATGTTTCCTTGTTGCAGAATTTGTGTGATTTGATACATGCTAAAGTTGTAGGCAAAACATGCACATAGATGAGAAAGGCAAATTAGGAATCCCTTTGTTGTGTTTGAAACCATTTGTTTGTGTTTTGTTGACCCATTTATCCAGAAATCACCCTTAGTAGCCCATGTTGAGCCTATACCCTTTCATTTGATTAAACCTATAATATTACCCAAATTGACCCGTTTACCTTTGTGTAATAAATTGATGACATCCATCGTGTTTGTGGTATGTTCAAGTGATTGAGTTATGTTTAAGTTGTGAAAAAAAAAGAAAAAATATATATATGAAAAAAAAAGAAAAAAAGAAAAAGAAAAAATAAAAGGAAAAAAGAAAAAAAAATAGAAGTGTGTGTTATGGGTCAAATATGCCCAAAGTTATTTGATTAGTGTGTTATTGCGTATTGTGAATAAGGATGGTCATTTATTCGTGTTGAAACCTTTGTTTAAACCAATTGTTAGCCATATTATTCCTACCTTTACCCTAAGCCCAAAACCCGTAAGACCTTTTGATGTGTGCATAGTTTACAACTTCTGTGTGATTGTCATACAAACCTATGATAACAGGGTTACATTCTTGGTTTTTGAGCGACTTTTACTAGCACATTACAAGCTAGTCCAGATATAAACCGAGAGGAGCGACCATTGTGAGGGGTGTGTAGTATATGTGTATGATGATAAGCATGTTAGGCTTAGTTAGGCAAGTCTTGATTTTAAAATGTGCAACACTTGCTTGTCAGTCTGTCAATCTCAATTGTGTAAGTCTATGGGATGGGTATGATTCGGGGCCTTGAAGATTAGTAACGGTAAGGGAATTGGAAAAGGCTTGTTAGCAAAGCGAGTAGTGTTTTGTGATGGTTTAATTGGGGACAATCAAAGGTAAGTGTGGGGATGTGATGAGAGGGTGTTTTACCATGTTAAGATGTATTTAATTATGTGTTTTTGTGTGATTTATATCATAAAACATGGTTACTTTGAGATTGTTGGTGAATTACAGGTGTACGGTGCTTCAAAGTACTAATTGGAGCTTATTAGAAGGTTTCGAGAGAGGGTAGGAGTGGATTGGATGCAATTTTGGAAAAACCAAATGGATTTGAATAGAAGATATTAAATTATGATGTGATAAAGCTCTGAAATACGAAGACGTGGCCGCAAGAATCAAAGAAAACGGAGTTCTAACGAAGCTTTTATGGCAAAAACGGACGCGTACCAGTAACCAAAGCAGGGCTGCGCTGGGAAGGCGCGGGGCTGCACCAGACTCCAATAACCAGCGCTGGTATGCGCTAAAATTAGAGCGGGTCATCAAGTTTTTGGTCCCAGAGCAGGGCTGCACTGGGTGGGGCGCGGGGCTTGCCGGGGGTCGGAAAAGTTGCGAATTTGAAGGATTTTTACCATATTTAAAGATAACTTCAAACCCAAAACGAGTCTCACTGAACTCTAGCCATTTTTCACCTCCCAAACACACTTTTCATCATCTAAAACCTCAATCCAATCAATCCCTTGATGCAATCATCATTCCAGTCATCCGTTGAAGATCATATAATGAAGATGAGCGGCTAAACACTTTTGTAACCACCTCCGGGTGTATGGTTCGTTTGTGAAACCCATTAACTTGTTTGATTTGGTACTTGGGATTGTTTTTCACTTGTTTGAAGAATATTTGTGGTTTAAATCATTTAAATAATTCATTTGTGTTGCAGTTGCTTATCTTTTTATCATTAGCATTCGGTTTTCTTGCATCGTGAGCAGTTTGATAATTGGGAGGCTAATTGATACTTGTGGTTGGTAATTGAATTGTACAGGTTATTATTAAAAACTTGTGTTCGGTTATCACTTGATTTGAATCGTTCAACAAAACTATGTCTATGTGGTATCCTATCATTTAACCAGGTTTGGGTGAATCATAGAACCAAAAGCTCGGAGGGGGTTACTTCTTTCTCATTACTGTTTACAACTTTTCAAATTCATTTTCTAAATTTCAAAGCAAAAACAAAGTAATTAGGTTTTAGTTTAATAGTTAAAGTTACAAAACTACTATTTCTACCAATTCCCTGTGGAGACGACTCGACTTACATTATACTACTTATTTTCGTATTTTTGATTAACCCAACGACATCGATCATTCCCATCAACTCAACATGGCCATTTCACAAATGGGGAATGGACATCGTTGGTCCTTTCCCTCCACCTAAAGGGGGAGTTAAGTTCCTGCTTGTAGCCGTGGATTACTTCATCTCACCTTTAGGTATTTTATTTACATACATTGTAACTGCTTGATATATTTTAATAGTGATAATGCTTAATATAATTGAATAGTATTCACCCAATGAGTTTTGGGTCAGGTATTCCTAAGGGGTATTTTTTTTAAAGTTAACGGGTTTACCCGATACTCAACATGTATTTACATGATAGAAACCCTATAGGTTTTGGGACGAGTTTAGGAGAAGGTTATATAATCGTATTTGGGGTTGTGATTCCCTAAACACCTTCTTTCGCCATCCCTGTGAGGAATCATCACAACCAGTCAAGGGTTGACACTGTCAATAGTTATTCAATTACATTAACATAAACTACATTAGTGGTAACTTAATTAGCATTGAATAGTTCTAATTAGCGATTCAATTTCATACAACTTTCTACTAATCACTCAAAACCTAAGGTAAAATTTCTTTTTTAGGTTCTCACCTTTTAACTCGTATCAATGTTTTTCAAATTATATTTTATTTTAAGTAATCTCTACCAAGCAAAGTTATCATATCATCATCAATCAAAATATTTTATAACCTTTCAAAGATATATCAAGATAGACATTAAAAGAGTCAAAGCACCCATTAGGTTTTTCCGATTAAGCTAGCTATAAATACATATTATACACATTTTTTTTTCCATAGTTTGATTACTAATTTTCTTTGAAACCTAAAAAACATGTGTAATTTATTCTACTTGGCCACTTGATATTTGGCTGCAAGCCAATCCTATGAAAGCCACGTGACCTCTATTGTAGCTAGAGCAGGCATGCCAATAACTTCAATAATGGAGGCGCCACCTAATATACTACAGTAGCATTTTTTTTTGTGGTAATGATGCCATCGAATATTACGGGTTAATTTCCTATGCTTTGTCCCCACCTTATCACCATACACATACACCAATCATCTTCTTCCGCCTTTATCAACGTTTACCCTACTGACACGTGTCCACACGTCACTCGAATATTCCAGTTCCCCATTTCATCATATTTTTTTTTATATTTTTTAACGATCTAATATTGGACACTCAAAATCCATATTTTAATACCCACGGTATGCCTTTCAAAAAAAATACCCACGATATGATTCATATTTACTAGAGATGCATCAAATTTTTAATTATTTAATGCTTTAATGCTATTAATCGTATATTTTGAATATGTATTTCAAGTTAAAGTCTAGTTATAGTTATGGTTTAAAGTGTTTTATTACTATTAATTATATGCTAGATTATGTATTTTCTTCATTGTATATATATCTTGTATGAATTATGAATAAAATTTGGTTGATCATCAAAGTGTAATAGTTAGGTAGGTTGTTGTTGCTAAGAGGATGAGATAAGAGTTTTGAAGATGTTGATAGATGTGAGTTTTGAAGATGTTGGAAAGGTGATAAAAAGTAATAGTAGTGGATTTTTTTAAAAAAATTAGGGGTGGTGACGATCACGACATAGTAGAAGATGTAAGAAGCAGATAAGTGACTAAGGTATTGAAACACATGAGTGTTTTGAAGCAAAGTAGAAGATGGGGTTGAAAGTTGCCATGAAAGTTGTGACTTAGATTAAGAAAAATAAGACATTGTTTCAAAAAAGAGAGAGGAATCGGTACTCGTTGGAGCAAGATTCAAGAATACTCTGATACCATATAAGAGAATGATCAACCACATTTTATTCATAATTCATACAAGATATATATATACAATGAAGAAAAACATAATCTAGCCTATAATTAATAGTAATAAAACACTTTGACACTGACTATGACTATAACTTGGACTTTGACTTGAAATATATATTCAAAATATACAATTAATAACATTAAGAATTTTGTGCATCTATAATAATATATTGACCAATATAAAGTATATAAGGTTTGATATGCTCCAAATCACTTAATATAGAGAGTATATGCATGTGACTTGGAACTGACGACTATTAGGTAGCGTTTGGTATGATATAATGGAATGAGAAATAAAATGGACCATTACGAGGTAATGAAAAATAGTGTGTTTGGTTGGTCAAAGGAATGAAATCACCCATTCCATTCCCTCAACACCATCGTCACTAGGGATGAGCATGGTACCGGTACCGAAATTCCCCAAAAGTGGGTATCGGTACCGAAAACAACCGGTACGGTACGGTACCGGTATTTGAACGTAAAAACCGGTACCGATAGTACAGAAAAACAAAAAATGTGGGTACCGGTAATGGTACTGAAATTGATTCGGTACTAAGAATTCGGTACCGGTACCCGGTATCATTTGCTCATCCCTAATCGTCACCACCCACCACCATCATTCCATCCCTCATTCAAATCGAGTTTTGAGTATCTTAACAAACCGAACATTTTTTTTTAAAGCAAATACTCAGACATTAGCAATTACCCTAGTGAATAGATTACCCTTTCCTTAGAAAAACATAACATAATGACCCGACTTGCCTTTTTTTTTAATTGAAATCTAATTTAATTGAAAAACGAACTAAATGGCAACCCGGGTTACCTACACTAGAAATAAACTCACAACTGAGAAAACCTATTTAGGGGTTGTTTAGTTAATTAAGTGTGGAATCATTAAGAGGTCTGAATGATTAAGTGTTGAGTGCTAGCATGGTTCAGCTATGCACAAAGTTTGAATGATTCAGCTCTTAACCATTCCATTCAGAGCTTTTTTTAGGTTGAAACAAACAGTCTGAATGCTAAACCATACAAACCCAAATGACTTAGAGACTCATTAAGAGGCTACCAAACAGACCCTTACTCAACCTTAAACAAAACTTATACCAAACGGGACTCCAGCCACTCAAATATCCCGATTTCCCTGTTCACATAGTTGTCAAATGAATCACTCTTTCGTCAGAAGAAGATAACGTAAGGTTCACATACCAACCAAAAAGAAACCAAATTCCACTTGCTCAAGTGTGAAAGAAAATAATCAAATATGTCTACGCTAACGTTAAAAACCCTTACGGGGATATGACTCAGCCAAAAGGTGTAGTGGTCCCCACTCTTATCATAATATTAATTAATTTCCCCTTATCTTCCTTCCTTCATATACGGATCTCGTATAACAAATAATACCGTTAGCAATTTTTCGATCCGATCTCAATTCTCATTCTCTGTTTGCAACCTTTGATTCTGAATCTTAAATTCTAGCAGGTAACTGTTACCTTCGATCTTATATTTTTATTATTATTATTATTGTGAATTTTTGTTGAGATGTAATTTGTGAACCCTAGGTTTGAGTTTTGTGCTTTTGATAGAATTTGAACATGTTTTTTTATTGAATTGAATGGTTGATTGTTACGTTTTTTTAGAGAAAAGCGATTGTAGTTGAGGATTTGGTAAAATTATGCATCTTAACAGTGTTAGTGAATGAATTTATTGTATGAGATTAGAAACTAGAAACACGCGTATGCTTACGTATGTTTATATGCTTATTATTGTTACACATAGATGTAAATTAATAATAGGCTCTGGTTTAGAATGATGTGAGCTATGATAAAAGAATTATGGGTCTGTTCAATGGTTTGTGTGATTTGTGGTTGTAGTCTTGTATATCATAGTTGTTAAAAGCCATCGCCTCTTGCGCCTAGCCCATTTTTCAGGCAAGGCGAGGCAATTGCGATTTAATTCTCCAGGTGATGGTGATCCAAATTTTCTTGGTCAAGATTGTATCTGGCTGGTTGGCTCATTGTGTTTTGTTGTGTATCTTTCATACAATCTGTAACGTAAACATTAAAACATAAAAATTATGTAAACTGTGGTGTAAAGCACCTTTAATCAACACCAAGACGCCAAAATGGTGTGAAATTGTGAATGTATATGAATCACTGTGTGTAGAAGAATTTATGTACAAGTTTGGTGTTGAAGTTGTTACAAAATATGAACATATTGTGTAAGCATATTTAATATGTTCTTTTTACATTAAAACGATGTAAATGTTTGTGCATACATTGGAGGTTATATCAGGTTGATTTGGAACCAGAAACACTTTGATAGTGATTAGATACAAAATCACTCCCTGTTTTTGTTGCTCATAACACAGCCTTGTATTTGATTATGCTTTTAGCATTTACAAATCATTTATTTAATTAGTTCATGTCAATATGCTTCAATCATCGTTCATGATTACCTGTCGCTTCATTGGGAAAAAAAGATACTAACTCGATCCTTCTTTAATTTTTTTCAGAAATTTACATATAGCAACTGTCAACTACCTGGGAATGCGGAATGATGGGTTCCAACGTTGGTTATTTCTTCACTAAAACATGCATAATTGCAATTCCGTATGAGCTACTTGTGCTCCTTGATGAAGTTGGGTTGAATCATCAAAACGCATTCAATATTCATGCTCAAATGCACATTGATGCCATTTCTGGTACTCCTGTCGTGTTAAAGCATGAGCTTGTTGAAGACGGTTAGTTCTTGAGTTTAAAGTTCCTGCTTGTGGGTATATATATAATCTAGGCAATACTAGCAGGAAATAAGATAGGTTTGTAGTAGGTACTTAACTAGAATTGTATTATAAAAAAAATGGAAAATATGGGAAATGTGTTGATGCAAAAGTATGAAGTCGGGAAAATGCTTGGTCAAGGTAATTTTGCTAAAGTGTATCATGGACGGGACTTGAAATCAAGTGAAAGCGTAGCTATCAAAGTGATCGATAAAGACAAGGTGTTGAAAGTTGGACTAATTGACCAAACCAAAAGAGAGATATCTGTTATGGGAATGGTTAAACACCCAAATATAATCCAGCTTTATGAAGTTATGGCCAGTAAAAACAAAATTTACTTTGCAATGGAATATGCAAAAGGCGGTGAGCTATTTGACAAGGTGGCTAAAGGAGGAAGGCTAAACGAAGATGATGCTAGAAAGTATTTTCAACAGCTAATCTGTGCAGTTGACTTCTGTCATAATCGCGGTGTTTACCATCGTGATTTAAAGCCAGAAAACTTGCTGCTAGATGAGAATGAAAATTTAAAAGTGACGGATTTTGGCTTAAGTGCTCACACGGAATGCACGCGCTTAGATGGATTACTTCACACGACATGTGGCACTCCTGCTTACGTGGCGCCTGAAGTAATCAGCAGAAGAGGTTATGATGGTGCTAAATCTGACATTTGGTCTTGTGGGGTGATTTTATTCGTTCTTTTGACCGGTAAACTCCCGTTTAACGACTCGAACATTATGCAGATGTATAAAAAGATAAGCAAGGCCGAGTACAAGTGCCCTCATTCGTTTCCACCGGAGGTTCGTAGGCTGCTAAAAAGAATTCTTGATCCAAACCCGACTACTAGGATCACCATGAAAAAGATCATGGAAAATTCTTGGTTTAAGAAAGGATTAAACACTACTAAGCAGATGAAAGTTTCTGTTAATCCTGATTTCAAACCTCTTTTTGAGCCCAAAAAACCAGATTTGACTAAGGTTTCTTCTAGCTTTAACGCTTTTGATATCATCTCTCTATCAACCGGATTCGATTTATCTGGTTTGTTTGTTGAAAACGATCGAAAGGAAGAAGTCAAATTTACTTCCACAAAACCTGCATCCGATATTGTATCCAAAATGGAACAGATTGCTACAAGTTTGAAGATGAAATTATGCGTGAAAAAGGACGGCCAGCTACAATTCAAGAAAGCGAGTCAAAGTCCAAACGGGCCGTTGTTACTTGATGTTGAAATCTTTGAAATCACTTCATCTTTTCATTTGGTAGAGTTGAAGAAATCATCCGGTGATGCGTTTGAATATCAGAAATTGTTTAAACAAGACATCAAACCAGCTCTCCAAGAACTCGTCTGGGCATGGCATGGTGAGTAAAGTAACCCAACCCTAAGCAAAAAAAAAAAAAAAAAAAAAAAAAAAAAAAAAAAAAAATCCATTTATTTTATCTTTTCCTGCATTTCCAGATTTCATGTTGCATTTGTATCTTTTATCATTTAATTTCAGGATATTCCCTAATTTGTGTTGTGTACTTATTTTGTTGAAGATATTGTCTTTGTTTTAGACGTCTCATGATGTATGATTTTTCAACATTTGTAGCATGGTGTCGGGTTGAACAGATTAACCCAAACATAGCCCATATATATTCCTTATGTTAAAGCCATATGTTGTCATCAAGCCTAATTTGGACATACTTTAAGTAACCGGGCTACGATACGTATAACCTATTTATCTAAATGAGTCATACTGGTTGATGGATAGTGAAGGGTTGGCGGATTGTCAATCAGGGGCGAGGCATACAATGGGCCAGGGGTGGCCCTGGCCCCTCCCGTTTTTTGGCCCCTATAAATTTGCGATTTTCGTAGATAAATTGAGTCCGGCCCACTCCGATTTGCCACTACCAATCGGAAAAATTGAGTCCGGCCCCCGCCGAATCGAGAACCAAGCTTCGTCACTCTTGTCAATGAGTTGTAATTAGGTCTCAAATGGGTCATAAATATGTTGAGTTTAAATAATAATATGTTAAATGGGTTGGCATGTTAATGCTTCATGGGTCATAAATGGGGCAGGTTGTAGTAATGGGTTTGGGTTTATTAAATGGGCTGGCCTTGTAAGTTAGTAATTTTTCTTCTAAGCTCAAACGGGTAGACCTATAAAATAAAATGTGTTAAATGTGAACTCGAACACGATCGGCTTATCAAACAACTTAGAAATTAGAAATGACAACCATAGCTTAATTATTTTCGTATCGGATCGGTTATGAATTGACGACACCCTACACGGCATAGCACATCATCATATACCAAATGAATAGAAAAAAAAGGATGATCGAGACAGATTCTTTTTCTGATGTATGCATTTGGTATAAAAATAAAAAATACAACTCATCAATGCTTCTAAACTTGTACTTCATGCATAGGAAGTTGTATGACATGACGCAAACGTCACCTTCTTATCTTGAAAGAATAGCTGTCTTTAAGATGCCAAGGGTTGAGCACAGTAAGTTGCAGGCAGGCAGCAGATGCACTTGAAAAAAGGGGCTAGAGCAAAGAGGATGCTTTGATGGTTTCTTTTGGGTGTGAGAATAGAACAAAGATGCTTGCAAATGTCATTGTCTCTTCTCTTAGCTTTTGAACAAATAAAGATGCATAATATGCAAAGAGTACATGTTACATTTCACTTCAATGCATCTTTTTCTCTTATGGTTGAAAATGAGTGTTAACGTAACTTCATACGTCTTTATAGGTCTAATTGTTCCGGTATTAAACATGATTATAAAGAGATCCAATCCGGATTAGGGTTAAAGGTTTAGGATTTACAACCAAAAGTCATGAAGCAACTCATATGTTTACCAACTTTGTAATCACGGATCTAAACTTAATCTCAAATTCATACTCTCTTTATTGCAAATGATTGTGATATATTAACCAAAACTCTTTTGAGAAACATTATGAAGCAATGCCTAATTTTGGACCCTTTGTAGCACTAATTGATACCCATTTGCATTACTATTATTCATGATGTGGGCCAAGTTAGGCCATTAATATTTCTTAAAAGCTATGCCCTCTCACACACCAACAAAGAATAAAGGAGAAGGCTTTGTCTACCCACCCCCCTACCCCACCCATCCTACACTCAACACTATTCTATTCATTAACTCATTCACAAGTGAGGAAAGTGCCCCATGAAAAGAAAAGATGGAAAAAAGCATTTGAAAAGTACAAATATATTCACAAGATTCATGACAAGTTTGAGACAAGTGGTAAGGGCTTGTTACCCATGGAACATCACTTATATTCAAAGATATCTCATCTTTCACATCCTAAAAATCACAAAAATCCAAAACTATATGCTTATAATAAACAAACGACGTAAAAAAATTTAGTGATGGATATACGCTCTTATCCATCTGGTCGTATAGATGTAGATGTAGCATTGACTATGAATCGACGTCTATGGTCCATAAACGTAAAAGATTTTAAATAAAGAGTTTAACCTGTTTTTGAACTATAAAAGAAAGAAGACAAAAGAAATAAACTTTCAATAACACATACAATGTTAAAAAGCAACAAAAGGAGCTTTCATTACTTGAGAACCATTCATATCCCACCATGGGAGAAGTGTTGACCCAACCCAATGGTCTCTATTGATTGAAAATACATTGTTTGGCCCATCATTTTGGAACAATTTTCCTTTATGTCTATACCAATTCAGTCTTTGATTAGACTATCAGGATACCAAAGGGTCAGTTAATTAACTAACCATAGTTAACTTAAAAGTATGTGTTTATAGGTTTTTAACTTTTTATGAACTGTCTAATTGGCTTGTTTCCATGGTTAGAATCTAAAATGGGTTCTAGTTGAAATCTATGTACTCACTATGTGCTCGAGTGACGTTGTGTGAACTTTAAACCTGATTAAATAGCCCGACTAGTATTGTTGATGCGTGTTTAAATTCTACTAGATACTAGAGTTTGGATAGCTCAAAATATTCGATTCAACAACTTTGCTAGGAATCTAAAACCTTACGTTTCTTCAACTATATAACTAATGTATTGCATTTTTTTTGTAACTAAAGTACATTTAGTTATTTAAAGTTATTCATCCATTCGTAATGATTACATCATATCAAAAATATCATTTTTGGTTCACGTGAATTTTTAAAGTTGATTTTTACTGACCCATTGCCATTGTCAGTGACACTAGAGATACCATTCAACATTTAAATAAGACTAGTTGGATTTCCCTGCATGATGTATTGGGAATCCGGTTTCGGTCGGTACATGTTTGATTTGTTACGACGTTGGTATGATGTAGAAATCAAAAGAGAAATTAAAAAAAATTAAGTCATGATATGATCATAAAGATATCGACACGTGTCACAATACACGTACCATCAATCACAATAGCTTACGATATCAAAAAGATAGTCTACTTTGACAATAACTACATTTTTAACAAAATTTATACCGATACTGAGAAAAACAAATAAAACACATTTGCATATTCAACTTGAATGAAAAATTTACAAAAATGGGTTATTAGAAGAAACTCAAGCTAGTTTAAGTCAATGTAACGTGAAACTTTTGGGACTCATATAAAAATAGTATCAAATATATTAAATGTCTTGACCGATTTGACTCATTGTCTTCAAATTTTCAAGAACTTCAAATTTTCAAGAAGCTTCAAGACATTTGCTAACTTTTGCTAACCTTAACACATTTAGGGGCTGTTTGGTAGCCTCTTAATGAGGCTCTTAATCATTCAGCGCTGAATGATTCAACATTCAGTGCGTTTGTTTCAGCTTCTGAATGGAATGGTTAAGTCTGAATCATTAAGATTTGAGATGTTGCTGAACCATTAAGCACTGAACTGAGCTGAACCTTAATGAGGCTCTCCTACCAATGTGGGACAAGAAAACTAACCATTAAGAGGTCCAACTTAATGATTCAGCGCTTAACCATTCAGACCTCTTAACCATTCAGACCTCTTAATGATTCAGCACTTAATCAACCAAACATCCTCTTAAACTGTTAAGAAATAAAATATAACAATTTGACCTAGGTATTAACACATAGCTTAAAATTGTCTCATAAACTTGTATTTATTTAATCTATTCTAATGATAGTCTTAAACCGACAAATTACAACACATGGGTATGGGACTAAACAACAAACATATATGTAGCATTACTAATTTTTACAAATTCAACTTGCCAATTATTTGATGGCGGTCAACTAAAAGGTTGACATTTACAAGTACATGAAGGCATCCTATGATGGTTCTTCAATATTCAATTTGTTTCATCCCACACAATTGTTAGTCTTCATAAACCAATTACTTTCTTCATCCTTTTTCAGTTCTTATGGTGTATGGAAAATGGTTTGATTTCCTTTGATTCTATAGGCTAGGGAATAGCCAATGATACCGATTATTGAAACCGAACTAGTATTGCTACCAATTTTTTCGTACCAAATCATTCTCCGTGACAATTCGTTGCTCATTTTGTTTCAATTTTAGGATTGGTACGGTACCCCGGTATTTTGGGTTGATTAACTTCCGAATGCCGTATCTTATTGGTACCTATTTTTTTTACAATTTTCGAGACCGATGCTTTTGATACCAGCAGGATACCGAGCTCATCCCTTAAAATTCATCGCTAACATATCTATTTGTTGAAACAATGAAAGCAATACATGAATACATATGTTCCATTTCACATTTTTTTCCATACTTGATGTCATTTTGAGAAAATGTATAAATGTAACTAATATGGATAAGATAGTATTATAGTTAGAAGGCTATTAATTATGCTCTCACAATTTTCAATTTATGTCATTGTCACGTATACATATCATTTGTAGTTGTGAATCACAAATTTGATACTTGAAGTTTATATTTATTTTGTGATAATCCCATAATTATATATGTCAATCAAAGTTACAACTCTTAACTCTGCGTCACAACTTTCTCAATCCATTTAAAATGTAAAGTTGTAACCAAAGTTAACAATTTTAGTAAATAAATGTCTTCTTACTACTTCTTACGATTTAAAGTCTCTAGTCAATTGGCTCCAGATCATATTGTCGTTGTCGTGTAGTTAAAAAAATGTTACATGAGTAATAATATATTAATATGTCAGCAAATGAATAATTTCTAATTATTTAAAACTGGATTAGTTTACAAATAATTAAATATAAAGCCATTTTCAACCATGTTATAATTTGGGTATATTAAATATCTTCACATCTCCATCCATTTATAATGAATGTAGATAGATACACATCACGTAGACCCAATAAAAGTTTAGACATGTCTGGCCAAACATTAATAAAATAAAAACTAGAAATTCATATTAGACTATATAAAAAATATAGACATCATTTGATATTTGAAACTACCAAAACTACCCACCAAATAAATACACTCAAATCTCAATTTTTTTTAAATGAAAACATATCCACTATGGCATGTTCCCCCTATTTTCAATTTTTTATTTTTCTTATATTAAAATCAAAAAGAGGTGAATTACAACACTAGATGTATGTTTATTTGACAGGTTTTAGATATTAAATGAAGAGAGGTTTTTTTTTTTTTTTTTTTTTTTTTTTTTTTTTTTTTTTCTTGAAATTAGTTTTTAAATAAAAAAACATTACAAATTACATCAAGATAGCGAGAAGGTGGACAACAAACTGCGCCACCACATCTGATAAAAAAACAAATTTATTCTTTTTGTTGGGACTATGCTTATGCATAAAGAGAAAAGTATTAGTACTTAATAGATCCAAACTCACCAAGAGTGTGGGAGCATTACTTGCTTCATATAAATTCTCTCATTCTCTCTCTGAATGTATAACACACACCTCTCCTCTCTATATACATAATAAACTACACAAATGGTTCATGATTTACGAAATTATTATTATTTTTGAATTACAGTTTAAGTATTCAGTGTTTGTCAAAAGTTTTAACAAACGTTAAAGATATGTTAGATCCATATAAAATAACTATTTCACCTACCGTTTAACTTGAAAAATAAAAAAGATGCATATACAAATGCTCCACAAAACATGTGCCAAATTTAGGTATATTGGTATATCAACATGTAAGTTATAAAAGTCTTGATGTAGTGTACTCAAATTCGCTGCACAAGAAGATTTTGAGCACAATCATCATGATAACCATTTGGATGCTTTGGATGAAAAGGAACGACAAGGTCTTCGGGAAGGAGATTAATGTTCAAAACGTAATCGAAGACATTAAAACATCTTCTTTTCTTTGGGTGAAAAACAAGGAAAAAATCACAAATGCCTCATGGGATCAATGGGTATCTTTTACTATAAAGTATGACTTGAGGGATCTATTTGCCCTTAGCTAGTTAGCATGTTGCTAAGGGCTTGTTTTTAACATACAAGTCTTATTTTGTTGAAAAAAAAATAGTTTAGATAAAGTAAAAATATAACCATTGAAGTTTGCACTTAACAAAATATATTGGAATTCCAAAGTTTAAAAATAAAGAAAATGGTAGAAGTGTACGAAGTTAAATTTTATATATATATATATTCTTTTTGTTATGTACAAAATAATAATATTAATCAAGTCTCAATGTCAAATGGTAAACAGTCAAATTGTATGCCCAAATGGAGAAATAAATTGGCATGAAATGTGAATATGATCCGTCAATGGTGGGTAGTTTGATGTTGTTGTTACCATTAGTACATTGAATTCAATGCTGTGTTCATGAAATACCTTTTCAATATCTTTTGTCAAATAATTATTATTTATAACAAATTATTTTTTTTATAAAGTTTATACAATTATATACTATTAATTAGCAAAGTGATTTGAATAGTGTTTCTACATTTTTTTGTTGGTTTAAGTATGTTTTTATTGGAAGAAATACGAATAATTGTGAGTGGTCTGGTGGTTTAGGTGTTTTGTTCATTCAACGATTACTTAGGTTCAAGTCTTGTAGGCATTTTTATTAAGAACCATTTTTTTTTTTTTGCTGGCTTACATACATCTCTTGGCTCTAATATTGAGAACCAATATATTTTTTTGTTGGCTTACATACTCCTACATGTATCTTGTACTTTAGCCAACAAGTTTCCTACGTTAACGTGTCCCCCCACCACAAAACTATCTTATCTAATCTTCATCTCTTTCTCCCAAAAACCATCTCACTTGTCACCGCCATCACCATCCGAAGAGCTTCCTATATACTTCATTATATACTATGTGATCTTAGTTAATTCGCCATATCATATGTATGACTTATGATGCTATATTATTTCTATATGACCTTTGTATGAAAATCGATTTTGGATTTTAAATGCCGCATGGTTCGTCATCACTCTTTAATCGTCACTTTTTTTTCTAAATCGGATTGACGCCGTCGCAACGCGCGGCCGGGTAAAATCCTAGTTCCTTAAATTAACGTTAGATTACAAATTATATGATACAAATTTAATGGGTGACTTTAAAATATCCGAAACAAAAAAAGATACCAAATCAGTATTGGATTAAAAATACAAATTTGGGCATACAATTTGACTATTTACCATTTGACATTGAGACTTGATTAATGGGTTTACGGCTAGGCAAACTGTTATTGGGTGGCGGAAATGAAGAAAATAGACAAACATGATAAAACCTGCTTCGAGAATCAACATGTGTTTGTTCCTTTTGCATTTGACACTTTTGGTTCCTTAGCCCTAGAGCTATGCAGTTCTTGGATTGGGTTCGTAAGGTTGTTCGTAGTAATGTATCGGCTCCGAATGGTTACGAATATATTTTCAGTACAATAAGGTTTGCTATATATAAAGAGATGGCGGCATAGTTTGTTTTCCGCTTATCTACCACCTTGATGTATGATAAAAGGAGAGAAAAAACACTCTTTCTGTATTAAACACTTAACAGAAAAGGGTTTTTTATCAAAGGAAAAAAAAAACCGATTTAGTTAATCAAAAAATAAATAATAATTAATTATATTTTAACCCACTATCCCACGTAACGTTAGTAGATGACTAACCTGTCTTACCATGTGCTCTGTATCTTGCTACCCTTTTCAATTAGTTTGGTTCACTAAGATGGGTCATGGACTTAATGGGGTAATCATTGTTTTGTTTTTCTTGTTATTTAAATTAAAGGATTGTTTTTATCTTAGTTGTTAAAAAACAATATTAAAGGCATACAGCACCACCCACACGTCTCCAGACTTATCTCGTTTTTTTTTTTTTTCGTTCAAAAAGAAAAAAAACATAGTGCCGTAAACGAACCAAATGAACATAAACATGATATTATTATCGAACGTTCACGAACAGTAATTTAAAGTACCACTTGAAAATTTGAAGTACATAAATTAAAAGTAAAAAGTTAAAAACCCTAATGAACTATCAAACATAAACAAACATAAACGAACACGTTACCGAACGTTCACGAACATAAATAAACAAACGTGACCTCTGTTCATGTTTGTTTGTGTTCGTTCATTTATTAAACGAACAAACACAAACGAACTTCCAGCCGAACATTTCACGAACGGTTCGTTAAACGTTTAGTTTGTTTACAACCCTATGTGTAGGTGTTAATTCAAGGGTTCGGGAGATTTCGTGTTTGGTTAACTAGCGGAACTGTTTGTCAATCCATTGTGCTACAACTTGGTGTTTCATTGAGGTATAAAACTAAACATCATCTGGTGTGTTTAATTATTTACATGTTGAAGAGGTATAGAACCTCACATCCGAACCATGATCCCTAAAGACGCGACACTTCATAACGAGACGCGACTCAGTATGACACGAATCCTAAAGTACACCAAGATTAAGACCGGACGTCAAAAGCTCCGAGGGTTAGTACATCTAGGACAGAAGGAAGTATGATTATTTTGACTAGTATAAATACCCCCTCAAAAGTACAAGTAAGACACGTTCACATACACTCCGAACCTCTCTCCCTCTCTCTAAATTCTCTTTTTCTAACTAAACAAATACTTATCCTCACGCCGGAGGGTGGTCACAGAGAGGCCGTCCCTGCCCCCTGTGACGAGCCTAACGGTCTGCTAGTTTTGCAGGTACACTTCTACAAAATCTTATCAAGTTAGTCATCTTCCTCCACGTTTACGAGGTACGTGCTAGCTTTTGGATCTTCAATTGGCGCCATCCTTTTGCAGATCTACTCTCTCCACTTAGATCTGGAATGGCTATGGAAAATTTGAACGTTGTTGATATTACAAACAGAGAAGATGATGATATTATCACTTCTGAACAAAACACAACTGGTTATTCCAGAGTGTCGTTAGACTCCACAACAGTCGTTTCTACTGCTGAAATGGTCACTGCAACCACTGTGATGCAAACCATATCAGTAGGATTTGATGAAACTTTCCTCCAAAGAAACCATGACTTCTTGTTAAAATTAAAGGATCAACAGGACAGGGAAGAAAGACTTCGTAGTGTACAAATAAATTTATTCCCTTCCGAAGGGTTAACATCCACCATTACGATGTCCACTCCAGCCAGTCTCCTAACATACTCCACTATGGTTACCTCCGTTCCAACTGGACTCACATCTACTGGTTTGATGACTACCGTCCCAGTGATGCCAGCCAAGCAACAATCTAGTTCCAACACCGTCGATGACGATCTTACTGCTCCGTATCGATCAGCTTACATGACTTCGTATTCGAAGTTCACTCCAAGGATAGCCAGTGCCCCACTCTCAGCTAAGCTGAAGATGCCAGCTACTGTCAAGAAGTACGATGGAACCACAGATCCGGATGACCACGTTTTTGAATTCGGTGGAGCCGCGGAGATCGAACTATGGCCCATGCCAGCATGGTGCCACATGTTTGCTCAAACACTAACCGGAGCTGCAATAGTGTGGTTCGACGGTTTACCAGCTGGACATATAGCAAATTGGAAAGAACTGCGGCGAATCTTCTTACAAAACTTCTCTCAGCAAAGACGCTGCACTAAAGACATCACGGAAGTACATAACATCTGAAGAAAAGATGGTGAATCTCTAGAAAAATTAATCGATCGGCTCAACAAAGAGAGCATGCAGATATCCGGAGCTGTTGATCAGCTGCGGATATCAGGTTTCTGTCATGGGGTCCGCAACAATCAACTGGTGGAGAAACTTCACGAAGATCTCCCAAAAACAATAGAAGCACTCATGGAAAGGGTACGATCCTTTGCTAGAGGAAAGAGCGCCTGCGGCCAAACAGAAGATAGTGATTACAAGGGAAACTCCAGAGGCAATTCTTGGAAGAAGGGTGCTCCGACACAAACCGAAAGAAACAGCTCTTGGTCGAAACATCGGTCACATCCATATTCAAGAAACGATCGAAGTGAAAAGTCTAGTTCTGGACGCTCCTCACGAAGCGCCAACTACTCAGACCTCAGCAAAACTCCAAGTGAAATTTTAAGCACCGAGCAAATACGTTTCCCAACTCCTCCGAAGCAGAAACCCACCTCCGACAGAAACACTAAAAAATATTGTGAGTATCACCAAGCTAAGGGCCACAACACTTATGATTGTTGGTCATTAAAACAAGAAATTGATAAAGCATGAAAAGTAGGAAAGTTGTCTCACCTAATCCGTGACTTAAAAGAAGGAAAACCATCCGCAGTACAGATCCCTAATCCGAACAATCAAGCAGGGATTCATATGACCCGAGCTGCCTCCGAACAAGGATTTAAAAGAAGTTACGACCACATAGCACCATGGATGGAACAATTACTATTTTTTCCACCCATTGATCCAAGAGAAGCCAAAGAAGCACCTATTGTAATTTCCGGGGTCGTTGCAGGACACAAGGTGCGGCGTATTTACATTGACAACGGTAGTGCATCCGAAATAATGTACTACCAGTGTTATCACCAATTAGCTCCGGCTACCAAGGATAGGCTCGTCCCCGTCCAAATGCCACTAATCAGCTTATCCGGAGAAGTAATACACCCATTGGGTCAGTTAACTCTTCCGGTTACATTGGGTACTGAAGAAAATCAAAGAACAGTTGTTCTCACCTTCTTAGTGGTCGGCGCATCTTCAGTTCACAACATCATATTGGGTAGACCCAGAATGAAAGCTTTCAGCATGGTCACTTCAACAATCCACGGGGCTAAAAATTTCCCACCGAAACAGGTGTGGCCACACTATAGACCAAATCTAATCTTTGTGTTGCCGAAGTTCGACAGTCCTTAGGACAACCCCTCCCTGGAAGAATGGTTTATCCATCCAGCATTTCCAGAACAAAAAGTCACCATCGTTACTCAATTACCTGAAAATGTTAAAAGATCCTTATGGAGGCTATTATCTACATCTCTGGATGTGTTCGCCTGGCAACAGTCGGACATGAAGGGGGTACCAAGATCTCTGGCCGAACACAAACTTAACATCCGACCTGAAAAAAGGCCAGTAGCACAGAAGAAGCGGAGCATGGCTCCGGATAGAGTAAAAGCTATTGCCTATGCCGTCAAAGTCATGCTAGACGCGAATATCATTAGAGAAGTGGAGTATCACACGTGGGTATCCAATCCAGTTATGGTCCGGAAGCATGATGGATCCTGGAGGATGTGAATTAATTTCAAAGACCTTAATGATGCATGCCCCAAAGACTGTTACCCTTTACCAGATTTCGACCTAAAGGTTGATGCTGTGGCTAATTTCAAACTAAAGTGTTTTTTAGACGCTTACAAGGGGTATCATCAAATCCAAATAGTCGAGCCTGATGAGGACAAAACAACCTTTGTCACGAATCAAGGGTTGTACTGCTACAAGAAAATGCCATTTGGATTGAAAAATGCCGGAGCAACGTATCAAAGAGTGATGGATCGTGCTTTCAAAAATCAAATTGGCCGAAACCTAGAAGTATATGTGGATGACGTTGTAATAAAAAGCTTAAACGAAGAAGCATTGTTGAAAGATATCACAGAAACCTTTGATAAGCTCCGAGAAATAAATGAGGCTCAACCCAAAGAAATGCTCGTTCGGTTTAGAAGAAGGAAAGTTCCTTGGCTTCCTGATGTCCAAAGATGGAATCCGACTAAACCCAGAAAAGGTCGAAGCCGTACTCACCATGCAACTCCCATCCAATTTGAAAGAGGTTCAAACCCTCAATGGGCGGTTAGTCGCACTACACAGATTCTTATCTAAAGCAGCCGAGCGAACGTTACCCTTCATGGTCGTTCTTAAAAAAAATACTTGAGCACAAAAGATTTCCATTGGACAACTGAGGCAGATATGGCCTTCAATGATTTAAAGAAATGTTTGGCAGAACTACCAACACTAACCGCACCAGAACCAGGAGAAACTCTCACTATCTATCTTTCAGCTTCGGAAGCATCCATCAGCTCAGTTCTAATGGTAACAATATTGAAGGCACAAGTACCTATCTTCAATGTCAGCCGCGCCTTACGTGATTACGAGACGCGGTACCCTGCTATGGAAAAGTTGGCACTCTCCTTGGTACACGCATCACGAAGGCTACGATGATATTTCCAAGCTTTTGAAATCGAAGTCCAAACAGATCAACCGATCTTAAGTGTGTTAAGAAAGCTGGAGGTTTCAGGAAGATTGGCCAAATGGGCAATCGAGCTTGGAGCATTCGACATAATGTACAAGAGAAGAGGTCCGGTTAAAGGACAAGTAGTTGCTGATTTCCTCACCGAACTAACAATGAAGCAAGAGGAGATAGCCACACCTTCGAAACCAAACGAATGGAGCATCTTCACTGATGGAGCTTCAGGTTCCGAAGGGTCAGGGGCTGGGGTAGTCCTGAAAAACTCCAATGGACAAGAACTTGTGTATTCAATCCGTCTAAATTTCAAAAGCTCTAACAATGAAGCTGAATACGAAGCTTTCTTAGCTGGACTCCGACTGGCCAAAAAGGTCGGAGCCCGAAAGGTACAAACCTTTATAAAAAATGAAAATCCTCCTCCTAAGATACTTGAAAATTATAGTAATCTAAAACACAAAGTGCCATGTTTCCTAACAGGTGGTGGCTCATGTGGATTCAATGTTGGTGGCACGTCAAATTAGTGGGGAGTACGAAGCTAAAGAGGCAAACATGGTTCGGTACCTACAAAAGGTTCGAACCTTAACCTCGCATCAAATACTTCGGCCCCTATATCGAAGCATCGCTTCTAATTCCTTGTTTATCTTTCACAGGAAAAAAAGCTTGATCACGGAGCTTGAAAAATGCGAAGTAAAACACGTACCAGGGTCGAAAAACAAACAAGCTGATGCTTTAAGCAAGCTCACGGCCAACACACCGGATCATATCTCACAAGAAGTAAAGCTTGAAGTGTTGAATACACCTTCCACAGCAGAAGCCGAAGTATGTATGGTGCACAAAAGTCCAGATTCCTGGATAACTCCAATTCTGAACTACATCATAAATGACATACTACCCCCAGACAAGTCTTAGGCTCGAAAGCTCAAAGTGAAGTCCCTACAATATCAAGTGATAGATGGCATTCTGTTCTGAAAGACTTTCCTAGGTCCTTTACTCCGATGCTTAGATCCAGTACAAGCCAAGTATGTCATAGAAGAAATTCATTGGGGAATATGTGGTATTCATGCTGGACCACGAATGGTAGTCACCAAAGTAATGAATGCCGGGTACTTCTGGCCAGGCATGCACCAAGACGCAGTTGAGGAACTCCAAAAATGTGAAAACTGCCAGCGACACGCACATGTAAGCCTTCGTGCAAAAAATAAGTTAGTTCCGGTGTCCGCAGCATGGCCTTTTCAGAATTGGGGAATCGACATTGTTGGTCCCTTCCCCAAATCTTCCGATCAAGCCAAGTTCTTATTGGTCGCAGTAGACTACTTTACCAAGTGGGTAGAGGCCAAACCCCTAGCCAAAATCTCTGGAGCTGAAGTAAAAATTTCGTATGGGAGAATGTAGTCTGCAGATTCGGCCTGCCCATGACAATTGTTAGCGACAATGGCAAACAATTCGCCCATAATCCATTTAAGAAGTGGTGCACCAATCTTGGTATAGAACAAGCCTTCGCCTCCGTTGCCCATCCTCAGGCAAACGGCCAAGTTGAAAGGGTAAACCGAAGCTTGGTAGAAGGTATCAAGAAGCGCCTTGGAAAAAAGAGAAGTGGTTGGGTAGACAAGTTGCCGAATGTTCTTTGGGCATACCGAATAATGAACAAAACAAGTACCGGAGAAACACCCTTCAGTCTCACATATGGGACGGAGGCAATGATCCCGGTTGAGATAGGTATGCCAACCCATCGGGTTGTTTGCCAATGTGACAATGAGAAAGAGCTTCGGTGCAATCTCGATCTTCTGGAAGAACGACGAGAAGCTGCAGCAATTCAAGAAGCAAAATACAAACAGACCCTAGAAAAATACTACAATTCAAGGGTCCGAGAAAAGAAATTCAAGATGGGAGAGTATGTAATGAGGAGTAATGAAGCTAGTGGTTCGGAAAAACCAGGCAAAATGAGTCCTAAATGGGAGGGACCATATATCATTACTCCGGTGGGTGAAAAAGGAGCTTACAAACTTGCTACTCTCAATGGGGACGAAGTTCCTCGAACATGGAATGGAGTGCATCTCAAGAAATGCTACATTTAAAGACTTGATCAACTTATAAGATAGTTTTTTATTTTTTAATTTCGAATGTAAGAGTGGGATGTAAATTCCCCACATCTTTAATTTCCATTTGTACCGCGGAATGCAAAATTCTCCGCACAATATCTTGTTAAATGAGACGCAGCATACCTCACTTAATAAAACATTAAGTCGATCCTTACAAAATCATTCCTATGTATTTGTTTATACGTATGTTGAAAAAACAATATGCAAGCTTCGGTGTACGAGGTAAAAGTACCTCGACATTAGAAGGGGGGTAAGAATTAGGGCATGGGGGTATCGAAGGCCCTTTCGTCCGGACTGCTTTATGATACAAGTTCGAAGAACAAAAATATCGAACTTAAAAGATACCCCAGAATAAAAGACTACGTAGCACTTTTACTTAAAAACGCGAAAAATGAACGTTCTACTTCGAATGTTATAAAGCTGTTAAGGATGAAGAATCCTGAAACACTTAAAACATAATTTATGACCGAGACTTGAAAATCATGGACGCATGATAAAGTCTCAATAATACGAACCAAGGTTTTCAAACCTTTAACACTTGCACGACAAGTTTATACTTAGAAAAAATAAGTAAACAAAAGATATCCGAAACACGAGGATATTCGATAAGCCGAAGCGTTCCCATTCGTTAAAACTAAAATTACAAAGTTAACGTTCGTACTTCGGTTACAGTACTTTACAAAAAAGGATGCACCTATGTGCAAGCATGATTACAACCATCTTAACATAAAAAGCTTCACAAATAGACTTAAGAAACACCGAACCTATGTAGAGGAACAGGTGGTACAAGGGTTAAAAAGCTTCACAAAGAAAGAACTAGAAAATCACCGAACCTATGTAGAGGAACGGGAGAGAACCAACTATTTTACCAAGCCTTGGGACGAGTCGTCAATCACAAATAAATCTTTTAAGGATTTAATCACAAGTCCAGAGGTTCCAATACAAGGTCCTGCAGCTTGGAAATCGAAGGGAGGGCAACTTCATCGTAACACTTTACAGCTTCAAACAATAGCTGCTTGGTGTTCGGCACCAACTTAGGGGTTGCATTCATGGGCACTCCACTAAGAGTTGCGGCATGACCTGCTCGCACTCCAACATTGTAGCCTATCCCGTTCATAGCGTTGTTTACCCCGACCACTGCGGCTTTCATTGATGGATAATTCCGAACGTGATGAGACACCAGCTCCACCCCTTCAGTCAGCACAAATTGCTTGAAACCAAACAGTCCCTCAATCTCCTTCAACAGATCATGCTTCTCCGACTCTTGCTTCTGGATCTCCGCCTTCAAATATTCAACAAGCTTTAAAGCGTCCTTCTCACGAACCAAGTCCACGTCCTTATCTGCAAAAAATAAATGAAAAATTACTAAGTATCAAAATAGGTTGAAGAACAAAGAAGAGGTACAAAAATAACGTGCGAACCTTTCACCAGTATGTTCGCAGCATCCTTGGTCTTAGACATCAGCTTTTCAAGCTCCTCAATCGAAGCAACGTACTTCTTTTTAGACGTTTCATGAGCCAACTCAGCAACCTCCAGCTTCTTCTTCAAACCGTTAACTTCATCCTGAAGTTTGTCCCGGCCTTCACTAGCTGCGGCAAGAGTAGCTTGAGTGGAACGAAGCCGATCCTGACTATTCTTCAAAGATTCCACCACATTACCATAACCACAAGCATTACCTCGCCTCATCAACTTCCCTAGTTGAAATTCCGAATAAATCCACCTCTTGTACATCTCCGACACCAAGAAATTAGACTGAGCCTGATTTATCATCAAGGCATCTCCCAGATCATCGTCTTTCAACCTCCTATAATGAGCATGATCAGCCGGGGTATGTAGGTTGAACAACATCATTTTTGATGACAAAGCATCGACCACTGTGACATCCGTCACCCTCGTCTTTCGTCAAATAGACAATACTAGCCCTTCAAATATTTCCATTATAGTCCCTGTAAGTTCGCCGTTCTTAAATTTAATTTTAGAGCGAACTAAATGTTATCATTTATAATTATTACGAATCGAGTATAAGTTTTAATCAAATACGTTTGTGGAAACATATTTGTAAAAAGATTTTATAAAAGAATTTCAGTTTTATAAAGTTTTAATAAACTTTTAAGTTAACTTTTTAAAGAAAAAATTAAACAAAACCATAACCAAACTAACAAGGATAAACATGAGGGACCATTTTTGCCAATAACTGAAAGTTTTAAAAACCAAACTTCCCTCCCCTGGCCTCCCACGTTTTTCCGGCGAGCTCCACAATTCCGGCGACCGGAATCCAATTCCGGCGAACACCACAACTTTTATTTAAGACATTTAAATCATTTTCATTAATTGGGTAACGTTTCTCCATGTATTTCTAACAGTTTTGGGTCTTAAAAGCGTTAAAAAAACATGTCTAGAGTGACTTTAATTCTTGAAACCGATCGGACATAAAGAAGCTTCAAAACGCTCGTTTTAATCGTCTATTATATAAAGGGAATTCGTCATTTCGTTTCTGCACTTATACTCGTTCCAAACCCATGAAAAATAACATAAAAACGTTCTGAAACGATGCTTAATCGTGATTTTTCCATTCGGGACTTGAAGCTTAACTTACGACCATAATACGCGATGTGAGTCTTTATTTTTTATGCCATTTTGATCCTTGTAGTGTCCTCTTTAAAAGCCCCATGAACCCGATGTCCAATCTTAAGTTATTTGGGTAATTGAATTTGAAGGGTAGGGTTAGGGTTCTTAGGTTGAATTGGGGAAGAAGATGATGAACACTTAACATCTTATAAATATATATGGTGTCAATTAAAATTAACAAAAGGATTTGTGGTGGAGTGGTTTGTTAGTGTGTTTGTATAAGGGTTGATACAGGTTCGAATCCATGCACTAACAATTCTTTTTTTTTCAGCATTTTTTTTCTTTTTCCTTTTCCTTTTATTTTGTTATTTATTATATATATAATACATATAAACTTATAATATTCATATTAAATTCATTTTTGCTCCAAAAATTATAAAAATTTAGGAGTAGTTTCTTGATACCTCATAAAAAATTATTATATTTTTAGCTTCTGAAAAATATTTTATTTTCTTATTTTTATTGATTTAATTTGTTTTAATCGCAATTAATTGATTAAAAATTCATTTTTAATGATTTTAATCTCAAACTTTTTGAGAAATTATTTCTCATCATCAAGAACTGATATAAAAATTATTGGTTCAGAAAACATTTAATTTTATTGATTTTCCTATTTTTAATCATTTAAACATAATTTAATCTCGTTAAATCAGTTTTAAATTTAAATAAGTTTATTTAAATTATGAGAAAATTATTCTAATTTGTTTACATCAGAAATCATTCATTTTCTATAAAACTAGTATTTTTGGATCATGTATGGTATTATTAGTCTTATTTACGTTTAATTAAGACATAATAAAACATTTATTTCTTTATACACTTTAAACATCTATTTTATAAATATTTTTCTTATAAAATAGAAATACTCATATGGTTTAATGTCTTTATTATCTTTTGTTGGATCATTGTGTAACTCAAAATTATTTATTTAATTATTTATGATTATTGTGTTTATTTTAATTTAGTTAAAGTAACTAACTAAATTATTTTGTCTTAATTATTCAAACATATTTTTTTTATCTAAATATTCAATAGGTAATAATTATATTATTTAAACCACATTTACAACCTTTCATATATTATTTGTGATATACAACTTTTACATTAACGCGACTGATCATAAAAACTCTAATTCCCCAAATCGACTTAGCAAACCCTAATGCCTTAGACCCTAGTTACCTTAGACTTTTAGACATTTCCTTACTAGTATACTTACACATTATAGGTTGAATTCCTCGGAATTCCCATTACCTAGCTCACGACCGCTTAAGTTGGATTTTGCTCGCTTTCGCAAACTGTGAGTATATCTTTCCCCTTTTTACTGTCTTACTATTTTGGGGTGACTCATGTACTTACTATCAAGTTTATAATTCCTTTTACTAAAATAGCAATTCTTATGTGTGTTTGCTTGTGTCATTTTGTGTATCTATGACCTGTCAAATCATTAACCGTTGCGGCCTGGCATTTCAATGAATAGTACTATGGTTTATACCCTTGTGACTCTGTTGAGAGTCCTCGTCATTGCTATGTATTACATTACTACTAGCGCATACTATATATATCTGCTTTCTTCTCTTAGGGTTGATTTGACCCGGATACCACTTATTACATAATTGCAAACAGTATACGACACATGAATTGCTAAACACTTTTCTACTATATTTATTTAAACAGGGTATGCTCACCAATACAATTTTTGTATTGACCAAAATATTTTGTACATGTTTCAGGTTGTTTTGAGATGCATTCTTTAAGCTTTCGGATTTATATTTAGATTTTGATTCATTGTATTTCAATTTAGTTGGCAATTAGAATCGTTGTATTTCATTTCAATGTAATAAATTATTTAATCAATGTATTCAATTTACACTTTAGTCCATGAGCTATTGAACAATCGTCACTACGTGACACCTCGATGTTTCCACCGTCGGTTGGGGTGTTACAACCACCCTAGATCCATTCTTCATATCCCAATCAGGGACAAAAACATCCTCAACAGTAGAAGGGTCAACCTCCATGACATCATCCAAAGGATCTACAAGATTAAACATAATCAATGTCTCTGTCTCGAACCAACAAGGAGAATAAGAGGCGCCATATTCATTCTCCTCACTAGTACGAAAGGTAGGGATACGACCAGTAAACTTACCGGAAGAAGACACTGAAAAACCACCTGCGTCCCCAGTCGTCAAGGTCCGGACTGTACTGTTGGCTATATCACGAAAGCGTCATCCCCTTCCTTCTCACCACCACCACCTGACCTACTCTCCGGAACATCCATGTAAATAGGATCACTGTCTCAGGAAGACTTACCGCCGGTCATATGCAAATCAAATTCATCCAAAATATTACCTTTCGATGAACCAGAACAAGAAGAGTACTGGCTGGAGCAAACTTCAATTTCTTAGGGCTTTTCTTTGCCCTGGATGGTTCGGGCTTCCTCTCTCGAGCCTGAACATTCAAATTTAAAGACGAGTCTTCCACAACATCGTCATCCGTAATAGGAGTTCTGGAAGAACTGACAACCTTTAAAGGTATAGCATCATAAAAAAAACATGACCAACGGTGACATCGCCTTCACCAACTTTACCATGAGGTTCACTACCCTTGCCACTCCCACCTTCACCTTCGGCTTTGCTTTGACTTTCACCTTTAACTTTCTCCATATCTTAGCCATCAACACCTTCGGGACGAATAGGGAACTTCAGTTTCTCAACTTGTTTGAGAACGGGTTTGCTCGTACCCACGGGTTCACTAACCAACTTAAGATCATCATCATCATCATCATCATCACCATCACCATCATCATCATCATCATCATCATCATCATCATCATCATAATCTTCAAACTTCAAAGCATTAAGGAACGATATCTCTACAAAAACAAAAAACAAAAAAAAAAATTATGATTTATACTCAATAAACAGGTCGAAGTCCAAGAAGCGATCCTCACTCTTATTTTTATACAAAATAACAGGCCACTGATCAGGTTCATCCCATACCCTACTAACGCCTCCTAACACCAGAATGTGCTCCCGATATTTTTTAATGTTCGACTTGTGAACCACAAGCTTCTTGTACAAAGTAACATCATAAGCAAAGTCGGCCGGAAGCTCCCACTCAGAGGACTCAAAGTCCTTCCTCCATAAAGACACCATCTCCTTTGGAAGACACCTGTCATCTAGCCAAAAGAACCGCGTCTTCCAGTTCTTTAAGCTAGAGGTATCTTTGCCATGACACTCCGTTTTCTTCCTCCTCTTCTCAAACGTGAACCAGTCGCCTGCCTGATTCAACTTGTAGAAAGCTCGAAACACATCAACATCAAGCTTAGACTTCAAGGCCCTACATTTCAACTCAAAATGTCAAACCCTCCCCAAACTAAAAGGGTTCATCTAAGAAAAATGAACCCCATGAAACAAGAGAACCTTAAACAAAAATTTTGTCATAGGAACTCGGTAATTAGCAAAATCACACACGCGTGTGTAAAATGCAAATTTACCAGCGAGAGGGGGGGGGGGGTAGATGGAACGATCATGAGCCGAGAGTTCATTGTTTAAGTCTAAAGGTACCCTGTAATCCCTCAAAAACTTGTCAAGTTTATTTTGGGATAAAGTGGAGAAACTAACATTCATATTATCTTTCCCCATACTAAACCGATAGAAAAATAGAATCTTGAAAGAAAAGAAGGAAAGAACGAACCTGTGTAGGGATGGATGAAACAGGGGATCAATTGAAGCGAATACAACAGTGAAAAAAGGAAGTGAAAAGTTTTTCTGAGGAAAGTAAAGTAAAAAAGAAAAAGGAAACCGCCTTTTATAATGAGAAAGGGAAACCCTAACGTCAGGACAAGTGTCAAGATCCCAACAATTTGAAAAAGTTTTCAAGGCTAATCTAATGGCTGAGAACGTCTCGAGGCAACCACCAAGTTCCATCCAAAATACATGGCAAAGGACGTGTCCACGTGCTGCGACCACAAAGACAGCTGATAAGCAGTAACGAGGATCGACCAATTCCATTAAGTTATAAATTAACTTATGGACTTAAGGGGACATGAAGAGGTATAGAACCTCACCTCCGAACCATGATCCCTAAAGACGCGACACTTCATAACGAGACGCGATTTAGGATGACACGAATCCTAAAGTACACCAAGATTAAGACCGGAGGTCAAAAGCTCCGAGGGTTAGTACATCTAGGACAGAAGGAAGTACGATTATTCTGACTAGTATAAATACCCCCTCAAAAGTACAAGCAAGACACGTTCACATACACTCCGAACCTCTCTCTCTCTAAATTCTCTTTCTCTAACTAAACAAATACTTATCCTCACGCCGGAGGGTGGTCACAGAGAGGCCCTCCCTGCCCCCTGTGACGAGCCCAACGGTCTGCTAGTTTTGCATGTACACTTCTACAAGATCTTATCAAGGTAGTCATCTTCCTCCTCGCTTACGAGGTACGTGCTAGCTTTTGGATCTTCACATGTATTGTGCAATTGGATTCTATGGTGAAAATCGTTTGGTTTTGTTTCACGCTTCTGATCTATTAATATGTGATATATATATATAATATGATTTTATAAATAAAACTAAAATCGGTATGAGGGTTGGTGGTATCAGAACTGTTTTATTTTGTCAAAACTTTTGTTTGACAAAAGATAGTGCATTTTTCGTTTGTGGTGTGATTGTGATTATATACAAATCGAGACCTAGATCCCGTGGTATGTTTGTGTTTGATTGGTTGTGCTATTTTGGTGTTTGTATTTTTCAATATATTGTATTTTACGTATGTTTTGAAACCCCTTGTAATAGATAGGTTTGTATTTTTTTTGTAAAGAATATATATAAACCAAGACAAGAAAATTGAAGAACAAAGAGGCAAAAAGCGGATCTAGAAGATGGAGATCATGATCATGAAGAGCGAGAATTTAGATCTTAAATATGGAGATTTTGGATCTAGTGGGAGATGACATATTTTATTTATAATTTTTGTCCCCCTTTGAGACTGTTTGATTGTCATTTTAGTAGCTCTAACGAAACCGAACAAAAATCCTAGTGACTCGATTTATTGTTTTGTGTGGTTGATTTCTTTTTATCTATTTTTCTCTATTTAAGGACCAAACATGTCCAAGAAGGTAATGTCATCATAATTTTAAGATGGGAGTTGAATAGACTCTTCACAAATCTATTTTTTTTTGTCATTTTCTTCTCTATCATGCTCATTGTATATGTGTGTAATACACACTTAATATCCTTTTCAACATATAACCCCCATGTAAATCCCCATTTAGAGAATTAGGTAACGTTTGGTATGATGGAATGAAAGGGGGAATGGAATGAACCATTACGAGGTAATGAAAAATAGTGTGTTTGGTTGGTTAAAGGAATGGAATCACCCATTCCACAAGGCATTCCATTCCCTCAAAACCATTCCATCCACCCCCCATGTTTTTTTTTTCATTCCATCCCTCATTCATCATTTACTAACAAAACCATAACCCACCACCACCACCCACCACCACCGTCGTCACCACCACCCATCACCGTCACCACCCACCACCGCCGCCGCCACCACCCACCACCGCCGCCGCCACCACCACCCACCACCGCCGCCGCCGCCACCCACCACCTTCGTCACCACCCACCATAGCCGCCACCACCACCACCCACCACCGCCGTCACCACCCACCACCACCGCCACCAACCACTACCTTCACCCACCTATCACCGCACCAACCACTACCTTCACCTACCCACCACTGCCACCACCCACCACCGCCGCCATCCAACACCACCCACCACCATCGTCCACCCACCGCCGCCTCCACCACCTACCACCATCACTCACCACAATTTCCTTTACCCACCACCACCGCCGCCACCCACCACCACCCATCACCACCGTTTCCTTCACCCACTACCGCCACTACTCACCATCGTCACCCACCCACCATCACCCCCATCCACCTCCACCCATCGCCACCGTTGCCGACACCCACCACCGTCGTCGCCACCACCTATCACCGCCGTCGCCATCCACCACCATGCTACCGCCACACACCACCACCTACCATTACCACCAACCACCACTCACCACCACCGCCACCCACCACCGCCGCTACCGCCACATATCACCACCCACCATCACCGCCAGTGACCATCACCGCCACTAACCACCGATTTTATTCCTTCGTGTTTTTTTGTCTATCCAACAACACAAAGTAATGTTTTGTTTCATTCCCACATAGCAACCAAACAAGACATGGAATGGTAATGATCCATTCTATTACCTTGTCCATTCCATTACCTCGTCCATTCCATTCCCTCATCCATTCCATTACCCCATACCAAACAGACCCTTAGATGACTTATTTTCCACACTAACTCATCACATTAACTCTGCACATTAATTCATTAAATTGATAATTTGTAAACCATTTTTCTTTTCAACTGAGTCGTTTACAATTCTTAAAAACTGGATGGTTAAGGGGCTGTTTGGTTGATTAAGGGCTGAATCATTAAGATGTATGAATGTTAAAAGGTCTAAATGGTTATGTGCTGAATCATTAAGTTGGACCTCTTAAAGGTTAATTTTCTTGTCCCACATTGGTAGGAGAGTCTCATTAAGGTTCAGCCTAGTTCAATGCTTAATAGTTCAATGCTTAATGGTTCAACATCATCCTAAATCTTAATGGTTCAGCCTTAACCATTCAATTCAGAAGCTGAAACAAACGCGCTGAATGCTGAATCATTCAGCATTGAATGGTTTAGAGCCTCATTAAGGGGCTTACCAAACAGCCCCTAAACTTATAATTTTACATCAACTTAAATATAGCATATCAAATGTCTTAGTTCAAATCCCTCTTTGTCCATATTTTTCCCTTATTCCCCCTGATTAAACCACGCTCACATTCTTCAGTTTAGTTTTTCCCTCAGGGTTTTCACCCTTAACTCACAATTCAATGGACCATTAAGGCATTAATTATATTCATCAATCGATTGACTCTTCATTTTGGCTGTTGATTTTGAAGTTCCCTAACCGATTCATTGTGTAGAGATTACTTCGTCTTCCCCTATATAATCCAACTCCAGTTGTACCAATTTTTCAAACCAAAACAAACCCTAGTATTTACAATTCAAGCCACTCAATCAATCAAAAACAAATTGCCAAAATCACGAACAAGACCAAAGACGCACAAAATCATGTGGTTTCGGCCACATTGATTTCACGATGCCTACGAGTTCGGTCCACGGATTCTTGAAATTTTGATGAGAAGGTAAACTTTGGTCACTCGTTCTTTTTTGGTGTTGCATCTCTGTTCTTATTCGGCTGTCTTTTCCGGTTTTGCATCTCTGTTAATAATGTTGTGATTGTTTCATTCAAAGCTTTTGTGTAATATAATCCATTATTATATTGAGTTTTTTTTTTTTTCCAAATGTAGTATACTTTGTGTATATGTATTAATTATTAGCCCTTAAAATTTCTTAAATGATAATTGATTTTAGTTAAACCTCACCTATATGTTTCATTTTTGTTTTGAAATTTGATTATGGAATTATGAGGACTTAGTATTAATTTAAGTAATTATTGGTTTAGTATTAACTAGTAGTATTACCCGCACTCCGCAGCGGGATGTGGAATTTTTACCCGTATCTATTGTTGGAATACGCTATTGTATATTTTAAAATAAATATTCTTTTATAATAAAATAAAATGTTAAACAAATAAAAAAAACTTCAAAAAAGGCTGAATAAAAACATAAGTAAAAAAATAACAACAGAAATAAACAGTTGAAAATAGAAAGTAAAAATGAATAATAGTATATCCAAAGACCCTAAGGTTCGAGCCTGGGTTGATGGGGGTGTTGGCACACTCACCAGTGGAACATAAGTTAACTTGATGTATATTCCTTTACTTTAAACCAATAGTAATTCAATTTTATTGGAATGGTCAGGGCAACCTGTGGGTTTCGGGGTATGGGTGCGATAGTGGTGGTGGCAAGATTGAATAATTGTTTGGGTTTAACGATACCACTAATGGACCGAGTTTGAATGGTTCGATTGGGGATGTTTATGGATGGGTTAGCAGTGGGTTGAGTGATTGGTGGGGTCGGGTTTTGGGCTTCGACGTTTTCTGGCGTGGGAACAGAATTGGTATTGGGTTGGGGCGTAGTGATGGGCAAGGTGGGGGTGGGCCTGTTGATGGAGTGGGATGAGTGGATGGATGTGGATAGGCCAAAGTGGGAGAAGTGTATGTGGTGGGGGGGGGGGGAGTTGGAGAAGTGTTTGCTTGTGGGGTTTGTGTTGAGGTTGTTGGGCCGGTAATGTTGGGAGGTGTAGAGTGGGTCTGTAAGGTGGTTGGGCCGGTAGTTGGGCTATTGGGCTATGGGGTTGATGAAGAGGGCCGAGAGGTGGGAGGTGGTGGAAATATGGTTCCATAGTTAGGGATTAAAGGAGGAGTGAAGAAAGTCGTAGGTTTGTGGTTTTTTCGGAGATTGGAATTTATAAGGAAAAAATGTTTCTTCGAAGTGGACATGTCGAGATGTGAAGATTTGGTGAGTTTGAAGGTTGAGACATTTATAGCCATGATGACTTGGTGGGTATCCAAGGAAGACACAAGGTTGGGAACGGTTGGTTAGTTTGTTTATGGTAGTGGATGGGGTGATGGGATAGGATAAACAACCGAATACACGATGGTCGTATTCAGGTATGCAGTTGTAGAGCAAAGTCGTGGGTGACAAGAAGTCATGGTTTTTACTAGGTAGGATGTTTAGGAGGTATATGGCTATCTCAAGGGCGTGATGCCAAAAATTAGGGGGTAAGTTGGCTTGGGCAAGAAGAGCGCGAAGCATGTTGTTGATGTGATAGATTTTGCGTCCCGTTTTACCATTTTGTGAGAATGTGTGGGGGCAAGAGAAACGAAAATGCATGCCGTTGTTATTACAAAAGGTCAAAAAATGGTTGTTGGCATATTCTTTACCGTTATCACATTGAAACCGTTTAATGTTTCGTTCGAATTGGGTGGTGATGTGATTATAGTATTTAGAGAAGGTGTCTAAGACTTGTGATTTTGTGGCGAGGGGGAATGTCCATAAAAAATAGTATAATCATCAAGAAATAGGACATAATAGCTATGGCCTCCCGTGCTTAAGACGGGGGAGATCCAAAGGTCGCTATGAACGATATCAAACGGTACGCGAGTGTAATTAACAGAATCATAGAATGGAAACTTAACACACTTTCCAAACACACAAGGTTCACATAATTTATTGTTTGATTGTCCAAAATTAATAAATCAAGAATCTTTCAAAGAATGCAATAAAATAGCGCCAGGATGACCTAGGCGTTGATGCCAGCGATCTTGAGTAACAACAACAAAAGCGGTGGATTGAGAGATGGTGGAGAGTGGTTGTGTTAGTGGGTAAAGATCGCCGGTGCTATTGTATCTAAGGATAGGCGTTCGAGTTTTGAGATCCTTCACAAGAAAACCAAAATGTTCAAACTCGATGGATACAAGATTGTCGGTGGTAAGGCGGCGAATCGAAATCAGGTTTTTAATGATGTTTGGGGGCAAAAAGGACATTGTTAAGTTTTACAGGTGGGAAAGGCGGGGATAAAGTTTGGTTGCCTTGGGCCAAAACTGGTATTTCCATGCCATTACCAACAATAATATTTTTATCAGTGCACTTATTAAAATTAGACGGAGAGTATATACTTTGCTCGTTTGCCGAGTGAAAGGATGCGCCAGTATCCATGAAGCCTTGGTCCGCTTGGTTTAGTGCCATGGTGTATAAGGCCTGCTCAATATTAGTGTAAGTGTAGTTGTTGGAGTTGGGTTGATCGGAACGCGGGTCGAGTTTTCCTTGACTATTGTTGCTGGTGTTGTTGTTGGGTCGAGATGGGTATGGACAAGGAGGCTGATTGTTATTGGCCGATTGTGATGAGTTTCTATTAAGTAAGGCAACCCACTGATTTGCAGTCCAGTTGCTCGGGAACACGATGTTGAGGTGGGAAGAGGTGCTAGATTGTTGATTATAGGAGCGTCCACGATTATTTGAGCCACGCCCACGACCGCGCTTGCGCGAGCGTCCACGATCAGAAGCTTGGCAATAAGAAGGTTGGGATGGGGCCTATGATGTAGATGAAACAGAGGCTGTGACAGCCGTAGCAGATTATTGCGTCTCCCGAGCCGATTGTCTTTCTTCTTATCTTCTTCCATGGTTAGGCGCGAGCGAACTTCGTTGAAGTGCGGAAGTGGGTCACGATTTTGTAAAATTGTCAAGATGCTATCATACTGCTCGGTTAATCTGGTGAGAATCTTAATCACCAACATTCGATTATCAACGAGGGAACTGACGCTCACTAGTTGATCCGCTAAATGCTTAGCTTTTTGACAATATTCTGCCATTGAGGAGAAGGTATCGAGACTGAGGTTAGCAAATCCCTAGCCTAGGAAGACAACCCTTGTATTTTTATTATCATTAAACTCGTTATGCAGCGAGGACCACACATCATAGGCGCTTTGGCCAGGACTGAGAATTATGTGAAGAAGGGCAGGGGAGATAGTGCAGTAACAGGTTTTGGGAGAAAGGTGATCTAGTACCTCGAATGCACGACAATGAACTTCCAATAAAGTTTTCCAGGTGGTATAGTGAGAAAACTCATTTTCGAGGGTGATTTGAACATGTGTTTTGATGTTCGACACTGTTAAAGCTGGGTGGATTTTAGTTTCCATTGTATGGTAAAGGGAAGAGAGGAGAATCGGAGGGGAAAGAGAGAAGGTAAACAGGAAGGGAGATGGTCAGTGGTAATAGAAAAGAAGTAGAGGTGAGGGAGAAGGTGAAGCGGAGGTGAGGGTCGACGATATTTTTTTTAAAAAGAAGGCAGGGTCTTTTTGAGGTTGATACCATATTGGAATTATGAAACTTGTCTCCTCTCAATAGATTAATCAATAATATATAATGTACATGTCAAATCTCCTATTCTAGTGGAGATATACAATCCTAAAATATATACAATCCATTCCTACTTGATAATGATTCTATTAAATTTAAAGGCACGTTGCAGGAAAAATAACACAACAATTGACAATGTGATACATATCATCGCCGCCTAAAACAGCCAATGTAGATTTACAACTGTTCACCACTCACATAACCCTTATTGAATTGTATAGTATAGAAATATAAGAGTTGTAATATGTTTAAAGAATGTAGAGATAGTTCTATTTTGCTGGTTGGGTCACGATATTTTGGTGTTATGCTAGGCAAATGTAGAATCATATGTTAAAATCGTAATGATAGTGCTTTCAACTTTCGGCTTGCGTGTTATTATGACCTATGAATAAGTTAATTATGATTTTATCATATTTAGAATTATAGGCGGTGATTGCAAGCCCTAATTAATCAACCTAATTTTTCACGTGGGAACCTTTCGTTAGCAAATCAAGTGACAAAGTAGGCAATGGTTTCATTGAAGTTATTCAATTGGTTTCATGGGTATGCCTTCAATTCTTTTCTGTTTAGTCATTCTACACGGTGATTCAACATCAATAACTACACCATTAGCTTTCTCTTTTTAATTACCTCTTAATCCATTAAATTTAGTCTACATCATGTACAAATTTTCACAATCAATACAGTCACATAAATATTTTCCTTTCTTTATGGAAAATGCTCTCTATCATATTTAGGCTAATAATTTAAACTACGCCCCTTTGCCTAACTATTTCTCTGTTTTAGCTCTCTAGTTCCACCTTACACTATGATAATACATACGCTAAACCATATTCACATGTCAACTACAATTTTGTTGCATGCTTTCCTATTGTAATTATACCTTCCTCAGTAATATCTCTGTTCTAGCGTATTAAATTGCATGATTTAAGACGTGTATTAAATTTTACTTGAATTAATAAAAACGCTTTATTAATAAGATATCGTGTTAAACATGTCTATCTATAATAAAACTTGGTATATATTTTGCAATAAAAGAAAAATATATTTGTACTTCATAATACCATAAACATAAAGTAAATAAAAAGAAGAAAAAAGCGCTAATAACTTGTTAATATTTGAGTAAGAGAGTGATGCACATTTATTGAATATACGGGACCATAAGTCACGTTAAATCTTGGTAGGCTTGATATCTCACATTATTAACATATAAAACAGGCATAAAGTGTTTCATAATAAGGTAGAATTAGGCTTATATTATTGATATTTGTGACACCCGGCATGTTCAGCTTAAACATTTTGGCAAAACATAAGTCTACCTTAGCGAAAAACATTTATAAACGTACTTAACTGGGTCAGTTGAGTCGGGTCAGGTTAGGATTGTCTAGGGTCCAATGATCTGGAAGATCATTGGGAGTCTTTTTCAGTGTACACTAGTCTTGAGTCCCATTGTTGGTGAAATTACATAAGTTGAATTAAGTGTGATACGTAGATTGATACATACATGTGACATAATGTGCAATACGTGTTTCAAAGGTGTGAACATGATTATACATGATTCTTTATGCTTAACATAAGTTAGGATTGCATGTTCATGTGTTAAGATGTGTCTAAATGTGTTAAAACGACAAAACTGGAAAAATTGGAAAACCGAGAAACTGGTTCTACCTTAAGGGGGTCGAACCAGGTTCACAAGTCATTTGAAAACCTCATTCGACCAGCCCAAGATCCCATTCGACCCTTGCAGGGGTCGAACCTGCAGTTACAATAAATACCGCACTTTGCAATTTTTCATCATTTCACAAACCCTAGTCGCATCTAAACACTCTCTCTCAACTCTAATCACTGGGGAAGGAGTTTTTGTCCTTGTTTTTCATAATCTAACCGACAAACATCAATCAAGCAAAGATCTAAGGTGTGTTCTTGATCTTAAACCATTTTTAATGTATTTTGATTTGTTTTTATCAAAGCCCAAAGGTCCAGATCTGTTCTAAGGTGGTTTTTATGATTAAAAAGCTTTCAAACATCTTTCTAAGCAAAACCCTATCATTAAACTTGAGTTTTCATATAAATTAACATGTGCTAATGGTGTTTTATGTTGTGTTATATGAGGTTCAATGATTAAATGTTGTTTAGATGATAGAAACATGATCTAGGGCTGCTATTGGTATTGGTTTATGATTGTTTTAGGTGACAATTGGATAGATGATGTTATTTTGTCTATTATGGGGATTTTTGTTAAATCTAGGGCTTGATGCATGTTGTTGTTGTGAATAAAGCTATTGGGGGTTTTCATTAACATACTAAACTGAGCATTTTGAAATGATTATGAAAGGATTTCAAAAATTTTCCAAATTGGGTAAAGTTTTCATGCATGATGTGATGTTTCCATAATTTTACCATTTTGGGTAAGTATTAAAACAGATTGATTTTGGAATAAAATTGGTAGGGTTTCATGGGGATATGTTATTCATACTTAACTGTTTTGTTTCATGATGTTTCGTGATTTTTTGGACTGTTTGGATGCGATTTATGCGTTTTAGAATATTTGCAGCAGAGTGAGTCGAACCAAGGGTTCATTCGACCCATCGTGGGGTCAAATGAGACCCTCTAGGGTCGAACCAGCTTCCACACAAGTCGAACGAATTTTATTTGGTCGAACGAACTTTATTTAGGTCGAATTAACATGCGTTAAGGTCGAATGGACATTTGTTAGGTTGTATGAGCTTGTAAATAGGTCGAATGAATCTTCTTGGGGTCGAACCAAGTTCATTTTATGCTGATTCGACCTAAAAATCTCAAATGTGTGATTCGTGATGCAAACTAAGTGTTTTATGCTTGAACCTTATGTGTAATCTATGTATACTTGATTAGTTTATGTAATGGGTCACCAACTGGATGTCGGGTCAGTGTGGTGTGTCGGTTGCGCAGTCAAACACGTTTTCAAACATACTTAGTCACGATATGGACAACCGGGGACTAGATAACCTTAAGGTATTAGTCAAAACACTTATATGAACTTTTATGATAGATTCCCGGTATTAGGAACTATCTGGACTTGTTGGTTACTCTTTTCTATAGAAGACGCAAATCTAAGGTGAGTTTCACGGCCCCACTTACTTATATTTTGAGAACTTATGTCATACTATGGGTTACTTTTGAGTTGCTATACGATCTTTGAAAGTCCCTGGGAGAACCATGAATGTGCGGGGTTGCACAACGGGGGAAATGTGGATAGAAATACTGGGCGTGACCTACCCCACTCGTCGACTGGAGGTCGGACGGGTGCATGTTGTCTCGAACAATGCTAAACTTTCTAAACATTATTCGGGCGGCTTAAACATGTGATAGACGTGCTAAACGTGTCCAGTAATGGTTTTCCAATCGTAGTAGTAGCAAAACTTACGCCTAGCTAGCGTACTTTGGCTTTCACATGACATAGAATTGACAGGCTTGAATTTGGTAACACTTGGTAACATTTTATGAAAACCTGTGAACTCACCAGCATTATATGTTGACATCATTTTTGGCATTTTTTGTCAAGTCGCTAAGGTAGAATCACACGGACTAGGTGCATCGGTCTGCATAGCGTCTAGGGTTCTTAGGTCATGTTTTTGAATAATCTTTTGAAACAACATTATCATATGGGCTTGTAACTGAATTTGCTTCCGCTATGGTTTTTGAGATATTAAAGTTTATGTTTTGAGTCTGCGTATCTTTCATATAGTTGTTGTTTATTGTGACTGTTGACTTGGATCGTGGTTTGTCACGCGCCTCGTGGTAAAACCCCGATGTAACGACCGGTAATTTTTCTTTTCGTTTCCTTCTTTCGTCTCTTTCCTTTTTGGCTCTGTGCAATTTTCGTGATGAAAATTCTTTCAATGTGGGGATGATGTGACACCCGGCATGTTCAGCTTAAACATTTTGGCAAAACATAAGTCTACCTTAGCGAAAAACATTTATAAATGTTCTTAACTGGGTTAGTTGAGTCGGGTCAGGTTAGGATTGTCCAGGGTCCAATGATCTGGAAGATCATTGGGAGTCGTTTTGAGTGTACACTAGTCTTGAGTCCTGTTTTTTATTGTGACCGTTGACTTGGATCCTGGTTTGTCACGGGCCTCGTGGTAAAACCGCACATGTGGAATTTGAGGGTGTGAAAAATTGGTATCAGAGCCAATGGTTATAATGAACTAGGACTGCAAGTAGAGTCTGGTCTATAGCCTAGTCATACACACTAGACGGTCACATACTATGAGTCGTTTCAGTGGGATACGTACTAACTTGTCGGGGTGTCTTTATATCATCATCATACTTATATGTTACATCATCCATTCTTACTTGGGCTTTGCCTATTCTCATCTTCTTTTTCGGGATTTGAAGACGAAGGGATTGACTTGTTGAACTTTGCACGTCAGTGTGGTATATTGGAGTGGTTTCGGCATACTCTTGAGATCTGTCCAGGATTCGGACATCTCCCCTCTATGCTCCAATAGATGCACTCGCCCACACATGCTCTCTTACATTTATGCTTGTTGTAGCATGTTACTAAGTGGTAGTATTTAGTGACTTGAGTTACAAACTAGGAGAACACTTGGAGGACCATGTAGAGCAGGTTATCATTTCGGGTGCACATGAAATCATAAACTGAAATGCATGAGAATCCTAGTGGACTCTGAGTTTGGATGGATAGTCCTGGATTTGACATAGACTTAATTCTTGAGACTCCTAGTGGCTGACACTAGTGGTGAATCTGAATCTCTCACTCTTGTTTGTCAGATTATGTTTGGCGCTCGTGCTGGACGTCGAGGTGGTCGTGCCGGTGGCCGTGGTGGTGGTGGCGGCCGTGGTAACATCAACATGACACAGGAGGAACTGAACAACTTGTTGCAGCAGCAGGTTTATGTGGCCTTGGCTGCATTCCAGGCTGCACATAACGTTCTGGGTGTTAAGTTGATTTTATCAACTCTATCTCATTCCCGGGTGTTGTGTTCTTTCTTTTTGTTGTTTAAATGTGTGTCCTTGGTACAGGTGGTGCTGTTAATCCACCTCCACCTCAGTGCACCTACAAAATGTTTTGGGACTGTCAGCCCCATAAATTTGCTGGAACTGAGGGAGCAGTGGGACTTCTTAGATGGTTGGAGAAGGTTGAGTCTGTGTTCTTGATGTGTAACTGTCCCGCTGGGGATCGGGTGAAGTATGCTACTGCGACATTTGAGGGTCCTGCGTTAACTTTGTGGAACTCTACTGCTCAGACCTTGGGTTTGGGGGAGGCTCATGTTATGCCTTGGGCGGATTTTGTGCATCGTCTGAAGAGTGAGTATTGTCCTAGGGAGGAGGTTCAGAAACTGGAACATGAGGTCTAGAACTACAAGATGGTTGGGTCGGAGGTTGAGGAGTACAATGTCAGGCGTAATGAGTTGGCGGTGTTGTGTCCTGATTTGCACACCCGTGAGTATAGGAGGATCGAGCACTACATTTTTGGGTTGGTGCCGAAGATAGCAGGGTTAGTAGCTGCTGGAAATCTTCCTACACTTGCTGAAGTTGTCCGTTCGGCTCATAGGATGACTAACTTGAAGGTGGCCGAGGGTGTTTTGCCTCCTCGGGGTACAGCTGTAAAGAGTTCTGATGGTAACACGAGAAAGTGGGATAGTGTGGGGAAGGGTTCAGTACCGGTACCGTCTCAGCAGGTAAAGAAGTTTGATACTTCGGGGCAGAAGCAGAGTGGTTATGTTGGGAAGCACCCTAAGTGCAACAAGTGTGGGTTCCATCATTCTGGGAATTATGATCGACCTCGTTGTCATCGGTGCCAATAGTTGGGAAATCTTGCTAAGGATCGTAGAGTGAAACCTCAGCCGTCTTAGGCTCGTGCTGCTGTTGTGACACCCGGCAAATTCTGGTTAACAACGCTGTCTAGATTAAAGTCTACCTTAGCGAGTCACGCGTATATTATACTTAACTGGGATAGTTGAGTCGTGTTACGGTTCGGGAACTGTTAGTTTGGTATAGAGGATCATTAGATGTCAGTCTAGAGGCTCATTAGATGTCAGTACTTAACCAAGTGTACAAGGGGTGACGATTCGTAGGATCGTCAGAGCATAGGGAACATACAAGTCTCGAGTCCCGGGAATTGGTGAACGAGTGTGAATGTGTTTGTTTACATGTATTATGTGTTTATAATCATTATGTGACTTGTCGGTATGTGAAAATGTGTTAACATATGTTAAAACGGGGTTTAACGCGCAAAATACGCTGAACCAACCCCTATAGGCGATTAGGGAGGGCTAATTGCCTATAGGAGAGGCGAATGGGACATGCTATAGGCGAATAGCATGCTAATCGCCTATAGGGTAGGCGATTAGCAACCCTACTCGCCTATAGGAGCTGCGTAATCGCCTGCAACGTACCTGACGACTAAAAACGACTATAAATACCATACTTGACCTCCTAAACTTCATTATAACAACCCTAGTCGTCCCACAACTCGTCCCAACACACACACAACCTCTGGAACACGATTTTGGATCAAAATACACGATTTCAAGCCTATTACATCAATCTATCATAAACCTAAGGTGTGGTTTTCATTCATGCAACCTTTAATAATGTTTTTATTGAATCCCTAATGGTCCAGACCTGTTTATAAACGTATGTGTCTTCTGAAATTCGTTAATAATCATTGTTAATTGGATTCTAGCTATTATGCATGTTGTATGTGTGTTTATAATTAAAAGATAGGGTTTTTGTGATTCAAGAAGGATTATTAGCATGATATTAAGGTAGTTACAGATTGATGATGATAGCATGTTGATGAGATCTGAGTAATTGTTCATTAGGGTTACGGTTATGCATGTTAATGTGATGTTTCATGCTATGTGTATTGTTTTTGGGATACATGGTTGCATGCAGGGCTGATAGAATGAGGTTAAACGGAGGATTTTGATTGAAATATGTTTGATATGGTTGTTTGATTGATATTTGATGTTTACACACGTTCTGGATCTGATTTGGAGTGTTAAACGCGCGAAAAACTGGAACAGATGGGCTAAAGGCGAATAGGGATCCTAATCGCCTATGCTATAGGCGATTAGGAGGCTATTCGCCTGATGGGAAACCCTAATCGCCTATAGTATAGGCGAATAGGGGCCTAATTGCCTTTACTTCATGCATTACAATCCTAAATGCTAGATAAGCCCTGTATTGCATGCCTTACGACGTAATCGCCTATAAACTCCTGATTTGCATACCATATAACCCTAATCGCCTATAGTATAGGCGATTAGCCTTCCTAAATGCCTGTTGACTTTCATAATCGCTAGTTGACTTTTCCTAATCGCCTGTACTGCTGCTGTAAGTGTATTTTGACATTCCGAGACCCGATTTGACACCTAGGACATTGCTAGGAACCCCGTAACATACCTAATAACTGGGTAACATGTGCTCGGACTTATTTATGAGATACTTGAACTACGTGCTACAACTTGTTGGATTTTAACGTATGTTAAGTGTGATTGCATGATTGTATGTTTGAGAGTGCAAGTATAACACGGGGAGTCTCGGGTCACCAATGGGATGTCGAGTCTTGTACATTGGGTTAATTTAACAGTCACAGTGTTTTCAAACGAACTTGGTTATGGTCTGGACATCTAGGGACTAACTAACCTACGGGTTATTAGTCTAATTACTTGTAACTGTCACATGTTAGGTCGCCGTCTTACGGGGCTAGCATAGCTTGCTGATTTTATTCGTATTACGAAGTAACGCAACCTAAGGTGAGTTTACGGCCCCTCTTTTAACTGGTTTCACTTTTTGGGGGAGAAAACATGTGTTAAACTTATGTTTTGGTAACAACTGTCATACTATGGGTTTCTATGGTTTACTATACGATCTTTGGAAGTCCCGGGGGAAACCATGAATGTGCGGGTTAGCACAACGGGGAAATGTGAATAGATCTATTGGGAGTAGCCAACCCCGCTCGTCGGCTTGGATGGCCGGGCGAGTGCATATTGTTTCAAACAGGAACAGGTTTACTATTCGGGCACAACATCTGGTTTGCGAGTTAGTAATGGTTTTCCAATCGTTGTAGTAACAAAACATACGCCTAGCTAGCGTACTTGGTTTACAAATTGATATAGTATGGACAGGTTGAACTTGATACTTTGATTACAAAACCTGTGAACTCACCAGCATTTTTGTGCTGACGTAACTCTTACATGTTTTCTCAGGTCGCTAAGGTAGCACTACGGAACTAGGGCGCACGCGTCTGCACGGCGTCTAGTTAGGATTGCATGGTTTTCAAACATTGAATAATTTGGTTTACTTTGGATTATGTTTTGAGAATAAGCTTCCGCTGTATTTGGGGATTTTAAACTATGTTTTTGAAATTGCATATGTTCATTTAGATTGTTTATTGTGATCGTTGACTTGGATCCTGGTTTGTCATGCGCCTCGCGGTAAAACTCCGCAAGTGGATTTTGAGGGTGTGACAGATTGGTATCAGAGCCAGGTTATAGTGAACTAGGACTGCATGTAGAGTCTAGTCTATAGCCGAGTCGCACACACTAGACGATCACATAGTACTAAACCTTATGGTGGATTACGTATGGCCTTGTCGGGGTGTCTCTAAATCATCTGACATTCCTATGTTACATCATCCGTTCTATCTTAGGTCGGGTTACTTGCTCTCTAGGCAGTGTGATATATTGGGGTAAATCGTGTACTCTCGAGATTTGTTCAAGGCTCGGACATCTCCCTTTCATACTCCAATAGAAACACTTGCCATAAACTACCGTAGCATTACGGTGTATAGCTAAGAGTCTATGTTCGGTGATTTGAACTTTGAACTAGGAGAACACTTGGAGGACCATGTAGAGCGGTTTATCATTTTGGGTGCACACAAAATCATAAACCGAAATGCATGAAAGCCCTAGTGAGCTCTGGGTTTGAATGGATAGTCCTGAGTTGGATCTAGCTTTGATCTTGTGAATGCTAGTGGTTACCATTAGCTGTGAAACTAAAATTTTCTCGTCCTTTCTGTCAGAATCATGTCTGGAGTACGAGGAGGACGTGGAGGTGGCTGCGCTGGTGGGCGTGGTGGTGGTCGTGGCGGTGGTGGTGGTCGTGGAGGTGTAAACCTATCACAGGAAGATCTGAACAACTTACTGCAAGCTGCCTTTCAGTTAGGGCACAATGGTGGTGGTAAGTTGACTTATTCGCTTTTGCCTCATTGGTGAATCTTGTTTACATCCTTCGTGGTTTCTCATGTGCTTCATTTCAGGTGGTCCTGTTAATCCACCCCCACCTATGTGTACCTACAAGATGTTTCGGGACTGTAAGCCCAAGGAATTCTCTGGCACTGAGGGTGCGGTGAGTTTGCTCAGGTGGCTGGAAAAGGTGGAGTCGGTGTTTCTGATGTGCAACTGTCTCCCAGAGGATCGAGTCAAGTATGCTGCTGCGTTATTCCAGGATGTTGCTTTGACCTGGTGGAACAATATCACCCAGAATATGGGTATAGGGGAGGCTTATGCTATGCCTTGGGAAAATTTTGTTCAACTACTGAAGCGAGAGTACTGTCCAAGGGAAGAAGTTCAGAAGCTAGAGCAAGAGGTGTGGAACCTCAAGATGACCGGGTCAGAGATTGAAAAGTATACGGTAAGGCGTAATGAGTTGGCAGTGCTGTGTCCTGATCTGCATGTGCCAGAATACAGGAGGATTGAACACTATATCTCGGGGCTAGTACCAGAGATCGCAGGGTTGGTGGCTGCAGGGAATCTTCCTACATACTCAGAGGTGGTCCGATCGGCTCACAGGATGACAAATTTGAAGGTGAATGAGGGTATCTTGCCTGCTAAGGGTTCGACTGTCAAGGCCCCAGAAAATAACAAGCGTAAGTGGGATAATGAGGGGAAAGGATCTGTGCCAGCACAACAGGGTAAGAAGTTCGATAGCGGGGGTTCTTCTTCTTCTGGTACCAAACCGGGTGGTTATGCGGGGAAATTACCTAAGTGCAACAAATGTGGGCGTCATCATCAGGGGGACTGCGACCGTAATCGTTGCCATCACTGCCAGCGACTTGGGCATTTTGCTAAAGATTGTCGGGCGACACTTCCATCGACCCAGGCCCCAATTACTAACTCGGCTCCTACTGCTCAAGGAACTACGGGGAAACAGGGTTGTTACAACTGTGGGGAGACTAGTCATTACAAGAAGGAGTGCCCGAAACTGAAGCAGGGTGGGATGTGAGGGACAGAAACGGTAACGGGAACAACGGGGGCGGTGGCAGGAATGCACGTGCCTTCGTCATTGGAGCCGCAGAGGCTAGACAGGATCCTGACACAGTTACCGGTACGTTCCTTCTCAATAATCGCTCTGTTAGTGTTTTATTTGATTCCGGTGCCGATAAAAGTTTTATATCTATGGAAGTTAGTCGACTGCTAGATGTAGTACCCGTACCATTAGAGGCTAAGTATGTAATTGAGTTGGCTGACGGTAAAAAGATTGAAGCTACTTGTATCCTTCGAGAGTGTCAACTAGAGTTGTCGGGTTTGTCGTTCCCCATCGACCTTATGCCGGTACCTTTGGGTAGCTTTGACGTTGTTGTAGGCATGGATTGGTTGTCTTTGTATCGCGCTGAGATCGTTTGTTACGACAAGATTATTCGGATTCCCCTCCCTGATGGAGAATTCCTTTCTGTGTACGGTATCAAGGGCGGTGCTCCGCTAAATCTCATCTCCAGCATGAAAGCCCTTAAGTATCTTCGAAAGGGTTATTCGGCCATTTTGGCACTTTTATCTGTTTCCTCTACCGATGAGAAGAAGATCGACGATATTCCTGTTGTACGCGAGTTTCCTGATGTATTTCCCGATGATTTATCTGGCCTTCCTCCCCATCGTCAGGTCGAGTTCAGTATTGATCTTGTACCGGGAGCTGCCCCTATTGCTCGGGCCCCCTACCGTCTTGCACCTCCCGAGATGCAGGAATTGTCCAGTCAGTTACAGGAACTATTGGACAAGGGTTTTATCAGACCAAGTTCTTCCCCTTGGGGAGCCCCGATTCTGTTCGTTAAGAAAAAGGATGGAAGTTTTCGGTTGTGTGTGGATTACAGAGAATTGAACAAAGTGACCATCAAGAACCGTTATCCTCTTCCACGTATTGATGATCTATTCGACCAACTCCAGGGTTCTAGCTACTACTTTAAGATTGATTTGAGGTCCGGTTATCACCAGTTGCGCGTAAGGGAAGCTGACGTTGCAAAGACTGCCTTTCGTACACGTTATGGCCATTTTGAATTCTTGGTCATGCCTTTCGGTCTCACAAACGCACCGGCGGTTTTCATGGATTTGATGAACCGCGTTTGCAAACCATATCTTGACAAGTTCGTCATTGTGTTTATTGATGACATCCTGATCTACTCCAAGAACAAGATCGAACACGAGGAACACCTGCGTTTGGTTTTGGAACTTTTGCGACGGGAACAACTTTATGCTAAGTTCTCAAAGTGTGACTTTTGGTTACGCGAAGTTCAGTTCCTAGGACATGTGGTTAATGAACTAGGAATTCATGTCGATCCAGCTAAGATCGAAGCGATCAAGGACTGGGAAGCACCAAAGACGCCAACTGAGGTGCGGCAATTCCTAGGCCTTGCGGGTTATTATCGTCGTTTCATTAAGGGGTTCTCGAAGATCGCTCAACCCCTCACCACTCTTACTCAGAAGGATAGAAAATTCGCCTGGGGTGAACCACAAGAGTCAGCATTTCAAAAACTAAAGTCTAAACTTTGTTCTGCTCCTATTTTGTCCTTGCCTGAAGGCCCTGATGATTTCGTTGTTTACTGTGATGCTTCTATTCATGGTCTCGGTTGCGTGTTGATGCAACGCGAGAAAGTGATTGCGTATGCTTCTCGTCAACTCAAGATGCACGAGAGGAACTACACCACCCATGACTTGGAATTGGGTGCAGTGGTTTTCGCGTTGAAAATTTGGAGACATTACTTGTACGGTACCAAATGCACCATCTACACCGATCACAAGAGTCTTCAACATATTTTCGACCAACAACATTTGAACATACGACAGCGTCGTTGGATTGAACTCCTGAACGACTATGATTGCGCCATTAAGTACCATCCTGGCAAGGCGAATGTAGTAGCAGACGCCTTGAGCAGGAAGGAATCAATTAATCCTCGTCGCGTTCGGGCGTTGCAGCTCACCATTCATTCCTCTCTACCTGACCAACTTCGTTCTGCTCAGTTAGAAGCTTTGAAGGAGGAAAACCTTAAAGCTGAGACTATGCACGGTGCCGACAAGCACCTCGAGCGAAGGCCTGATGGCCTGCACTACTTCGCAGAACGCATATGGGTTCCTTTATTCGGGGGACTTCGGGAGCTTGTCTTAGATGAGGCTCACAAGTCCCGATATTCTATTCATCCTGGTTCGGATAAGATGTACCAAGATCTGAAGGTGCTTTACTGGTGGCCAAACATGAGGTCGGATATAGCCTCATACGTGAGCAAATGCTTGACCTGTGCTAAGGTCAAGGTGGAATACCAGAAACCGTCGGGTCTCCTGCAACAACCTGAAATTCCGGAGTGGAAATGGGAACGGATTACAATGGATTTTGTCACGCAACTACCTAGGTCCCCGAGCGGGAATGATAAGATATGGGTGATTGTTGATCGGTTGACGAAATCAGCCCATTTTCTCGCTATTAAGGAGACCGACACCATGGATCGTTTGGCTCGTCTTTATCTGAAGGAAGTTGTTTCTAGGCACGGGGTGCCGGTTTCTATTATTTCGGATCGTGACTCCCACTTTACTTCTCACTTCTGGAAGTCTTTGCACAAGGCTTTGGGTACCTAGCTAGACATGAGTACAGCTTATCACCCACAGACTGACGGCCAGAGTGAACGCACGATTCAAACCTTAGAAGACATGCTGCGGGCATGTGCGATCGATTTTGGCAAAAGTTGGGAAGCTCACCTACCGTTAGTAGAATTCTCTTACAACAACAGTTACCACACGAGCATCAAGGCAGCTCCGTTCGAGGCACTGTACGGGCGGAAATGCCGGTCTCCTCTTTGTTGGGCTGAGGTGGGTGAGAGTCAACTCACTGGGCCTGAGCTAGTGTACGAAACTTCGGAAAAGATCGTACAGATTTGTAACCGGTTGGCAGCAGCACGGGACCGGCAAAAGAGTTATGCCGATCAGCGTCGCAAGCCATTGGAATTCCAAGTTGATGACAAGGAACTTCTGAAAGTTTCACCGTGGAAGGGCGTCATACGCTTTGGGAAGCGTGGCAAACTCAACCCTCGGTATGTCGGCCCATTTACAATTCTGGAACGGATTGGACCGGTGGCATATCGTCGGCAACGTACATAACGTCTTCCATGTGTCCAACTTAAAGAAGTGTCTGGCGGACGAGTCTCTTATTGTTCCACTGGAAGAGATCAAGGTGGATGATCGTCTTCGGATTGTGGAGGAACCTATTGAGATCCTTGATTACAAGATTCGTAGCCTACGTCATAGCAAGATTCGCATTGTTAAGGTTCGCTGGAACTCGAACCGGGGACCAGAGTACACTTGGGAACGGGAGGATCAGATGAAGTCTAAGTATCCTCATCTCATTCCTAAGGAAGCGTTCGAATCGAGATATGTTACCACTGCAGCTGAATGAATCTCGGGGCGAGATTCCTTTTTAACGTGGGGATGATGTGACAACTCGGGAAAATCTCTCTCTTGGTTTCTATCTTTTGTCCGTTTCTTTTGTTATTCCTTTTGGTACTTGTGCAATTTTCGGGACGAAAATTCTTTTAACGTGGGGATGATGTGACACCCGGCAAATTCTGGTTAACAACGCTGTCTAGATTAAAGTCTACCTTAGCGAGTCACGCGTATATTATACTTAACTGGGATAGTTGAGTCGTGTTACGGTTCGGGAACTGTTAGTTTGGTATAGAGGATCATTAGATGTCAGTCTAGAGGCTCATTAGATGTCAGTCCTTAACCAAGTGTACAAGGGGTGACGATTCGTAGGATCATCAGAGCATAGGGAACATACAAGTCTCGAGTCCCGGGAATTGGTGAACGAGTGTGAATGTGTTTGTTTACATGTATTATGTGTTTATAATCATTATGTGACTTGTCGGTATGTGAAAATGTGTTAACATATGTTAAAACGGGGTTTAACGCGCAAAATACGCTGAACCAACCCCTATAGGCGATTAGGGAGGGCTAATCGCCTATAGGAGAGGCGAATGGGACATGCTATAGGCGAATAGCATGCTAATGTGATGTTTCATGCTATGTGTATTGTTTTTGGGATACATGGTTGCATGCAGGGCTGATAGAACGAGGTTAAACGGAGGATTTTGATTGAAATATGTTTGATATGGTTGTTTGATTGATATTTGATGTTTACACACGTTCTGGATCTGATTTGGAGTGTTAAACGCGCGAAAAACTGGAACAGCTGGGCTAAAGGCGAATAGGGATCCTAATCGCCTATGCTATAGGCGATTAGGAGGCTATTCGCCTGATGGGAAACCCTAATCGCCTATAGTATAGGCGAATAGGGGCCTAATTGCCTTTACTTCATGCGATTACGATCCTAAATGCTAGTTAAGCCCTGAATTGCATGCCTTACGACGTAATCGCCTATAAACTCCTGATTTGCATACCATATAACCCTAATCGCCTATAGTATAGGCGATTAGCCTTCCTAAATGCCTGTTGACTTTCATAATCGCTAGTTGACTTTTCCTAATCGCCTGTACTGCTGCTGTAAGTGTATTTTGACATTCCGAGACCCGATTTGACACCTAGGACATTTCTAGGAACCCCGTAACATACCTAATAACTGGGTAACATGTGCTCGGACTTATTTATGAGATACTTGAACTACGTGCTACAACTTGTTGGATTTTAACGTATGTTAAGTGTGATTGCATGATTGTATGTTTGAGAGTGCAAGTATAACACGGGGAGTCTCGGGTCACCAATGGGATGTCGAGTCTTGTACATTGGGTTAATTTAACAGTCACAGTGTTTTCAAACGAACTTGGTTATGGTCTGGACATCTAGGGACTAACTAACCTACGGGTTATTAGTCTAATTACTTGTAACTGTCACATGTTAGGTCGCCGTCTTACGGGGCTAGCATAGCTTGCTGATTTTATTCGTATTACGAAGTAACGCAACCTAAGGTGAGTTTACGGCCCCTCTTTTAACTGGTTTCACTTTTTGGGGGAGAAAACATGTGTTAAACTTATGTTTTGGTAACAACTGTCATACTATGGGTTTCTATGGTTTACTATACGATCTTTGGAAGTCCCGGGGGAAACCATGAATGTGCGGGTTAGCACAACGGGGAAATGTGAATAGATCTATTGGGAGTAACCAACCCCGCTGGTCGGCTTGGAGGGCCGGGCGAGTGCATATTGTCTCAAACAGGAACAGGTTTACTATTCGGGCACAACATCTGGTTTGCGAGTTAGTAATGGTTTTCCAATCGTTGTAGTAACAAAACATACGCCTAGCTAGCGTACTTGGTTTACAAATTGATATAGTATGGACAGGTTGAACTTGATACTTTGATTACAAAACCTGTGAACTCACCAGCATTTTTGTGCTGACGTAACTCTTACATATTTTCTCAGGTTGCTAAGGTAGCACTACGGAACTAGGGCGCACGCGTCTGCACGGCGTCTAGTTAGGATTGCATGGTTTTCAAACATTGAATAATTTGGTTTACTTTGGATTATGTTTTGAGAATAAGCTTCCGCTGTATTTGGGGATTTTAAACTATGTTTTTGAAATTGCATATGTTCATTTAGATTGTTTATTGTGATCGTTGACTTGGATCCTGGTTTGTCATGCGCCTCGCAGTAAAACTCCGCAAGTGGATTTTGAGGGTGTGACAGCTGTTCCTGCTCCTGCTGCTCAGGGGACTCCAGGAAAGCAGGGATGCTATAACTATGGCGATTCGGGGCACTTCAAGTGTGATTGTCCCAAGCTGAAACAGGGCGAGAATGCGAAGGGTGGGAACGGTAACGGGAACAACGGAGGCAGCGGTAGGAATGAGCGTGCTTTCGTCATTGGCTCGGTGGAGGCCAAACAGGATCCTGACACAGTTACCGGTACGTTTCTTCTTAATGATCGATATGTTTATGTTTTGTTTGATTTTGGTGCTGATAAGAGTTTCATATATGTAGAGTTTAATCGATTGCTAGATATAGTACCCCGCACGTTTAGAGGCTAAGTACTTGATAGAATTGGTTGACGGTAAGAAAATCGAAGCGACACATATTCTTCGGGAATGTCGCTTGGAACTGTCGGGTTTGTCTTTCCCTATTGACCTTATGCCGGTGTCTTTGGGTAGTTTCGATGTCGTTGTGGGCATGGATTGGTTATCATTGTATCGTGCGGAGATCGTTTGTTTTGATATGGTCATTCGGATCCCTCTCCCTGATGGAGGGATTGTTTCGGTTCATGGCAAGAAGAGCGGTGCTCCGCTGAGTATCATTTCTTGTATAAAAGCCCTTAAGTATCTTCGGAAGGGTTATTATGCTATTCTGCACTTGTTACTGTTTCGTCTGATGATGACAAGAAGATCGAGGATATCCCTGTGGTTCGTGACTTTCCTGATGTGTTTCTTGATGACTTTCCTGATTTTTCTCCTCATCGTCAGGTTGAGTTTGGTATTGATCTTACACCTGGTGCAGCTCCTATTGCCCGAGCCCTGTATCGTCTTGCACCTCCCGAGATGCAAGAGTTGTCTAGCAAGTTACAGGAACTCTTGGAAAAGAGTTTCATTCGACAGAGTTCTTCCCCGTGGGGAGCTCCTATTCTATTTGTAAAGAAAAAGGATGGAATCATTCGTATGTGTGTTGATTATCGCGAGTTGAACAAAGTGACCATGAAGAATCGTTATCCTCTTCCTAGCATTGATGATCTCTTTGACCAGCTCCAGGATTCTAGTTACTACTCGAAGATTGATTTGAGATACGGTTATCACCAGTTGCGCGTTCAGGAAGCTAACGTTCCGAAGACTGCCTTTCGTACTCGTTATGGCCATTTTGAGTTCTTGGTCATGCCTTTTGGTCTCACTAACGCAACAACGGGTTTCATGGATTTGATGAACCGTGTTTGTAAACCCTACCTTGATAAATTCGTCATCATGTTTATTGACGACATTCTGGTCTATTCCAAGAGCAAGGCGGACCATGAGAAACACTTGCGACTGGTCTTAGAACTCTTAAGGTGAGAACAGCTGTATGCTAAGTTCTCGAAGTGTGACTTTTGGTTGTGCGAAGTTCAATTCCTAGGTCATGTGGTTAATGAACTGGGAATCCATGTCGATCCGGCTAAGATCGAAGCTATTAAAGACTGGGAAGCACCAAAGACGCCATCTGAGGTGCGGCAATTCCTGGCTCTTGCGGGTTACTATTGTCGTTCCATTGAGGGGGTTTCAAAGATCGCTTAACCCCTCACCTCTCTTACCCAGAAAGACCGAAAGTTTGACTGGGGTGATCCGCAGGAATCAGCATTTCAGATGCTGAAGCTTAAACTTTGTTCTGCGCCTATCTTGTGTTTACCTGAGGGTATGGATGATTTTGTTGTTTACTATGATGCTTCTATTCGTGTCTCGGTTACGTGTTGATGCAACGCCAGAAGGCTATTGCTTATGCTTCTCGTCAACTTAAGGTTCACGAGAAGAACTATACCACTCATGACATGGAATTGGGTGCGGTAGTCATTGCGTTGAAAATCTGGAGACATTACTTGTACGGTACCAAGTGCACCATTTACACTGATCACAAGAGTCTCCAACATATTTTCGAACAGAAGGAGTTAAACATGCGGCAGCATCACTGGGTTGAACTTATGAACGATTGTGACTGTACCATTAAGTATCATCCTGGCAAGGCGAATGTTGTAGCAGACGCCTTGAGCAGGAAGGAATCCGGGAAACCTCGTCGTGTTCGAACTTTATAGCTCACCATTCATTCCTCTTTGCCTAACCGAATTCGTTCTGCACAACTAGAAGCTTTGAAGGAGTAAAACCTTAAAGCTGAGACTATGCATGGTGTCGATAGACATCTTTAGCTTAGGTCTGATGGCTAACACTACTTCGTAGAACGCGTTTGGGTTCCTTTAATTGGGGGATTGTGGGAGCTTGTTTTGGATGAAGCTCACAAATCACGGTATTCTGTTCATCCAGGTTTCTACAAGATGTATCAGGATTTGAGGATACTCTATTGGTGGCCGAACATGAAGGCTGATATAGCCTCCTACGTGAGCAAATGCTTGACTTGTGCTAAAGTCAAGGTGGAGTACCAGAAGCCGTCTGGTCTCCTGCAACAACCTGAGATTCCAGAATGGAAGTGGGAATGGATCACGATTGATTTTATCACCAAACTACCGAAGTCACCAAGTGGTTGCGATGTGATTTGGGTGATTGTCGGCAGGTTGACATAATCGGCACACTTCATGCCTATTAAGGAAATTGATCGGCTTGAGCGGTTAGCTCGAATTTACCTTAAGGAGGTAGTCTCTCGGCACGGGGTGCCTGATTCTATTATCTCTGATCGTGATTCTCGTTTCGCTTCGCATTTCTGGAAGGCTCTGCATAAGGCCTTGCGTACTCAGTTAGATATGAGTACAACTTATCATCCGCAAACTGACGGTCAGAGTGAGCGGACGATTCAAACCTTGGAGGACATGCTTCGGGCATGTGTTATTGATTTTGGCAAGATTTGGGAGAGTCACCTTCCGTTGGTGGAGTTCTCTTACAACAACAGTTACCATTCTAGTATCAAGGCAGCTCCGTTCGAGGCTCTTTACGAACGGAAATGCCGGTCTCCTCTTTGTTGGGCCAAGGTGGGTGAGAGCCAGCTCACTGGTCCGGAACTGGTGTACGAAACTTCGAAGTAAATCGTACAGATTCCCGTTAGGCAGCCGCACGGGATCGTCAAAAAAGTTATGCCGATCGTCGTCGCAAACCTTTGGAGTTCCATGTTGGGGACAGGGTACTTCTAAAAGTTTCACCATGGAAGGGCGTCATACGCTTTGGAAAGCGTGGCAAGCTTAACCCTCGTTATGTCGGACTGTTCGCAATCCTGGAACCGATTGGACCGGTGGCATACAGACTTGACTTACCGGCGGAGCTCGGTAGTGTTCACAACATCTTCCATATGTCTAACTTGAAGAAGTGTTTGGCTAACGAATCTCTTATTGTTCCATTGGAAGAGATCAAGGTTGATGATTGTCTTCGCATTGTGGAGGAACCTGTTGAGATTCTTGACTACAAGATTCGTAGCCTTCGCCGGAGTAAAATCCGCATCGTTAGGGTTCGTTGGAACTCAAATCGTGGACCGGAGTTCACGTGGGAACGAGAGGATCAAATGAAATCTAAGTATCCTCATCTTTTTCCGAAGCGTACGTTCGAATCTAGGGCTGTTACCACTGAAGCTGAGTGAATCTCGGGGCGAGATTCCTTTCAACGGGGGGATGATGTAACGACCGGTAAATTTTCTTTTTGTTTCTTTCTTTCGTCTCTTTCCTTTTTGGCTCCGTGCAATTTTTTGGACGAAAATTCTTTCAACGTGGGATGATGTGACACCCGACAATTTCAACTTAAACATTTTGGCAAAACATAAGTCTACCTTAGCAAAAAAACATTAATAAACGTACTTAACTGGGTCGGTTGAGTCGGGTTAGGTTAGGATTGTCCAGGGTCCAATGATCGGAAGATCATTGGGAGTCGTTTTGAGTGTACACTAGTCTTGAGTCCCGATGTTGGTGAAATTACATAAGTTGAATTAAGTGTGATACGTAGATTGATACATACATGTGATATAATGTTCAAATACGTGTTTCAAAGGTGTGAACATGATTATACATGATTCTTTATGCTTAACATATCTTAGGATTGCATGTTCATGTGTTAAGATGTGTCTAAATATGTTAAAACGACAAAACTGGAAAAACTAGAAAACCCAGAAACTGATTTGACCTTAAGGGATTGAACCAGGTTCATGAGTCATTTGAAAACCTCATTTGACCAGCCCAAGATCCCATTCGACCCTTGCAGGAGTCGAACCTGCAGTTACTATAAATACCACACTTTGCAATTTTTCATCATTTCACAAACCCTAGTCGCCTCTAAACACTCTCTCTCGACACTAACATGTGTTAAGGTCGAATGGATATGTGTTAGGTAGTATGAAATTGTAAATAGGTCGAATGAAGCTTCTTGGGGTCGAACCAAGTTTCATTTTATGTTGATTCGACCTAACAATCTCAAATGTGCGATTTGTGATGCAAACTAAGTGTTTTATGCTTGAACCTTATGTGTAATCTATGTATACTTGATTAGTTTATGTAATGGGTCACCAACAGGATGTCGGTTCAGTCTGGTGTGTCGGTTGAGTAGTCAAACCCGTTTTCAAACATACTTATTCACGATCTGGACAATCGGGGACTAGATAACCTTAAGGTTATTAGTAAAAACACTTATATGAACTTTTATGATAGATTCCCAGTATTAGGAACTATCTAGACTTGTTGGTAACTCTTTTCTATAGAATACGCAAATCTAAGGTGAGTTTCACAGCCCCACTTTTATTGGCTTTACTTTTGGGGGAGAAAACATGCGCTAAACTTATATTTTGAGAACTTATGTCATACTATGGGTTACTTTTGAGTTGCTATACGATCTTTGGAAGTCCCGGGGAGAACCATGAATTTGCGGGGTTGCACAGCAGTGGAAATGTAGATAGATCTATTGGGCGTGACCTGCCCCACTCATCGACTAGAGGTCGGACGGCTGCATGTTGTATTGAATTATGCTAAACTAGCTAAACATTATTCGGGCGGCTTAAACATGTGGTAAACTTGCTAAAAGTGTCCAGTAATGGTTTTCCAATTGTAGTAGTAGCAAAACTTACGCCTAGCTAGCGTACTTTGGCTTTCACATGACATGGTATTGACAGATTGAATTTGGTAACAGTTGGTTGCACTTGGTAACATTTTATATAAACCTGTGAACTCACCAGCATTATATGTTGACATCCTTTTTGGCATGTTTTTCTCAGCTCGCTAAGGTAGCATCACAAAGACTAGGCGCACGGGTATGCATGGCGTCTAGGGTTCTTAGTTCATTTTTTTAATAATCTTTTGAAACAACATTATCATATGGGCTTGTAACTAAATTTGCTTCCGCTATGGTTTTTGAGATATTAAAGTTTATGTTTTGAGTCTACGTATCTTTCATATATTTGTTGTTTATATTGACCGTTGACTTGGATCCTGGTTTGTCACGCACTTCGTGGTCAAACCCCCCATGTGGAATTTGAGGGTGTGACAATATTGGGTGCTTAATTCGTTCCTATTTGTATTTCTTAGGAAACTAGAGCTCCAAGACGGAAACACAGGATTTTCGGGGAAAAACAAGCAAAAACTGGAGATTCCTGAAGATACGAGACTTGCAGCATGTTCACTGTATGTTTGAAGACAATTACGAGACTTAAACAGTGATAAAACCAGTCCAGAAGTGACCCAGCACGCCCACGCACAATTTCACGAAGGCCCTGCACGCTAGAAGACAACGCAGCGAACCTGGAAAACGACGAAATTAAAATTTCCAAAAGTAACTGCCACCTTTATGTTTACTTGAAATCCAACTAATAAAGTTGAAAACCAACTTTATGAATAATTATTATATTTCAGCCTATAAAGGGAGATGAATTCCCAATATTCATTTTCACTACTCTCACTTTACATCACTCCATCCAATATGCATTATGATATTACTTTCAAATATGTTTTCACAAATGTTTCGAAAGATTCTTACAATCAAAGAAAAATAGTTTACCAACAGTTGGTTGATAAACAACTTCGATTTGATGTTTTCCCATGATTCTTACAATCAACGGAAAACATCAATTCATTATTCCATAAATACATCCAGTTTCTATTTTCAATGCTTAGTGTTCTTGGATCCGGATGATATTTAGATACGAGATGCTGCCGTGTACTGGTTTTCATTGTTTCTGTTTGTTATTTGCTTCAATGAGGCTGGAAAGAAATATCATTCTCTATGGTTTGGTTGTTAGTAGGGTTTTTTATGTTTCCTTGTATTTTTATGTAGGTTGTAAAGTCACATATTGTAATTCTGTTATCATTAAAGTAGTTTCTTCCATTTTGTATTTATTTATGTTCAATTCAATGTTTAACTCAAATTATGGAATTGTAGTTATTCAATTTTGATTGACGATTATTAGGTAAGCATTTTTAGATAACCATTGTTAGTGACAAGGTCTTTTTACCAAACCATGTTAAACAACCTTTTTCATGTCCAATTTACATAACACGGAAGTTAAACAATTATTTATAATATGAAAAACGTAAAACATGACATGTTCATATTTCTACAAATATTGGTAAATATTATTTGTGTTTGTCTGGAAATTTTTATCTAAAAAAAGAAAAGAATTTGAAGAGTTGTTTCAGCGGGAAAATTAACTAAACAGTTGAATTTACATCTGTTTTAATCAGCAGTGTTTTAAACACATTGTTTTAAATATTCTGCTATATTAACGACATGCTTTGAAACAGGTTACCAAATACAGTTTTTCTTTCAACTATAGCTTTACTTTTTTAATTTGGTCATCCTTTTTTTATTTTAATATGCGTTATCTCAACAGAGCTTTAATTTGTTTATACACTTAACTTATATTGTCAATGAAACAGACGTTACGAAATACAGTTTTTGTTTTAACAGTAGATTGACTCTTTAATTTGGTTTTTACCAAACAGTGCATAACAGTATGTGTGTTTATTTTTTTTTATATTTTTGGGTATTAATTGTTTTAAAAGAAAGAAACAAATGTTAGTAAACAGGTTTTCTTTACGGCAGACGATTGGCTTCGTAATTTTGGTTTTTGTAAACAGACCTTAAACTAATTGTTTTAAAGAATCAAACAGATGGTAATAAACAGATGTTGTCAAACAACAGACGATGGGATAAATAATGTTGTTTTTACTAAACAGGGCTTAACATTTAAAATTAAAACGTACATAATAAAAATCATATCTACTATACAAACTACTTAATAAAAATTTCAAAAATCCTTTGTTTCTTTTTCAGAATCTCGCTTGAAAGATCCTTTTTTAATTCCGTCAACGCTTCATGGATGTTGTCGATTCGCAGTTGTTGAGTCAAATAGTTTTCTATCTTGTCTCTTAAACCACTTGCTGGTTCATGCAACACCATATCTAGCAGGACAATGTTTGCCCATGATTGTTCCTTAACTGTTTCTTTGATCCTCTCTACTTCATTGCAAATATCTTCATCTTTTCTCTTTTCTGTTAGTGACCAAGCGCTGGATAAAGACTTACCATCTGATTTATCAGCAAAATGATAGTATGATCTGTTTGCCATTTTTCTAGATGAAGTTTAGAATATGTATTGTGTGGAATTTATAGATAAATTTTAGGTTGGATATTGCCACACCCCAAGCGGCGATGTTACAGATATGAACATATTTATAGTAATAATTTCGAAAGATAATTAATTTCACGCGATATTTGGTATAATTATTTAAATTTTTGATTTGATAAACTGATAGGTGATTATTTCGTCTATTCGTTTTCCAAAGCATTCGTCCATTTATGTTTCACAAGTTGTATCGACTTTTTAGATACTATAAACGTTTTGAAATTAAATAATCGTTATAAGAAAACCTTTCGTTTAAGACGTTAACCCAAGTATAATAACTATTCTACCGCATGACCTTTCATTTTTCACGCGTTATCAGTATATAAAATAGTAAAGACATCCGGAAGTTCATCATAAACCATTTTAATATTAACATTTACATTTCAGTCTTCACCAATTGCATCAATGGCAGCCCCAAGTAATAACCGTGAAGATGAAATGAAGGAATTTGTTCTTAATCAAATTACAGCACAATACTATCAAGATTTGAAGACTACAAGACACTTGAAGATTTGTTTTGACCGTTTGCACTTGGGCACATTTGACTGAGACGACATGCAACGGATTTTGAAGTCAATGCCTTCGACTGCTGTTCGTGATTTGTCTGTGTTGTGCAATTCAGAGTCCGGGATTAAGGACGTAGAATTTTTGGCAAGATTCAAAGATCTGCATGCACAGCTTGAAACTTCAATGGAATTGAATCTTAAGTTTATTAATTCATTTAACTAGCTATGTATATTGATGTTTAAAATTGATTATATTTGTTTTGTTTAACGTTGATTATATATGATTTTTTATATATGGCTACATATTGACTACAACTTTTTAATCCGTCTTTAGACTTTTTATTCCTTGGTTGTAACATTTCAGTTATTAAACATCTGATCAGTGTTATTAACTGTTATCGTGGAAGGAACAAACGTTACGAAATGCGGTTTTTCTTTTACCAATAGTTAACAGTCGGTTTGCTTATGTTTTTTTATGTATATAATTATTATAAAAGATATAAACAGACGGTACTAAGCAGTGCTTCGTCGCAGCAGACGGTTGGGTTGTTGATGTGTTGGTGTTTACCAAACAACGGATAAGGCTAGACTCACTCTTCCGGTGTGTTTTCACACGGGATTCCACCTAGTTACTATTTTAAAAAGGAGAGAGAAAATGTTAGGGTGGAATAGTGTTTTTTAGTGTAATTTAATGGAAAAAAAATTGGTGGAGGAGATGTGAATGCTCTAAGTGCTCTTAAACAGGGACGGAACCACAGGAGGGTCAGGAGGGTCCGCTGACCATCCGGTGGCCAAGCTTTAAGTTAACCTGTATATCCGGCCGAGATACGTCTTTATAGTTTGAGTACCCTTCAAAATGTATCAAGTAGTGTAGTTTATGTGAAGAAAATAGAGTAAAAAGAGTATCTTGGGCAGCCGACGATGAGCAGTTGTTGAAGACGGAGAAGATGCAATGGAAAGAAGGAAGAAGTAATAATTTTTTGGTTAATAAATCTATACATATAATAAACCAAAGTCATTTTAATGACATGACACTCAAAGAGACATTCTATTCCTTGAGTGTGCAATGTGTCATCCCATGTGGCATTGATATATTTTAGGAAAAAAAATAATTTAAAAACAAAATTGGATTTTTCACCCTAATGTTTCCTCCCATAATTTTTAAACGGTAATATCTTTAATATACGAGATTTTTTAAAGAAAAAAATGACACCAAATTAACGAGCGTTTTATTATTTTTCCAACGAGTACCATTGTGCTATATAAAAACGGAGAAATTTTTTTGTGGGGTTTTGTTCATACAGGAAAAAAACACAAAGTGTTCAGGTAAATCATTAATCATGTATAGACAAGTCACTAATTATGTTTAAATCAGTACATATGAATTTTTTTTCAACCAGAGCCGAATAGGTTAATAGAGTTATACGTTGTTTTAAGTTAGGTACCAATATTAGTATGTTAGATTTGTGCATTTGTTTAATCTTTAGGATAGGTGTTAATATTAAAGTTACATTAAAGTTCTACATTCTTTTAGGTTAGGTGTTAGCATTGGAGTTGTACATTGTTAATTTGTTTTAGGTTAGATATTAATATTAGAGTTATACATCAATCTATTTCATATGTAAAATTAATGTATCATATAAAATTTCTCAACCCGGGACGCTCCCAGGGTATAATCTAGTATTAAATAAAAAGAAAGTAATATTTAATAATACAGACTACTCTAGATGTACGATGTAGAGTTGTCTTGCCTTTGCCTATTCCTACCCCTCATCACCACTTTATTTGTTTTTCTTCTTTAATTGTTTTGAAATATTGTTTACTAGTTTTTATCTCGGGAGCGTCACAGGTTGAAATATCTAATATGAAATAATAAAATATATTATTATTATTATTTTAAACAAATCTCTGCCATAAGTTATCATATTCAAATAGTAAAAAAAAACGAATATCTGCGTCAGGGTATAAATCTAGTGTCATTACAAATGAATTCGGAAGTTTATAATCGATCATTCTAAAAAGAATTAATATGAAATAAGAAAAAAAAATAGTTAATTATTGAAATATTGAACGCATTAGTCTAAGGGTTATGTTATGCGTTAAAAAATTCATGGGTATATGATCGGGTATATAGTTCGGGTATTTGGGTATGTTGTTTCGGGTAATCGGGTCGGGTATCACCTAATCCTAGACCCGACCCAAACCCGCAATTTTTTTTAAACTAATCCCAAACCCGACACAATACATGTCGGGTTACAAAAAATAGTCATTTTTACTCGTTGGAAAGATAATAAAACGCTCATTAATTTGGTGTAATTTTTTTCTTTAAAAAATCTCGTATATAAAAGATATTAACGTTTAAAAGTTATGGGAGGAAACATGAGATAAAAAATAGTAAAGTTTTAATATTTAGATTTAGTAGTTTAGGTATTTAATAGATTAGGTTAAAGATTAAGATAGATTAAGTTAAATCATATTTATTCCTTTTTTTAATTGGTTTACACTTGCCACATCACATCCTATGTGGTATCTCTCAAAGGAGAGATTGCATAAGAGTATGACATGTAGGATTAATCCCTCTGCAATATATATGTACTAGCTTTTATCCCGGGAGTGTCCCGGGGTTGAAAAATATAACCATTCTAATAATACTAATACTAATAGTAATAATTATTACTCTTGTAATTAAATAAATAAAAAATATAACCTTGCTATAAGGTGACACCATGTGTTGCAGTGTTGCGCGATTTTTTCTCCTAGCTTTTCTTGATGAAGTATACCTATCCATCTTTAGAAGAGTAAAATTCCAATGATAGCATGACGATTGGGCTAAATTTCAACATTGTATATAACAACCTGGTTTAAAAGAAAAAATATGATTAATGAATAACCTGAACACTTTGTGTTTTTTTTTCGTGTATGATCGAAATCCCATAAAAAATAGTCGTTTTTTTCTCCGTTTTTTATATAACACTATGGTACTCGTTGGAAAGATAATAAAACGCTCGTTAATTTGGTGTAATTTTTTTCTTTAAAAAATCTCGTATATAAAAGATATTAACGTTTAAAAATGATGGGAGGAAACATTAGAGAGAAAAATCTAAATTTGTTTTTAAATTCTTAAAAAGATTAGTGTTAGATAAGTGTATGAGAATGAATGATAACAAAATAAAAAAAATAAATTAAAAACTCTCACCTCAACGTGCCACGTGGCACATTCAAAGAAGGGTTGAGGCCTCCATTGAATGACACCTCAATGGTTTATATTTTTTGTTCTGATTGTAGATAATTGGTGTTTTAGTTTTGATGACAATTCGTGATTTGAGTTTTATTTTTTTATCATTTTTTTATTAAGTCATATTAAATTTTTTAGCCCCGAGACCTTCCCAGGGTAATATAGATATATAGATTATTTCCATATTAGAAAACGTATCCGAAGTTTAGTATATTTTTATTGGTTTATTTATTGTTCCTTTTGGAATTTCCACTTAATAAAATTTTCGTCAATATTTTTATTAATTTTTTAATATATAATTAGTTAATATTATATTTCTATAATCTAAAGACTCTTTTAGATAGATAATTGGATAAAAAAAAACTCAAACCAAACATAGGGGACATTAAATCCTTTAAATAAAAACAACACTAACGTATGTAAAAGAATTATATTACGACCGTCTCCTTAAAATTTTCTGGTTCCGTCACTGCTTTTAGATAGATAATTAGATTAAAAAAAACTCAAACCAAACACAGGGGACATTAAATCCTTTAAATAAAAACAACACTAACGTATGTAAAAGAATTATATTACGACCCTCTCCTTAAAATTTCCTGATTCCACCATTGCTCTTAAACTATAAAATAAAATTATCATAGCATATAATACAAATTTTACATGTGAAACCAAAACTTTTTGTAAGAAAATAAAGGGGTGCTTTGGCGACTTGGCGTACAGAATTTGTTCATGTGATAAAATGTGAATGTCAAATGGCAGATATTAAAATAAGCGGATTTTCAAATTTTGACAACTCAAGTAGCATTTTCTTTTTCCCACATTTTTAAATTTCACGACTCCACCAATACACTTATTTAATTAAGCAATAATCGTAACACCACGTTGTGTTTTTATTGGTTTAGAAGATTTTATACCGGTATTTTTTCTTTTTAATATTATTCTACTTTAAAAGAGTAGGTTGTTGTTGTTATTGTTATTGATAATGTAGGGTGTCTAATCAACAAAATCAATAAAACGAACGTGTGCCGTACGAGTTGGCTTTTAACTTGTAGTTGGAAGTTAACTATCAAAATGTAACAAGTCAACAATCATTTTGCTTTTAACTTTTAACTTTTAACTTGGTTAAGTCTACCGATTAAGCAGTATAACATTGAGTCACTAATATGAAATTCACCATTAAAAAAAACCACTCTAACGTAAAATATTACTAAAAAAAAACTAAGGGTCTAAAATAGAAAACAAATAGTTATATAACCATTGGTAAAGTGTGTTCTTTACACCAAAATGATGTCATCATAATATCATGGTATCATACTACGAAAATAAATGTTTAATTTGATGGATAGCTTTATACATTCACCATGTTCTCGTTTTCTTTTAAATTACTATCATAGCTTCTTGTAGCAAATTTAATGTAAAAAAATCATTCAACCAAATTTGTTATATCACAGCTTCTTGTACCTGCGTTATCTGTGGATGAATATTGCGTTCACAGGTGTGTAAAACCTTTCCTAAAAGGACATCTTGTGGGCGAGATGGCCTCCGGGCCCAACACCTGTTAGACGCTCTTAGCAGCGAGGGGTCGGGGACTGTCTCGGGACTGCTTACTGCCATCACTGAAGTGGTAAACCTTTAGCTAGGAGGGTTATGTCCTAGGGTGCTCGTGGATTTCGTTGCTTTGGCCCCTTAACCCCTTTGTTGAAGCCTGATAATAGAATTCGCCCTATTGTCATGGGGGCAATTTGGAGAAGATTGGTCTCCAAAGTAGCCATGAAGAAAGTTGGGAAAGAAGTTGTTAAGTACTTGGGGGACTACCAATTTGAGGTGGGGGTCCCGAATGACGCAGAGGCGGTGCTACATAGTGCTAACGGGGTTTTTTTAATTCTTTTCATTCGGATGGCTCGCTGGCCATGCTTACGGTTGATTTTTCCAACGCTTTCAACTTAGTTGACCATTTGGTTTTGCTTCACGAGGTTCATCGTCATAGCCCCACCATATTTCTGTGGCTTCAATTTCTGTATGCCCAGCCTGCTAGGCTATACGTGGGGAATGACCGCATCGGGGCTTTCACGGGGGTCCAACAAGGGGATCCATTGGGACCTTTGATTTTTGCCCAAGCCTTACACCCCTTAGTGCTTCAGGTACAGGAAAACTGCAAACTCCTCTTGCACGCTTGGTACTTGGATGATGGGACGGTTATCGGGGATGCTGTTCAAGTTGCTAAAGCTCTTGACATCATCAGTTCGGAGGGTCCAGCCTTAGGGCTACGAATTAATATTAGAAAACTGAAGTATTTTGGTCGACATGCAACGGGGTGAAGGTCCGGCCAGGACTCTTCCCCAGCGAGATTGGGAGGCTGGAGAGAGGTATCAAATTGCTAGGAGAGGTAGTCAACCGTGATGCTAACTTTATTAGTGGCCTAGCGTCTAAGAAGGCAACGCAAGCTGTTGACATTATGGAACACCTTCCCTGGTTGCGAGATCCTCAAAGTGAGCTCCTCTTGATTAGATCTTGTATGGTGGTTGCAAAGTTGCTATTTGGTTTGCGAACTTGCTAGCCCCCCTTTGCGGATGATGTTGTTTTATCATTTGATAAAGGCCTTCGGGAGGCGATAGAAGACATTGTTGTATGGGGGCAGGGTTTTTTTTTTTTTTTTTTTCTTTTTGTTAAACTCTAGTGGTGGATCGCGACCTTGCCTGTAACACCCCAAATCTCGTAAATGCTCTTATTATTAAAATACAAGTAATTTGGGGCTGATCGAATAAATTAAATAAAACACGTTAGTTAACCCTTAAATAATTTTGTTAGTCCCGTTAATTACAAACACTTATGGGAACCTTACAAGAACTAAGTTAAGCAATAAAGAGTAACTACTTGCACTAAAACCATGGAGGGGCTGAATTAACACATGTTAGGGTCGAATTAACATGTGTTAGGGTCAAATGAACATATGTTAGGTTGTATGAACTTGTGTATAGGTCGAATGAGCCTCACAAAGGTCGAACCAAGGATGTTTGGGTCGAACCTGGTCCTGTCCCATGCTGATTTGACCTTACAACTCCATATGTGCAATTTTTGATACAAACTAAGTGTTTTATTCTTGAAACTTATGTGTTAACCTTATGTACTTGATTAATTGGTGTAATGGGTCACCAACGGGATTTCAGGTCTATCTGGTATGTCCGGTTAACGTTCAAACGCATTTTTAAACACTCATAGTCAAGATCTGGACAATCGGGGATTAGTTAACCTCCGGGTTTGTAGTCAACACACTTACTTAAACTCATTGATAGGTCGCCATTAGTTGGGACTGTCACACACGTGTCGGATTACTATTAAACTGAAGACGCAATCTAAGGTGAGTTTATGGCCCCACTCTTTACTGGTTTTGTTTTCGGGGGAGAAACATGCTTACGCACTTTAAACACACATTTTCATGTTATACTATGGCTATCATTATATTACTATACGACTCATTTAAATCCCACTGAAACCACTAATACGGGTATGTAGCGGGGAAATGTGGATAGATCTATTGGGCCTGACAAACCCCACTTGACGCCTGGAGGCTGGGCGGGTGCATATTGTCTCGATCACACAGGGCCTACCGGAGATGACGATAGTCCGAAAAGGGTATCACATTATAAATCAAAGTTAGCAATGGTTTCAATTGTAGTAGTAATATACTTAACGCCTAGCTAGCGTTCACACAACATAGTAGTAACGGTAACGGTTTTAAAAGACTAACGGAACGTTTGTTGTAAAACCTGTGAACTCACCAGCATTATATGTTGACATTTTTAGCATGTTTTCTCAGGTCGCTAAGGTAGCAGCAGTCGGACTAGGCGCACGGAGTCGCACTCGCGTCTAGGATCACGTTTTGGATGTCAAAACTTTAAACTCATGTTTTATCTTTATTCGAATTTTTGTAAAACTTAAATTGCTTCCGCTGTGTTTTGAATCATGGTTTTTGAATATTGCATGGATTGGTTTACGTATCTTTTCCATATAGTTTTCGTTTATTGTGACTGTTGACTTAGATCCTTTGTAAGGACAAAAAGGATTGAGAAACCTCTTTTGCTAACCTTGGTCTAATTCCTATTTCTGTCAAAATATTCTAAGTATGGAACTACTAAAGAAAGAAGACAAAAGTACTGAAGAAGGATTCAACAAGTACTGAAGAGTAAAGATCAGAAGTTCTGAAGTCAAACCAGACAAGTCAACTGAAGAACTGCTGAAGACAAACTACTCATCAGTAGTTTGTCACTCATCAGCATTTGTAATAGAATCTTTCCACCGCCCTTATGTTTCAATATTTTATTAGTTTATTATTACTTTATCTTTTGTACAAGTTCCAAGACTACAGCCTGTTACAGTCTTGCTTTTGTAACACGATTCATGTAAATGTTTGTCTATAAATAGATGGGTTAATCCCACTATTTTAGACATCGATTTTAATTGAAATTGAAATCCTTCAGAGCTTTTACTTGAAATACCATTTCTTATTCTGAGAATCTCTTTGCATATTTATTATCATATACATTCAATTGCTTAGATTCTCATTAACTGTCTTTAGTTTACAAACATCCAGGGGGAGTAATAACTCATGTTGATACTGAAACTTTATAACTTATTCCGCTGCAAACTGCTTTGATTAAACTTGCAAAACACATAAGTGTTCATAAGCAAGCAACTGTTAAAAGTGCATACTGATCCAACAATTGGTATCAGAGCACTGGTTTATCTGATCAAATATCAATCTAACAAATTAAGAACCAGACTCTCAAAAATGAGAGAAACTTTTTTCAATATCCATCACTTTGAGAGAAACTTGACAAATCAGTAGGGCTGGCAATTTAGACACGAACACGATAACCTGATACGAACCTACACGATTTTAACAGGTTTCGTGTTTGGCCTTAACAGGTTTCGTGTCTATAACAGGTCGACACGTTAAGACCTGTTTATTTTCGTGTCGTGTTCGTGTTTACCTGTTTCGTGTTCGTGTCTTATCGTGTGCGTGTCTTAACAGGTCTTATCGTGTCTTATCGTGTTTCTTGTCGTGTTTTATCGTGTCTTGTCATGTCTTATCGTGTCTTGTTGTGTTTTATCGTGTCTTGTCGTGTTAACTTATTTTGCTAGGTGTTCCTTATCGTGTCTTATCGTGTCTTATCGTGTTAACCTGCTATACACAGGTTCGTGTTCGTGTTTAAAAAAATGACACGATTAGATTTCGTGTCGTGTTCGTGTTTACAAGTTTCGTGTTCGTATCTTAACAGGTTCGTGTAACCTGTTATGCCAGCCCTACAAATCAGTACTCTAAAAAATGGATCCTTATAATACTGGTTCTGCCAATAAGCCTGCTATGCTTGTTCGTTCAGAATATAACATATGGCAAAAAAGGCTGGCACATACTCTGTCTCAGACCAACACTGGTTGTTGGAGATCTGTGATGTATGGTCCTCACAAACCAGTAAATATAAACCTTGAAACTAAAGTTGAAATACCAAAGGACCCAAAAGACTACACAGATGAAGATTTCCTTAAACTTGAGCTTGATGCCAAGGCTTTCTCTATGTTGGCAATGGCACTCCCAAATGAAATCTACTCTGGACTTTTACATTGTGAAAGTGCCAAAGAGCTTTGGGACTACCTAAAAGAGCAGTTTGGAGGAACTAAAGAGATGATTGCCAACACCAGAGAAATCCTTGCTCAGCAATATGAAACATTTACTCATATTAATGGGGAAACTTTGACACAACAGTTTGAAAGATTCTCCTCATTAATTTCTGAGTTGAAATTAAATGGTCAGACCTACACAAATGTATCTATGCTTCATAGAATTTTAAGGTCATTACCAGAAAAATGGGAAACTTACTCTATAGTCCTCAGATCTTCACCAGATTTTAACTCCCTCACTCTTACAAAATTACATAAGAGATTGCTAACTTTTGAAAGAGAAATTGATCAAATGAAAAAATTGCAAAATTCTGGAAAAACAGCTGATGACTATGTACCAGGTAGTACAACACTGTTAGGACAAGACTCACCTTCTTGTCCAAATAATTTTGGATCTTTTGACAACATTGACATAACTGCTGGGATCTCATCAGAAAGATCATATCCAGCTTATGACAATGATGAAAATAGTCAAACTGCTGATAACATGTGTTTTATCATGGATGACTTAAAAATTTTTGGCAGTGATGACTTGGAAGAAATGGACATTTTACACCAACTGGCCATGTTAAGTATAAAAACTAACAAATTTTACAAAAGTTCACGAAGGAAATTTCCAGGACTGAACAGTTCAACAAAAGTTGGTTTTGACAAATCTAACTTAGATGTCACAAGTTTCAGAAATTTAGACACTTTGATAGAGAGTGTAGAAGCTCTAGCTATAACCAACCACAATCTGGAAATCAGTTTAACCTTACTTATAACAGGAATAATGGAACACAGGGAAGTGCACATTTTGTACAGGCACAAGCTCCACAAATCCAGTATGTGCCACAAATACAATATGTACAGATGCCTGCTCAACAAATGCAGAGCCAACAACCAATGCCTTCCATTCCAGCTGCTCAACAACATCCACAAACTCAGAAACCCTCACAACAAAGTCTTTTTACTTCAGGGTATGTTGACTGGAGCAATCTTCCATTTGACACAACTGAGTGCAATCCTGATGCAGACAACAAAATGTTTGACATCAACTGGGGAGAACCTGACAATTGCAGAAAGAATTTTGCCTTGATGGCATTTAAGGGCTGCACCTCAAAATCTGCCTTATGTCAAGTATCAAAAGAATCTTTGACAAAACTATGTTCAAACTCATGCAAAGAATCTTTTGCTCTCATAAGAGAGACCAATGTGCATTTACAAGGTAAAGCCAATGACTCAAAGAGAAACTATACTCAAATAAAATGTGATTTAGAAAGAAAACTTGCTACAAAATCAAAGGAAAATTCTAAATTAACAAACAATGCTATTGAAACCCAAGCACAACTTAAAATCATGATAAAAGACCTAGGAAATGTCAGAAAAGAGCTTGCTGACACCAAGGTTGAATGTGAGAAATGGGTTGAGTCATGTAAAGGGTACCAACTGCTGCTTAACAAACAAAGTGCATCAAATGTTAGGTTTGGCATAGGGTACAATCATACTGAAACACCAACTGATTTTTCTCCCAAAACTACTGATGATGGGTGGAGAATAGTTCAAAATCAAACTTCTGAAGAGAAAGAATGCACATCTTTTCATGAAAACTTTCTAAAAATTGAAAAAGAAAGTTCTTCAGAAGTACTGAACAAATCTGACTTTAAGCCATCAGTAGTTTCATCTACATCAGGAGTTGAGAACCTGAAAACTACTGATGACCTAAATCATATCAAAACTGTAAGAAATTTGCCTTCAACATCTCAAAATGAAAAGGAGAAGGCAACAGAATGTGAAATTTTTGGTTTGTTTAACCACAAAACAGAATTTTGTAGATATAGAAAAGGAAATCAGTATAACAAGAAGATTTCACAGCTGGTTGTGGGAAAACAACTCAAAAATGGTTTTGAAGAAACTTTCTTTCCCAGCAAACAACAACCAAGCAACACCTTTTCTCAGAAAAAGATGAAATCTCAAAAACAGTCTTTTTTCTCAAAATTCTCTCTCAGTAGTTAGACCTAAATCATCAGTAGTTTCACAAACTGCTGAGATTAAAGATATCATGAATATGGTAAAACTACTGATGACCAAAGTTGATGGTGGTCCTCAAAAGGATACCACCATTGCTCTTAATAAAAAAAATCCATTGCCAAAAAGACATGGATTCCTCAAACTGGTCAAGAACAAACTATTAATATTCTCAAGAGCAAACCCAAAGCCATATTGGCTTGGGTTCCCAAATCTAACTAATTTGTTATTTTGTGCAGAGGGTCTCCAGAGGCTTAAATAGCATTTGGTATGTTGACAGTGGAGGCTCAATGCACATGACATGATGCAGATACCTGATAAACAACTTTATCAGTCAAAGAGAAGGATTTGTATCCTTTGAGAACATTGCCAAGGGATATGTGCTAGGACATGGCAATGTCTCTTCTGGCAAAATACAGTTTAACAAGGTCAATCTGGTTGAAAACCTTGAGTACAACTTGCTAAGTGTGTCACAAATGTGTGATAAAGGATATTCTTCCTTTTTCACAAAGACAACATGCAAGATCATATCACCAGAAGGCCAGAAGTTGATAGAGAAGATCATTAAGGATCATACTTTGTTGATAGCCAAAAGATGTGGCAATGTCTATGCAGTGGACATTGAGAAGGACAAAGTACTGAACAACACTGCCTGTTTCTTCTCAAGGGCATCAACGTCAGAGACTGATTTCTGGCACAGGAGACTTGGCCATGTGAACTTTAAAACCATAAATAAAGTCACAAAAATGGGCTTGGATAGAGGTCTACCCTTGAAAGTATATCAGTGTCAAGAACACTGTGTATCTTGTCTAAAGGGAAAGCAGCATAAGTCCTCCTATAAGTCTATTGAAGAATAAAAAACAACTGCATGTCTTCAACTACTCCATATGGACTTATTTGGGCCAGTCAAAATCATGAGCCTTGGTAAGAAGAAGTACTGCTTAGTCATCATTGATGACTATTCAAGATTCACATGGGTCTTCTTCTTATTTTCCAAGGATGAGGCAGCTGAAATCATCAAGTTCTTCATTTTACAAGTAGAGAAACAATATTCTATCTCTGTCAAAGCCATTAGAAGTGACAATGGGACAGAGTTCAGGAACAAAATTCTGGATGAATTCTGCTTGTCTAAAGGGATTAGTAGACAAATCAGTGCTCCCAGAACTTCTGAACAAAATGGTGTGGTAGAAAGGAAGAACAGAACACTAATTGAAGCAACAAGAACCATGTTAGCTGATTCAGGCCTACCATTGTATTTCTGGGATGAAGCAGTCAACACTGCATGTTATGTTCATAATAGAGTCCTTGTCAACAAGAGACACTCCAAAAGTGCCTATGAAGTTCTTCATGGCATTAAGCCCCTTATATCCTTTTTCAAGGCTTTTGGATGTCAATGTTTCATTCTAAACATTAAAGACTCTATTTCAAAGTTTGCTGCAAAAGTTGATTCAGGTTATTTTCTTGGTTATTCTTCCACTAGAAAAGCCTACAAGGTTTTTAACTCAAGAACCAAGATAGTAGAAGAAACATTGAATGTCAAGTTCAATGAGTCAAAACACACACTCATTCCAGCACATCCTGTTGAACTCTTTGACCTTGACAGTTTCCTTTCGGATCTGAAAAGACTGTCATTCCATCTAAACCTATTTATTATGGTGATCAAAGGTTTGATGATGAGGATCCTGCACCATGGACTCCTAATACAGTCATTAAGTCAACTTTTAAACCATCAAAAGTTTCACAAACTTCTGATTCAACAACTGCTGATGTACAAACTCAAACATCTGTTTCAGCTCCTACAACTACTGATGATGTTCAAAAAGCTGAACCAGATATTATAAACCTCAGTGGTTTGTTTGAAAAAGTACAAGAGCCACCTACACATGTCAGTGGTTTACAACAATTGATTGAACACAAAGATCATCCATTGGATCTAATTATGGGTGATATTGCATCAGGGGTTCTTACAAGAAACCAGCTTTCCAACTTTTGCTTCTTCTCAGCATTCATTTCGCAGTTGGAACCTAAGAAGTATCAAGAAGCCCTCAAAGACAACAATTAGGTTCAAGCTATGCAAGAAGAGTTGCTCCAATTCAGGAAGCAACAGGTCTGGGAAATCTGTCCCTTACCACCAAACAAGCTACCAATTGGCACAAGATGGGTTTTTAGGAATAAACAAGATGAAGCTGGTATGATTATCAAGAACAAGGCAAGACTGGTGGTACAAAGTTATTCTCATGACTATGATGAAACCTTTGCTCCAGTTGCACGACTTGAAGCCGTCAGGTTATTTTTGGCTTATGCAATTTCCAACAAAATTAAAGTTTTTCAAATGGATGTTAAGAGTGCATTTTTGTATGGAAAAATTAAAGAGGAAGTGCATGTCTGTTAGCCACCTGGGTTTAAGGATCCTTCTCATCCTGAGTGAGTGTACAAACTTGACAAGGCTCTGTATGGGCTAAAACAGGTTCCTAGAGCCTGGTATGAAACACTTTCAAACTTTTTACTCAAAAATAACCTTACAAGAGGCTCCATTGATAAAACTCTTTTCATAAAACATGTTGGAAATCATGTCTTACTTGTTCAAATTTATATTGATGATATCATATTTGGTTCAACTAACACAAAATTGTGTGATGAAATCGAGAAACTCATGCAATCAAAATTTGAGATGAGTACAATGGGAGAACTGCTGTACTTCTTGGGACTGCAGATTAAACAACAAAAAAATGGAACTTTTATACATCAATCTAAATATGTTAAAGAATTATTAAACAATTTTTCTTTACAAGACTGTAAATCATGTTCCACTCCCATGACACCAACCACACAAGTTGAACCAGATGATCAAGAAAAACATATTGATCAAACCAAGTATAGATGTATGAGAGGTTCCCTTCTGTATGTAACTGCTTCTAGATCAGATATTATGTTTTCAACATGTGTTTGTGCTAGATATCAATCAGCTCCTAGGGAATCACACCTCATTGCAGTCAAAAGAATTCTCAGATATCTGAAAGGAACCGCTACTCTTGGAATTTGGTATCCTGCTTCTAGCAATACCAAGTTAACAGCTTTTTCAGATAGTGACTATGCAGGGTGCAAAATGTCAAGAAAATCAACATCCGGTGGTTGTCAATTCTCGGGAAACTGTCTAGTGTCTTGTCAATCAAAGAAGCAAACATCTGTTGCAACTTCAACTACTGAAGCTGAATACATTGCAGCTGCAAGTTGTACATCACAGATACAATGGCTCCAATATCAACTTCTTGATTATGGAATCAAAGAGACCAAGACACCATTGCTTGTAGACTAATAAATCTGCCATTAGCATCATTCAAAATCCTGTTCAGTTTTCAAAAACTAAACATATTGAAATCAGGTATCATTTCATAAGGGATTGCTATGAAAAAGGCAAGATTGAAGTGAAGCATGTGACAACAACTAATCAAATAGCTGACATATTCACCAAACTCCTTGACACATCAACATTTCAGAAGTTAGTATCCATGCTTGAGATGCTAAATTTGTAAGTGTTTCTTTTATTTTCCTGCACATATTTTTACTTTCACTTACATTGACTGTCATAAAACTTCTGAAAAACAAAAAGAGGGAAACTACTGATGTACAAAACATCAGTATGGAGATATTTTCTGAAAAATGATTAACTTTTGATAAAATAAACTTCAGAAGTTATGAATAAAATGTTTATAAACATTCTCATAACTACTGGTCCTTCTTTTGATATACCTAATGTGGTGCAAACAGAAGAAGGAAGAGAATCCCACCTGAGGGTCACTAAAGTAGAAAACATCCCTCACTCAAGAACATCCCAGTAATCCAGCATGGTCCCTTACACTTTAGACTTTGACCAATCTAAATTTCTGATAATGAAATGGTCATTTACTGATTCCAACTCAGTACTAGTGATAAGAATAGATCGTTCAAGCAAGGCCTTCAAATCTATGAAAGAACTGAAAAAGCTATCTACACAAGACTTGCTCACAATTCAACATCTTGAACCTGAACAAGGATCTCTCTCAAATGAACAACTGAACCAACTCAAGTCTTCCATGTTCAGAGAAATCTGGAAGATACTTGAAGACAGAAGAAGACAATAAAGAATTAGATAAGGTTTTGGCTTCATCAATCCAGGGGAGATTGTAAGGACAAAAAGGATTGAGAAACCTCTTTTGCTAACCTTAGTCTAATTCCTATTTCTGTCAAAATATTCTAAGTATTGAACTACTAAAGAAAGAAGACAAAAGTACTGAAGAAGGATTCAACAAGTACTGAAGAGTAAAGATAAGAAGTTCTAAAGTCAAACCAGACAAGTCAACTGAAGAACTGCTGAAGACAAACTACTATCGGTAGTTTGTCACTCATCGGCATTTGTAATAGAATCTTTCCACCGCCCTTATGTTTCAGTAGTTTATTAGTTTATTATTACTTTATCTTTTGTACAAGTTCCAAGACTACAGCCTCTTGCAGTCTTGCTTTTGTAACAAGGTTCATGTATATGTTTGTCTATAAATAGATGGGCTAATCCCACTATTTTAGACATCGATTTTAATTGAAACTGAAATCCTTCAGAGCTTTTACTTGAAATACCATTTCATATTCTGAGAATCTCTTTGCATATTTGTTATCATATACATTCAATTGCTTAGATTCTCATTAACTGTCTTTAGTTTACAAACATCCAGGGGGTAATAACTTCTATTGATAGTGAAACTTTTAACATATTCCGCTGCAAACTGCTTTGATTAAACTTGCAAAACACATAAGTGTTCATAAGCAAGCAACTGTTAAAAGAGCATACTGATCCAACATCCTTGTATGTCACGCGTCTCGCGGTAAAACCCCGCATGTGGAATTTAAGGGTGTGACACATACTTAATACTTAATGGGATTTTAAAAACTTTTAACGGACATAGTAAACCATGTTTAATGTAACGGAGAAGAAATGTGCCTTAAAACTAGTTTTTTTTTTTTTTTTTAATATTTTTCACCATAAACTAACTTTTTATTTATTTAAAAACAATGAACTTGACAGATTCAATTAATATGTCAATCCATATTGGACTTGAAAATTTAAAAATCATATGTAAAAGTTGAAAAAAGTCAATAATTGTAAGTTATACCTATTTTACCTTTCCTCACTTTTAATTCCCCTAACGCTCCGTTCCCGAGTTTACTTAAGAAGGGAAAAGAAAGGAAAATAACCGAAGGAAAAGAAAAGAAAAGAAAGGATGCATATTATTTCCTTCCGTTTTCTTCCAAATCGGAAGGAAAACTAAACTAAATGATTTGACTTAGTTTTGTTTCCATTTCCTTTCTTAAGTGAAACTCGGAAACACAACATGTGTTGTTTTTCTTTCTTTCCTTCCTTAAATGAAACCCGGGAACGCAATCAAAATTTTCTTTCATTTCATTTCCCTTCCTTTCTCTCGTTTAGTTAACTCGGGAACACGGCGTAAGTTCTACCTTTCAATCTCATCTATTGATTCATTAGATCAAATGCGCTAAATCCTATCTATTTTTATGTTAACCTACTTTTTTACCCAATACTTTAACTAAACTCACATTGGTGTTTTAAATGAAAAAATGATTAGGTTTGTAGGATTTTGAAAAAGTGAGAACTGAATATTGTGTAAGCGCATTACCTAGCGGAATCCCATAGGCGTGACTTTGTCTTCTGGATATAATTCCGTCATATGCTAGAAGGATTTAGCCATAAGAGTTAATCGTGCATGATGGCACTAGAATTAGTATATGATATATTGTTATTATAAATGTAAGGTTTTTGCTAATGTTCATTAATATCATTAATGTTTGTGATCTATACTTTTAGATATACGTCTACTTAATGTGTTCATTTAACATTATGAATCTAATCATGCATTTTGTATCAAAAATTCGAAACTGCTTATTATAAAAAAACTTCACTTTTTTTATATAAATATAATAATTTTCTTTATTATTAAACAATCAAATAAATACTTGTTTTTATTTTTTTATTTTATTCATGAAAAAACAACAAGTTACATTTAGATGGTGGGTAAGCGGGCAACAAGCTGCGCCGCTATCCCCTTTTGAATCGCAAAACCTATCCTGCTAAACACAAACCCTTGGTTCTTAGGGCTCTGCGAGTCACTGTGGACCACCTTCTGCACTCGTTTCAGAAACCGTATTGCCTCAGGGGCCAAAGATCCAAATGTGTCAAAAGCGAACGGCAGGAACGCATGTTGATTCTCTAAACAGGCTGCTTCGTGCTTAGCGACCTTCTTAGCTTCTGCCCTCAAAACTGCTTGCCCCGGTACAAAGCCGTTGTCTAGCAAACCTACCAAAGGGGAAACCCCTGTCAGGTCAACACAAGCATGTTTGCCCCCAGCCCATCCAAACACAAGAACATCCGCAGGACGCAAGGTAGATCTCCCCTCCCGCGGATCAGTCAGAAAATTGACTGGTGCTTCTTTCTTGGCTGAGACCCCCGCACTTCGAAGCACGTCCCATAGAACATCTCTGACCAAATCATGGCGGTACTTGAACCCCGGCAATTCCTTGCAGTGGAGCGCATGCTCGCCAAATTTATCCAGACATGCTTTTTTGCAAATGGGGCATGGTTCATCCGAGGGGAACAGAGGGATCATGAGCCGGTATTTGAGAATAGCCCTGTATTCGATCGCCGACATCCGCTGCCCAAGCCCTTCAATGGGCACGACAGTCAGAAAATCTTGCGCATGAGCCTCTTGAAGGCATGCAAACACTGCCTTTTGTCGTGGAGTCATATCAAACTTCCCCTCCATGGTCTGCACGTGTTTACCATAAAGAGCACTCGCCAAGGTTTGTTGAGGTTTCTTGGGGGCGGTCTCCTTATCGGTATAACCGCCTAGATCAATTTCCGGAAGAACTGTTTTGATATTACCAAGTGCGAGGGTGTAGTCAGAATCCACCCCCATCACACCAGCACTCCGCAGGATGTGGTCCTGCAATCCCCACGACTGAGCCCTCGACGCTACAAAGGCGTATGTTGACACATCTCCTGCCGTGAAAATCCCTAAGCCCCCATGCCGCATAGGCAAGGATGCTAGCCTCCATTGGAGGTCCCCAAAATGTGCCCCTCCACAGACAACAATGCTTTCAACCGCCCCCCGAAGGCCTTCATCAAAAATGGACACCGCCTCTTTGACATGCTCTGGCTGACATGTCCGGAGCCCGAACACTAATTTAGCAACCCCCATGCATGAGCGCAGTAAGAGAAGCTCACTTTGAGGGTCTCTTAATTTCGGCAGGTGTTCCATGAGTTCAACCGCGCGCAAAGCCCTTTTTGTTGCCAAAGAGCGTATATAACCTGCATCCCGGCTAACAGCTCCCCCAAGGAGTTTAACCCCTCGGTCGGGCCTACCTATCTCATTAGGAAATAAACCGGGCGTTGATGCTGACCCATTGCACGTCGGCCAAAAAATCTCAGTTTTTCGCACATTAAGCATAAGCCCTAGAGACGGCCCTTCAGATCGAATAATATCGAGTGCCCTCGCTACGTCTTCAGTTTTACCTATAATAGTGCCATCATCTAGATACCAAGCATGGAAAGGGAGGGAGCAGGCTCCCTGCACCCGGAGAACCAGCGGATGAAGGACCAATGCAAAAAGGAGGGGGCCGAGGGGGTCCCCTTGCTGAACCCCAGTAGTAGCACCAATGTGAGTATCACCCACGTATAACCTAGCATGTCGGGCATACAAGAATTGCACCCACGGATAAATGGATGGGCATCGACAATTAACTTCCCTGAGAAGTGTCGTACGGTCAACTACGTTAAAAGCATTGGAGAAATCAACAGTAAGCATAGCTAGGGAGCCATCCGAATGGAACATGTTCACAAACCTATTGGCACTGTGCAACACTGCTTCTGCCCCATTAGGGATCCCAACCCCAAATTGGAAATCACCTAGATACGCAGCCATCTCCTTACCCACTTTACGCATAGCGACTTTCGACACCAATCTCCTCCAAATAGTTCCAACCGCGATAGGTCTAATTCCATTGTCGGGCTTCAACAAGGGAGTTAGTGGAGCTGAGGCAACGAACTCCGCCAGTTCAGAAGGGCAAAGCCCCCCAAGCCACAGGTTGACAACATCTGTGATGGACTTAAGCAACCCAGACGCGGTGGGGGACCCCTGGCCACAAAATGCGTCCAAGATATGTTGAGCCCGCAAACCATCCCTCCCGCAAGAGGTCCCTTTCGGGAAGGATTTAATACACGCCAGTACACAATCAACGTCAACCTGTAGAGCTGGCTCAGATGGCATGGTGGAAGGCTTGGTCGGAGGGTCGACGATAGGGTGTTTATCGATCAAGGCTTTCAAAGTGGCCTCCCCAAGAGGCACGACCCCTGATGAACACAAAACCTTGACCGCAGCTGTGTAGTGCCCATCCGCCACTTTTCGAAGGCATTGCTTAATGTTGCCGCCAATCCCATCATTATCCTGCTCACTAGGACTACATGAAAGCCCCTCCGCAGGTAGATCAAGGAGGTTCTTGACGAGCTCCTCAAAGCCGGCGCCATCTTTCCAAACCGCTAAGGCTCGCATAATGGAGTTACATTGAAGCGATTTCCTGTTCCCAGACCTGCGTTCTTGCCTACAGGCTGGTTTGACCACCCGTAACGTGCAACGAGGCAACAACATAAGCTTAACCCATGCCCCAATAGACCTTGGGGCATCCGCCACTTTACGCAGACCCCCTGACAAAGCCTGCGCAAACGACATACGGCACGCATGCGGGATACTCTTGACAGTGGAGAGGGGGAGCGCGAGGATGCGCTCAAGGAGAGCGACATCTGCCACAACCCCTGTAGACAAGACACGCTCAGGCTCCACAGGCGGCCTACACGGCTGAGGGATCCCTACAATATAATGAATGGCATTTCCTGCACCTAAAGTGCACTTATGTACACCGTCTTTGTGACGACAATAACGGTTAAGGGCATGCAGGGTCATACATCCCCCACATAACCATTTCCCAAGCATCCGCAGGGTATCTACAACATCAGTGTAGAGGTCCAAGTCCGAGGCAATCTGTCCCTTTAACAATTCCCTCCTTTCCTTCTCGTTGAAATGGTCTCGCTGAAAATGCATAAGAAGTCTAGAATAACCCTTGTACTCAGGCAAACCATCCTTGCAGGAATGGTAATTTCTAAAGGGGCAAGGCCACTTCCCAGTGACTGAGCTGGGACCCGTCTCCTCAACAACAGTTCTCCTCCCGCACCCAGGCGCACCCATAAGAAGGAAATTATTATTATTATTATTATTATGGTTAGTAATATTAAATTATTATAATAAGGATTAAAAGAACAAAAGAACACTAGTGAAACTTGGAAGCCATAATTAAAAAAATTATGCCAGGAGATTGAAACTCAAACCATTTTACAATATTAAATATAAAGCTACATAAAAGAACTAATTAACAACGGTTGAGATTCGAGATGAATGAGAAGAATATGGAAGGCAAAAGAAGGTCGAACGAAAAGGACAGGGCACCGTGCAAAAGGCGAATGTAAAAACCAATAAGGTCGAAAGAAAGGGGCGCAGGTGCAAAACAGGTCGAATGAGGGAGAATGAAATGGGCAGGTAGGTTTCAAAATTGAAAAATGGCCGTTGGCATAGCACAAAAGCAGACGACTTAAGACGATTAAGAAACAGACGACATGAAAAAACCATAGAATCAAAGTGGGTATTATTAGAAACAGACGAGTTAAGACGATTGAGAGCAGATTGAGAGCAGATTTGATGGAGGCAAGATGTTTAAGGTGGCGAAGGGTAGTGGATCTCCGTACAAGGAAGGCTCGGAAGTGGGTCGGGATAGTACGGGCGGCGGCGTCACGGAGGGAGGACGATGACGGTGCCGGAGAACGGTTGCGGCGGCGTCACCGAGGTTTTGAGTTGCTTGGTCACATGTGATTATTGTGACCGTAAAAGATCATATTAAAACAGAACAAACAAAAAACGAATAAACGGTTCCGAATCGCGAAAAGGGTAGCGACGCAGCTTGTTAGGGGTGAGCAATAAACGGTTCCGAACCGCGAAAACCGTGAAACCGACCCGGAACCGCTAGAATCGAACCGAATTAATGTTATAGGTTCCGGTTCTCATATTTTGGCATAATCGGTTCCCGGTTCGGTTCTGGTTAGAACCGACGGGTCCGGTTAACAACCGTTAGAACCGTTTTGAATTAAATTAAATATTTAAATATTCTATTCTTAGTTTGAAATAGAATGTGCTGTTTCCTTCTTTATAGTTCTTAACATTTTTAAATTGTTTTACTTGGTAGAAATGTAGAGTATTGCCTTATGTGATGGTCAGCAGTCAGCACAACTTGTTCTAACCCGGTTAATCTGTATAAAAATAATGATCTGATCCGAACAAAACATATTTTGATACGTAAACTGCTATACTTTTAGTAACCATGTTCAACACAAACTGTTGATAATTTTTTTAAGAAAAATCATTGTTTTTGTTTATTTTTTATTTAATTGTTAATGTTAATTTTATGATTTTATGGACAACCGGTTCCGGTCTAGAACCGTTTCACCCGGTTCTGGAACCGAACCGTTTAGTAATTATCGGTTCCGGTTCTCATATTTTGGAATAAATGGTTCGCGGTTCGGTCTAGTTCGGTTCGGTCCGGTTCTGAACCGTTGCACAACCCTACAACTTGTGGCCCGTTTACCTGCGTGTCACTTGTAATTGGCTATTTTTGTTTAATATATAACTTAACTAGGTGAAATCCCGTGCGATGCACGGGAAGATTATATCATTTTTTAAGGTCTGTTTACTAAAGACCAAATCAAGAAGTCAAACATCTGTTGAAACCAAAGTTTGTTTACTAAGGTCTGTTTCAGAGTAGTGGGTCTGTTAAGGATATCTATCTGAAACAGCTATTGCTTCAAACATATGTTGCTTCAACAGTTTGCTTCAAACAACTGTTGCAAGCAAACCGTTGAAGCATCATCTATTTGAAGCAACAGTTGTTTCAGACAAATCTCATTAAAAGACCCACTCTTCTAGAACAGACCTTAGTAAACAGACTTTAGTTGCAACAGATGCTTTACTTCTTACTTCTTGATTTGGAAAAATAATAAAATGCTCATTTTTTATCGTTTTTTGTATAGCACTATGGTACTCGTTGGAAAGATAATAAAATGCTCATTAATTTGGTGTAATTTTTTTTCAAAAAAATTAACATTTAAAAAAGTTTTTAACATTTAAAAATCATAGGGGAAAGTGCATGTGCTATACACATGAGAGAGAAAAAATAATTTAATAGTAAATGAGATATCCATAATCTATTTAATTGACCTTGTAAAATAAGTGGAAAAACTTAGTTAGATGGCTTGAGAATATGCCATGTATCCCATATTGGTTTCATTTATATGGGTTAAGTTCACGTACAAATAAGCTTTATCGTACGAACAGTACGAACTGAAGTAAAAAACACGCGGTGGCATTTCTGTAAAAATTGAAAACTTTATATAACTAGAGTAATTACTCTAGAGTAATTATATACACTAGAGTAATTATACAACAAGAGTGGTGGTTATTATTTACGAAAATATCACCGCCACTTTTTTTTTGTTCCCTTCAGTTCGTACTATTCGCATGATAATTTTGTTTGTATTTGATCTTTTGTCTCATTTATATATTATAGAATGAAAAAAAAAAATTAAAGCTTTTCTTCATAAAAAAAACATATACCATGTATCATTTCACAGGTAAAAAGCAAACCAACCATAAGTCCAATATATCCCGTTGACAAAAGTGAAAAACCTATCAAGTCAAATATATAAAAAAATATAAAAAACATAGACTACAAGCATGTTAAATTCAACCAAAAATAAATAAATAAATAAATAAAGAAACCCAAAGATACCACCATTATTTAGAGTATAAGAATCATCCCTCCCAATCTCTCCCTCCCTAATTCCAACTCATCTTACTCGTCACTATTTCTCCTTCCGTCACTATAATACCACACATTCTTCATAACTTCTTCGACACGTATATATGAATAAAATATACCCTACGGTTTGATCTCACACCACACCTTAAAAAATGGAAACAGGCCTACCCGAACCCAAACCGTCACTAATAGCACGACTCAACACTTTCGTCGCTAAATCCCGAGTCGGAAAACGATTCAAACTCAATGACCGCAACACCACCTTCACCACCGAGCTTCGTGCGGGCACTGCCACGTTCCTCACCATGGCCTACATCCTTGCTGTCAACGCTAGCATCCTCTCCGACTCTGGCGGCCCGTGTTCCGTCGCTAACTGCGTCCCGCTCTGCTCTGATCCATCCGTTTCCGTCGCTAATTGCACCGGTCCAACTCACCGAGTCATCCAACCCGATGAGTCATGCAAATTCGCCCCGGTTAACCCGGGTTACACCGAGTGTTTAACAACTGTTAGAAAAGATCTTATTGTTGCCACCGTGGCATCTTCGCTTATTGGTTGTGTGATCATGGGCGTTTTCGCCAATTTACCTTTGGCGTTGGCACCTGGAATGGGCGCCAACGCCTACTTTGCCTACACTGTAGTTGGCTACCACGGCTCGGGTAACATATCTTACGAAAATGCCCTCGGAGCCATTTTCATAGAAGGATTAATATTTTTATTAATCTCAGCCGTAGGCTTACGAGCTCAGCTAGCCAAACTAATCCCAAAACCGGTCCGAATCTCCTCATCAGCCGGCATCGGTTTGTTTCTCGCGTTCATCGGGTTACAAAACAACCAAGGAATCGGCTTAATCGGCTACAGCAGCTCCACTTTAATAACCATTGGCGCGTGTCCGGCCTCGTCTAGAGTTTCGGTCGCGCCAGTGGTTACTTTCCCGAACGGAACCGTCACACTCCTGCCAGGCGGTTCCGTTTCAGGGGATATTATGTGTTTACATAACCGTATGGAGAGCCCGACCTTTTGGCTGGGCGTGGTCGGGTTCGTAATTATAGCATATTGTTTGATTAAAAATGTTAAAGGCGCAATGATATACGGCATTGTGTTTGTTACGACCGTGTCATGGTTTCGTAACACGGACGTGACCGCGTTCCCGAACACCCCTTCGGGAGACGCGGCTTACGAGTATTTTAAACAAGTCGCGGACATCCATATGATTCACTCGACCGCGGGCGCGTTGAGCTTTTCAAGTCTCAACAAAGGGTATTTTTGGGAAGCGTTAATAACTTTTTTATATGTGGACATTCTTGACACGACCGGAACCCTATACTCCATGGCGCGGTTCGCAGGGTTTTCGAACGCGAATGGAGAATTCGAGGGTCAATATTTTGCGTTCATGTCGGACGCGTCATCAATAGTGATCGGGTCACTACTCGGGACGTCGCCCGTGACGACATTTATCGAGTCGTCGACCGGGATTAGGGAAGGCGGGAGGACGGGCATGACGGCGTTAACGGTCGCGGGGTATTTTATGCTAGCGTTCTTTTTTACGCCGTTACTCGCGTCGATACCCTCGTGGGCGGTCGGGCCACCGTTGATACTAGTCGGAGTTTTGATGATGAGATCGGTTGTGGACATAGATTGGGATGATATGAAGCAAGCGGTACCGGCGTTTCTAACGTTGTTATTGATGCCGTTAACGTATTCGATAGCGTATGGGTTGATTGGTGGGATAGGGACGTATATTGTGTTGAATTTTTATGATTGGGTTGAGGGGGCTTTATGTAAATATGGGATAGTTAAGGGGGGTAGGAGGGAGGAAATTGTTATTAATGGTAGTGTAGGGGGTGATGAGGTAGTTGTAGGGAATGGTGTGAATGGAAGTGATAAAAGGGTTGAAGTTTAGTTTGATTAATTTTAATTTTAATATATTAATAATTTGTAATTTGTTTTGGCTTTTTAATAGTATATTTTAATTGCATACGATAACCATTTTACTATTTTTAAAACTATATATTGTCTTTTTCCCATGTTAATTATATTAGTTTTATTTTAATTAAGGGTTATAATAATACATAGATATAAAAATTTCAACATCAATTTTCATCTAGTGAATAGACTTGAAGTTAAAACGTGTGAGTTTCTTTTATAACATATCAAGTTGTGAAGTGACATCTAATTTGTAATGTAGTCTGTCATTAAGTAATACTATGCTAAAGATTGTTTTAAATTTGTTTAATTTGACCAACCTGATCCAACGTTTTCGGTAAATCCAAGCTCAAGTTTGTCGGGCCGAAATGTATTGATACCTTTTTTATGTATTGAACGTCGCACGAGTCGATAAGAAATCACGATCCTTCATATTTTTCCGTATGTTCATACGTGTTATTGAAAACTTAACTAATAAAAGCGAAAACGACAAAGATTAAGCAATGACTAACAAAAGTAAACATATTGTATGACCAAAATATACAAAATATCTTCTTGATCATTAATACATCATATTAACCACCCTTTTGGTAGAGTGATATGGAGGCCTAATGATAGGTGATTTGGGGCCTAATGGTCACAAGTTCGAGCTTTGAAAGATACCAGGTTTTACCGATTATTCACTATCGTGCTTTTGGATGGGTGAATGGTCGGGTTTTCTCTGGATTGGTGGATCTGGAGGACCGGGTGCCACAAGTCTACCCGTAAACCCATGACGACTTTATTGTCCTTTAAAAAAAATAATACATCATATGATCTTAAAATATCTGTGTTTTGAACATATATATAGAAACTTTGACTACAATAAATATAATTAAATGAGGTGGTCATAGACTCCTATGATTTAGGTTATTTCTAATTTGACATGTACAAAAAGATAGAAGGGACCCAACCTTGATGGATTGCATTAAAGATCGAAGGTCAAACATATATTGGCCAAGCTGGTGGGACTCTTTGTGGGTCGATTGGGTATAGTGTTTTTGTTCTACATGGGCTTCAAAACCATAACGTGTGTTTCTCTCTCTCTCTCTTAGTGATCTATAGAATATAAATTACTGTGGGAACAAGAATAAAGAAAAAACTAATTCATTTTTTCAATTTTCTAGGGTTATAAAATAACAGAAAAACGTGTATAAATATATTGTTTATTGTTTCATAAGAAAAATATGTAAGCTTATTAGTTTGATGTATTTTTATGTGAATAATCTATGCATGTAAAAAGTATGATATATAAAAAAAAACATATGAACAATTGAAAAAAATAGAAGATGTAAATATATTGTTCTTGTTATAGCAATAATTTAGTTCTTATAACGACATGCACTCTATATAAATGCACTATGTACAAGTGCATTATGCGGTTATCAAGGTTCTAAACATATTAGTGATTTTTAAGGAAACACTACACATGGTGTGCTACAAACTATTTTAAACAAGAATAACTTATCAATAGTGTATCCGTTATTGAATACACTATTTGTCGATAATGTAATGCATTCACTTGTAAATTATCGCGTTTGGATACCGATAATATTTTAGTGTATTCACGGGTGAATACTCTATTTATGAATACCGGTATTTTAGTGTATTCATGATTATTATAATATTTGTGAATACTTATGATATCTTAGTGTATACATAATATTGAAGACACTCAAATACAGTGTTAACTTCTATTTTACTCCTTGTGCTTTGCAATTTCAATGGTTTTGTCCCAATAGTTTGAAAATGACCAAAATGCTCCTTCAGATTTTCATTTTATTACTAGTTTGCTCCGTAACTCTAATTCACTTAAAAATAAGGGTATTTCTGTAATTCTACATGTAATTAGAAGGGTGTTTTGGTAATTTACATATAAGCATGTAACTATTGATTTTAATATAAAAAAATATTTATTTATTCATTTATATAAACACACACATCGAACTTAAGTTTATTGGTGATGATGGTTTAATCGAAAGTTTAGTGATGGGCTAGTCATGATGATAGCTGGTGGCGGTCAATTAGTAGAGAGAAATGGATGGTGGTGAACGGTGATGATTGGTGAAGTATATATGTATAGTATATATATAGAGAGAGGTTTGGGTACAAAGACCTCTTTTTGTGAGTGGGTAAGAAGACTTGTGGGAGTGATACGTGACAGAGTTTTGTTTTAATTATTAGGACAATAGAGTAAATACACAAATATTCAAGTTTTGTAAAAAATCAATTTCCTAATCTAAAGGAGATAATTACGGTTTTTAATTTATTTTTATGAGTTTAATAAAATCTTTTTTGATCAAACAGCAGGAGATGGAATATTCAAGTAATTATTTTGTCAATTTGAATCACATTGTGTTCTAGTGGTATACCACAATGTTTGAAGGTATAACACATCAATATTTGTGTTTAAATAATCAACAATACAATTTAACCATTACTTTTGACATAAAACACATAAGCAAAAACATTATACACACATTCAGATTTCTCCATTAAAGATAGAAACTTTTATACATAAAACACACACCCAAAATGTTCTATACATGAAGTTTACATATAAAACACACAGCAGAGAACAATAAGACTTTCCCTAAAAGATTTCGAACTTTTAAACATAAAACACACAACTGCGTTCTGTAAATTATCCAACCTTGTGTTTTATCATAAAAAATTCGACTTTCCCCAAATGTTCTATACAATGTGTCTTATCACCATCGAGCTCCTTCTCCAACATCGTGTTCTACAATTTTATGCATTCCATAAACACAAAACAAAGAAAACCCATATGAAATTCAACAACTTTATGCATTCTACAACAATATATAAGCAATTTTGTGTACCTTGTAAATGAGTTCTGCCCTTTACTCAGGGTTTTTTTTTCTTTTGAAAAAAAAGGGTACAAACAATGAAGCATTGCATACAAGCACATTCTCACCACCACCGTGGCAACCACCTGCCAGATCTGACTATGGAAACTTTTAGCGACCACTTACTTGTCTGATGCTAAAAACATGTCTGTAGAGACAAATAGATGTAGTACTTTAAAATTCGGAACCCATTTGGTGTAAGGTTACTGATCGATAGATAAAGAGAGATAGATAGAGAGAGATGGGTTACTGGCCGATAGAGAGAGGGAGAGAGAGAGAGATAGAGAGAGAGATAGATAGATAGATAGATAGATAGATAGATAGATAGAGAGAGAGAGAGAGAGAGAACTTAAATCTTGGAATTTTTTTAATGTTTTGAGAACTAAACCCTCACAAATCCAAATTTATTAATTAGATTATAACACAATTTACAACTTTGTCATTCATTTAATCTCAACCATCCATCAACATGATCTAAAGGCCACAAATATTTCCCACCCTTCTCACAAAACACATCCTTTGTACCATAACCCCACCCTATATAGATATAGGTAAGGAGTTAGCTAAAAAAATCCACTTTTCCTAAGAAGTGTAAGAGTCTATGTAGGCCTTATGTTTTAAATTTTAGGATAAATGTTTTATATTCTTTTGGTATTGTGTTATATAGAAAAACAACAAAATTAACAATTTAAAACACAATCAAATATCTTCTAAGCATTAAATTGTAAAACACACTGATTATCTTTAGAACACACTGAGTATATTTCCTCGCATGGTGTTTTATATTAAATGTTTAGAATACATTTGATTGTATTTTAAATTGTTACTTTTGTTGTTTTTCTATATAACACAATATCAAAAGAATATAAAACATTTCTCCGAAAGTTTAAAACACAATGCCTACATAGACTTCTTACACTTTTTAGAAAAAACATTGCTTTTTAAACGAACCCTACCATATATATATATATATATATATATATATATATATATATAGGATTCAGATATTTTGAAAACTCCTCTGAGTTGCAAGAACTTGAGAACTCCCCTAGTCCAATAATATTATAACACATAAGCTAGTTAAGGTTTTTTTTATTGAAGGGCATTTGTGTCAAATACCATCTCCCCTACCCAACCCCACCTTACCCCACCCCACACCCTTTTTATTAAAAGATGCAGATTTGTTTTAAATCATCATCATCACTCGCATACTCTCTCTCTCTCTCTCTCTCTCTCTCACACACACACACACGTCTCTCTCTCTCTCTCTAACACACACACACACCCCCTTCTATCTCTCTAACACACACACACACGTGACATAGAGGACGTTGGTGTGGTGACGATGTGTGGGTTCGAACATGGGTGAAGGTGGAGGTAGGAGGTGGAGGTAGGGGGTTCGATGGTTTTGAGTGGTGGATCGGATGGGTTTTGGGGTGGATCTGATGTTGATGGTGGTGACGGTGGGGACGGTGGGGAGGTGGTGACGGTGGGTAGGTGGTGGATCTGAAGATGATGGTGAACGGTGTGGAGGCGGTGGTGACAATGGTGACGGTGGGGAGGCGGTAGTGACGGTGGATCCGATGATGATGATGAACAGGTTTTTTTAATTATTATTATTATTATTATTATTGTTATTGTTATTGTTATTATTATTATTATTATTGTTATTATTATTATTATTATTATTATTATTTCTGTTACTATTTTTTTCATGTTATTATTATTATTATTATTATTATTATTATTATTATTATTATTTTCTGTGCATTTTATTATTTTTGTTGAAATAATGACTTAGGTACTTGTTAAAACACAGATATGTTAGAGGTGGTGTTTTGATGGACCTTTGTAAGGATGATTTTGATGTAAGGATGAATGGATGTGGTGTTCACAGTGGAAGTGGTGTTTTTTGAAGATGATTTGATGATGAAGAAGGATGGTAAGGTTGAATGGTTACATATTATTATTATTATTATTATTATTTTTGAAAATTTACACTGGTGTAATTGTTTGAGTTAGTGGACAAGATTTTTGTAGAGTTAGTTTTTAGATGTAGGTTGTGTGTATTATTTGGTGTAACTATGTTTTACATTGGTGTTTTTGTTGTTTTTAGGCAAGTTTTTTGTTTGTTTACATTGGTGTAACGGATATATTACATGGTTTGTTTGTTAAAAATTTGTGTAAGAGATATATTACATTGGTGTAAGGGATATAATGGCTCTCAAATTTATAAATATATTACATGTTTTGTTTGTTTAAAATTTGTGTAAGGGACATATTACATTGGTGTAAGGGATATAATGCACTAGTGTAAATAAGTACACTAAAAATGGATGATGGTGACTGATGTGATTACTGTTTTTGTGCGGAGACGGAGTGATAAACAATTGTCAATCTATACCCAAAATACCCTTAAGGCATATTATTTTAATTAGAAATTATAATCAGATTTTATAATCCACAAAATGACAAAACAATTCTTAAATGAAATCTCAACCATTGAATGCTCAAGATCAAAGGTCCAAGAGAGTTCCTATGGTTCTCATAACTCATAGTGGTTTTCAAAGTATCCTAACCCTATATATCTCTACTGCCTTATTAAGGAGGAGAGATGAGTAAGAAGGTAATTTCAACATCATTTTAAGATGGCATATAAAAGGTCACAAGGTAAACAATTATATTTTTGTTAAATCCTTCCCTTTATGTCCCTATGTGCAACATTTGATTACAATTGTACAAATGACTAATGCACGTTATCTCTATTATTATTATTATTATTATTATTATTATTATTATTATTATTATTATTATTATTATTATTATTATGCATGTATGACGCCGTTAAGGGAAGCTACTTGCTAGGTACTTATTCTACAACTGATTGGTTTGTATGGATAGTGTCAAGGTAATGAACCACAGTTCACATGTATTAGTGTTCACATAACATTTCACTCGGTCAATACCTATATTTTGCATGTTCTCTCTATATGCTTTATCTTATAGATAATATTGTTGCAAAAGATTTGTTTATTCTTTATTTTATTTTTGTTTTGGTATGATGACAAAGGTTTTTCATTTCATTAGGTGATCAAGATGCAAGATGCTATCGTATATGAGTATAGAAGCACCAAAATCATTTATTGAGCTTGAAAATTACAGTTTACCATTCTCTCGAACCGAGGAGGGAAATATATACCAATTTGCATTTGGTGGTCAGATAATAAATTGTCTTTTGAAAATTGATATATTGTTGAATTAGCACATAAATTTTATAAATAACATAAGCGAAACTTGTAGCGCAACGAGCAGGGCAAAAACATAAACACCCGCGGCAACGCGCGGGAATTTTTACTAGTATATATATATATATATATATAGTGTGTGTGTGTGTGTGAGAGAGAGAGAGAGAGAGAGAGAGAGAGAGAGAGAGAAATGGTAAAATGAGAACATGGTTGAGTTAGAAAAACACCAGAAACCAATTACATTCATTGATCTTCAATGATCCAATGGATCTTGTGACGACACATGTGTTTTTTGTCTTTTTCCACCACTCATTATTTTATTTGATAAAGATATTATTATAATAAATGTCAATGGCAAATAGGTAAAATTATACACCCTTCCCCTTCTTTTATTTGTTTCTCTCACCATCACCATTACCATGTGTATTTTTTAATTTAATTTTATTTTTTAATTCATTTATTTTTTTAAAACAAAAATAAGACATTGCTTGGGCTAATTTAAAAACCCTCTTGAGTTAAGAAAACCCATGAAAACTCTATGTAAAAACATTTTTTTCCTGATTTTTTCAGAATAACTTTATATTGAAATTTATTAGTTTTGGCTTAAAAAAATCAAAAATGCGTTGAGTAAATTATTTTGTTACACAAATTCGTTTTTTATCATACGTTAGCATTGTTACATATTTAACATGTTTGTTAGGTAATTTAAAAAGAAAATATATTCAGCGCTTTTTTGATTTTTTTTTTACCAAAACTAATAAAATTAAATATACAAGCCAAAGCAAGAAAAAACAACAAATCGATTTCAATTCCTACGTTTTATTGTGTCTGTGAGAGAGAAAGAAAGAGAGGGATTTGAGAAGATGAACATAAGATGAATTTTTGAGTTAGAGAGAGAGAGAGAGAGAGTAAAAAAATCTGCTTTATGTACTTCACCATATTATTTTAATGAAAATTATGTTTGGATTAATAATATTTAATTATCATTTACCGTAATACCCTTTCTTAATACAAACAAAACCATCACACATGGCATAATCCTATTGGTTCAAATGAGTTTTCAAGTTCTTCCAACTCAATCTTATTTTCAAAGTAACCTAATCCTATATATATAGGTAATGGTTCGGGTACAAATGACATATTTCGTGAGAAGTGTGAGAATGATCAAGAATTGACATGTAGGCATCATGTTTTAGATTTAGGTATGATGTTTTGGGGTTTTTTTTAATAGAAAAACACCAAACACAACAAAATGAAAGACAATGCAATGTATTAAAGCCATCGAATTTATAACATAGCTAAAACACACAACTAAAACACAACAATTTAGAACACATGTTCTTGGCATGGTGTTTTAAAATTTTAAGCCTAGAATACATTGATTTGTGTTTTTAATTTTTATGTTTGGTATTATTTTAGCTTAAACAATAAAAAACATCATGAACAAGTCCAAAAAATGATACCTACCTATCAAGTTTTAACCCTGATCACACTACTTACGAAATATGGTCTTTGTACACACACATATATATATTAATAACTAAATTTTTATATATTTTTTAATATCAATAAAAGATTAAACAAATTTAAGGAATATTACAACAAACAATTGAATACTTATATGTAAAATTATTAAAATATTGAAATTTTAAATTGAGTTAGCGTCGGGAGCAAACTGACAATGAAATGAAAACGTTAAGGAGTATTTTGCCTATTTTCAAACTATTAGCGCAAAAACGTCAAAAATGGCAAACCAAAAGACGAAAAATAGAAGTTAACTTTTTAATCTATAATCTATAATCTATAATACATTATAAAGGAGGAGTGATGTACAACATAGTTATTTTTATTTCCGTACAACTTAACAAGCAACATGTACAACATATTTAAGCAAAAAAAAATAAGGGTATTATTGGCATAGTTGTGACAATTAAGACACTTAGGAGGGTAGATTAGTAAATTTAACATAATCCAATACCTCACATCCTAAAATCTTATCCCAATTATGCCCTTATGTCCAACTTTTAAAACACAAAATACAACCTAACCTATGATGCATCTTAAATGTGAGACCTTTCAACCCCTCATCTATATTAGTATATATACTTTATTATAATCAATTTCTTGAATGTTAATAGTCTTTTCATAACCCCAAACAAAATCTTAGAGCTAATTTCATGCTTTGAAACATTGTTTTGTCCAAAAAAAAATTATGTTTTAATTAGATGAGAAGAGAAAAAAATCAATGAGAAGTTAATACGCTTGCAAGAGATGATTCCCAGATGTTACAAGGTATAAAGATATGAGTTAATCTTTATGTACATATATATATTTTTTTCTACTTGTTCATATGTTCTTTGACAATTACAAAAATTTATATTCATAATATATCATTGTTTTGCTCCATTTACATTTAGTTATCAGCTATAGACAATGGGAATGCCAGTGATGTTGGATGTAATAGTCAACTATGTTGGATCGTTGCAGAATCAAATTGAGGTAATTTAATTGTGCAACTAACAATTAAAACAATAAACAAACAATATTCAGAATTATTGATGCGAATTTTTTTTTTCAAAATTAATTAGTATAGTTTTTTCTCTTATTTGTGCATTTTTAATTTCTTTCCATGAAGCTTTCAGAAGCCAGCATGTTTTATGACCTATTGACTTCAACTTAACTGAATTGGATAATATGGCCTCTATGAAGGTGGCAGATGGCTTTCATATCTATCCTTGTTAAGAAGTTGTGTATCTTGAATCATATATATTGTTAACTAAATAAAACGGACAAAATTATAAATATAACATTTTAGATTTGCTAATACGTTTCTAATATATTATAAATATTACTTCTACTTACTGCATGGGATGAAATCTGATGTTGCTGGGAACAAATGGACATGAAGGACAGATGATGGAGAGGATGGTTGGAGAAGGGTATGGAGACTTTCCTCAATTTCAATCAACATGGTCTCCTTGAACGCCATTTAGGGGGTAAAATTGTCTTTCTACCTAAATATTAAATTGTTGAAGAAATTAATTTAAACATAATTATAAAATTGATGAGGAAATTAACAATAATGTGGTGACTCTTTACATTCATAACCTCCATGTCTTTATTATGGTTGCATCAATGTTATAGTCTTATAAATAGTGGTCATGTATTTGATATATAAATAATGTGGTGACTCTTCACATACATAACTTACATATCTTTCAATGTTTATAGTAAATAAATTACATCATATATTATGTATCTATATATTCTTTTTAAATTTATGTGGTTGCAGTATGGGTATGATGTGACACTTCTGCAAACAAATGAATATGTAGGCTTGAAGTTTGCCAACACACCCAGCCCATAACACGTTTCAATCCATTAAAGTGAGCGATATATATAGGCTTGATGTTTATACAAACAAATATGGTAGAGATACTTCATGAGCAACGTCATCATCTTCCTCGATGGTTTTTTTTGTTTTCTCTGCTACTTAAGCTTCAAGGAATAGAATTTAAGTTTCTGATCTCACGAAGTCACCAATTGTTTACATATCCAAAAGAAGACAAGTTCTGATCAGTCGATTTGGTACTTTTAACTATATTGATTACTAATTTGTTTGGTCCAATATATTTGTTACGACGCTTGTCAAACTAACATAAAACGAGAGTATCTATGCAAATCATTGACTCCGCTGCATCTCGCAGGTGCCCTAAAATAATAGAAATATGTTGCACACTACAAACTGCATTTTAGTAATTACATCGCTGCCACTACAATCTTATGGTCATTAAGAAATACAACACCACTTCACTACGCTAAGCACCGCTCTACGATTGCATACTTATCTGCCTTCGAGATACATAAAAGGGTCCCACCGAAGGACGTGGGCCAATTTAAGGGTGTTTCAAGGAATAGTACGGCTTATTATGATGTACGAATTTAAAATATTCAGAAGATATACTTATGAGTTTAGTTTTTAATAACATATATTTTATACATCGCTGTTTTCTACTTCATCATAACGAACAACCAACAAACACGATGCATGAGGGGCAAAACAGATGCACCCGCCGCAACGCGCGGGCACTCCTACTAGTATATCACTGGTAAATATGTGCATTTATTAGTGAATACAATATAGATGTGTTTACTTGTATTCAGTGTAGTGAATCCGTTTCAACTCATCGACAAAAGTAGAAATATTTCTTTCGATGTTACAAAGGTGGGGGTTGGGAGTAATTTGCAAAGTCATCGGATTTAAGGTGTTTCTCCCTAGAGGTTAAGGGTTCGACCCTAGCCAAAGATGAATTTTATGTAATTTAAGCCGTTAAAAAAATATTTTATTGGTGTTTTGATTAAACGTTTTATTCTGAGTTCACTATTAGTAATTGTGTACATCCGAAAATACAGAAACTGATTTGAAAATTAATTCGGTAATAATAGGTTTAGAAAATCATAGTTCATAAGGCTATGGGAGTATGGAAAGGGAAGTCCATGTGGCAGTTGGGTTCCATCAGGAAACCCCCCCCCCCCTCCTCCACACCCTTTTCACTATTCGGTGGCAACAGGGTTTTCCCCCTCTTCCCAACTCTCTCTCTCTCTCTCTCTCTCTCTCTCTCTCTCTCTCTCCCCCCCCTCTTTGTGAAATGGGGAACCCTGCTCCTTTGATTGACGAAGAGTGACTTGATAAGTTGGATCCTAGGTGGAGGATGGGGTGATCGGGACCGTATTGTTTAGCCTAATAGATTAATTTCAAATACTGATCTTGAAACTTCTAATAGATTTAGACATGCGAATAGGAAAGCAAGCCAAAATGTAGGACAATTAATTTTACCGTTGCGCATTTAAATGTCTTAGATCGTAACCATAGATTTATTTTTTTCGAATGACTTGGTTCAGTGGAGATCCTTGTACAACCATAATCTAGCGGTCCTAAGTTCGAATCCCTACCCATACACCGATGTCCTCCTTGCATAAGCTTAAACCATCATGGGGAATTTTTTTTGTGTAACCATAGATTTATTTTAGAGAAGAAAAGTAGCACCTGTAAAATGGGTAGGAGGGAATTCTTGGCTAACACTTGTCTCTCATCTATCTATCTATCCTTTTGGCAATATCATATGTGCAACATAATTTGTCGTCCCACTCTTTATAAACCAAGAAAGATAATGTTGTCTTCTTCTTTTCTACCTTTTTTCTCACATTAATGTTTTCCTTATGATGAACACATCAACTTACAAAAATTGTTTTGAAAAATTAGTTTAGTGATAATAGATTAAGAAAATCATAGTTCACTATAGTTTAAATTAAATTTAGATTCATATCTTGATACTTTGAATAGATTTAGACACGTGAGATGAAGGCAAACAAAACTATTTTTTTAAACGGCGAACGAAATTAATGCCCAACTACCTGGGGACGCTCGCCCTTTGGGTAAAAGCTCCCCATACGTTTGGGTTTACTAATAGCTCTGGGTAGCTTAAGCTTGCAAGTTTTTGAACCGGGGAAAACCCGCCCGTCAAAAGGCACGATGCAGTAAAATCCAAATGGGTTCAGATTCAAACTTAAGACCTTTCAACCCAAAACTCTAACTTTCATTTCTCATACCACTCCACCATAACAGTGGATTGGTGGGGGACAAGCAAAACGATTACGTAGGACAACTGATTTTACCCTTGTGCATTTAAAACATCTTAGATCAGAACCATGGACAAATTTGTTGGGATATATTCCACGAAAGAAAAGTAGCACTTGTAAAAAGCGCAGGGGTATTTTTTTTGGCTAACACGTGTCTCTCATATATCTATCCGATTAGTAATACCAGCAACATAATTTTTTGTCCCACTCTTCATATAAACCAATTTTCTACATTTGAGAAGATGTTTTCCTTATCATCAGCACATAGCCGACAATGATAAGCTACATGTTTTGTTCGTTTTTGAAAAGGTTTCTATTAATGAAATACCTCAAATTAATATTGGACACCAATATTAACACTACCCGTGTGATACACGGGTTGAATAATTTAAATTATATATATATATTATATATAAATTTAAAATATAATTAAGAAAAATTAGATTACATATTTTATTTAATATAAAAAAAGTTTCCTGTACAACCAAAAAAATATTAAATATCCATCAACCCTAAATGATTTCTTGTAAAAAACATTTTTATTCACATAAAACTTTTTTCAAATATTCCAAAATATATCTTCCGTACACAGCTAATCCCTTGTAGACTGCAGGTACAACAAAACAAAACAAAAATAAAAAAGTAATAAAGGTAAATCTGTTTAGGCTAAGATATAAAAAAATGAAATTAATTTAAAAGTATCTCCTCATTCGTTAAACCATCCCAATCGAGTATTGTTCATTTTGGAATTTGACATCAAGTTTCCTCAAAGCTAAAGTATTTCTAACCTTGAGTGTATAATCATTTTTTTTTCTAACATCAAGGTCCTTAAACATAATTACATTTATTGGTTCAGTTTGATTGTATTATAAAAAAAGATTGTGTAAATTAATAATTTGAAAATAAAGATTGAAACGAATTAGTAATGTAAAGACTGTTTAGATATTGCATTTCTCTATTAAAGTAACTTGAAAAAACAATGTCAATGAAGATTTCAATTAATGATTTTTCATATATAAAATGTATTTTATATATCAAGCTATTATAATACGAAAATAGCCAAACATATTTAGTTTTGTATTGAATCAAATATTTAATTAATGTGGATTGATTTGTTATATTTTATTTGTTTAGAATATTGTAAGAAATATAGTTTTAAACTTAGAGTGAAAGACCACATATTAAAAACACGTTTTAAGGTACACAATTTAAATTTAATAATATATAAATACAGTATCTTAAAGAAATAAATAATTTTTAATAAAGATTACTTTTGTTAGTTCATAAACATTTTCAAATTATGTCTATTAATTTATTTCTAATTTTGTATTAAAATATAATAATATTTATTGATTCACAAAAACATATAATATATATATATATATATATATATATTAAACTGAATTCCAGTAATTATATTAATAATTATAATTGTAACAAATAAAAACTGAATAAGTAATAATTATTAAATAAAGAAACAAATTAAAATAAATATATTGTTTGAAATAATAAAATGGGAGGCTTTATAATGTAGTTTTAGGTACTCCATGTGCTGTCTTTTATTACTATAGATAAAATCGATTAATATTGATTGATTTATTTTATTTATTTGTTTTGAACAATATAAAAGTCTCACAAAAAAGCTTGACTAATTGCATTGTGTTATTATTAATTTGTTTATTTGACTTTTGAACTATTTTAAGCATTTAAAATTAATATGTATTTGCTGAACATAGTTTAATATCTAAAACAATGACCAAAATAATAAAACTTAATAATCATTTGTCAAATATTATAACAAAATTAATTTTAAACATAGAATAAAAGATTACATTCTTTAAAAATGGGTTAATTTAAGGTACATGATTTAAATTCAAAGTTAATAATGTATAAATATAAATATGTTATATAAAAAGAATCATGTGTTTTCTTTTATTAATGATTTAGTTACAACTATGATTATTAATATAATTACTAAAATTTAATTTAATAAACTTATATCATGGTTTTACAAATCAATTATTAATGCCATGTGTCCCTCATGTGTTTTCTTTTATTATATAAGTGTAGAAGTGTAGATGTAGATGTAGATGCCTAAAAAACAAAGATCAACATTACTGTAATTGTCATGACCGCCCCAACCCTGAATGTTTTAATCCGTATCATTTATATTCGGATCATTACTTTCGCTGGCATTTTCAATAGGACCAAGACTACTCGTTGATTTACTTAGCCTACATATGTGTTCGAACTCCTTCTTAAATAACATCAAATTGAATCACAATTTTTTCATATAGTGTCTTTATTTACTAATTTTAATTTAAACATATTATCACAGGTCAAATGTTCGATAGTCATAATGCTAGGTTCTGTACTTGAATGTTTGGGTTGACTAGCCAATCCGGACTTTATGAAGGACGACCTCAGCGGAATAAGGCGGTGTACGTGCCGATATGAAAGCTGTAACTTTCTTCAGGCTCCCGTATGTCTGAACCGATACAAAAGAAGATCATTTTTGTTGTGCTACCGGGTGTTCCACTTAACCAGGGTGAATTAGGCTCAATCATTAAGGGTGATGCATGGACCTTTGGCTGCAAGCAATTATGCGATTGCAGGTATGCACGAGGACGTGCATTAATTGGTGGTGGGGGAGTGACATGGGCCAAATGTTTGATAGTCAAATGCTAGGGCTTGTACTAGAATAATCGGGTTAAATGGCCAGTCCGGTTTTCATCAGGGACAACCTCAACAAAATAAGGCGGTGTACGTGCCTAGTCGTGTTGATCCGACGAACGCAACATTGGTCGAAAGATGTTGCCGCTCTGTTGATGAGTCCAAGACAGGATGGAATTAGTTGCAAAAATCAGTAGGCCTGTAAACGAACCGAACATGAATAAAGGCATGTTCATGTCTGTTCACTTAACTTTAACCGAACACCAACGCAAACATATAATCGAACACGTTGTTTTGCTCGTGTTCGTTTATTAAGAAAATGAGTATGTTTGTGTTCGTTCATGTTAGCTTGTTTAAAACTTAAACGAACAGTTCATAAACATAAACGAACACAAACGAACATATAAAAAACTTAAATGAACATAACTGAACAAACATAAACGAATACAAATAAATATAACTGAACAAACATAAACGAATATAATTTAACATTAATGAACACAAACGGACAAGTCTAATACATTTAATTAATCCAATATAAATCTAAATTAGGGTTCATACATCTATATCTATATCTATATCTATACTACATTATAAAGGAGGAGAGATGGCTAAAATAGTCACTTCATGTCAATTTTAAGATGGCATATAAAAGGTCACAAGGTAAACAACTATCTTTTTGCCAAATCCTTCCCTTTATGCCCCTATGTGCAACATTTGATTACAATTGTACAAATGACTAATGCAAGTCATCTCTATTATTATTTGCTTTACCTTTTGATTTTCTCATCTTTAATGAATTCAAGTTGAGATTCAATGCCTCACATTTTCCTTTTCTCATCTTCAATAATGAATTAAATCAATACCACTCAAGTTAATCTCTAAAACCCCTCATACAATTGCCTTATCACACCATTTTCTTTATTTCTTTTGGAAGTTGTCATCGAATGATATTGTTCAACACTTTTAGTCTTGCACTATCGATTATTATGTTGGTAAGCCAACACTTGTATTCTTGTATATCCTTTATGTATATTTATTTATTTAGTTCTTTAGTTTTTAAGCTTTTTGTTAGTTTTTATATATGTTCTTTTCATTATTTTGTCCGTGTTTTCTTATACATATTTTCTAAGAACTTTATACAATAAGTCGACCAATACGAACCAAACTTTAAGGAATACATGTTTGTCGACAGGATTTACCCGCTGCAATGCGCGGTGGGAAAACTGCTAGCGTGTATTACAAGTTATTTTGGATCTCGCCGCAACGCGCGGTTAACCCACTAGTACTAACAATAAGTAGTTTTATATACATATTAAATAAGTGATCATTTTCTATTTAGAAACCCCATTTTCTATTACTAGAAACCCAACTACTAATTGCTTATGTTTAGACTATGTGTTGTGGCTCGCATTGAGCACCAACTCTATCCTCTGATATCGCACCAACCGGACATCGACATGACAACGGAAAAGAGAAGGTGCTCACTCACCTGACCCTGTTGTGGCTTTCCTCTCCCTCCCACGCCAGCAACCTCTCAAAAGAGTCATTGCTCTCCTCTCCCTCCAACGCTAGCCCATGTGAGCCCATTCATGCTCGCTCGCGGCCTCTGTCATGCCACCCCGTTGTCGTGTTCGCGAGCCACGTGGCTTGCTCTGCCCATTTTTTATTTATATTTTATAAATGCAACTACTTGTGTATTAATTAAAATTTAAATGAACAACCAATAACAAACAAACATAAATGAATGAATTACAACGTCTGTTCATGTTCGTTCGTTTACTAAATACACTGACGAACTTCCACGACTGAACAAGTTCACGAACAGTTCATGAACGTTCGGTTTGTTTACAAGCCTACAAATCAAAGAAGCAGGATGGATTGATTTGTCCATGGAGATTGGGACGCCACACAGGGATCAACAGATAACCGTGTAACATTATGCAATGTTTGATGTACAATATAGTAATATGTTTCTTCATTTACGTTTGTACGTAACGTATTCATGCGGAGCCTTCCAAGGAAGTCGGTGATGCTTAAATGTAAAGTTTTCCTTCAATTTCAACCAAAACGTGTTTTTGGTATCTGAGGCGGGGCGTTATGTCCAAATATCTCATATATGAACGAAACAATGTAGGATTTGCCTATGATTTCACACAATTTCAACCAAAACGTTTTTTGGTATCTAAGGCGGGAGGCTATGGCCAAATATCTCATGTATGAACGAAACAATGTAAGATTTACCTATGGTTTCACACATTTGTTCTATCCGGTTACAGTGATTTGTTTGATTTTTCGCATTAAAAATGATGTTTTTATACAAACTTTATGCGACTTTTACAGATTTTGATCATGTTATGATATTTCGTAATATTTATTGTTTGTGAAGATTGTCGTTAGTTCAATGCGAGTGTTGATGTGATCAAATAATTACTTCCTGGAAATGGTTTAGAAACATAATTTAGTGGACTAGCTGTTGTCAAGGTTAAATCAATGAGTGTTCCTCTATGAAAAGTTTTTCGTTAAGCACAGACACAAATACACAATACTCGAACAAAGCAAGCACACGATTACCTTTTGTTAAAAAGCATTTATCTATGCGCTTATGGCCCATAGATGTTCCATTAACACAATAAGACACATTAACAAAAGATAATCTTCAATAGCAAGTAATCAACATTTGATACCTTTGGCTCCTTGGCACCGGAAGCCATCCGTTTCCTGACCCGAGTCCAACGGGTTATCCATAGCAGTGTCTCGACTCCGGGGGGGCATGGGTTCGTGTTTAGTAGGTTAGGGTTTGCCGTCCAGAAAGGGGTGGCGGCGCAGCTTGTTGCCCGTCTGCCCGCTATCTTGATGTAATTTTTTACGTTTATCTATCAATTATATATATTTAGATTATATCTTTTAAAATTAAAAAAAAAAAAAATCAACGTATTTTTCTTAACCCATAAGCACCAAAAGTAATACCACAAAGATATTACACTTGGTTCTCACTTCATTTGTTTTTGGTTGTTTAGGGACTACTTGTTTTTTGTCTTTCTAGGATTTGTTCTTATTTTACCACTTAAAATGTCATTACTTTTTACAATATTCTTTATTATACAATATTAGAACTTATCACATTTCTAAACATTTTTTAGAACTTATTACAATATTATTCTGTTTCTTAATAATAATCCATGTTTTTTTAATTTAAACATTTAGTGGAAGACTTCTAATAGTTGAAAATTCAAAGATGAACTTCTATACCCTCAATGACAATCTCAGCACATTGTGTGTGTTGTAACTTGTAAGCTGAAAGCATAATATGGTTTTCATTGCATATGATTAGGCCTGGTGATGATGGTGGGCAGTGAGGCCCGACATCCCCGCCCGAATTTAATATATTATATTATATTATATTATATTATATTATATTATATTATATTATATTATATTATATTATATTATATTATATGTATTTACTTTTTAAGAACAAAAACATATATTTTAACTTGTATGCTATTATTTTTGATAATTTGATAAAGGCTAAATTTGTTTAAAAGACTAGACTCCATAAATATAAGACGAAGTAAGTTTTATTGGTTAAACTTAATTAATATTGTGGGCTTTGTGAGTGAGATTAAATCATATGGGTCCAGGTTACATTCCTGTCCCCCGGCCTAAAAAGTTTTAACATTTCTCTAAGATGGCCATATAATAAGTACATAATTGTTTACTTAGGAAACGAATACTGAAACACAATACAACAAGATATATACTTTCTTGAATTCAATCATGAGGAGCCAAAGGGACACGCCTTTCCATCATCGAAAAAACTGGGGGGGGGGGGGGGGGGGAATTACTCTAGGCCGGTGACAACTTTCTTTGTCTCCAATGTTCCTAGAAGGGTGACCGATTCAATGCTATGGATGGCTTTCCAGCCCCATGGTATCGTGAAAGACGCATATGTTATTGATTTGGTTTTATGAGATACGTGAGTGTAACCAACCTAAATGAGGTATTGAAGAACATGAAAACGGTGAAGATTATGGAGGCTAAGGCCGGTGTATCAGTCGCGAAATATGACAAGAAGAATAAAAGAGTGGTGCAGCCGGTTATGCAAAGAATGTCGTACCAACAACGTGCCGGGGACCAGCCACATTCTAATATGCAGTATGATTCGGTTAGCAAAACCAATGGATTATCATTCCGGCTTGTTGTGACTGGTGAAACAGAGTCACCATCTGCTTCCTCAAAAGTTCTGGTGATGGAAGAGAGATTTTCTTTATATCCAGATCATTGTATTATGCGAACGGTCATCGCTGAAGCAAAGGATGTTAAGGCTTTAAAGGGGTCAAAACCATGATGAAGATGAGTGGTTACGAGGAAAGTCTGGTGAGTATTATTGGTGGCATAAAGGTAATGATGGTGTTTGAGAGGGTCACGTGTCTAAAGGTTAGAGGGATGCCTCTCTAGCTTAGAGAAGATGTTTTCTTTGACAAGGTGGGGGGTCTATTTGGTAGAGTTGTCAAGAGTTATGATTTCTCTTGGATGTCTCCGGATAATATGGAAGGTAGGGTTTAGGTCTCTGTTTCAGGTAACAATCGGATTAGTGAAGAGGTCATTATCGTCTGGAATAATATCTCGATGTCGATATGGGTTGAGGAGGAAGACGATCGAGTGTTGTAGAATTTGATCGGAGATTTGACGTCTAATATTGTTGGTTCCCCTCTTAGTTCTGAATGCTCGGTACTTGGGGGGAAGACATGGAAAAAGGCAAGTTCAACTGAGACTTAGTTGATGAACTTGGAAATCTGGTCAGAATTGAGCCAGAATTAGTGTCGGCGGCCTAGGTAGACGAAAGGGTGGGTGGGAGTTCAAACGTGAATGGGATGGGGAATTTGCATGGGGAAGACTAAACGTCATTGGGGGGGGGGGGGCTTGGGGAATATTATTAATGATGTACAACTTCCAAGGTGTAATACTCCAGGTGTGGTCGGACAACAAAAGTCATTTGACTTAAATGATTCAGTGGGGGATTTTTTGGTGGGCATTGGTTTAAATGGGGATCAGGCCCGAAAATCCAGAAAGCAGCCAGAGCATCTCAGGAGCCCACTTCAAGAAAATGATGATTTAGACTCAAATGGCCCTGGGCCTATTTTAAGTAGTACCCCTTTTTTGAATAATAGTAATAGCTGCTGATGATATTGTGGGGGCTTCTATCTCATCTAACCAAGCTACTGGTGATTGCTTGATGGGAGACCAACCTGGTGATGATATGAGGGGTTCCTCTGAAGTACCGGTAACTGATGTGGTGGAGGTCTTAGGGGTCGATCCACAGTCCGAAGCTCTCTTGGAGAATGCTATGGTGGATGCTACTAACAATCAATCTCATCCTAATGTTGTTGAAGATGGTATGAGTAAGGAAGTGGAGAATATAATTGTTGTGGGATCTATGTTTTGTATCAAACTTAATGGGTTTGAAAACGAAGTTATGGGTTTGGTCAATGGTGAGGGTGCTCTTAATGGTGCTCAATGAATTTTCTAAGTTTAAACATAATGGGGGCTAGGGATAACAGGAAAACGTCCTGGGTGCGGGGTTTAAAGACGTGTCATAGTTAGCATTTTGTGGGAATTCAAGAACCAAAATTGTGTCAGGAGTCCATATTTCAGATTCATAGCCTTTGGGGGAGATCTGCGTTCTGTTCCGAGCAGGTCTTTTCGGAAGGTAGATCAGGTGGTATCAACAATATTCGGGACCCCTGGGTTTATTAGGTAAGTAATGTAATTAAGAGCAGAAATTATTTGGTGACAGTTGATTGTTTCGTGGTGTCAAATGAGTCATTAAATGTTGTAAATATTTATGCCCCGAATGATGTGGTTAGAAGGCGGGCCTTATGGGATGAGCTTGTTGGTGTTAAGAATTCGGTGGGAGGGAAATTGGTGTTTTTGGGAGACTTTAATGATGTCAGGTGCCGGTCCGAGCGTAGGAATACAAAATTCGTGGTGGCTAATGCGGATACGTTTAATAATTTTATTCATATGGCCGGCTTAACGAGTTCAATATGGGTGGCCCCAAATTCACATATATATCGATAACAGTTTAAAATTGAGCAGGTTGGACAGATTTCTAGTTTATGATGGTTTCTTGATGAAGTGACCGCGTGCTGCCATCACAACCTTGTTGAAATTTTTATCAGACCATAGTCCGATCATTCTCTCCGTGGGGGCATCCGATTTTGGTCATATTTTGTTCCGGTTTTTTAATTCATCGCTGTAGTTGCACGGCTTTACTAACTATGTGGCTGGAACTTGCTCGGGGTTCTCCTTTAATGGTCCGGCTGATCAGGCTATTAGTACTAAGTTAAAATTCCTCAAAAAGAAGATCAAGGACTGGGTTGGGGCTAGAAAACTTGATCGGAAGGCGAATAGAATTGTAAGAGGGTAGAGATCGAAAGGCTGGATTATGTGGCTGAATCTAGAGACCTTAATGTGCAGGAGCTAGACATTAGGAGCGAATATAAGGCTTTTATCTCCGACTTTGGCCACTGTAAACAAATGGATTTGAAACAGAAAGCTAGAGTTCATTGGGCATGTGAAGGTGATGAGAATTCAACGTTCTTTCACGGTGTCTTGGGCACTAATATGTCCAACAACCGAATTAGCGGTTTGATGGTGTATAGGGATTGGATTACAAACCCCGTTTTTATAAAGGACAGGGCCTTCATTTTTTTCGAGGAGAGATTTTGGGAGCCTGTGCTAGTCCGGCCGTCTATTGTCTGCCCAAATTTATGTAAGTTATCAGAAGGTGATGCTGAGTTACGGATCCAACCGTTCTGTTTGCAAGAAATAAAGGATGCGATGTGGGCGTGCGATGGTGAGAAGGCCCCTTGTCCTAACGACTTTAATTTTAAGTTTTTAAAGCGTTGTTGGGACATCTTTCTGGATGATTTTGTGTGTTTATTTTCTGAGTTTTTTGATGGGGCGGAGTTGGGTCCCGGTTGTTCTTCTCCGTTTATAGCGGTAATTCTGAAAAGAAATGATTTGATGGGTTTTAATGATTATTGTCCCATAAGTCTGGTCGGGTGTGCAAACAAGGTGGTTTCAAAAGTGTTGGTATCCTGGCTCAAGCTCGTTATCGATAAACTGATATCGCTTGAATAGTCGGCCTTTCTCACAGGTAGGAATATCACGGATGGCCGGTTAATGCTAAACGAAATGATTGGGTGGATGAAACATCTAAAAAGGCAGAGTATGATCTTCAAAGTCAATATTGAAAAAGCCTATGACTCCTGGGGTTTTCTGGAGGCAATTATGGTGCAAACGAACTTTCCATCAAAGTGGTGCAAACGGATTATGTCTATTGTCTCCTTAGCTCGGTCATCAGTATTAATTAATAGGTCATCGACCCATGAGTTTGTTTGTCAACGGGGTCTTAGGTAGGGCGACCCTATCTCCCCATTCGTATTCGTGATTGCTATGGAGGCCTTAATGGGTTTTATGAAATGGGCGTGTGACGTAGGTGTGTTTCGTGGGTTACATTGTGTATCGAAAGCTCTTTTGTTATCACATTTCGTATATGCGGATGACATCATATTTCTTGGTGAGTGGTTGAAGTCGAATGCCCTTATTTTCAAAAGAATCTTAAGATGTTTCAACATTGTGTCAGGTGATGTGCCTGGTTTTAGTAATTATTAAGATGTCATTTTTCCCTGTGCCAAAAACTTGATGCGTTAATTTCAAAACATTGGTTTTGGGAAAAAGACTGATTTTACTAAACCTTTTTAAACAAGTTTAAAATTTATAAGTAAACGATAAATACTTAGAAACTAAAACCAACACACAAGCAGAGAACCTGACATGTATAGTATAGTTTTCTAAGGTAAATACCGAGTATCGTATTCCTAGATAACACACTTTCCCCTACTCAACCTTTCATCAAAAAACTAATCGGGTTTGAAAAGAAAATAAAACAGAGGGGTTCTAAGAAAAATAGGTTTTGGTTTTATAAAATAAAAAGATAAAATAGTAGAGATAGTGGACATGCACATCTCGGGGCCCTCCGTATAAGTAGTAAATTTTATTATTAGAAACAATATTAGAATTAATTATTGGTGAGGAGGATAGGAGTGAAGTTGAAGTGTTTGGCTCTAAGATCAGAGAAGCGGAGCCACTACTGAGTAGTATGCATAACCTCCAGATGCGCGTCCGCATAACTGTGAAGGTTCACCAGTTGAGCCCTGCATTTACAGGTGCTTCCCAAACCGCGGTCAAGACACTAGTCCACTAACTTATCTTCTTAATTTAAAATGGAGGCTTGACTTCCGACCAGGAACATCGTACACCTCCCTTAGCTCTCGCGTTCCGTACTGAAGGATCTCTTCTTAGCGTCAGCCCCGGCAACATCGTATCCCCTAAATAGGTTAACGACCACGAACACCGAAGGATCTCTCTTAAAGTCAGCTTAGGCAGCATGTATCCTCCATTGGTTAACGGTTTTGTACTAACGAGTTTCCACCTTTTCGACTTCCTTCTTAAGCAATGCGCCCATACGGACCGTGTCATCCGTGAGACTGTGAGCTAAGGTGACAACACCTTGAATGGTGGTGGCTTCAGCGGTAGTTACCATATTGCGAATCTCAGGGGAGAGTCCCCAAATGTACCTTTCAACTCTTTTATACTCTAGAGTGACCATGTGGGGTACCAAACGAGACAACTCATCAAAGTGAGTAGTGTAAGCAGTGATCTCAGCTTCGGTCATTGACAAATTCCAAAACTCAGAGTCAAGCTTCTGAAGCTCATTTCGAGGACAATACTTATCAATCAACATAGACTTCAAATCACCCCCACGAGAGACCATAAGCAACATCTCTACCCAGTGTCTGAACTTGCAGATTCCACCAAGTTAACGCCTCGTCCTGGAAGATGCAGGTAGCATACTTGACCTTCTGATCTTCAGCACATCCACTGGTATCCAGGACGGATTCCAACTTCTCGGTCCAACGATAAATACCGATCGATCCTTCAGACCCACGAATATTCCATGGTTTGCAAGCCATGAAAGTTTTGTAGGAACAACCATGTACCGGGTTTTCAACTTTTGTGCCATAGATAATGAGACATCATCAATAAAAATAAGTGATACAAGGATCAAGAAAGCATAGCAAAACGATATTTTTACCATTATCATTATCATTAGTCCTTCGCCGACCATTTCCAGCAGATCAACCACTGGAGTCAGCGCGGTTGGCATCGTGCTGCGCAATGGCTTGCGCAATCACGCGGGCTAGCTCCTCGGACGTGGTTGGGAATGTGCCGTCCTCGGTATTGCAGGCGTTCCGTTGAGGCGGCATGACTTCTTTCTAATACATCAGATATTAAAAGAATGAGACACATATTTATTGATAATATTGTCATTCATGTGCGCTCGAATAAATAACCATGATATCCACAATAACCATAACCTACACAACCATACAACCATCATATGCAATGATAACTATACACAAACACACAATCACAAAACAAGAATAACCAATAAACCAGAACATAAATAGATAATTGATAACAACTAGTAAACCATACCATCGTCATTTCATTAACTTGTTTTTGGATACATAGTTTTGTAACGGAAATACAAAATAAGTGGGGCACTAATGGCCCAATACAAGTCATACAAATGAAACAACCTAAAAGATAATACTACTGGCTATGATAGATTATGAGAACCACAAACCACAACAACAACCACTAAATTACTAAGGAGGTGGGGGAAATGCAACAGCTCCCATCCTCTGATCCATCTCATCCAACCTATGCTCGAGGATGTCCACATGCCTCCATGCCTCGACTAGCCCATGCTCGGCCTCCATTCGTCCACACTCAGCCTCTTTCAATTGTGATCGTTGGCTGGTAAGGTGCTTAATGATGGCGGCCCTCGTATAACCCTTAGCATGTTCATTGGCCTCTAACTCGTCCGCTTGATCACAAAGCTCGCGAATCATGCCATTATGCGTACCGAACATGGCATGCACCGAGTGAAGGGTGCAACGTATAGGTAAAGTACCAAGAGGACCGGTGGCAGGAGGGTCAGTAGGGGGCTGGGAGGTCTTGCCACCATCAGAAGCAATGAAGATGTCGTTGTCAGAGTCCTCGTCGCTGTAGGCCAATTAGCCTGCTACTAAACGTAGGAAGGTCCACTTGCGGGCCTAGGACCTCCTAAGCAACTTCTTCTGAGGGGGCTCGGAAGACTCAGCAGCATGACTAGGCTGGGCTGGCGCTACAGGCTCCGCGGGCTGAGGCCTGCGCACACGCTTCCTGGCAGTGCAAATAACGCACGTAATACCAAGAATCAAACGGCGAGGGCGGGAAGAAGACTCCAGCACATCGGCGGGCAGTGCCTCCTCCACGCGAGGGGCCTCAACTGGCGGCTCCACGACCATAGGGGATGGGTCAGCGGTGTCCGCAGCGACTCCTTGGGCCTCACAAGCAAGGACGACGGGCTTATCATCCGAAACGACGGGATCCAACTACATGTCGTCTCCCACAATGTCCACATCCTCGTCCTCTTCGGGCTCCGAATCAGCGAAGTAGGCGTCGACGTCATTGTCACTAGACGTCTCAGAAACCATGAAGGAGTCATCCTCCAATTCTGAGATAACAATCGGGTGAGCAGGGGAAGCCATGATCCTGTCAAAATCCAAAGGTACACATATACAGATATATAAAGAACTCATATACTATACTCACGTGAATGCAATGTATAAAAAGAGTATGGAACTTGGGCAGTGCATTGTGATGAAAAGCATTTCATGCAATGAAAACTTTTCGTTTAAAAAATTGTTGTAGTTATAGGATTTTAGAGAAAACTAGTTCGCTATAATCTTGAGCTCTGAAACCAATCTATCACACCCCACCTGTTTTGGTCAAAAATTATCTAGTAAAAATAACTTTGTATTCCAAATTAGTTTATGTGAGGTAGAGTGCTAAATGTGTAGAAATATGTTTGTAAATTAATGAAATTCTCAAGATGGTGTATCAAGATGTTAGAGAAGCAAAAATATAACAACTATGATCGGGATGGCTTAGGTAAGTTCCGGGATGGACAGTTATATCCTCAGGATGGACGGTTATATCCTCAGGATGGAACTGCTGGGAATAAACAAATAAAGCAAATAACAAGAAGAACAACACACGATCTACGAGGAAAGCCCTTGATCAGTTATAGATTGCCGGCATAAAACCTCGGGAGGAGTCTAGGCCCCTGCCTTGTTTGTTAATATTAAAAAATGGTAAAAAGATACAACTTTGGATGAGTATGTGGATGAGTGTACTATGATTACAATGATTGTGTAAGTGTTTGTGATCAGTTAAGTGTATGTGTGTAGCTATAGTGTGAGCAATGTGTCCTATACTCGTCCAATACCGCCATTTATATAGTACATGAAATAAACAAACAATCCCACGAAATATGCTAAGAAGTTAAGGTCTTTGAAAGCTTGTGGACTGTTTCAGGTGACCGTTGTGGGTGTTTCAGCTGTAAAGGACGTTGGATAACAGTTTCCACCTTTCTCGCCTTTCATTCATCACTTTGGAGGTTATACTTTGACTCATTCTTCAAGTTTATACGCGTACAGCTCATGCGTACTTGATATCTCTGATTTAGTAAGACCTTGTAGCCGTTGAAGGGGAGTTACAAGTCCTACTTATGCATTAATTACACCTGCAATAACATAAGTACAAGATAATTTGTTAGTTCATTCTCAGGATGCACACATGCCGAAACACTGTTACATCCTAAAGTCAGATAAGTCCTTTTAACATCCTGGGGATGGTATATTAGGGATGTGAGGTAAAATCATCCTGAGGATTTTCACCCTCAACAATTGTCCCCAAAAATATGTTACCGTTATCTTAATGGTAAATAGGGATGACAATCGAACCCGAACCCGGTGGGTAAACCCGAAAACCGACACATTTGGGACGGGTTTGGGGTCTTGTAATTGGGTATGGGTCCGGGTATCGGATTAGTTTTTATTTTTTCGCAGGTTTTGGACGGGTTTGGGATTTGATGATATGCCCATTTACCCGACCCGATTACTAGATAAAGTATACCCGTTTACCTGATTAGATACCCGATGTAATTTCCTATATATCTTTTAAAATATGTATTCATAATATATCTAATTGTCCATCTAGATTGTCACCTTCTTCAAAAAAACACCAATTATTTGTGTATAATATCTCTTATCTATGTCTTTTAGTGTTTTTATATGATTTAACTATTTTATATTTATACATTGTAATCATTTACATACATATTTGATAATGCTAAATGTATTGGTTAGTAGTCACACAAGAGATACCAGACATGTTTTTAGTCAGATATACTCAATGGATAAGTTTTAAAAATAAACGGTTTACCCGAAACCCGTGGTTATACCCGATACCCGACGGGTAATTACCCAATACAAACCCAACGGATTTTGGGACGGGTTTGGGACAAGCATACCTTATCGGGTATGGGGTTGGGATTACCTAAACCCATCCCAAACCCGACCCATTGCCATCCCTAATGGTAAAAATATTTGTCTTAATTGATGGGCCTATCTTTCCATGTTTCAAGATCCTAACGGCTATTTTTTAGGCTAAATTTTTGTGATGACCGTTATGCCTCATCATATCTTGCAGCCTATATATCTAGGCTTTCCCTTCCTCCTTTATAATCAACTAAGATTATTTAAAAAGATAACTGCTTTTGCTTCTTTCTCGTCTTCTCTTTCTTATTCCTGCAAAAAAGAGGTCTTTTAAATTAGTTTTTTAGAATGAGCAAGAAATTAACAAGGGCTCTAGGTAGCGTTGGAATCCCTAAGGATTTCACAGCCCAAAACTTGATCAAAGATCCTGATCAAGAAATCTGTACTTTCTACGATAAAGATATTCAAGCCCTTAAGAAATCAGGGGCTTTTCCTGATTCTGCCGTCTTTTGGCCTTTTGACCTAAATGCAAAGTCTGACTTTGCCTCTTCTGTCTGGGTTTGCTTTTTATTTTTACCATTCCAGCTTGGCCTAAAATATCCATTCTCAGATTTTATCAAAGAATTCTTTGATGCGACAGGAATGGCTTTTGCCCAAGCTATACCTGAGATTTGGAGGATCTTAATAGTTTGTGACAAGATCATTCAGACTCACGGCATTAATCTTCAAGTTGGTGACCTTCCATACATGTATAAGTTAAGATCACATGGGTCAAACCGTTATGTTCTTCAACTTATTGATAAAGAACCCCCTCTGCTACATAACGTTGTGAGATCTGATAGGCCCTGGAAATCAAAATTCTTTTATGTAAGGAGGGATTCCATTCCTTATGGGGATGAGATTCCCATGTCCTGGTTAAGAAGTGGTAAATATGTTATAACAAGATAGTCACATCCTGAAGATGTTAATGGTATTCTAAACCATCTTCGTTTTGCAGGTGCTTGTTTTGCAAAACTTGTTCCTACTTTGGACGACGCTTTCATTAGACGCAAGGCAATACTAGAGCTACCTGCTTCAGCAAGGACTTTTGGAATAGAAGAAAGTTTTTCTACAAGTTGTGCCACTAAGATGTCTGGTAAGACATATCCTTGGAATATATTTATTCCTTATTCTTATGTTAACCTGTGTATGTCTTTGTATCAGTAAAGAAGCCTGATTACTTTGATCTTGACGATATCTACAGTCAAGATATCAAGTCTTCAAAGATAACTTCTCCATCCAGCTCTAGGATGACAAGTCCTCCCCTGCCCCTAAGGCTAAAGCTGCAGCTTCTTCTAAGAAAAGGAAGGTTGCCAGTACTTCAACTCAAGAGGCTTCTCCCTTCGATGGTCTTAGTTGTGATGCCATCCTTGGAAAAGTTTCTTAGTTTGTTCTTCAGGTGCGTTGTACATCCTGGGAATGGTAATGATTGTTACTAGTATAAGGTCTGAATACTTACCTGACTACTTCATTTTTGCAGGGGCATGAGTACTTGATGAAGTCCCTAGATGACATGAACAAAGAGTTTGTTGATACTAAGACCAAGCTTGAGGATGCAAAGAAGTCTGCCCTTGATAAGGCCAAACTGCTTGAGAAGAAAGTAGGTAAGGTGGAGATTGAGCTGAAGGTGGTGAAGGCTGCTTAAGCCAAAAGCCTGAGGGACCATCAAAAGGTGATGGAAGAGTATAAGCAAGGGTTGATTAAATCTGCCACCATCTCTGTTTTTCAAGCCAGGGTGAGGATGGCATTGCAAACTAAAGATCCCAACTTTAAGATAGAAGACTGGGACATTGAAGCTTGGCAAGAAAAGATCCTCAGTCTGGGTGGAAAGGACGTGGCGTCTGAGTCCACCCTTGCTGTCGTTCCTCAGGATGCTGGTAAGGAAGCTGAGGTGATAGAGGCCGAGGTGACTGATGCTGGTGTGGCCAAGGAGTTTCAGGTTGATGAACCGGTGGGCAATGAAGGATGAGATGACTAGGCCTGAGCCCACTTTTTATAATATTTGGTTGGTTTGTGAACAGTTAAACAATTTCTTTTTATGTCTGTATGAACAATGAAAGTCTTTGGGGTGGAGGGATCTTGATTTTCAAGGCGAAGCCCCAAATTCATTTTCAACCCTGACTTTGAAATACTGACCCTTGGTGGATGGGTCCTGGTTTAGGATGAAGCCAGGGGTTGGTATTATCTTTTTATGAATAATATATCGATAACCTTTGACATCTTTGTGTTCTTTATTCTCTTTGTCATTCTGCAAACATTAGCAAAACACTTAGTGATATAAAAGAATGAAAAATAATACCTGATCTTGCCATATTCTTCATAAGTCCTTCTCATCGTCAGGATGGTCTTCATTATCCTGAGGATATCCCCAGTCTCTTTTTCATCCTTGGGATGGTCTTACATCTTGAGGATGTCCCCAATGTAATATCTTCAGCATAGACTTCAAGTCTATAATCCTTAGGAAGAATTGAATCTTAATAATATCCTGTAAAGGAAGACTTTTTTTATTATACTGGCGACAAGGCCTTTGGTTTAACTGGGATAAAAAATCCTTTTGAAATAATACTGGTGACAAGACCAATTATGTAATATCTTAGGATTAACTGGCGACAAGGCCCTTAGGAATGACTGGCGACAAGGCCCTGGTGACTAGACCAAACACGAGAAAGAGACATTGAAAAATGTCTAAGCCTTAAGAGCTCCATCTTATATCTCAAAGATAATGAAATTGTCAGCCACTTTTACATGAACTGGTCCCACCATCCCGAGAATATACATGGGCATCATGCGCTCCAGGTGAGGGTTGCTAACCCAATGTGAAAGGTGCAAACCTTTAAACCTTAGGAAGGTGGTAGACACCTTAACGTAGGAGGGGGTGGCCAACCCCCTAGTCTTCTAAGCATTCCATCTTCAGGATGGTACTGCAAAATTCTCATGATGGACTATTTCTATACCATGTTTAGTAAAAATATAATCGATCGAAATAGATAAAGGATAAGTACTTACATATGGAGATGATTCATCTCTATCAACCTTCACGTTCATCCCACCCATGATTCGGACCATGGTTTCTCTTCCAGAGAGATTAGTCACATGCATCCCTAAACATGGTAGTATTTTAAGTGAATTGCATTCCAAGCTCTTGGTAGAATCTCTCCTTCCATTGTTGATAACCAATATGCTCTTTTTCCCGCTTCAGAATCGATCAAGTATGGACCTTCCCATTTGGGAGCTAGCTTTCCATCAATTGGTTTTGTTGTGTTTTGGAAGGCTTTTCTTAATACCAAGTCTCCTTCTTGAAATCTTCTTTATCCTGATATTCTTATTGTAAGCTTTAGCAATCCTTTGTTGATATGCTGCCATCCTTATTTTTGCAGCATCCCTGAGCTCATCCACAGTTTCCAGATCCTGAAGTAATGCTTCCGAATTGGTAGTTGCATCCTGAAGATGTTTCCTTGCTGTAGGCATGGCCATCTCTGTTGGTAGCATTGCTTCTATTCCAAAGACTAATGAGAAAGATGTTTGACCAGTAGCATTCTTGGAAGTAGTCCTATCTGGCCAAAGTACAAATGGAAGTTCTTCTGCCCATTTTCCTTTCTATTCCCCAAGCTTCTTCTTCAGGTTGTTGACAATGATTTTATTTGAAGATTCTGCTTGTCCATTAGCTTGAGGATGGACTGGTGTTGAGGTCACCATCTTGATTTCCCAACTCTCACAAAAGTCGGTTGTTCTTTTGCTTATGAATTGAGAACCGTTGTCACAAATAATCTTATATGGTACTCCAAATCTTGTTAGGATGTTTCTTTTGATGAATGAGACGACTTCTTTATCTCTGACTTGCACGAATGCTTCAGCTTCAATCCATTTTGTGAAATAATCTGTCATTACCAGCATAAAAACCTTTCCTCCAGGGGCTTTGGGTAGCTTTCCTACTATATCCATTCCCCATTTCATGAAGGGCCATGGAGAAATAACAGGATGTAATGATTCAGCAGGCTGGTGAAGGATATTGCTATGTCTTTGGCATGGATCACACTTTTGAGAATATAGCATGACATCCTTCTTCATGGTAGGCCAATAGTATCCTGTCCTCAAAGTCTTCGAGTAGAGAGATCTTCCTCCTGTATGATTTCCACAATCTCCTTCGTGGATGTCTTTGAGCCCTTCATTTGCTTCATCCTCGTTGAGACATCTCAGATATGGACCTGCAAGAGATTTCTATACAAGATATTGTCTATAATCGTAAATTTAGATACCTTTATCCTGAAAGCCTTTGGGTTTTCTCCAGCAGGAATGACATCCTCTAGTAAGTATTTTATTATGGGAGTCATCCATGATGAGTCATCCTGTGCCTGAGTGGCTAATACAGTGATATCCTCGGGATGGACTGCTTTATCCTCAGGATGTGCCAGATTATCCTCAGGATGCCACTCTTCAGTTGCTGGTTTCAGGATGTGGATGATGGGAATCTTGGATCCTATTGGTAGATTAAGGGAGGATCCCATATTTGCTAAGGCATCAGCATCAGCATTTTCTTCCCTAGGTACCTGTGTTAGTGAAAATTCTACAAAAGAAGTTGATAAATTTTTAACTTTTTCAAGATAAAGAGCTAACTTTTGACCCTTTACTGCATAAGATCCATTAAAATGGTTAGTAATCAACAAAGAATCAACAAATACTTCTATATTAACAATATGCATGTCTTTAGCAAGTTGTAAACCAGCAATGAGAGCTTCATATTCTGCCTCATTATTGGTCGTCTGAAATGCACATCTAATAGCATGGGGTATTTTGTCCCCTTGTGGCGATTTTAGTAGCATTCCTAAGCCTGTTCCCTTTGCATTTGAAGCACCATCAGTATACAAAGTCCATTTTCCTAAGTTTTCGTTTAATTGTTGTACTTCAGACTCTACTTCACTCAGGATGTCACTACTGAAATCAGCCACAAAATCTGCTAGAGCCTGAGATTTGATTGCATTTCTAGGCTCGTATACTAAGTCAAGTCCACTTAGCCATTCTACCTGACATCTTTGGTTTCCTAAGAACATTTTTAATTGGATAGTTAGTTTGTACGTGTATCCTATGTGTTTCAAAGTAATGCCTTAACTTAGTGGATGCCATTATCAAAGCTAAAATAAGTTTTTCGAGATGAGAATACCTGGTCTCGGCAATCAGTAGGGTTTTACTTACATAGTATACAGGATGTTGTTCCCCCTCGAAGTCTCTTACCAAGACTGCACTTATAGCATTCCCAGAAACTGCAAGATATAACTTCAGTGGTTCTCCATCCTCAGGCTTCATCAGGAGTGGAGCTGCTGCTAGATATTCTTTCAGTTTCTTCAATGCTTCCTCGTGTTTCTGTCCCCGGTCGAATTTGCTATTCTTCCTCAAGATATCATAGAATTCTTTGCATTTATCCAAGGATTTTGAAATGAATCTGTTGAAGGCTGCTATCCTGCCTGTCAGCCTCTGTACATCCTTGATATTTGATATCAAAGATAGCCTTTATTTGTTCAGGGCTGGCCTATATCCCTCTTTTATAAAACTAGATATCCTAGAAACTTTCCAGAACCGACTCCAAAATGACATTTAGATGGGTTAAACTTCATGTTATAGGCGTCCAGGATGTCAAATGCTTCCTTAAGATCTTGAAGATGATTCTCTGCCTTCTTGGACTTGACCACCATGTCATCAATGTACACCTCCATTGTGTCCCCAATCTTTTCTTTAAACATCATATTGACTAGCCTTTGGTAGGTTGCACCTGCATTTTTTAATCCAAAAGGCATAGCTATATAACAATATATACTTGATGGGGTCATGAATGTTGTGTCTTCTTGATCCTCTGGTTCCATTTGAATTTGTTGGAAGCCTGAGGATGCATCCATGAATGTCAACATTTCATGTCCTGCTGTAGCATCCACCATTGAATCTATGTGTGGTAATGGGAATGGGTCTTTAGGACAGGCTTTATTGAGGTCTGTGTAGTCTACACGTACTCTCCATTTCCCATTCTTCTTTTGAACCACCACCATGTTGGCAAGCCATCTTGGAAATTTCACTTCTCTTATCATCTTGGATTTAAGGAGTCTATCCACTTCTTCTTGTATGATGACATTTCATTCCGGAGCAAACTTCCTTCTCTTTTGCTGGATGGGTTTGAAGTTCTTATCAATCCCGAGTTTATGAGTGATGACATCCTTAGAAATGCCAGTCATATCTTCATGCTTCCATGCAAAAGTAGATATCCTGCATTTAAGAAACGAGATTAGTGATTGTTCTATATCATTAGGGATATTCTTACCAATTAGCATAGTGATATCATTGTTATTGTTGTCAAGGCAAACAGCCTTTACATCCTGCTCAGGATGTGCCTTGACATCTTGAGGATGGCACTGTGCACCCTTCTGTAGTTGCTATGCTTGACGTGATGAAGCCTTCATTGATGTTGTATAACAGTCCTTGGCTTCTTGTTGGTCACTGTTTACTTTGACGACTCCCCAAGGTGTGGGTAACTTTATACATTGGTGGTATGTTGAAGGTACTGCCTTCATGTCATGTATCCAAGGTCTCCCCAAGATGACATTGTAGCAGGATAGGGAATCTATCACACAGAATCTCTGGATAGAGTTCACCCCTTCCACATACACTGGTAGCTTTATGTCTCCTACTGTGCTTTTAGTTTCTCCACTGAAGCCCACTAGGACTGATGATCTAGAAACTATTTCAGAATCTGGAATATTCATCCTTTTCAAAGCTTCAAGCTGGATGATGTTTACTGAGCTTCCTCCATCTACAAGAATCCTGCGAAAAAATGGTTAGCAATATAAAAGGTAATAACCAAACCGTCATGATGAGGATCAAGAATGTTTTCTCGGTCCTCTTCCTCGAAGCTGATCACTTTAGAGATAGTCAGGATGGTCGTCTTTGCCGGTCTCTCTCCTTTTTCAGACTTTGTTTCCCTCGCATGTCTTTTGGCAGCTGAGTATGAGGTTCCACAAATGTCTGACCCTCCTGAAATGAAGTTAATAATACTAACATCCTTAGGTGGGGATGCTGCTCTTTCTGGGATGTTGCTGCCATCCTGAGCTCTTGATTTATTTTTGCCCAGGAGTTCTTTAAGGTGACCTTTGCTCAAGAGATAGGCTATCTCCTTTCTCAATGCAATACAGTCTTCAGTAATATGGCCGAAATCTTCGTGATAGGCACACCATTTGGATTTTTCCTTCCATCCTGCCTTATTATATTTCCTCAGCCATCTTGCTTTGTCCCCTAGATCTTTCATGGCATACATCAATCCTGTTACATCCACAGAAAAACAATAATCTGATAATTTAGGGCACTCATCCTCATCGTCGTCCTCTACCACATTGACCTTTTTATTATCAAGCCTAGCATATGGTTTATGCTTATATGGTTCGTATGTGGGAGTGGACTTTCGAGTGGGATGGTTTTATTTTGAGGATGATTCTATCCTCTCTTGAATTTTCTTATCATCCTCAAGTCGGATGAATTTTCTTATCATCCTGCATGGATTCATCACCAATTCTTGGTAGAATGGTGAATCTCTTTGCAGCCCTATCTTGAATGCCTGTACTGCTGTTGTGACATCCAGGTTCGGGATGTCAAGTGCTTCCTTTCCAAACCTGGTAATGCATTCCCTTAGTGATTCCCCCTGTGGTTGAGTCACCCTGTATAGATCACTTGTCAAACGTTCGAACGTTCGACTACAAGAAAACTGATTATTGGACATGTTAATTAAATGTGCAAAAGAAGTAATAGAATAGGGTGGAACACTTAGGAGCCATTTCAGGGCTGGACCGGTGAGAGTTGAGCCAAATCCCTTGCATAAACATGCTTCTTTCAGATTGGCAGGGATTGGATTTATTTCCATCCTATCCCTATATTGAGCCACATGCTCCTCAGGATCTGTAGATCCATCATAGAGCTTCATGCTTGGAGTCTGAAACCGTTTTGGAATCTCTGCATCACATATGGGAGATGCAAATCTTGACACTCTATGGCATGCCGAGGATACTTCAGGGATGGGCTGTATTATCTCTGGAACACTCGATACCATATCCTTGATCTTCTGAAGCTCCCTTGCTAGCTGAGGACTTATTCCTGTATCCTGCAAAGAAGCAACACCATTAGCAGTAAAAGCACTAGAACTTAAATTGTTACCGTTAGTGTTATATCCTTGGGATGTCATAGGTGTATATCATGTATCCCTGGTGGTTGCCATCCTGGGAGCAGTAATCGTTTCTGGGGCAGAGAGTTCAGAACTCATAGGGATGAAATCTCCTTGATGCACCCCTCCAGAGATGCTAGAATTAAAATCTAACGCCCTGGGCTGCAATGGTGTCCCCAAGTCTTCACTTGGCCTTCTTGAGGATGATTTAAGAGCTTGTATTTCTCTTATCAACATCTGGTGTGTGTCTTGTTGTTGATGTATCGAATCATTCATTAGTGCAAACATAGAAAGTAACTCATCATTAGATACAAAAACAGGAGGAGTAGATCCAGATGGTCTAGGTGGGATTTGGGAAGTGGAACTTCTTGGAAGTGTAGGTGGAGGTGGTAAGGCAGTATTTCTGGCAGAGGTTGTAGATGGCATGGATGTTGAAACAGATTTTTGTGAAGCAGCCATAGTTGCCAAATTTTGTAAAGAAGAATTAAATGAAAGAAAGTTTTTAACAAATGTTTTTGTTAAAATAGCACCACTTGCCCTACGGTGGGCGCCAAATTGTTTTGGTAAAAAATTATCTAGTAAAAATAACTTTGTATTCCAAATTAGTTTATGTCAGGTAGAGTGTTAAATGTGTAGAAATATGTTTGTAAATTAATGAAATTCTCAAGATGGTGTATCAAGATGTTAGAGAAGCAAAAATATAACAAATATGATCGAGATGGCTTAGGTAAGTTCCGGGATGGACAGTTATATCCTCAGGATGGAACTGCTGGGAATAAACAAATAAAGCAAATAACAAGAAGAACAACACACGATCTACGAGGAAAGCCCTTGATCAGTTATAGATCGCCGGCATAAAACCTCGGGAGGAGTCTAGGCCCCTGCCTTGTTTGTTAATATTAAAAATGGTAAAAATATACAACTTTGGATGAGTATGTGGACGAGTGTACTATGATTACAATGATTGTGTAAGTGTTTGTGATCAGTTAAGTGTATGTGTGTAGCTATAGAGTGAGCAATGTGCCCTATACTCGTCCAATGCCCCCATTTATATAGTACATGAAATAAACAAACAATCCCACGAAATATGATAAGTAGTTAAGGTCTTTGAAAGCTTGTGGACTGTTTCAGGTGACCGTTGTGGGTGTTTCAGCTGCAAAAGACATTGGATAACAGTTTCCACCTTTTTTTCACCTTGCATTCATCACTTTGGCGGTTACACTTTGACTCATTCTTCAAGTTTATACGCGTACAGCTCATGCGTCCTTGATATCTCTGATTTAGTAAGACCTTGTAACCGTTGAAGGGGAGTTACAAGTCCTACTTATGCATTAATTACACATGCAATAACATAATTCCAAGATAATTTGTTAGTTCATTCTCAGGATGTGCACATGACAAAACACTGTTACATCCTGAAGTCAGATAAGTCCTTCTAACATCCTGGGGATGGTATATTAGGGATGTGAAGTAAAATCGTCCTGAGGATTTTCACCCTCAACACCGCCTAGGCGGAAACCCGGGATGCAACACAAAAGGTTTTCAAGCACAAGATTCAAGCAAACATTCAAAATAACTTAATATTAAAAATACCAAATTCGTTCAACAAAGACAACCATCACAAATTAATGTTTAAAACCAAACACATGATCATAAGTTTTGAAGACACAAAAAATGATAGTTGTGAATGAATGCCCAAATATATCTCAAGTTCCATCCATAGCTTTAGTTACATAAAATACTTGCATAAAACTTTGTCAACATAAAGTCGGTGAGTTCACAGGTTTGAAATAGTTGAAAATGTAAAGATTGATGAAATCCATGAATGACCCATCAATGTCTAGCTAAGACAACGATGATAGTGAACGATCATGAGTCCATAACCAAACCTTGACGTGTTGTGCCTCGCACATCACACAATAAAGGCAATGTATTATCGTATAAGAAATACAAGCACTCTTTTCTCGTATGTATCCGGGTTAGAGCGACTAACCAAGAATGGGGGTGTCAACCCAATAGATCTATTCAAGTGTTTCATGGCTAAATCCATAGCTAATGGTTACGGTAAACTAATTACACGAGGGCTTAGTGAGTACTCTAAACATATTCTCTCATGTATACCGGTCTGCTAGAATTTCATTCTAAAACTAGTAAACAATGCATGTCTTTCCTCAAAATATAAAACAGTAAAAAGGGGCCGTGAAACTCACCTCAAGTCCGTATAAATAAGCGAGCAAGAGTGTATATCCAAAGCACTAGGAAAACCGACCTATACATCCTATATATAAATGGACATCTTAGGTCTATGTTTTATGTTTTTCTCATACACATTGTTCACCCATCTTGTAGTATACATATTATGTTGATATTATTAGTGACGTTTAAACTTTCCAAAATATTGTCAAAAACCAAGGTTTATTATGCCAAATGTACACTTTTAGAATCATGATTTATCATTATATATTTCTAACAAGTAAGCACATGTTATTCTAAAAAATATACCTTTAGGTTAGTATCAAATACATGTCTTTGCATATGTATCCACGTAGCATGTGAGACGTCCATATGTTTATGTATATTCAAGCACTTGATATCTTTGTACACGACTATCGATGTTTACAAAGTTTCCACATGTACACACCCATGTATGTTCATGCTTTAACTCTTTCCACATGAACATTCATATCTAAAGTACCACTACTTTTCCTAGACATAACCACTTGTTTATCAAACATCCATGTACCTACATACACTCATTCGTATATAAGTACCTATCTATGTATATCCATGTATTCGACACATACACAAATGTCCATGTTTATTAAATGTCACACATACATACCCATATAAGTATATGTTTCACTACATACTCATCAACATTTATGTTTGTGACATCTACACATCTACACATAGATATTTATGCTACAATCTGTCCCTATGTATACACATATCCCACGCATACATACATACTTTACATATATTCACACGAACCTACATACATATCACATATATATACACACGGGTGACATATATGTATACGCATACATACATACATGCATAGTACTCATGTATTTCCACATTTCTTTCACATGAATCTTTATTCAAGACTCTTTGTAGTATCAAAACATTAGATCTTTGGTTTTTAAAAGAAAGTTTATGTTTGTTAACATGGGTGAACCATTTAGTTTAAATCATGTGAAAATAACAAGTGAGGTTGAGTGTCATACCTCTAGATCTTGGAAGCAATGCTTGAGACTAGAAGATGTGTGTTAAGAGTGTGTGTTTAAGTGTGAGTTAGTAAGGTGAATCAACAAGAAAAATGAGCACCCATGGTCTTCTATTTATTGAGGAAAAATAAGAGAGTCATATGGAGAGGGTGAGGGGATCGAAATAGGTGGGAAGGAAGAAGGAAGTTAGTGACTTCCATTAGTGGTAAGTCAACTTTTATGAATCTGAGAGAATTAAGGAATATTTCCTTCTTGGTGTTAAGTCATGGACAAACCTTCTTTCCATAATGCGACTAAAGGTGATTTGTGTATACATGGGGGGGGGGGGCGACGGTTATAGGGAAGGAAAAAGGAAGGAGGGTGTTGTTTAGGGAAGGTAATCTTGCATAGTTCTTTGTGATAAAGGAAACCATACCATATTTTTTTTACTAGTCATGATGTTTACTAAGTGTTGATGGTTATTCAACAAAACCAAGGTTGGGGGGGGGGGGGGGATCCTATGGCCGAAAATTAGGAAGAGAGCAACAAGATTGGCAAGTCAACTTCAATGGATCTTTGTGAGTAGGGATCTTACCATAATTGTACATGATCTTAGACTTGATGCCATTCTAATCTTCTTGTCTTTTCTCTAAATCTTGTCAAGTTAGGTGACTAAACACAAGATTATGGTTTGATTTGGAAGCAAAAAGAGAATGTGTGTGTGTGCACAAGGGGGCGACGGCTATGGGCTTCCAAGGAAGGATCCAAAGTGCTAATTTGGGAAGGAGATCTAGCATGGATCAAGGTGTTTAAAGAATCTATCCAAAATTACATGTTAATCACATCATCTTACAAAGATATTGTAAAATTAATACATGACTAGACATCGAAACAAAGTTGAAGTATTTTGGTGATGTGATTACACAAGTGATAGTGTCTTGTGTTGTGTGAAGGGGGAACCAAATGGAATGATGGTGGTGGTGATGTGCTTTGGCCGAAAAAAGAAAGGAAAAGGAAGGTGGGAGGTGGCGGCTTAGGTGGTGGTGATGGGAGTGTTATTTTTGGCAAGCATCTTCCTTAGATCCTTGTGTTGATTAATTGTTTCTCCATTTATAGTTAATCACAAAAATGAGATAAAATGCTTCATTAAAGATGGGACAAATTAAGTTTAGGTAAATAAATGTGTTTTTATTATGTTATTTGTTACTTCATACTTACATGCATATGTATATATACATGTATCGAATACATGGATATGTATGTGTATATGGATTCTTGTTATTCTTGTATTTTTTTATGTTTGTTCATTTAAATTATAAAATATAAAGAAATGTCATTTATCAAGAACCAAGTTTACATCTGGATAATGGGTAAGCGAGCAACAAGCAGCGCCGCTCTCCCTTTTGAATTGCAAAGCCTACTTTACTAAAAACAAATACATGTTTTTAGTAAAATATAGTATTTGTCTAAACTCGCGCATTAAAATTTGAAAAGGAAATGCACTATAATTTCCATGTATATACTCATATGTATATCCATATGCGTTAAATAATTAAACACCTATACATGTTTTAATTAAAATATAATATTTGTCTAAACTAGCGTCACCAATGCTCATTTAAATGGGTGAAATTGTACTTGTTCGGGCCTTGCTAGACTTTCTCGGGGGACTTGTGCGTATAAAATGATATCTAGAGAGTGTACGGATTTTGACTAGATAAATCGGCAGGTGTCACATGAGAGACGTTAAAAGTGTTATGAATAGCGCTCAACTCGTCAGGTAAATCCAAGAGATAAACCACTTGCCTTACCCGGTCGATGACCGTGAATATCCCATGAACCTAGGGCTTGAGTTCCCTTTCTTCTTGAAGCGAATTATCCCTTCCAAGGCGACACTTTTAACATGATTTTGTCCCCGGTCTGAAATTTAACGGGTCCACATTTCTTGTCCGCGTAATGCTTTTGTCAATCTTAAGTCGCTTTTAAATGAGCATGAACCGCTTCAATCTTTTCATTCGTTGCACTAAGGACATCCCTAGGTGCAATCTCGCGAGGTCCCAACATACCGGAGTCCGACAGTTTCATGTTGTTTCACGCAATCGGTATGGAGCATTGTGTCGCAATGGTGCAAAGTGGGTTCGTTTTTCGCGTTCAAATTTAGAGACATCTTGGAAATGCATTCGTCAATCGGTGGTTCATTTAAAAAAAAAAAAAGGAAGGGCTTTTATGTTGTTTGTCTGACAACGGTTTAGAGCCTGTGTAAGACTAGGAACGAAGCAGTTTTTGATCATAAGCAATGTTCTCATCAGAAGGTGATTGGTGACATCAAAGCATTGAGTCTTTTTTGGGTTAAGTTTAGGGCCAAAATAATAACGCTTGATTTAGCTTCTTGGTGTAGTTTTAATATGTCAAAGGTAGGTGTAGGTTGGTGAAGTTTGTTGATTGTTTCTCTATTTGTTTTTGTCCAACACTTGTAACCTAGTTGGTTGAGGGCCTAAAGTTTCCCACGGGAGGCTTGGGTTCAATTCCCACTAGCTACATTTGGAGGACATTGGTGGAGGGGAAATGAGGGATGACCCGGCCATTGGCTTGGGTTCGAGTCCTGATCCCGACCGGTTTTACCGATTATTTTACTGTCGTGCCTTCGGGCGGGTGAGTGGTCGGGTGTTCCCAGGAATTGGTGGCAATTGGTGGCCCGGGTACTCTCGAGTACCTGATTCGCCATAAGGGTGCTCAAGAGTGCTCGAAAATTGATTCATTTGCCGTTCAAAAACAATTGTTTTTTGGTGATTGTTTGGCGTATTTGCTATTACTCTCTTAGCGTTTGGTGAAATAAACTTTTTGTTGATCATAAAAAAAACCTGAAACACAATACAAAAGCATTAATTCAAAGTGTTATTCATGGAACATGGTTAGGTGCTCTGTCCTATAGCTACATGATAATCTACACCAAATCCAATTGACACTTAGGCCAGCCGGGGTGGTTCGTGATGGTCACCGCGCGATGACGTGATGGCCGTGATACACCGGCCTGCCATAAAGTTTCACGGCCGCGACCAAAAATTTCGTAATATGTATCACGGTGGCTAAAAGTGAATGTTGGCCAAAAAGAGACGTTAGCCAACGATCTTTTGAGCGTTGAATTAAAAAATAACTTTTTTTTTCCATTCACTATATATACATATCAATACAAAATCAAAATACCACACAATCAAGCAATACAATAAAAAAAATGGAAGGATCTAGCAAGAAACAATTGGCTACCAAACGAAAGTTTAGGCCAAAAGTTCGGCCTAAAGAACCGGCTTGATTTCGTGAAGACGCACCACAAAACCCACAACCTGCACACCAATCCTATCAAAACCAAAGATTTCAAAACCTTATGTTTCAAACCCAACAATTCTCGTTTCCAAACCAATATCCACTGTACTACCGTCAACCCAACATGCCAACCCAAATCGCATCCGGAGTGTTACAAGCACCTCCTGATCCGATTGATCTACCTATGTTCGACCGTTATGGAGTTCGCAATCCAGAGAACTATACGGTCCAAGATTTCGAGGAAGAAGATGATGATGAATATGTAGAAGAAGAAGAGGAAGAGGAAGAAGAGGAGATACCGGTGCAAGCAGCAAGAGGAAGAGGAACAGGAACAGGAAAAGGAAGAAGAGGATGAGATACCGGGCCAAAAGAAAGAATTCCCTGGTCGCAAGAAGAAGTGGCGTTGACCAAGTCGTTTTTACATATTTCCGAGGACAAACGCGTCGAAAATCAACAACCATCCGACACCTTTTGGCTGCGAGTGAAGGCCCACTTTGAAAAACTTACCGGTATGATGAGAAGGTGAATGGATCAAATAACCGGTAAGTGGAGCGATTTACAGAAAAAATGAGTAAATTCAACGCCCTCTACGTCACACAGGTATATTTTTATTGTATTTTTTTTTATAAAAATTGTTAACACTATATTTTTTTATAAATTATAGAAACGTCTTTGGCCAAGTGGGTCGTCGGATGTGGACATCATACGTGCGGCCCTCAACGATTATCAGCGGGTGTACGCTAGGAATGGTTTTAATTCGTTGGACTCTTGGGAAGTTGCAAGAGTCCATTCGTAGTGGGTTCCCCTTGATATTCCGGAGTTAAGCGGACTTGGGCCCACCGGCCTCGTGGAGGAAGGGGACGGGGAAGGGGAAGGAGTGGTCGTTCTCAAAAACGATCTAAAACCTCCGACTCGGGAAATTGTACACCATCAACGGACGGGCTGTCTACCAACATGCCCGAGCTTAATTTAAATGATAAATTTCCCGACCCCGATGACGAAACTACCCCGACAAGAACCACGGCTCGAAGGAAGAGTGTCGAGTCGTCAAGTGGCAAAGGCAAAGAGCCTTGGGTGGAGGCGATGACCGAATACAAGTCGGTAAAGATGGTGGAAATTGATGAGAATCGAGAAAGGCTTAAACATTTGGTGGACTTGAAAATACAAAGAGAGAACACCTACATGAAACACTTGTCCGAAATTGAAAAAATATAAAGACTTGAAGGTGTTGAAGGAGTCGCACGAGGACGCCGAAGAATCATACAAGTCAATTCTTATCGAACGAAAACGTGAAATTTGCCATAAGTGGGGTTGGGCTTATAACTTTTAGTTTTTTTTTTCGCTTTTTATGTTTATTTTTCTATTTTTTTTATGTTTTTTATTTAATGTATTTTTTTAATGTAATGTTTTTTTAGTTAATGTAATTCTTTTAATTTAAATGTAATGTTTTTAGATTATTTAAAAAAAAATAGTGATGAAATGTGATAAAAAGTGCACACCACCTCTTGTGTTTAGTGATAAATGTGATAGAATGTAATAAAATAAGGTGACAGAATCTGATTGAGTGTGATAGTGTAATGAATGTGATGAAAATGTGACCACCCCTTATGGCCTTAAAGGTAAGCAATAATAATAAGTAGAGAAGTTAAAGAAGAAACACGGTGTTTTGTTGCCCAAATTGTTAGTGTCGTATGCTTCCTAAAGCTAAGGCCGCATGTTCGGTTTTAGGCCAATACTTTTTTATTGGTCAAATTACAAAATAAAGAAAATTTGTTATAGTGATATATATAAAAGCATGTTATTGCCGAGAAGTCCATTGTCAAACAATGTTTGGGTTAGATTCTTATTTTATTTTTGTTATATTAACTAAATTTCATTTTGATATTTTTATTATGAAATAAAATAGTATTACTTGAGAATTATTGTTTACTTTTTGATTTTGAGTATGAGAACTGAGAGATTTTTTTTCATTTCGCTTTTTTAACTATACAAACTTTTTCTCGCAAAAGTCACTAATCCTCACAATAGTTTTCTGACGAACAAGATCAGGTAAGACACAAGTTACCAATGATGTCCAGTTCAACTAGACGGGGTGGGAGGGTTTACACACTTACGTAGTTCCCGTCCCGAAGGTCTCAGATTCAATCCCCTCTGTCACCGAAAAATATACCCACGTTGAATGGGCCGGACATGTGAGATGATTCAATCCTAGGCGGGGGTGCTTTGCAGCCAAAACCCCTTATCCACACCTAATAAAAAAAGGTTAACACAACTTGCCTTGTGCATTTGACCTTTTAAGGGTTAAAACGTGAAAAGCACAGCAAGTTAGATCTAAACCCATGATCTTATCTAGAAGGGTTAGATGTTACCCACTTACCATTGTACGTTAGACAAGTTTACAAACCATGTGTCTCGAGGAGTTATATAAAAAAATATCCGATTTTTGATGATCATAATTCACAAGTAATGAATTTACAATATATTTAGATGAGAAACAAGATATAAAAACCATTAAATTGATTAAACAAGCCGAGCTCGAGCCCAGTCAAACTCGGGCTCGGCTCGGCTCGTTTACACCCCTACCTAATAGTATCAACAATCGAGTTTTTACTTTAAGTAGACGATTCAATAATAAAAACCATTTTTTATTAAGCTTACATGAAGTTGTTTGAACCATCACTTCCAATAAGAAACGAACTATTTTTTTTTTTTTTAACGGTAAAAAAAATATTGCTTTAATAATATATATGTATATTTGTCATATCTTAATTTGCTTTCTACCTGTACTTCTTTAAACATACGCAATTTTTTTACTTGACAATGGTTTTTAAAATCAATTCCATTAATTTTGTTGAGCGAGGAAAAACATGGGTCAAGCAAAAACAAGTAGGGCCAAAACGGGTCAAGACAAAAACAACATATAACATGAAAAAGTTGAGCAACTCTATTTTAACCCACCCGCGAGTATCTCACAAAACTACGCGGTAACAAACACATGGGATTAGGTAGAGCAAACTACGGAAAAAAAAAAAAAATAGAGAAGAATACCACTTATTATCTTACGCTTAAATCCGTTTATAGTTATCTTACACTTATTATGAGCCGTGTCCAGTTTGCAAAAAGGCATGTTTAGACAAATTTGGGGAGCATGCCCTTCAGTGTAAGGGGCTGCCAGGATTTAAATACAGGCATGACCTGGTCAGGGATGTCGTATGGGACGTCTTACGAAGAGCAGGGATTTCAGCTAGGAAAGAAGCCCCGGTTAATTTTTTGACGGATCCACTTGAGGGGCGGTCCACCCTAAGACCAGCGGATGTCCTTGTGTTCGGGTGGGCGCAGGGAAAACACGCGTGCGTTGATCTCACAGGGGTGTCTCCTTTGGTGGGACTTCGGGATTCGGTGTTTGTGGCAAGGCAAGCAGTCTTAAAGGCTGAATCCAAGAAAGTTGACAAACATGAAGCTGCCTGTCTTGAAAACCAACACGTCTTTGTGCCCTTCGCTTTTGACACATTTGGGGGCCTTGCTCCCGATGCAATCAGGTTTTTAGATCGAGTGCAGAAGGTGGTGCAGAGTAACTCTCCTGCGGCCAAGGACACAAGCTTTATATTTAATAGAGTAGGCTTTGCTATTCAAAAAGGGGTTGCGGCGCAGCTTGTTGCCCGTCTACCCGCGCCTCACTTGTAATTCTTGTTGCTTTTAGTATGAAATATCTTTAATGTAATAATTTTTACTATCTAGAGTTAAACAGGCCCTGAGGCGATCACTCTAGATACCCTAGAAACCATATTTTTATGAAGCAAGCTTTAGAAATTGTAACAATAAAGGAGTAGTTTTATTTGTGATGTTTTATAAGGCGTTTCCGCTAACTAAAATAAGCCAAAGAAAAATTTAGATCAATTATTTTCTAAAAAAATGGGAGTATTAAATGGAAATACAAATCATCAAACTTATAAGACACCCCCACTACAATAAGCTTACAAAGTTATCCAAATGTCACTGATGGAGCAAACTAATTAATTAAAAAGGAAAAGGGTTAAGTTTTGCTCCACCCATCTTCCAAATCTTAAGAGATGCCTTAACAGTGATGCCAGTTGCATTGTTGAACAAAAACACTTTGGCTGCATCATAGATTGCCTTTGTAGGATACACTCTTGATGTTATAACCGTCCGTCCTCCTTGTGCAAAGCTTTCAACTATTGAATGGTCCACCTGACATAACATGTGTGTCAGGTTAGGTTGTGTAACGAGGCAAAATGGGTTACAAACGATGTTGCTTTAGAAAACATGTCAAATGGCTTTGGGTCGAAAAAGTGTACACCTCTTAATATATGTTTTATTTATGTTCAAACTAGCATGACCCGTGAGAAAAAAGATACGATTATCCGACTCAATAGTTTTTAGTGTTTTTTTTTTTTTTGCTAAACCATAGTTTTAGGGATGTCACATACCAATAACCTCATGTTGTAGTTTTCACCATGGAGTACAGGAACATTGCTTCCATATACCATTTTGCCCACATCTGAAAGCTTTGATGACCTGCAAAATTTTTAAGTTTCATGACTCATTAGGTAAGCTTTATATATTAAACAAAATAAATAAGGGCAAAAGGGAAAGAAAAGGGTAAAACTTAAAACTAATATCAACCTTGATTCATCAGCACAGAAATAAGTTCTTGAGGTGCCATCCAAGTTTTTCGCAATGTAGAAGTAGACAGGAGTTTGTTCTGAAAGTTCCGAATCGGCTAGAACCACTAGCCCAAATGGTCCCAAAACACCCCTCATGGCTGAACCATCGCTCGTGGTGCAGTTGAACAACACATCGGCTTCTAAGGTTGCACTTAACAAAGCTTCATCTACCTCGAAAGAGGCACTTATGTCCAACTATAGTCATTGGCAAATAAAATATAAGTTCATATCACAAGTTCACAAAATTATCCATTTAACACATGCACGATCTAGTTTTGATAAAAATTTTGAGCTGAACCACTAGCTAGCTTTTGGGAAATAACAAACCAAAAGTTTGAACCAAATCTTTTTTAAAAACCGTTAGTTTGTATTAATAATGTTGTGTCACCTGTGTCGCTGAGCCTATATCAAGCGGGACAAGTGATCCAGGCCGTAACTCAACATCTTTGAACTCATCGTGCTTTTCAGATCTCAACGTCTCTGTTTCCTCAACCGGCCATTGAATTAAGTTACTTTGCGTCTTTGTGTCCAACACCACGGTTCTTGGAACATTCTGTATATAAATCAAAATTAATAAATTATATTCTATCCAATGTTGTCATGATTTATTTTTATTTTCATCATTGTGTCATATAATCAAAAGAACAATAAAGTTTATCCGTGTAAGTGTCTTATTGTCATTTTATTACTTAACATATATAAAACACATATTAAAAAAAATGCAAATTTAATTTGAGTTTTATTGTATATACCAAAACATTGGCCCATCCTTTCTTGAGGTCAGCTGTTTGAGGATCCGTTTCACCAACATAACCCCATAATACCCGTCTCTTCTTACTCGGGTCATAAAACGTCTTTGAAGCATAAAACTTTCCATAATCATATCTCAACCCGATACCCAAATCCATTTCGGGGTCATCCGGGTACCATTTATCATGAACCGGGTCATATGTCCCGATTGCATACCAATCATGTCTATCCTCATCACCACTTTGCTTCAACACATACTTAGCACCCGACTCATGATTCGACATATCTAGCCCATTTGTCTCGGTCGTGGATACCGGGTAAAGATCAACACATTCCCACATACCCGTACCCGGAACCGAATGGAGCACTTCATCCAACAACTCAAAATGAGTGAAGTTAGTGGTGTGGTACACTAAAGCACAACCTATTGTATTGTTGTGTTTTGAGCCCATTACCATTCGGTACTTTCCATCAGGCCCAATCCATAGAGATGATGGGTCCCGAAAGTCTTTTAAACCAACACCGGGTGGAGGGAATAAAATTGGGTTGCCTTTATATTTGACCCATTCAATAAGAAGGGGGTCCGAAGCATTAGCGGGGTACGCTAGGCATTGAAGTTGAGAGAGGTCGTAGGCATTGCCGCTATAGAGCATGAATACTTGGCCGTCGGGGAGGATGGTTGCTGAGCCGGTCATAACGCCTTGGATGTCGTACCACTGATCGGGAACCATGGCTAGAGGGAGGTGGAACCAATTGATGAGGTCCTTAGAGACGGCATGACCCCATGTTATGTTGCCCCAAATGGCTGAATCCGGATTGTATTGGTAGAATAAGTGGTACCAACCCTTGTAGTACAATGGACCTGAAATGCATCAAAATCATTTTAAAAAAAAACTTATAACAACAACAATATTAATATTATACTATTAATAGTAATAAAAATAGTTCTAATACAAGGGTGATCATATTTGAATTTTTAATGGGATAAATGTAACGTTAAAAACAGGATTTGTTACATCCTATTATTTTATATTAATATGAATACCTCATTGCAATTGTGTCTATTTTCATTTACTTTCGTTTATTACAGAAAGTTGTGTCAATATTATATTAGAAACAATGCAGTTTTTTTATAAAATTTATTTTAAAATAATTAAATCAGAACAAATTATTTTCATTTATATAAAATGTTTAAAAATATACATGAAGTAAAAACATAAAAACAACAACACAATAAAAAAGTAAAATATGAGATATAGTTTGGTTCTAACTTAGGAACTATAGGGTCCTGTGTTCGAATCTTAAAAGGGTTTTCTCGAAATTATGAGTTTCTCCTAAATTGGTGATTTAGTGCTGAAATATGATCGCGTGGTAACACTGGTGGCACGATAATACTTTAGGGCTTCGTGAGTAATTATAATTGGCTGTAAAAAAAAAGTTTGGTTTCGATCAACTCTTTTGGTTCGTAGCTAAATGTGTCAGGTCTGGTCTCTATGTCAGTGTTTGACTAGCTTTATGTTTTGCTTGAACCACTATTGGTTCGGTGCGGCAATTTGCGCCATGCAGAAGCCAAGCAGGGTGTGTGTTGTCACCTCTACTTCTTAGTTGGCTTTCAAACAATTTTATTGGTTCTCCACAAGAACTTTTTTATTTTTTTTTCTAACGATCAACTAAAGTATTGCCAGGTACTCTGTACGCAGCCCCTAATGGTCGAAAGGGCCCCAGACGGCCTCTAGTCCGTACGGACAGAGCCCTTCGGCCCACCCGTCTCCTGTTCTAGGGAAAACCCGGCCCACAAACCCGCCCGAAGGCACGACGGTAGTGAACCGGTAAAACCTGGAGGGATCAGGAGTCGAACCCATGACCACAAGGGTCAAGGGTCTCTCCATCATTTCCCAACCACCTACCCCACCACAAGGGTGGGGTTATCCATCACATGCCTCCCGTGGGAATCGAACCCAGCTCCCCCAAAGAGAGAACCGACTCTTTTACCACTAGGCCACATGATCAGGATGGTTCTCCACAAGAACTAAAGTGTTGTCGCCTTGATTGTATATATATATATATATATATATATATATAGCTATAAATTTTATTTTGAACAGATATATATATGTATAAATTTGTTTGATCTTTCCCAAAAAAAAAAAATAGGGTTAGGATCAAATACACAGTGAAAGAAAAATAGGAAGTCGTAGGAAGGGTATCAAACGGACTCCGATTGAACTCATTCAAGCGGCATTGGAATCGTCTTATCGAACTCTACGTCGTTAGTTTTTAGGTCTTCGTTTTTTTGGGGTTTTAGCTTGTAGTTTTTAGAATATGCGTTATATCAATGTGTCTTTTATGTACCATTGTGTCTTTTTCTTATTTTCATCGTTGTGTCATTTTTTCAATTCATTGTGTCTTTAATCTTCAGCATTGTGTTATATTTTTTTGGCAATTTGTTATATTTTGTGGCTCATTGTGTCATATTTGATGATCTATTGTGTTTTTTGTATCCTTCTCACCCTTCTCATTTTTTGTAGCCTTTGTAGAATAACTCAACCCAAAAAAAATAATAATAACAAAAAAAAGCTACAAATATGTTGGATGTATAATATTAATATAAAAAATTCAATCCTAAAAGTATAAATATAAGACAAAAATATAAATATAAGAATACAAAGCAAAACATTTTTAAATAACCTTAAAAAAAGTTACTTTTATTATAAATGAATTATTTTATATGTAAATGGTGAAAAACGTAACAAAACGACTGAGTAAAAAACTCAAAACATCACTGATTCGGCAGCAAAAGAAGCAAAAAGAGTTAACAAGAAGAATACAAATAAATTCTGTTTTAAAAAGAATTATTTCTGCTTTAAATGAAAATATATCTATTAAAGAAAAACGTTTTTTTAATAGGCTTAAAAATAATGATTTTCAATGACTAAACAAGCAAAGCATGAAAGGTATATTAGGATTTTCGTGTTAAAAACATCATTAATGATATCTTTATGTTTCTACGAAAGTTTTTAAGTGCATTCACCCTTATTAAACTTGTTTTTTTAAATTTTGAATGAATCCTATGTGTTATCCCACCATTTATCTCTCAACCAATCATCAGTCACCCTTCACCTCTATTTACGAAAGTGGGAGCCTCACACCTTCCACGTCGGGACGTCGTAGTCCAGCAATTCATACCAAAACTATAACACATAGCCTAAAGATGTAAATTTGATAGCTTGAGCAAGAAAGCATTTTACGCAGTTGTGTTGACAGCTATGTGGAGCATTTGGAGGGTTACTGGTTTTCTGTCAAAAACAAGTTTTGATATTGAATACCATGGAGGAAATTAAGGTTATGACCTTTCTATGGATCAAGAACCGGGCGAAGATGGCGGACATGTCTTGGGACTCATGGCGCAAGTATGACATAATTATGTTGTTTTGTATTCTTTGTTCATTGTTTAATTTCTTTACGGTTTGGACGGTGTTATAAAAGATGGCGGAGTCGGTGTATTTCGGTAGTTATTATGTTAGTTTCTTGCTAGCCTGTGGAATAAAAATTTTGTTGGCCGTTAAAAAAAAAAATCGATAACTTTATTAAGGGTTCAAACGAGCTTAACCAAATTCGATACTCAACTAAGCTCGTGAAAGGACTAAGCTCGATCTCAAGTTTTTAAACTTTGAGTGTGGGTTATCATTTGCTATTCTCCAATGCTCGATTTGGAATAAAATCCTGCATTATTTACTCGTATTTAATTTTCATTATGATGTTATGTAAATTTCTATATATGTATTTATAATTATAACAAAATACAATTATCACATCATAATTTTCATTATGATGTTATGTAAATTTCTATATATGTATTTATAATTATAACAAAATACAATTATAACCAATGTATAAATAACATAAGATATATTATTTAGTTTCAAATAATCAAATATCATATCATCTAAATAACAACAAATCTAAGTAAATTTAAATGGAAAATTAGTGATTGCAAGAATACTCACCATCAGGATCTTAACATGACAAGCAGCAAAATCATCCATCAAAAACAAGCCAAAACCATGCCAAACAAATAAGAAAACCACACATCAGCCAATATTAACTTCCAAAAAAAAAAAAACAAAACATATAAAAAATAATTCTATAAAACGTAACATATTTAATACATACCACTAATGAAATTCTTATCGGGTTGAAAATGGTAAGCTGATCGTTGCCATTCAATGCTATCATCACCTCCCACCACCTTCTTCGGCCTAGATGGTTCAATCTCAATCTCTGGCGATGCTGAGTGATTAACTGGCCGTTGAGTTATTGCAGCCAATGATGAGAGAATTACCAGAATGGAGACAAATAAACCACCGAGTATCCTTCCGGTGGATGATCGACCGGGCGGGTACTCGGTGGATTTCGATGGTTGTTCAAGGTCATTGTGAGTAATAAGAGGAGTGGTGGTGGTGGAAGCCATGGTGAGTTTTGCACACGGTATGAGAAGTATGTAAAGTTGTAAAGTAGAAGGTTGTGTGAGTAGGGTTTTATAGAATCATTGAGTTTGGGTTTTGCATGAATTGTGGGCCCAAACACTAGATAAAACGTGAAAAAAAAAAAGGTTTAACTATTGTTATATTAGCTAAGGGCATGTTTTATTAGAAATAATTTCTCCTTATTGTTTTCCTCCATCATGATCTTCCAAGAATTGTGCCTCTTTCCATTATGTCCAAGATATTTGCCTTCATGTATTATGCTCAAAGACTAATACCTTGTCTTATGCCCCAATATTAGCTACTTCCCATTTTATGTTATTTCTTTATGTATTTATAGAGGAGGTTATCTACTCAGTTGAATGTACCAATCAAAACATTACAATCAATAATAAAACACTTCTTCCATCTCCACATTTCTTATACAAAATCCACCTAGCCATTTTGAGAGTCGCCGGCAAGAAACCAAAGCGGCCCTCGGCTGCAGGGCCAAAACAAACAAACTAAACCAAATACGAAATCGCTTCCGCCAGATTTCTATATGTTTGGTAGCCTCTTAATGAGGTTCTGAATCATTCAGCTCTGAGTGATTCAACATTTTTGTTAGCATCTGAATCGTCATTAAGAGGCTACATCTAAATGGTTCATAGTCTCTTAATGGTTAATATGTGATCTTAAGTATGAATGGTTAAGAGGTAACATCTTAATGGTGTCTCTTAGCCATTCAGACTTAAGCTTACCTTTTAATCATTCAGAGGTTATGGACCATTAAGAGGTGGCCTCTGAATGGTCATTAAGAGGCTACCAAACAGCCCTTGAATGGAATGGTTAAGAGCTGAATCATTCAGACTTAGTGCATAGCTGAACCATTCAGCACTTACTCATTCAGAGCCTCTTAACCATTCAGACCTCTTAATAATTCAGCACTTAATTAACCAAACAGCCCCTAAATTTGTTTTATGGGGAAGTAGCCTTAACTAGTTTTTTTTTTTTTTTTTTTTTTTTCACTTTACTGATTTCAATCACTCTCACATCACTTCACTTATTTATTTCACTGAAACACATTTTTAGAGACAGCATTCCAATGATTCTTTTATTTATTTTCATTTAAATTCAAAAAGTAATCGTTTTTTTTTTCAAACTGTAATTAATTTAGCCATTGCAACCTAACAGCTACCTTTTTTTACTCCTTTAAAATCCTATAATTTCTAATACCAAAATCACACCACCCATATTCATATATGTAGTTGTATAAAATTGTATATGTTATATGGTATTTATATAGGGTAAAATTATAAACGGTCAAAACATAAAACAGTCAAAAAAATTAATGGTCAAACAAAAAATACGTTGGTAAATAGTTAGTTGGTAAAAAAAATATGACTATTTCATTGTTTACCAGCTCATTAAATAGAACCTGAAATTGGTTTATATGACCACTACTAACATGGATGACGGCGATGTTATCGTGCTTATAGTGGAATACCCGTGACCAATAATGGGTCCCATCCCCTAATAAAAGAAGTAAGTCTATCATGAAGAATATTAAATATTTGAGTCTGTTTATTCATTTTCTTATGTTTTCTCTCATAACCCAACATTTTCTTGCTTCTATCAAATTATTTAGTTTCTTATTTTTTTGTAAATGTTTTTAAGGAATTTTTTAAAACAAATTATGTAAAAGATGTCTGTTTGGGATGAGTTATTCTACAAAGGCTATACAAATGAGAAAGGTGAAAAGCCACTAAAAATGACATGTGTGCAAAGGATTAAACAAATGGTAAGGGTAATTTTGTCAAAAATAAATTATGCACATGCAAGTCACATGTTATTTCCACCTTCATTTTTAAACGTTCGTTATTTTTTATACGCCGTCTTTTTAAAAAAAAATTATACCATAAAATTGAGCGTCTTTTTATATTTACTATGAGTACCATATTGTTATACTTTTGAAAAAAAAGTCAAAAACTCAGTTGTGTAAGACACAATGGAGATAAAGTAAAACACAGTGAGTACCAATTAAATATGCAATGAACAATAGGGTATAAAACACAATGAACAGTCTAATAAAACACAATATATGACATACTAAAGACACAATAAACAGAAGACTAAAACACAATGAATAGTAGAGTTAAACACAATGAACAACATAATAAAACAAAAAATACACCATAAATACAAAACTCATTTGTGTAAAACACAATGGAAAGCATATGACATGTGTACACCATTTTAAAACATATGCTTTTGAAAAAAACCCATTTGTGAACACAATGTATACTTTTGAAAAAAAAATCGAAAACCAGTTGCGTAAAACACAATGGAGATAAAGTAAAACACAATGAGTACCAATTAAATGTCCAATGGACAATAGGGTATAAAACACAATGAACAGTCTAATAACACAATGGAAGACATATTAAGAACACAATGAACAATATATTAAAACACAATAGACAGTAGACTAAAACAAAATTAACAACATAATAAAACACAATGTATACCATAAACACAAAACCCACTTGCGTAAAACACAACGAACATTGTAAAACACAATGGAAATCATACAAAAAACACAAAGAACAAAGTTAAATTATGTGTAGTTTAAAATACACAATAAACATATTTATTACATATATTTACATATTATAACACAATGAACGAGCATAAGACACAATGAAATAAGAAAACCCGGTTAACACGTATTTTTTTCAATTTTAATATAGCAATGTCGTACTCATATTAAAGATAAAAAATGCTCGTTAATATGGTGAATTTTTTTTTAAAAATAGAATACCATATGAAAGAATTATAGTTGTTTGAAGATGATGGGTGAAATTGACATGTGCCTTGAATGTGGAGAGAGAAAGTCAACAAATATGACTTTTCCTTTTATGCCCTTCAGCTAATTTAATATTTAATTTTTTCTATCAAACTAATCTCAACCATTTAAATCTAAAATCAATGGACCAAAATCATTCTCACCCTTCCTAGAAATAAAGTCTTTTGTATTTGATCCTAACCCTGTTTACTATAGCATTTAGTGTATGTGCAAATAAAAGCGCACAAATTGGGTTCACCCAACATGGTTTGGATTGTGGTGAAACCGGTTTGGATTTAAACAAGTTTATGTTAGATTTCAGGTTTGACTAGTTTCAACGAAGGATTTCTTAAACCGAATGCAACCCTACGGTTCGGCTCGCGTCCAATCCGGGTTTTTTCAATATGATTTTAAGAATTGGTTTGATTCATGTTAAAATTCGGCTTTGGTTTCTAACCCGTTTTTTAACCTCATGTACAATGCACATACAAGGATGGAGATGCCATGTGAGGTGGATGTACGTTTTGCATGAGGCATGGTAGATTCACTTAGAAGGGAAGGGGCGAGGACCCCGTGAAAGCCCATCCAATATGCTTTTTGATTAGAATTTTTTGCATTTATAGGTGAATTTGAAAATGGAAGAGTGTTTTTAAGTGTTTCATGCAAAAAATTATGTATACGGATAGTTCGCCGATTGAATCATTTATTGAAGTTCGCTGATTCAATCAGCAATCTTCAATAGATTTTGTCCAAAAAGTCTTAAAAATTGTGTTTATAGGTGAATTATATTGAAGATTGCTGATAGATTAAAAACTTATATGTGACACCCGACATATTCAGGTTAATAATCTTTTCAAACATATAAGTCTACCTTAGCGAAAACATTTATCTAACGTACTTGACTAGGTCAGTTGAGTCGGTTTACATTTACGTATTGTCCAGGGTTCAATGATTCGGAGGATCATTGGGGGGTAACATACGCACACACGAGTCTTGAGTCCCGTTGTTGGTGAAATTACAAGAATTGGATTAAGTAATAAACATGAATTGTTCTATATATGATGTGCAACGTGTAAATACGTGTTTATATGATTAGATTTATTTAAAATATGTTAGAATTGCATGTTCATGTGTTAGCATGTGTTAAAATGGGTTTAAACGACAAAATCATAGAAAACTAGACTGCCAGGTTTGGTTCGACCTGGTGGGAGGTCGAATGAACTTGGCTCGACCCTCCGAGGGTGCGAACCAACATTGACTATAAATACCATACTTTGCAACCTTTTCATCATTTCACAACCCTAACTCGCCTCCAAATGCTCTCTCCCAACCCCAAACCTGTAGAGAGGAGTTTTTGACCTCGTTTTTCAGATCCCAACATAAAAACACGTTCTACATCATAAACAAGAGAAGATTCAAGGTGTCTTCTTGATCTAAAACCTTTTTAATCGTTTTTCATTCATTTTTATCAAACCTTGAGTGTCCAAATATGATTCATGGAAGTTTTTATGAATAAAAACCTTTCTAACACCTTTCTAAACCAAATCTATTCACTAATAATGAGTTTTCATACAAAAATCCTTGTGTTGATGATGTTAAATGGGATGTTATGCGTTATATGATGTTTGAATAATGCATATTTGATATATTAATGATCTAGGTCAGTTGAGTTGGTTTACATTTACGTATTGTCCAGAGTTCAATGATTCGGAGGATCATTGGAGATAACATACGCACACACGAGTCTTGAGTCCCGTTTTTTGTGAAATTACATGAATTGGATTAACTAATAAACATGAATTATTCCATATATGATGTGCAACGTGTAAATACGTGTTTATATGATTAGATGTATTTAACATATGTTAGAATTGCATGTTTATATGTTAGAATGTGTTAAAACGGGTTTAAACGACAAAATCACAGAAAACTGGACTGCCAGGTTTGGTTCGACCTGGTGGGAGGTCGAACCAACCTCCATCTGACTAGTTCGACCCTTGTAAAGGTCGAATGAACTTGGTTCGACCCTGCGAGGGTGCGAACTAACACTGACTATAAATACCATACTTTACAACCTTTTCATCATTTCACAACTCTAACTCACCTCCAAGTTCTCTCTCTCAACCCCAAACCTGTAGGGAGGAGTTTTGACCTCGTTTTTCAGATCCCAACATAAAAACACATTCTACATCATAATAAAAGAAGATTCAAGGTGTGTTCTTGATCTAAAACCTTTCTAATCATTTTTCATTCGTTTTTATCAAACCCTAAGTGTCCAGATCTGATTCAAGGAAGTTTTTATGAATAAAAACCTTTCTAAAACCTTTCTAAACCAAATCTATTCACTAATAATGAGTTTTCATACAAAAATCATTGTGTTAATGATGTTAAAAGGGATGTTATGTGTTATACGATGTTTGAATGATGGATAGATGATATATTAATGATCTAGGACTGTTTTAGATGATGATTGATAGTTATAATAGGGTGTAATTGATGATTGATGTTGTTTCACCCATTTTGGGGGTTTTGTGCTAGATCTAGGGTTTGTTCTTGATGGTATTGTTGATGATATGATTGGGGGTTTTCATATGCATTGTAACATTTCGTATTTTTATTATGCTTGTACAAATAATTATTTAATAAAAATATTTGGATCTCGACGTTCTAGTATGTTTTAAAAATTATTCGTAACATTTTTAACCTTGTGTAATCATGATATATATAAAATAATATAGTATATATATGATAAATGCTCAAAAAAAATGTTTGAACCGGGACTCGAACCCGCGTCCAAACCAACACACACACATACACAAACCACTGAGCCAACTTGCCCTTTTCGTGATAATATCCTGAGAAAAATAAACTTAACACCTTCCTAACAATAACCAGTCAACCAACCTAAAGTCAACACCCAACCGACCCTTCAATTGATTCAAAATCACGCGGCATTTGATCCCTGATATGGTAACATGTTAACCAATAGATTATGTGTGTATTCCCCACGCCAAAATTCATTCAAAACATACCAATTTTAAGACAATTACGCGTATGTATTTTAAGTATGGTCAACTTTCCAATTCGTGCAATCCGTTCGTATTAGTATAAATTGAACCATTCTTCCCAGCCTATACTCGCCGATAATCAAACCCTCATTCTCAATTTCTTATAAAAATTCATTATAATATGTGATTTCATCGTGTTTGACCTTTTTAGTTGACCGTGCGATTATCATCATTTTTCTGATTTAAGGTATCAATTTCTTTCGTGTTTTTGTTCATCGTTATTGTCCAATCAATAACCCCATAAACCCTGTGGTTATTAGTTGCTAATTAATTCGATTAAGAAACTAGGGTTTATGTGACACGATTTGGGGAAGATGACTCATAGCAGTAATCACTTTTATTTAAAATAAACTGACTCAGTTGGTGATACCCTTTATGTTTAAACATTGAACTGGTTAGTGACTTGGGATCGAATCTAGTCACAACCATTTTAATTTTCCTAATTATTATGGTCTGAATCAAGGAGCATTTATAATTAATTGAAACCAAACATAAACGTTCTCAGGGCCTAAACCAAGGCTTGTGATTTAAAAACCTGAACCGTCCAAGGACCCAGGTTCGATCCTTGGCAACAACAAACCTTTTTTTTTTTTTTAAATCCTTATTCCTTATATTTAATCTAATTATCTTTTAAAATAGTTTTTAAATACTAAATATGATTTATAAATTCTATAAAAAAAAAATTTATGTTATTCAGATGGTAAAGTTTATCATACAATTTTTAGTTTTTCAAAAATAATTTATTTAATATATATATATAATATATAACAAGTTTATTCATTAATAAATCAAACAATTCTATAAAAATATCTAAACAGTTTTATAAAAATTCGTAAAAATTATTTTAAACTTATAAATCAATAACGTTCAAGAATTAAATTTTAATTTCAGAAAAAACGTATATGTAGTATTTTTAATTAATTTTTGCTATTTTAATCATAAATAATTCATAATAAATCCATTTTTCATTATTTTTACATCAAAATTTCACATAAATTATTTTTACTCATCTAGATCAGAAATAAAATTTTATGATTCGAAATTTATGAATTTTAACATTTTTAAATATAAATACTATATTTTGACAAATAAATATTAATATATTATATATTCGTTAATTAAGAAAATAATTTTATAAAAATTATTTTCACATTACAACATTTTAATACAACTACCTTTAATCGAGAACTTACATAAATTCTTTTTATTTATTTATTTCTTTAATTATTATTTCATTAACCACTATTCAAAATTAACAATTAAACAATTATTGATCCCCAATTTAGGAACCCTAGAATACTTGTAGACTAGAAAACTTAGACTTTAAGTTTTCCCAACACTTATTTATTTCCTTAAACATAGGGTGATACTTGGCAACGTTTGGACAACATTTATTCTATTTCAAAGGACTTGATACTTTGCTAAGGTGAGTTTACATAACCTCGTTTATGCAACTTTTATGCTTGAAACTTTATACTTATGCAATTCTTTATATATGTCTAGTTGTAATCTTTGATGCCACGTGACTTAGACAAAACTATTAGACTTAAACTTAAACTTGCATAATCATTAACCTTGATCAAGCCGGCGGTATACAATGATAGATTTATTGGATTGACAACCCCACCCAGATTCGTTGACAATTTCTATGGGGAGCGCGGCTGGTTGTTATCGTTCCAAACTTTATATTAAGGAGAACCGTGGATGCGGGATGGACCTAAAATTTGTCGGAGGATTGATTATGTGCATACTATACTTTGTGTTTTCGCATGTAGACTTAGATTTACAATAGACATATGAATTGCTAAACTTTGAAACTTTTAAAACTTATTGCTAAACTTGGCTTATGTATTCTCACCAACTTTTAGTTGACCCCCCCCCCCCCCAATCTTTTCCAAACTCAACAGGAAATACTGATGCTTGAAGTCTAAAGCTAGCATGAGGAGTTATTTGAAGTTTTAAGTTTTAAGTTTCATTTGTTTGTTTGATGTACTAGATTTCAATCAAGACTTTGTTATGTATTTCAATTCGGATACTTTTTTTTTTTTTGGAATAAATGCTTATTTAAAATTTGATTACCATGTGCTACTGAACAATCATCAACACGTGGCATCCCGATGTTTCCGCCATCGGTTGGGGTGTTACAGATTGGTATCGGAGCCTTGGTTATAGGGAATTAGGTTATTAAAAAGATAATCTAGACTATAACCTTAGGGATTTTAAACCAGTACTTGCTTCTCTTACTTGCAACCCTATTTGCTTCATTATCCTTATCTCTATCCCACACCTTATGCTACCCTAGTCCTACGAGTTGCCTACTCTTATTCGTTTGCTGCAATCCTGATCCACCTCTAGATTTATAGGACAAAATCCTCAGGTATTGTCTGAACCACCTTGAAGATCTCGTCGAAGTTCTAGATTTTAATAACGAACACGTGCAATCTGGAAGTGTGAACGCCTATATTCTAAGTTTGCTGTCTAGGACTAGCATTGCACATAAATCTCAATCAGACGAGGGGCCCGGATGCCTACCTGGGAATTCTCGGGATGAGTGTTCACTTATAGGCTAAAGCATGTCTTCACTATGTTATTAGAATCTAGAAGCTTTGATAAGTCAACGTTTCCGTTTTTTTGTTTTAATTAATGAATAAATGATTACATTCCTTATTATATCTCCTTACCTTGATTCATCATGTGTCTCATTGAAACCTTCATTGTGTCTCTTATAGATAATGCCTTCTCGTCGCAGCACTCGTATTAACAATGATCATCACAACGAAAACATCAACAACAACAACAACAACAACCATGACAATGACAATGTCCAACTCGCTGCGATCATTTCCCAGAAAATGGCTCAACAAATAGGGACGTTACTTCCCAATTTGGTGACTTAAGTCGCTCAAATGAATGGTAATGGAAATGGCAATGGGAATGGTAATCACAATGGGAATGGCAATGGGAACGGAAATGCTCACCCTGTTTGTACCCTCAAGCACTTCAACACTTGCAACCCTCCCAAGTTTAGTGGGGACGAAAGAGCCACTGGTCTCCTTCAGTGGTTCGAAGGTATCAAAAATATCTTCATTAATAGCAAGTGTCCTAACAATCTCAAAGTTCGCTATGCTATGAGTGTCCTCCACAAGCGGGCACTCACATGGTGGAATGAAGAGAAAAAGACTTGCGGAGCTGAAGTTGCACTGGCTTTGACTTGGGAGCAAGTTAAGGATATTATGAAGGCAGAATTTTGCCCTCGTAATGAAATCAAGAAGTTAGAGGATGAGTTTCACATTCTGGTCCAGGACAGTGGGGAGAATTTGGCCTACAACACTCGTTTCCATGAACTGAGCCTATTGCTACCACATAAGGTCACACCCCTACCTGTTGCTATAGAAAAGTATATTGGAGGTTTATCCATGCAGATTCAAGATACTGTGTGGGGAAGAAATCCTGCCACTCTCGAGGAAGCCAAGCGCCTAGCAGCTACTTTGACTGATAACCATGTGAAAAATGGCACCCTTTTTCGCAAGAATACAAAAAAAGCTGTTGCGAAGGATACTCCTCAACCTGCTATCGAGGTTAAGTCTGAGCCCTCAACCAACAGAAAACGCAAGGCTAAGAACTACACCATGGTTACCACCACCCCACCAATAGTACAAACCCCAGCCAACAAACCTTATTTTGGGAACCACCCTCTGTGTAACACCTGCCAGTATCACCATGCTACAAACAGACCATGTCATCAATGCACTAATTGTAAGCGATATGGACACTTTGCTAACACTTGCCAAGCCCCTGCTGCTCAGAATAACCCTGCTAGGAATGCTCCAGCCCCTAGTGTTCAAAATGGTAGGCTGCTCGTGGTCAGTGTTATGAGTGTGGTAGCCCAGATCATTGCAGGGATGCATGCCCTAATCGTAGAGACCAGAACCAAAACCAAAACCGTACCTAGAATCAAAACCAAGGTGCTCGTGGTTGCACGTACAATATCAATGCTAATCAAGCCCGCAACAACAATGAAGTGGTTAATGGTACGTTTCTTGTTAATAACCACTATGCTTCTATACTTTTTGATTTGGGTGCTGATAAGTCGTTTGTGTCACTTAAATTTAGCCCCTACTTAACATGCCTCAAACTAACCTAAAGGAACCCCTAGTGGTAGAAGTAGCTAACGGGAAATCTATCTCGATCGATTCTGTTATACGAAACTGTGTGTTGAACCTTGATGACCATACTTTCTCTATTGACCTCATTCCTATGCATCTTGGAAGTTTCGATGTCATAGTAGGCATGGATTGGTTGTCAACCCATTGTGCTAAAATCATATGCTTTGAGAAAGTTATTCGTATTCCTCTTGTATCTGGTGACGTTTTGAAGATTTATGGCGAGAAACCTTGTGGCGAACTTAAACTCATGTCTTGCACGACTGCTCAAAAATACTTACGAAAGGGGTATATGGCTTTCTTGGCTAATGTGATAGAAAAGAAAGACAAGGGAAAGAGTATACAAGATATTCCAATCATTCGAGATTATCTTGAAGTCTTCCCAGAAGATCTACCTAGTTTACCTCCTTCTCGTCAAGTTGAATTTAGAATCGATCTCATACCTGGTGCTAACCCAATTGCCAAATCTCCTTACCGTCTTGCACCCTCGGAGATGCAAGAGCTTGCCAGTCAACTCCAGGAACTCTCAGATAAGGGTTTCATCCGCCCAGCTTTTCTCCTTGGGGAGCCCCTGTTTTATTCGTCAAGAAGAAGGATGGATCCCTCAGGATGTGTATCGATTATTGTGAGCTTAATAAACTCACTATCAAGAATCGTTACCCCTTACCTAGAATCGACGATCTTTTTTATCAACTTCAAGGAGCAACGCATTTCTTGAAGATTGATCTTCGTTTTGGTTATCATCAACTTAGAGTTCATGAGGAAGACATTCCCAAAACAACCTTTCATACTCGTTACGGCCACTACGAATTCATGGTCATGCCATTTGGATTGACTAACGCTCCCGCAGTGTTTATGGAGCTAATGAATCGGGTTTGTAAACCCTATCTTGATAAGTTCGATTTAAACTTAAACTTGCATAATTTTTATATATGTCTAGTTGTAATCTTTAGTGCCATATGACTTAGACAAAAACTATTAGACTTAAACTTAAACTTGCATAATCATTAAACCTGATCCAGTCGGAGGTATACAATGATAGATCTATTGGATTGACAACCCCACCCAGATTCGTTGACCATTTCTATGTGGAGCGTCGGTGATTGTTATCGTTCCAAACTTTATATTAAGGAGAACCGTGGATGCGGGGTGGACCTAAACTTTGTCGGAGGATTGATTAAGTGCATACTATACTTTGTGTTTTCGCATGTAGCCTTAGATTTACATTAGACATATAAATTGCTAAACTTTGAAACTTTTAAAACTTATTGCTAAACTTGGCTTATGTATTCTCACCAACTTTTAGTTGACCCCCCCCCCCATCTTTTCCAAACTCAACAGGAAATACTGATGCTTGAAGTCTAAAGCTAGCATGAGGAGTTATTTGAAGTTTTAAGTTTTAAGTTTCGTTTGTTTGTTTGATGTACTAGATTTCAAACAAGACTTTGTTATGTATTTCAACTCGGATATTTTTATTGGAATAAATGCTTATTTAAAATTTGATTGCCATGTGCTACTGAATAATCATCAATACGTGACATCCCGATGTTTCCGCCATCGGTTGGGGTGTTACATACACGATAATCTATGCATAATAATTTGTTTGTGAAGTAATGTTGATAAGTTTCCATTTTGGGTAAGTTGTGATTCCTTCAAGAAACGGATGAATTTCGGGACATAATTGGTAGGGTTTTATAGGGATAGATTAGGTGTAATCAACTGCTATGATTTATGATGTTTCGTGATATTTTCAGACCGTTTTGATTCGATTTGTGCGTTTATTGAGTATTTGCAACAGTTGAGTCGAACTAGAAACTGGTTCGCCCTAACGTGGGGTCGAACCAAAACCTAAGAGGTCGAACCAACATCAAATGAACCCATTCAACCCTCATAAGGGTCGAACCAACTGAGTTCTTACCTGATTCGACCCCACGACTTTAGAAATGCGATTTTTGATGCAAACTAAGTGTTTAATGCATGATTCTTATGTGTAAACTATATGTACTTGATCAACTTGTGTAACGGTTCACCAACGGGATGTTGGGTCTGTCTCTTGTGTCGGGTCAACATTCAAACACATTTTCAAACATACGTAGTAATGATCTGTACAATCGGGGACTAGTTAACCTACGGGTTATTAATCAAAACACTTATACAAACTTTATGATAGGTCGCTGGTATTTGGGACTATCTGATCGTGTTTGTAATTCTATTCTAGAAGACGCAAACTAAGGTGAGTGTCACAGCCCCATTCTTTACTGTTTTCATATCTAGGGGAGAAACATGCGGTACAAACTGACGAACTATTAGACCATCATATTACATTGTATCACATGGATACTTAGTGACATTAAATCATTAAAGTCCTCCTAACATTTAGTGAACCATTAATATGTGGATACATAGCGGGAAAAGTGTGAATAGATCTATTAGGTCCGGCAAGTCCCACTCGGGTCGACTGGAGGTCGGACGGGTGCATATTTGTCATGTCTAACATACGACACCGGGTGATGACCGGTGGCGGGTATTGAGGCATTCTAACGTTCAGCAGTGGTTCACAACACTTTAGTATCATATAACGATGTCTAGCTAGCATTAGGTATAGATGTAAGGATTGTTGGGTCTGGTTTTATAAACGTTACAAACTTTTGCAAGCTTTATCTCTGTGACTCACTGACACTGTATGTGTTGACTAACATTGCATGTTTTCTCAGGTCACTAAGGTAGTAGCTGGTCTAGGCGCACTCGAGTCACACTGCGTCTCATAATATAATGCATGTTTGAACTTTTTTTGGGTTTTAAACTACTTACTTTGGATTATGGTTTTGTAAACTTAACTTTGCTTCCGATGTGGTATTTTGGTGTTATGTAAACTTTTAAAACTGTGTAGTTGGTTTTGTTACGTTAGCTTCATATCATATAGATGTCGTTTATTGTGACCGTTGACTTGGATCCTGGTATGTCACGCGCCTCGCGATAAAACCCCGCAGGTGGAATTTGAGGGTGTGACATTATAATTTCCCCTGATTTCGATGTTCGTAAGCATCATAGTAGTATTTCATAACCTTTGTTGTCTTTTTCAATGCTGCTCATATTCAGGAAATGTCCTCTCATCATGCTGAATTGAAGGGAAGAAACAGTCCCAACAACACCACCAACCAATTAGATGAATATGAACAAAAACTGGCAAATCTTATCATACAACAACTGACTGCGGTACTGCCTAGTTTGGTGACTCAAGTTCATAAAGCCGTTAACCCAAATTTATACTCCAACGTTAAGTCTAAAAAGAGGAAGGTGGTTTCCAGGCCAGTAAGCTAAGAGGTGATGTCATCTTCTAACAACAGTAATAAGTGTAAACGTAGAAAACATAACCCCTCAACTTTTATGACCCAAGTATCCTCCAAGAAGACCTACGCGGGAAAACATCCTCGATGTAATAAATGTCAGTATCATCACCCTTCTAGACTTCCTTGTCGCCAATGTACAACCTGTGGAATGTTTGGACACTTTGTAGCTACTTGTCGGGTCAAACTTCAAGGAAAACAAAACGATCAAAACCTTCAATCAGTTACTAAAACGCGAGCGTGTTACAACTATGGAGATCCTAGTCACATGTGACATCGATGTCCTTTCTTAACTCAAATGCTCGACCTTTCTAATCAAGGAAAGGACTGCAACATAAAGAACAAAGGAGCAGTCGACCCAGAAGACATGAGCCCAGTTGGCCAAATCAAGGAGCAACTTGATCACTTTGACATCCATGCGAAGTGATATAGTTTAACGCATTCATTCTAGTTTTCCACAATGTTTTTCTTATGTATGGATTTTAATTCTGTGTTTGACTTTCAACTATAATTTCAATAATATGTGTTAATTATGTGTTTTCTTATAACTGATGGAAGTTGTAGCCATGTGACATGTAATGCATGAGCCTCTTGTAACATGAAAAAAAAAAATTCTTATGCTCCTCGAAATTTGAAATTCGAATTCAAAATAATTAACATAGTCATTTATGATGTTTGCAATCAAGGAATTTTCGTAAAACCTACAAATTTGATTTATTTTGTGATTTAGACATTTTCATGGAGACTTGGAAATTGGAACTTCACTTTAATTCGATCTTTGATCATAACGCTTTCCACAAACTCGAAATCATTAGAGAAGATCAATTTGTACTTTATATTCATAGACGGAAATTCTTAGCATGCTATCGTTTCATCAGGATGTTACATAAGTGATGATCTAGATTACAAGTTGCTTATTATTTTGCACGGATTCTGTATGCCTTAGTCTTCATGTCGTAGCTAGAACTTACATGAATCTTGATTACACATAAACAACCTACATGCCTATTTGTGTTAGGATCTTCATATACACATAAATAAATTTTATAATTGGTTTAATACAATATTGTGCTTCGTGATTTTATATGCCTTGTTGATACTTTATTTCCAAAATACGTGATATGCGAACATTAATTATATGATTTACTTATGAGCAATCATATTACCTGCATATTCTTGGATTCATATTTCATTAGCAAGATAGGTTATTCATATCCTTGAACTAAACATGTGTAAGTTCCTCTTTACGCAAACATTTGGACTGTGGACACTTGATACACTAAATGACATAGAGAATCAACGAACTAAACTAGTGTTCATGTAAGAGTTGTGTGAAAGTATTCCTTTCACTCGTAACTTAATGAACCAAGTTAGTGTTTATGCTCGTGTTGACTTGTTAAGTATTCTTTTAACATGGAAGCTTGCAAGGAAAACTAGCTCTTAGGTTGGAATGTGTTTTCGACTTGAGGGAAAATATGCATATGCTTACTCTGTCATAGTGTGTGTCTGGTGTCTTCTATTCTAATGCAGTGAATGGGTTAGTTTATGAGGTGAACCTGGCGAAGGGAACGACCTCATCATACCCCAGCTATGCGTAAAACTTGAACCCCTCATTTTGCATAGTCTTCAAACTTTCAGTCATCTTAAATGTTGATTTAGTGTCGTAGAAGGACATAACACCCCAACGTAAGGTAAATTGGCGATTGCGGTTCGGAACGTAATCACAAATTTACAGGTACATTGAGGTGGTGTGGAATTCTATTAAGGTTTTAGGAGAGATTTCCAGTACATTTTCGATGTATCAAAAGTGTGGTGGGTTTGCTGCGGTACACCATATATATAAGCACTGATGGTGCATCGGGAATGTGAGTGAGAATCAAACAAAGAACAAACCCTAGTCAGTCCTTAGTCTAGAATGTTCGTTTCAACCTAAACTTAAACATTGTGTTTGACTTCAACCTCTATTCCTTGAGTATGGTGATAGTCTCTACGAAGTTAGTACTTTCCTATCTAATCTTGAGTAATTTTAGTCAGTGACTCAATCACAGTCATTCTTTCTATGATCCAAACTTATGCATCGCGTTTCTGTTAAGCGTTATCAGTGGGATTTAGTGCTACCAAGATCTTGCGAAACCCTTAGTGTCTCTTGAACCTCGATCGTCTTGGTAGATTTTAAACAAAAACCAACTTTGATATTTCGGTAGTTCAAAACGTTTTTCTTCCTAAATCTAACCTTATAATATGTAACAATACCCCCATTTTTTAATATATACCAACGAAGCCATTTAATCGTTTTATAGTGTGCTTGAGTAAGACTAATTAAAACTTTTACTTTTTAAAATGTTTGCCAAACAATTTTAATTTTCTCAAGCTTTGCATTTTCCTAAACAAATTTTTAGCAATATTTTAACCATTCCTGCAAACCAAAATTAATTGTTTTCTTCTAAATAAATTTCGAGACGAAATTTTCCAACGGAGGGGAGACTGTGACATTCGTCATCCTCATCTTTTAGTAAGTTGTCAATTATAATACTTGTACTATCTATCATTTTTGAATTAAAAAACAATTGAGTTTCTTTTGATCATTGTGTGTGTGTGTATATATATATATTTGTTTGGAAATATCAACATTTTAACTAAACACGTATATGGTAACACTATTCAAACGCAACATATTTTGGCCTATATAGATTTTTTTTCATTTTAAAATTTATTTGGTTTTGTTAAATTTAACGTATAAATTTTAACGAAATATTGGGAAAATATTGGAGTTTTAAGTTGAACTTTTTACAAAACATAAGTTTATTAAGTGAAATGGATAAAAAGTTTATAAAAGTTTAAGTTTTAAAAGATTAAAGACATTTTAAGTTAACTAGGTTAACTTTGGTTAAGTTTTATTTAAGGAAAATCTAACCAACCTATAATAAACTTAACTAAACTAACTATAGGGACCATATTTGCCATTTCCCCAAAGTTCAAATCTGAAATCCATGTTTCCCTATTTCCTCGTTTCCGGCCAAATGGGGGTCGCCGTCGGCGAGTTTTCGGCGACTACAAATTGATCCCTTAAAGCCCTTTTAATTGTTCCATTTATTTGCCAACCGTTTATCCACTTGAATAATTCGAATTCCAATGATTTATACGAGTTTTTAACACGATTTTAATGCTCTTTGATCGGATTTAAAGATGAAACGACCGGATAATTTAATCACCTTAAAACTCGGCTTTTAATCGTCCGCTGCCATTTGTTTACTGCACCTTTAAGCTACACAAAACCATACAAAAACATAGCAAATCGTTACTATAAGCTCTCCAAATTGTGGCATTTGTGTTCGATTTTGCGCTTCAGTTCCGAACATTATACGTGTTTGTAAGTCAAATATTTTGATGCCATTTCATTATGTTATCATATTTCTTTGAAAGCCCTCTTATTTCGAGTCCTAATCTTCATGAATTGATTGTGCTAAAAATCTAGGGTTAGGGTTTATAGATTTGGGGAAGATGATGAATAGTTGGTATTTGATAAATATATTTTATTTTAATTTGAATAAACAAAATGCTTGTAGTGTAGTGGTTATTGTCTGTGTATGTGAAGAGACAGGTCCGGGTTCGACCCCCACTTAGACTGTATGACTTTTTGATTATTTTTTTATTTTGTTTTATTTATAATAAAATTCATATAATATGTTTTAATCTTTAAATACTCTTAATACATTCATTTTTTATCCAAAAATTTTGAAACTTTAGGTGTCATATCTTGATACCATACAGAAAATTATCCTATTTTTAGTTTCTGAAAAATATTTTATTTTCATAACTTTATTAATTTTAAATTGCTTTAATCATAATTAATTGATTAAAAAAATTCATTCTTAATTATTTTAATCTCAAACTTTTTGGAAAATTATTTCTAATCATCATGAACTTAAAAAAATTATTGGTCTAGAAAACAATTATTTTTGTTAGTTTTCCTATTTTTAATCATTTAAATATGATTTAAATTCTTTAAATCAGTTTTAAATGCAAATTAAATGAAAAAATTATGGGAAAATTACTTTCATTATTTTACATCAAAAAATAATTATTTTCCACAAAATATTATTTTTTGGACCATATATTTAGTCTTATTAATGCTTAATTTGACATAATAAATCATTTATTTTTTTAAAAGAAAATTTGTTTTATAAATATTTTTCTTATAAAATAAGAAATAATCTTGAGTTGGAAAACCATAAGTGGTAACATTGTATTCATTTGTGTAATTTATATTTATTTGGGTTTTAAAGTTTTATTACTACTATATTTTTTTTAGTTAAAAGAATTAACTAAAATATTTGAATCAATTACTTGGAATATTTTTATTCAAAATATTCAAATAGTAATAATTGTATTTATAATCATATATTTGAACTTAAATCATGTTATACTTTTTGAATTCAAAATTGTTATTAAATTCGAGTTATCGTAAAACTTCATCTTTCCCACATAAGACTAGCAAACCCTAATGCTTTAGAATCTAGATACCCTAGACTTTTTAAGTCATTTCCCTCATTAGTATTCTTGGGCGTATAGGTTGAGTTCTTCGTAATTCCCAAGTTTATCTTGTGACGAGTTTTGTTTGGATTTATCGCGCTTAGCAAAACTGTGAGTATACTAATCCCTCTTTTGTTTTCTTACACTTTTGGGGTGAAACATGTACACCTATGAAATTTACACTTGCATATAGTCATAAACTTTTTTACATACAATTCATATACGTGTTATGCTTTGAATTCTTGTGCTTTATGCTTAGACATAAAAGTAGTATACTTGTAATCATTACATATTCATAAACGTAAACGGAAACATATTCATGTACATTTGGGAACCCAGTGGAAAGTACCTAAGCATGTGGGAAAGGTAAGTACTAACGCGAGAGGGAAGTCCTAGGTCCCGCCGAGTGGAGAGTACCTATGCATGTGGGAAGGGAAGTACCTATGCGTGTGGGAACTCCTAGGTTATTTTTAGACTTTGTCATCATTGTGGTTTGATTTTGATTTGCATTGTGTGCTTACGTGTTTACCATATTACATTGAATGAATCATGACACTTGAATTGTAAAACATTTTTTATACCTATATTATACGTATACAAACTAATTAAGTGTACTCACCAGCATTATTGTTGGCGTTTTATTTTGTACATGTTTCAGGAACGCTTGATGATTGTCACTTAGGCTTGGAGTTAGACTTAATAAATAAGCTTTATGTATCGTTTTGTTTGAGACTTAAATGTAATGGGTTGATTTTGATGTTTGACTCTTAATCATAAATTTAATAATATTTACACTTTAGTACCATGAGCTTTTGAACAATCATCACTACGTGACACCTCGATGTTTCCACCATCGGCCGGGGTGTAACATTTATATTAATGGTTTAACACGTTTAAATTTTAAAATTTATGTTGGCTTCTTAAAAACCAAAATTATATCTTTTAAAAAATTACATTAATGAGTTTTTTTTGTTTCTTTTGATTATTTATATACATATATTCTTCTTAATTAAAATTAATTAATTAATTCTATAACATAATTAACTAAATAGAATCCTTATTATTGATACTTGGTCTTAATAGCTTATTACTTACGATCAGTACACTTTTTGGTTGTGTGTAATTTTAGAGAGTAAGGTTTTACTTGGTTGATTATTTTATACACATATTTACACATCAACGTGATAGTAAAAACTAGTCAAACCATAACACATAGCCTTGAACTAAGTGGTGTGATAGTTGTACCTGTTAGTTATTATGGTTAACAATTTTATATAAACTGATTAAACTCTCATGTATTTATAGGATAACTCAACCCTTAAGACCATGTGTAATGGGCATTATAGGGACATGAATAAGCATGATAATGCCCCCAACACCATCCCTTGGGCATTATATGAGCATTATGAGGGTGGGGCATTTCTAGTATATGCCCAAATAGGATAAAAAATATGGAAAGTAATAACTAAAAAGGGCATTAAGTGGCTTTAACCATTACACATTTTTTTTGAAGGACATTATAATAATAATATGGTGGAAAATGCCCCCTAAGAAGCATGAACCATTACTTATGGTCTAATATCAAATCTTACACCTTAATTAAGAATAACCTATTTGACACCCCTATACGAAGGTCAGCTTAGATCAAACCACTTAAATTTGTGTTCATTAATTACCTAAGTGTTTCATGTTTGTATACTTGTGTGTTTGATTATATCGAATATGGGTCAAGATCCTGTACAAAGTGTGTTTTGTGTGAGAAGGGTGAGAAGGTGTTTTGGCCATTAGATCATTTTAATCTATGGTGTGGATTAAATGAGTGGCATTTGGTAATTAATGTTATATTATTAATAATAAATTAGATGACTGAGGGGTATTAAGATAAAATCGTCACCACATTTAATTCACATTTTAATTGAAATTTGTTAATAAAGGAAAGCATTAATCAATTCTCTCACCTCTCTCTCTTTCTCCTTACTCTCTCTCTTTCTTCCTTGAACAAGGCAAAAAAAAGACACCAATGAAGATTAAAATATTCTATATATACAACAAAACAAATCGTTAACAGTACTAATTCGTGATTGGGCCACGTGTTCGCGTATTATTGGGCCAAACATATGATTTTTCCTTCTTTTTTTATTATTATTTTTTTTGCCAAGAAATCTCTCTACTTCTCTCACATGCATATCATCCCACCACCACCACCACCGCAGTCACCATCACCAGTTAGGACCGTTCAACCACCACAACAACTCTGGTAAGCAAGCATGGTCGGTCTCCACTCCACTAAGAATCGCCCCCTGCTTGCCAGCTGTCTTCGTATCCATGTCGGACGTCAACATCGAGGTTAGTGATTTGTTGTTGGTATGTTTATATTATTCAGAGTATTACCTTTGTGAGATGTTTTTGACGGTGGTGGGTGGTTGAATCGTCACATCAGACGATGAATTGAAACCCTAGCTGCAAACCCTAACTTTCTTGGATTATCGTTGATGTTGACACTTGAGTTACTATTAAGGACTTTAGGCAACCATTGCCGAAGGCCGCCGGTGGCCGTTTATGGCGACCGGTGTTGTACAGACACCTATGGCTACTACGACGATCGACATGAGCAAGCCGTTACCGGCAGCCATTTTGCAACGTGTGTCTTTAGTGATGACGATTATATAGGCGCTTATGCATGTTTTGTTTTATGTTTTATGTTATGACATTTCAAAACTTTTGTGTTTGTACAGTTGCTTGCTATACATTTCAAAACTTTTGGTCTAAAAATACTTTAGCCCTGTGTTTTTTTCTTTTGATTGCTATAGCGATTGCCGCCGCCATAAAAAAACGATACCACAGAAACAGAATTCCCGCCGAGAAGCGCGGGGGATTTTACTAGTTTATAATAAGGTGGAGAAAGCCACGATTAAAGTTGGGAGTTGGACTAGATGACAGAACAATCCAACTACTAGTCCACGTACAATGGTGATTCTCAAAGAACTACTAGTCCTATTTATTTTATGTACTCATGTATGAGTGTTAATATTATTATAAATATTTTAATCTTTTATTGGTGTGTTTCGTGGTGGATTATTTTTTACATTCATATTAGTGTGTTATATTTTCATGGTGGTTACTGTATTACATGGTGTAAAATGACATTGATGCGTTTATCTTCATCAGTGTGTTTTAAAAGATTCAAGATATGGTGTTTAATATTCGAAAGTATGTATTACGGTGTGGTGTGTAATATACGGATGGTTTGTATTGCAGTGTGGTGTTTTATATTCATATTTATGTGTTTTATCTTCATATGGTCATATAAGTTGGTTTTATTTTTGTACACTCTAAAAATTTGTAATTGGTAAAACACCATGTAAGATTAACACCATTTACAAGACTATAAATAAAACACCATACCTTTTATAAAAAATAACTAAAAATCTACTTTAAATATAAAACACCACACGTTGATTGTTAAAACACTATGACGTTAGTAATGATGATGATGATGGTGACCAGAACCATTATCTCTCTCTTTCTCATGTCTCTCTTTCTCTTTACCTATTTTTATGCCCTCTCTCACTAAAATTATAATTTTAATCATTATTTAATAGTATGTAAAAATTACTAAAATGCCCAAACACCTTGTGCCACATGTTGCAACTAGAAGCCTTCTCACCCTTCTCACACATTTTGGCATTTGTACATGATCCTAAACCTATCGAATATAACTTACAAATAGATATACATTTTTTATAAAATAACTTGAGGAGAAAGTTTGCTAAACCCAATCAGTGTCTATAAATACGATTCTTGTACTTGTTTTACGTTAAAAACCACAATAAAGAATAACCTATATGTCACCAGTGGACGTAGCTCAGTTTAGATCGAACCATAAAGATAAAGATTATAAACTAATAAAGATTAGGTTAGTTGAGTTATTTATCACCTAAGATTATTTGAGGAAATTATAGGGTGAAAATGACCTTATAAAGTGACATATATGCATTTCACACCCAAATTGTTTTATTATATATATAGAAACCAGATATGGATATAGATTATATATAGTTTCTTATTTATGTACAGTATAATTTTAAAATAATTCATCACCATTCATTTATTAATCTATACTATATTATAAAGCATTTCTCAAGGACTTCTTAAAATTTAAGAGGTACAAGTTTCATTCCTTATGATACAATACACAATGCATATAATAACTATATTTTGAGGGTAAAATTGTCTTTTAAACACCATATTTAATCAAAAGGTAATCAAGAGTCATGAGATGTTTATGAGACCTCATGACATTCATTTCTACAATTATTTTAAACACATTAGATAGAACACATATAAAAACTAATTTATAATACTACATATTTTATTATAATCTTTTACATACAATTAGATACTTTATAAAAGTTAAAGTTTTTATAAACCTGATAATACTATATAGAAATCGAGAAAAATCAATAATGAAAGTCATGTTTTTAATCATGAGATAACGATTTGAATTCTAAAATTACTACATATGGCTAATCTGATCTAAAGATTATTGAGAACCATTCGGACCGATGTTCATAACCGATTAGCCAAACGGGAACAAATGAATAATTGAAACAATCGGTTTTTGAAATATCTTAATAGCAAGTTTTGGTTTTGGTTATCGTTATGGCTCAAAACCGAAGTGAACCGAACAACAGCTTGTACACACCTTTAAAATCACCCATTAGAGTGTTATGGTCTCCGCCGCAACGCGCGGGCACCCTACTAGTATATAGGTAATTAGCATTAAAATATAAAGCTACAATAGTCGGCTGTTTTGACTTATTGTCCACTAATGTTGTGTAAGAGTTACTTTAGGTTCTAACTTAGACTATGGGGTATGGTCCCCTTCCCCCTTTCCTCTTCTTTCTCCACATCAGCGTCACGTCATCTTCCTCCTTCCTCCCCCCAAACCAGGGAAATGGTTCCCCCTTCTTTCCCCTTCTTTTTTTCTTTATTTTAATATTTTTATAGGTGAAAAAGACAAAATATATGTATATATAATATTATTAGAAGAAAAGACAAAAGAAATAATAATATTATATAGATCGGAGAGAAGGGGAAGATTTCCCCGTTTACACCGAAGGGGGAAGGGGAGGGGGCGGTGTTCCCCTTGGGGAAAGGCTCCATGTCATCTTCCCCTTTGTCTATCCCGATCCATATCCCATAGTCTTAGGCCTAAAGGGGCGCAACTAGAATGATGTTTTCACTTATCTGATTTTAACCAATTATACGCTGCCACATCACTTCACTGATTCACTTTTTTTGTAGACAGCACTCCACTGATTCACTTCACTGAAATTTTTATATTTATTATTTTTTAAGAAACAGTAATTAAACAAATTATCAAACATTATTTAACACGGCAAAATAAATAGTAGAAACACCTAAAATATTATAAAACGTCCTCTCATAGTTCTCCAAACCTCGACCCCCGGGGGGTTATCGTCGCTTACGTTTCGGAATTCGTTACGGGCTTCTTCAATCCATCCATCTTCGTTTAAAGCCGGATTGTGGTTCATCCAATTAACGACTAATTGTTGAAATATTGCGCACTTCGCCTTTAAAGATAAAAACTTTCCACGTATCGCGTCCGTTGAACGATTGTTTTCACCCGTTTGTTCCTTGAATCTTGTGGCAACCGCTTTCCAAAAACTCTGCCTTCCCCGGGGTCCTTGCTCTTGAACATAAAGATAGCTATTCACCAAGGCGAGTTCATCCTCTAAGGTCCAGATTGATCCTCGCACACGGTTTAGTGGGGGCGGGATTGGATTAGGATTTGGGTTTTGGTTTGCCATTCCCGTTTGTTTATGAGCAACTTAAATCTAGACAATTGATTATTTTGATTAACGGTTTAGTGTGGGATGAATTGGATTTGGATTTACCATTTATATTAGATTAACGAACAGTTAAAAAATTGTTACCGTTTTAATTAAATTCAATCAAACGGTCAAAAAGCAATAAAATAATACTAAAAACGACCGTTGCAATTATTATCAATTGTTACCAGCCCGTTAACTAGAACCAGCAAACGGTTCACGGGACCCCTACCAGCACAGGTGGCGGCGGTGTTACCGTGCTGATAGTAGGGTACCCGTGCCCAATTCTAGTAGCGCCCCGTCCACCCTTATAACTTATAAGTATGCTGTAGTGGGGTTGTCAAGTTGTGGATTGATTAATACTCGTTATCTTTTTAAAAGGTTTTTTTTTTTTTTTTTCATACAAGTTTCTATTTGTTTTTTTTTTTTTTTTTGAAAATATGTCAACATATTACAAACATTGCAAGTTAACTTATTCATAAAATGTATAAAAAAAAAAAAGTTGGAACCTATTCAAAATTTTAATCCAGGTCGTCATAATATAACTTAATAAAAATAGTGCATGGTTTAGGCTGTGGTTTCTATATTTAAATCTATTTGCAGTAGGGCTTCAGGGACAAACATAGCATGTAAGATGACGTTTTCAAATATGCTTAGGGTTCTTAAGGAGACAAGGACTTTCAAGGCTTGGTTCATTTTTTCTCAAGATGCTTAGGGCTCTTAATCAATTTTAGTTGATAAGGTTAAAAAGAAAAATGTACGAATAATTGTAAGAATTTGTGAAAGTTTGTATGTTTAAATATTTAAAAAAGATTTTCACAATATGTTTTATTATCTAAAAATTCAGAAAAGTTTATTTTTAGATTAGAGATGCGACAAGCTTTATTGTGTTGGTAACATACTAATTTAAACATTTTTTTTAAAATAGGGTATAAAATATACTTATTTTCAAGTTTTATTGGGATCTCCCAACAAATTCCTTATTATAATATAAGGTTTGTGGATCTCCCAACAAATAATCTTTTCTTTTCTAAATCGGCAATGATGGTGATGGATTTATAATTATAAAATATTCGCCTTTGTATAAATAATAATCTATAATTGGACAAAAGTGCTTTGTAGGAAAATAATAAAACAAATCAAATGATGTGTATTAAGAAATAAGAATAACTAATAGCCGTTAATTAATTAAATAGTTCCACAATTTAAAAAGAAAATAAGGAAATATTAATGTTTAGTGATCCAACATCTTGTGTTTGTTTTTTTCCTAGAAAACGGGAGTGATAGGCTGAATATTTGAGTTCCGTTTCCGGAATGGTTTTTTCAAAAATAATAGTTACAAGAACAATTAAAAGATCAGTGATATATAAAGACAAGAACGGGTCTTCGCTTATTAGAATCCGAGTGGACCAAACAACGGAGATTACGGGATCCTAGTTAGAAGTGGGAATGACTGGTGGGAGTCTGCAACGGTGACTTTGCTTGATCTCTTCTCGACGATGCCGATAACAACCGGGCAAGGGAAGAAAAATCGTAAATGCTTACTTGTATGGTTCACGCGGTAAATCAGAATCAAGATGTAAGGGGTAAAATTACGTAGCGCGAGAGATTAAAAAGAAAAAACAGTGTTCCAATAACATAAAACCACTATTCTTGGTCCTTTATAAATCATATATAGTTAATTAATAATAATAATAATGGTCGTGTTGGTTAGGGGTGTTCAAATTCGGATAATCCGAAATTTCGGATAGTCAATAATGGGATCCAACTCCGAATCCGAAATTCGGATTATCCAAATTTCGGATTCGGATCATCCAACGGATAATTCGGAACTTAAAAAATAATAAGAAAAATAAAAAATAATAAAAAAACGTTCTCCTTTATGTCTAAAACGTGAATCTGTTAAAAAAAACAAAAATCCAAGTTAGATAAACGAAATTGGAACAAAAAAAATGTAAAAAAAAAAGTTACCGTTTGGTGGACGGGGGCTGTGGAGGTCGGAGACGAGGTGGAAAGGGGCTGTTATAGAAAAGAGAAGAGAGAGCGACTACTATGGATTCGAGGAGTATGGACTTAGGGTTAGGAGGATTAAGGATTTAGGATTGTGTATTGTGTTATGTAGTGTATATAATACTAGCTTATACCCCGGGAGCGTCCCGGGTTGAGAAATCTAAGTAAAGTGAATATTATTATTATTATTATTATTATTATTATTATTTTAAACAAATCTCTGCCATAAGTTATCATATTCTAATATAAAAAAGGGTAATTGGGTCGGGTATCACCTAATCCCAGGCCCGACCCAAACCCACAATTTTTTTTAAACTAATTCCAAACCTAACACAATACCTGTCGGGTTACAAAAAATAGTCGTTTTTTTTTCTCCGTTTTTTATATAGCACTATGGTACTCGTTGGAAAGATAATAAAACACTCGTGAATTTGGTGTAATTTTTTTCTTTAAAAAATCTCGTATATAAAAGATATTAACGTTTAAAAGTTATGAGAGGAAACATGAGAGAAAAAATAATAATGTTTTAATATTTACATTTAGTAGATTAGGTATTTAATAAATTATGTTAAATCATATTTAAACCATATTTATTTCTTTTTTTTAATTGGTCTAGAGTTGCCACATCACATCTTATGTGGCATCTCTCAAAAGAGAGATTGCATAATATTATGACATGTCATTAAAAATGCTTTGGTTTATTATATATATAGATATAGATTATATATTTATATATATTTTTTTAATATTCGGATTCGGATAATCCGATTATCCGAAAAATTTCAAAATCAGGATCCGAACCCGAATCTGAAATTTCGGATTATCCGATTTTCGGATATCCGATTTAATATCCAAAATTTCGGATAATTCAGATTCGGATTATCGGATTTTTCGGATTCGGATTCGGATTTTTTTGAACACCCCCAGTGTTGGTGGGGGTGGGAGTGGGTGGTGGTGGTGGTAGTAGTCGTGGTGGTAGTGGTAGTGGTAGTGGTAGTAGGGGTAGTGGTAGTGGTATTGGTAGTAGTAGTAGTAGAGTAGTAGTAGTAGGAGTAGTGGTAGTGGTGGTGGTAGTGGTAAAGGTAGTGGTTGTAGAAGTGGGGGTAGTGGTGGTGGTAGTGGTAGTAGTAGTCATAATAGTAGTTGTAGTAGTGGTGGTAGTTGTGACACCCGGCAAACTCAGGTTAGTAACATTGATCAAACTAGTAAGTCTACCTTAGCGAGTCATGCATATTACATACTTAACTGGGTCAGTTGAGTCGTTACGATGGTTCGGGGAATCATTGGGAGTCGTTACAATGATCCATGAGATCATTGGGAGTCGGTCCATAACCATGTGTACAAGGATTGGTGATTCGTGGAATTGACGGGTTTAACGCACACACGCAAGTCTCGAGTCCCGGGAATTGGTGAACGGATGTGAACGTGTTAGTTATCATGCATTATGTGTTTATAATCATTATATGACTTATCGATATGTGAATATGTGTTTATAGGTGTTAAAATAGTGTTTAACGCGCCAAAACCCAAAAATGCATGTTGTACGCGAGTAGGGGGCATAACAGGCGAGTACAACATGCCAGATAGCCTACTCGCATGTTGTAACTAGCGAGTAGGATGTACTCGCATGTATTATAGGCGAGTAGGGGCTCCTACTCATGTGTTGCAGCCCCTAATCGCCTTCTTGACGAGTGAAAACACCTATAAATACAACCTTTGACTTGTGAAACACCATTTGTGCAACCCTAACTGACCCCAAGCCTCCCTCACACCATAAACACCCTCTGGAACACGTTTTTGCCTAAGAATCCACCTTTCCAAGCTTTACACCTCATTATCTTACAAATCTAAGGTGTGTTCTTCATCCCAAACCTTTGTAATGTTATTGATTTGCTCCCTAAAGGTCCAGACCTAGTTTTATCAAGTTTGTGTCTTTAAAAATGTCACAACCCGCCCAGGTTGGGGCACTTACAGTGACCAGTTGGCGCAAACTTAAAGCGGAAACGTAATCTCATTATATAACTTAAGTATTATTACAAGCCAAACTAACAAAAGTACACCAAAGTCACACAAAGCTTAACGGTAACATTGCAAACATCTACAGTCTTCCAACTCTCAGCTATTATCTCCCAGCACTTATATCCTCAACCCGAGATACATGCCCGAGAAATAAAAATACGTCAGCACACAGCTGGTGAGTCACATAAACTAACCCATCAGTAAAACAACCACATAAACTTTTTATTGATCAAGTATGAGCTCCTTGCATGTCGCCATAATCATATATCCGGCCTAAACATTATATATTCACACTTACAGCGTAAAATACACCCCATATAGCTGTACATGTATGTCCACGCATGGAAAATATAATGATCATCATAATATATATAACACCCTGGATGCCACACCTATGGTTCGATGCATATACATGATCAATCACCACCAAAACAATTTTATGAGCAAGTATCACGTTTTGAAAATAGTTTAAGTAACTCACCTCTTTACCAGTCCTTTAGCAATTGACAACGTTAACACAACCAGGTACTATCTCAAGGTCCTGATCCAATTATACAACCCTAGGTTAGATAATAGTACACCTAACTAATTATTATTATAGTTGGATATTGGTTAGCGCCACCTTATTTAAGCATGAATGATCAGTCCATGCCTAATTAAGGCTAGGATACCCCATACCCACCCATAATAATAATCCTAATACCTAAAAGTAATAACACTAAACTACTACTAATATTAACGCTAATAAAATAATAATGAACTAAACATAACTTAAATGAAAACATACCTCAAAACTCTCTACAACTAATTTGTATAGAGTCTCCCTTACTCGTGCTCTAAAAATAACTAATGACAATACCCAACGGAGTATCGTAGGCTCAGGATTCTTTTATAATAAAGCTTTCCCAAAAGAAACTCATATTCAAAATAATAATATGAGGTTCTATTTATATCTGTTGATGGACAGTAAGAGAACTAATTCTATCGATGTGGGATCACAAGCTAGCACACACCTCAATTGCCTTATGTTGTTCACATTCACGTTTGCTTCGATGTGGGACCTTATATACTAAATCTCCATATTAATATGCCCACGTAACACACATATACATATCATATTAACTTTTAAGTTATATCATTATATTATAATATAATTAATTCAGCTGCTTCATTTGTTTAACCCTTATAACTTCTAAACCATAACGTTTTATAAAAATACGAATATGCTATTGAGACGAGCTTAATTTTATCTACCTTTTGATCTAAGTTTCATTAAAACAGAGTAGGGTCAAAATATAATATATTTTGTTAATATAACTAAACGGTCTCTTATAATACCAATGGCTCGACTAGATTCTTACATTGCAAATAATCATGCTATCTGACATTTGCTCGTCAACTAATACTAAACATACGAGTACCTATCTCGCATGTTATTAATTTGTTTTGACGGTTAATGACCCGTTTCATTAACTAAAAAAAAATATGAACCAACACATTTTATTTATATAACAAAAACAGGATGTTACAAATATCCCCTACCAATTTAGGATTTCGTCCTCGAAACCATTTAAGTAGAGAATAAGTGAGGGTAATGCTCTCGCATTTCTTGCTCCGATTCCCAAGTCGCCTCAGACCCTTTCCTATGTTTCCATTGTATTTTAACTTGGGGAATTACTTTATTCCTGAGCTTCTTTACTTTCCGATCTAGGACAGCCACCGGTTCTTCAACATAGTTGAGTTTATCGTCCACCTCAATGTCATTTAGTGGTACATAGGTAGTTTCATCTGTTAAGCATTTCCTTAGGTACGACACATGGAAAGTGTTATGGATACTTTGTAATTCCTTGGGTAGGTCCAGACGATAAGCAACATTCCCTACGCGTGCTATGATTTTGAAAGGTCCTATGTAACGAGGACTGAGTTTCCCACGCTTTCGAAATCGAATGATTCCTTTCCAAGGGGAAACTTTTAGCATGACCAAATCTCCAACTTGAAATTCAATGGGGCGTCTACGGTTGTCAGCATATGACTTCTGCCGATCTTGTGCTGCCTTTAATCGAGCCTTAATTTGATCAAGTCTTTCAGAAGTAAGCTTCACCACTTCAATGCTTCCTAGGTCCTTCTGACCTATCTCTCCCCAACATATAGGGGTTCTACATTTCCTTCCATATAACATTTCATACGGAGGCATACCGATGCTAGAATGATAACTATTATTGTAAGAAAATTCCACTAACGATAGATAGTTATCCCAGCTACCTCCAAAATCTAAGACACAGGCACGCAACATGTCCTCTAATGTCTGAATAGTTCTTTCACTTTGACCATCTGTTTGAGGGTGATACGCGGTACTAAGAAGTAAGCGAGTGCCCATCTCTTCATGGAACCTCTTACAAAAGCGAGAAGTAAATCGGGTGTCTCTATCTGAAACAATACTTACAGGTGTCCCATGTAGGGAAACTATTTCTTTGATAAATAATTCTGCTAGTCTTTCGGAAGAGTAGGTTTCTCGGATTGGTAAGAAGTGTGCACTTTTAGTCAGCCGATCTACTATAACCCAGATACTGTCAACTCCTTTAGGAGTTCGGGGTAGCTTAGTGATGAAATCCATTGTTAGGTGTTCCCACTTCCAAGTAGGGATTTCAAGAGGTTGCAACTTTCCATATGGTTTCTGGTGTTCGGCCTTAACTTGTAAACACGTCAAACACTTTTCTATGTATTTAACTATGTCATATTTCATACCGGGCCACCAATAATCCCTTTTTAGGTCATGATACATCTTAGTAGCTCCAGGATGGATTGAATATCTTGATTTGTGTGCCTCTTCCAGTATTCTATTTCTTACATCTCCAATCCTTGGAATCCATATTCGGCCTAATTTCAACTTAACACCATTCTCATTTTCAATGAAGTCCTTAACTTGTCCAAACACCCTTTCCTTCTTTAAGGCCTCAGCTTGTGCGACTCTAATTTTAGTTATCAAATCGGAATTTAATGTTAACTTATAAGCTCTAACCTTAATAGCTGGATACTTTTCTTTTCGACTTAGAGCATCCGCAACTACATTTGCCTTTCCCGGGTGATACAAGATTTCACAATCATAATCTTTTATCAACTCTAACCATCTACGTTGTCTCATGTTCATATCCTTTTGTTCGAAGAAATACTTTAAACTTTTATGATCTGTGAAAATGGTGCACTTTGTTCCATACAAATAATGTCTCCATATCTTTAAAGCGAAGACCACTGCTGCAAGCTCCAGATCATGGGTTGGGAAGTTTGTCTCGCTTGGTTTTAATTGTCGAGAGGCATAAGCTATCACCTTCCCACGTTGCATAAGTACACATCCTAATCCCTGATAATAGGCATCTGAATATATTACCAGATCTTCGACTCCATCTGGTAAAGTCAGTATTGGAGCTTGAGTTAGGCGCTTCTTCAACTCCTGGAAAGCTTTCTCTTGATCATCGCCCCATACAAACTTTACCTCCTTCTTTGTTAGTTTGGTAAGGGGTTTTGCTATCTTAGACAAATCTTGAATAAATCGTCGATAATACCCAGCCAACCCTAAGAAACTTCTTACCTCAGTAGGTGTCTTGGGTTGTTCCCACTTGGTTATGGCTTCTATCTTTGTGGGGTCTACTTGTATACCTCGAGCATTTCTAAGAACTGCACCTCTTGTAACCAAAATTCACACTTTGAGAATTTGGCATACAATTTATTCTTTCTTAAGGTTTCTAGAACCTCCCGCAAATGATATACGTGTTCATCTCGAGTCTTAGAGTAAACTAGAATATCATCAATGAACACGATAACATACTTATCTAGCATCGGCTTACATACTCGATTCATCATATCCATAAATGCAGCTGAGGCATTAGTTAATCCAAAGGACATGACTAAGAATTCGTAGTGTCCATACCTGGTAAGAAATGCCGTCTTCAGGATATCTTTCTCTTTAATCTTCAATTGATGGTATCCTGACCTTAAATCAATTTTAGAGAACCAACATGCCCCCTGCAGCTGGTCAAACAAATCGTCGATCCTAGGTAACGGATACTTATTCTTGATAGTTAGCTTATTTAACTCACGATAGTCTATGCACATTCTAAGACTACCATCCTTCTTCTTCACGAACAATACTGGTGCACCCCATGGGGAAATACTTGGTCGAATAAATCCTTTATCAAGTAACTCTTGTATTTGTATCATCAATTCCTTCATTTCGGTTGGTGCCAAACGGTAAGGGGATTTAACTACGGGTTTCGCTCCGGGTATCAAATCTATCTTAAATTCAACTTCTCGTTCTAGTGGGATTCCTGGCAGTTCATCGGGAGATACATCGGGGAATTCACATACTACAGGGACTTCTTCCAACTTCTTGGATTCCTTATGAGTGTCGATTGCATAGGCTAAATAAGCATAACACCCATGATGAACCATCTTCACAGCTTTCATTACTGAAATAATCTTGACTGGTTGTTTCACCCGCTCTCCATGAATTCTAACGATACTCCCATCTGGTGCTTGACAATCAACGGTTTTGGCCTCACAATTGATCTGAGCCTTATAAACAGCTAACCAATCCATTCCTATTACTAGATCAAATTCACCCAAAGTTGTAACCAACATTCTTATAGGAAAGCTTCGCCCTTCTAACTTAAGAACACCATCATCTAAGGCCTCTGTAACTTCTATTTGCTTTCCATTGGCTACTTCCATGGTGAAAGATTGCTCAAGTTGACTTACTGGGCTGCCTAAGGCTTGACAAAACTTATACGAAATAAAACTCTTATTTGCACCAGAATCAAATAAAACAGTTGCTGGCAAATCATTAAGGAGGAACGTACCGGTAATCACATCATCTGGTTGCCTTGCCTCCTCTGCTGTCATTTGGAATGCTCGCCCCTTAGGTTTATTTTCAGATAAATTGTTTTTTAGTTTGGGACATGCATATCGCAGATGATCAGTCGCGCCACATTCAAAACAAGCTCTTGGCTCGGAGCATTCTGAGAAGACATGTCCAGGCTTATGGCAACGATAACATACATTTCTTGCTCTACACTGACCAGTATGTCTTTTTCCACATTTTGAACATTGCTTTAGTTCTTGGTTATTAGTTCCCTTTAGCGGATTGAACCTTTGGGTCTTATTCTGATTTTCTGGCCTCTTATACTCTTCTCCTTTCCTCTTATTAGTCTCCATTCTTTCCCTTTCCAGTTCTGCAGCTATGTTATACCCGGCCTCAATAGCCTCATAACAAGTCTGGGGGTTTACAGACTTAATAAAAGTGCGGTATTCTACTGGCAATCCCCAGATAAAGCGATGGATTCTATTGTCTTCAGGCGTAACCAGGTGAGGCACAAAACGAGCCATTTCATTAAACTTTGTGACATATTCTCGATATGTCATCTTTCCTAATTCCAACCTCAGAAACTCAGCTTCAATCCTCCTTCTTTCGCTTATTGGGCAAAACTGCCGAGTAAACATTTCTAGGAACCTTTCCTAGGGAATTTGATTCGCCGCTTCTCTTCCATGGGATTGAATAATAGTTTCCCACCAGTGTAGTGCCTCTCTTCTAAAGGTATGGGTGGCCAACTTCACCTTCTCTTGAGGGTCACATTCACATATCATTAGCAACGCCTCCATCTGACTAATCCATTCATGGGCATCTATAGCATCTTTTGTTCCAGTGAACTCAGGTGGGTTAGAAGACTTAAAGATTTTGTAACTGCTTTCTTTCTTCTTATTCTCATTCCCTTGAGTTTGATTTATGATGGGAGGTGCTACCGTTGCGGTTGTTTCTGGAGCTTTATTGGCAACTTCTCGATTGGCAAGTACTTCTGCAACTTTCTCGGCTACCAACCGTTCTAGGTTAGCCTTGGTTATACGAATTTCTCCCCCTACATTATCCTCGGAAACACCTTGATTAAGTGTTTCATTAAGACTTCCTCCTTCCATTGACTGTTTAAAATTTATAACAATTATGTTTAGTATATATGCAATCATAGCTAGAGCTTTTATCTATCACACATAGCCACATATTCACCTTAGCTATGCATATATTGTTAGCATATTGGATATACACGCATTACTTAGTCTATTATGATTCTAAAGCTCAAACACATTCTCAACCCCCCTGCCTACTATCCTATGATATTGGTACAATACGGTATTTGCGAGATCATAGAGGTGCCATACATTAACCTTCATGTTGGCCAGGCATGAAAGCAATATATGATACACACCATGCTACTCCCAACTACTATATGGTGTCTCTATCATACAGAGTTCAGCATACCTATTATATCCTTTCTTATAGGCACATAACTATCATAACTAACACTTCCACTTGCTTACCAGTCCTAGTTTAAGTCTAGATACTACTACAAGTACCTAAATCTCTTAAACTACGACTCTGATACCAACTTGTCTGTTGGGTCTGCTGACCTGGAAAAGAATAGATGATTGGAAAGCCAAAATATGCTAACAGTTGATCCTTTCAATAAACAGTCTTTACACTTACTTCTCCCAAAAGACTGCTGACTCTAACAACTGTTCTATCCAAACAACTGCTATGACAACTGCTGATACAAAGAACTGCTGAATAAACAACTGATGAAGAACAACTGCTGACCAAAGGTCTGATGAAGAACAACTGCTGATTCAAGTACTGAAGACCAAAGCACTGCTGGAACCAACAACACTTAGGCTCCAGCAGTGGATACAAGACCATCAGAGTTTTCCTACAACAGCTGTTTACTATCAGTGCTTTCAATGAAACAGTAGTTGGTAATAGGCAGATGTTTTATGTTTGTTATTTTGTTAGAGGTCACTGTCTTAGGTGACGTCAGCTTAGGTCATCAGTGGTTTGAGTCTGTCTATAAATAGAACAGTACTTGTACTGATCTATCGTATCACACACACAAACATTCTCTCAGACAAACACTGTGTGATCAGGCTGAGGGGGAGTAATTGTACGATTGTAATCTTTTAGATAAATGAAAGCATTCGATCTGAAAACATTTACTCTCTTGTTTTGATTAACAGTTTATTATTCCGCTGCAACTTCATTCTATTTTCGTTTCATTATTTCATATTTAGTTAAACATAATCAAAACAATCAAACTCAGATCCTAACATTGTCACACCCCGCCCAGGTCGGGGCACTTACAGTGATCAGTTGGTGCAAACTTAAAGCGGAAACGTAATCTCATTTCATAAGTATTATTACAAGCCAAACTAACAAAACTTCACCAAAGTCACACAAAGCTTAACGGTAACATTGCAAACATCTACAGTCTTCCAACTCTCAGCTATTATCTCCCGGCACTTATATCCTCAACCTGAGATACATGCCCGAGAAATAAAAATACGTCAGCACACAGCTGGTGAGTCACATAAACTGACCCATCAGTAAAACAACCACATAAACTTTTTATTGATCAAGTATGAGCTCCTTGCATGTCACCATAATCATATATCCGGCCTAAACATTATATATTCACACATACAGCGTTAAATACACCCCATATAGCTGTACATGTATGTCCACGCATGGAAAATATAATGATCATCATAATATATATAACACCCTGGATGCCACACCTATGGTTCGATGCATATACATGATCAATCACCACCAAAATAATTTTATGAGCAAGTATCACGTTTTGAAAATAGTTTAAGTAACTCACCTCTTTACCAGTCCTTTAGCAATTGACAACGTTAACACAACCAGGTACTATCTCAAGGTCCTGATCCAATTATACAACCCTAGGTTAGGTAATAGTACACCTAACTAATTATTATTATAGTTGGATATTGGTTAGCGCCACCTTATTTAAGCATGAATGATCAGTCCATGCCTAATTAAGGCTAGGATACCCCATACCCACCCATAATAATAATCCTAATACCTAAAAGTAATAACACTAAACTACTACTAATATTAACGCTAATAAAATAATAATGAATTGAACATAACTTAAATGAAAACATACCTCAAAACTCTCTACGGCTAATTGGTGTAGAGTCTCCCTTACTCGTGCTCTAAAAATGACTAATAACAATACCCAACGGGGTATCGTAGGCTCGGGATTCTTTTATAATAAAGCTTTCCCAAAAGAAACTCATATTCAAAATAATAATATGAGGTTCTATTTATATCTGTTGATGGACAGTAAGAGAACTAATTCTATCGATGTGGGATCACAAGCTAGCACACACCTCAATTGCCTTATGTTGTTCACATTCACGTTTGCTTCGATGTGGGACCTTATATACTAAATCTCCATATAAATATGCCCACGTAACACACATATACATATCATATTAACTTTTAAGTTATATCATTATATTATAATATAATTAATTCAGCTGCTTCATTTGTTTAACCCTTATAACTTTTAAACCATAACGTTTATAAAAATACGAATATGCTATTGAGACGAGCTTAATTTTATCTACCTTTTGATCTAAGTTTCATTAAAACAGAGTAGGGTCAAATATAATATATTTTGTTAATATAACTAAACGGTCTCTTATAATACCAATGGCTCGACTAGATTCTTACATTGCAAATAATCATGCTATCTGACATTTGTTCGTCAACTAATACTAAACATACGAGTACCTATCTCGCATGTTATTAATTTGTTTTGACGGTTAATGACCCGTTTCATTAACTAAAAAAAAAATATGAACCAACACATCTATTCTATCTATATAATAAATGAAAACACTAGGGTTGAATCCTAGCTTTTTAGAGGGTCTTCAAGGATTCAACTTCTAAATGGAGCTCCATGAAAAAGTATTATATAAACCTCTTTTTTTTTTTTTGTCAACATCCATTTGTATCTTACAACATTCTTTCTCCTTCCTAGCCTAATAATTCCTTTCTCATTCCTCATTCCTCTCTCATTGTTCTTTTTGCAAGGTATGTTGTTCATCAATCTTACATCAATATTCTATGATGTAACAATCGGTTTTATGGTATTGAAGAAAACGTTTTAGGATTAACTTAAGTCTCGAAATGTTTATGATCAGTTTTCTAATTTTGATGAGATTGATCCATAACTTCTTGCAATCATCTTACATCAAAGAGAAATACAATCGGTTTCTATCATTATTTTTCTACACAGATAAATCACAATCGTATAGCTATCAATCTTCTACAAAATACGATCGTTTTTGTTGTAATGATCAAAACGTTTTCTTATTAACATAACTATCTAATCTGTTTTCGATTATGTTTCTGATTTGTATGAGATGCATACATAGCTGTTTACTATCATGTTACATCAAATAGAAATACAATCGTTTATATCGGCTTTTTTTGTAATGATCAGACTGTTTTTTTATTAACATAATTATATAACCTGTTTAGGATCAAGTCTCTGCTTTGGATGAAATCGATACACAAGTAATTCTGATCAGGTTTAATCATTGATGATATCAGTTTCGAGTTTTAGTGAAAAAAGTTTGTTTTGCAGACGAAGAACAGGATTTCATTAGGACAAATAACTTCATTATGGCTTTTCACAAGGGTGACAAATTCTTCAAGGTTATTCATGACCCTTCCGCACCAGTTTTGGTATGAGCGTTTCTAATTTTTTTTAAATAAAAAAAGTTATTCCTTATTATAATGTTGTTTTTTATGTGTTTGTCCAGACATTGCCGAAATCGATGAACATTGCCGTGTTCAATGTATTTTGTCGTTCATTCCATTAAACACATTGTGAACACATTCATTTGTTTAATTTGACTTCCTTATTTATTGTTATTTCCTTTTATACTTATTTTAAATCAATTTTATTGCTTATTAAATACAAGATGACATTTGACTATGATATAAAATTTCGAAATTGGTATTAATTGGAATTTAAACGTGTAATTATGGGGTTGACTAAAATTTAATTATGGTCAATATGTATAAATGAGTACGAATTGACTGTGAGTCAATAATCATTAAAATCATAACTATATTCCATTATTATATACAATAACATTTAGATTTTTACAGAATACATTCGTCAGTTTAATTTGACTTCCTTATTTATTCTGATTTCCTTTTATACTTATTTTAAATCAATTTTACTGCTTATTAAATACAAGATGACCTTTGAATGTGATATAAAATTTCGAACTTGGTATTAATTGGAATTTAAACGTGTAATTATGGGGTTGACTAAAATTTAATTATGGTCAATATGATCAAATAAATACGAATTGACTGTGAGTCAATAATCATTAAAATCATAACTATATTCATAAATTAAATGGACAACATATCAACATACTATAATAATTTTATGGTCATAAATTATTGACCATGAAATTTAATTATGGTCAATATGATCAAATAAATACGAATTGACTGTGAGTTAATAATCATTAAAATCATAACTATATTCCATCATTATATACAATAACATTTAGATTTTTACAGAATATTTGGTATGTTGTAATTGTTAGAATGTGTATACGTTAATCAGTGGTGGCAAGACGTGATTATTTAGGAATTGAAATTTCGCCATTTGATATTAACTTAAGAATTGAAATTCACTTCCTAATATAAACATTCGTTATTCGGAAATTTTGAAAACATGTAATTATATAATTTGACTAAAATTATATAATGTTAAATATGTGTATAGACTTTGACTTCCTTATATATGTTTATTCTTCGGTATAAAAATGTAAACACATTTATATGCAGCAAATGTAATTAGACCATTAATTATGTATTGACTCAAAATGCATAATGTATTAGAAAAACCATTATGTTTATTGACTTTGACTTTCTTATATAACATTTATCTTATAAATATGTAAACACATAATGTATAAGGAAAGTCAATATGTTTATTGACCTTGACTTTGAATATGAATTTACTGTCAATAAATATACATTAAGATAAATAGTTATACTCCTTGATTATCTAAAGTTGACGGTGAATACATAATGTATATGAATTTACTCACATTATTCATAAGGAATTGATACATGTTAAGGCCAAATTTATGGTCTCCTTCTACAAAAACATATTGACTTTGAATACGAATTTATTTTAATCCAATTTTCAAGCATGGTAAGGCGAAATTTATGGTCTCGTTCTACTCCATTGTTGAATGTATAAGGAAAGTCAATATGTTTATTGACCTTGACTTTGAATACGAATTTACTGTCAAATCAATATACATTAAGATTAATAGTTATATTCCTTGATTATCTAACGTTGACTTTGAATACATAATGTATACGAATTTACTCACATTATTCATAAGGAATTCATACATGTTCAGCGAAATTTATGGTCTCCTTCATCAATAACATATTGACTTTGAATACGAATTTACGGGTCCAACTTCATACATGTTAAGGCGAAATTGATGATCTCCTTCTACTCTATTGTTGAATGTATAAGGAAAGTCAATATGTTTATTGACCCTGACTTTGAATACGAATTAACTGTCAATAAATATACATTAAGATAAATAGTTATATTCCTTGATTATCTATCGTTGACTTTGAATACATAATGTATACGAATTTACTCACATTTTTCATAAGGATTTGATACATGTTAATGCGAAATTTATGGTATCCTTCTTCAATAACATATTGACTATCAATACGAATTTACGGGTCCAATTTCATACATGTTAAAGCGAAATTGATGGTCTCCTTCTACTCTATTCTTGAATGTATTGCAAATACAAAATATCTTTAAATCTCAATAATAACAATAATAACAATATGCTAATTCGAGTGCTAATTAGACTCCACTATTTCTTCCATTTCTTATTGATTGAATTGATTGAATACCTATATAAACAAATCAAAGCAATTCACATACGTTTGTAATAAGCCACGTTGAATGCACTTTGAGTAATCGCAAAGATATATTATTAGGTTAATTTCTGTTTCTCATCTTTAAATACATAAACATTATTTCTTTTGATTTGTTATTAACCAATCGATTATGCTTTATAAATTACGTAGCTTTATAAATTGTTTATTTATTTTTTACTAAAATAATTTGTACTTTTTTGAAGGGGCTTGCGCATCTATTTAACGTTGTGGGATAGTTATGCGATGGAGATGTCTAAATATGTTGCAACTCATCAAACGGAGAAAGAATTTATAATAATAATGCAGTTTGGCCGTTTGAAGTTTTATAATGGTTGTATAATGTTAATAAATATTTATATTTATATTTATATTTATAGCTACATTATATTTTGCATTATAAATTATGTTCTAACTTCTAAAGTTTCTTATTATTAAATATTTCAATTTTTTTTTCCCTAATATTTGTTTTATATAGGAAAACCGTATGTTTCTAACTCTTTTGGAGATCGAGTTAGTCGACTGTTCATCAATAGAGATATTGAAGATATAAACTTGTACAAAAAGGGTATGTCCTATTACGTTTTTCAATATGAATTACAAAATCTTTATAAAAAGTATTAATAAATATGTAATGTGTAAATCAAATTATTTTTATCAGGTTGGGTAAGAAAATCGCTGATAATCCTTCCTCTTCTCACCGACCATATGGAACTTCTATGTTCTGTTCTGATGAAGATGAATTTGTCCATAACACTCCTTTTAGTAACATTGGCGACATTTGTGAGATTCAAGAGGTAAGTATAATGTTGATACTTAAATACGATGTTTATAATTAAATATAAAAAGTGTAATTATTATTAAAAAAATTAGTTTTATTTAATATTAATACCCATTGTATACCATATACTATCTTATTTCGGTAACAAATTATAATATTCATACAGGAGCAGGCTCTGGTATTATTGGGTACTATTAAAGACCTGTTTACCGAAATTGGCTGGTACTACATGGGATGCCCCAAATGCACCAGAAAATGTAGTATTGATTATATAATCAAACAGGTTGGTGAAGGAAGTTCAGATTTTGAGGAAGAAAAGGTTTACGAGTGTTTGAATGTTAGTTGTAGTGCCAAACAAGTTGAGCCTACACCAAGGTCGGATATATTTGTAACATCAATTTTAATATACACAAATATAGTTTGATTTCAAAGATTTAGTTATAATTTTTTGTTCTATTTTTGAATTTTTTTTTCTAGGTTTAAAATTCAGGTTCGTGTACAAGACGTTAATGGTGCTGTATCTCTTACGTTGTTTCATCGTGACGTTGCACAACTTATTAGTAAAAGTGCTTCTGAATTGCTTGATTTGAATACGGTATTCCATATTTTTAACTAAATTTTAAATACCAATTTATTTTTAATAATTCCTTAATTATAGTTTTGTAATATTCATGTATTTGGTTATTCCTTTTAAATAGGTTGGTGATACAGTTGAATATCCTGAAGAGATTAAGACTTTGTTAGACAGAGAGTTTGCTTTTAAGATCTTTGTGTCTGGCTTCAATTTAAACAACAAGTATGATGTTTATGGTGTAACTAAGATAAGTGATGATCCAACAATTATCTCGCATCTCAAGAAAAAGTTGTACGTAGGACAGGTACATAATAGAATTCCATTTGCTATAAGTTAGCAATTTGTATTTACGTAAGACTTTATTACATTATAAATTTTTTTCATGTATTTTTTTTTAAAAACAAATATTAATTACCGTTTTTCAGTTTATGCATCTATGTTTCTATATTCCATAACATTCTAGATAATGTTATTTACTATGTTAGTTTTGAAATCCTCATATTTTATTCCGTACGTTTACATACTTACATGACCGATTTTGGACGATTTGTAAAATATATCTACTTCTTATGATTTGTTCATTACCAAGACACGGCTGTGTACAAAACGTGTAATACATTTGGCAAATTAAACTAACCAGTTTATATAAAACTTATACCCATTTCGAATAAATTCCATAATTTCAGTTTGTTTTGAAGAAATAACGTGTAATACATATGACCACTTTTGCTTTTCTTTCTTCAATCCGATGTAACCTCCTTCAAAATACTATTCTTTGTGTACCTCAGACACCAATCTATTATTGTTTCACTTCTACAATTACTGCATAAACCTGCTGATACATATGTATTTTCATATCCTCGCATTCTTTTGCGCCAACGAATTTACCTATACAGTGTTAATAAATAATTTGTCATAACTGTGTCTGTGTATACGTTAAAAAGTAAATCTCTAAACCGTTAATTTATAAATGAAAAAATACATACCGAGTAGAATCCTTTGCAAAACACTTGTCACAAAGATCCATTGTTTCAAATGATGCAGCACAGATTCTGCATTAAGAACATGAATACCAGATTTATCAAACTGTTCAATTATGGCATGATTATTATAACAATTTTTTTGCGAAATATATATGAATAAGCTTGCAATACAAACAGATTATTCTGCATTGACACTATCTAAATAAACAACTTACAACATGTAAACGTACCACCGAAAACTGACCCATTAGTTTCATTAAATCTGCAGAACAACCTTTCCATCTATCCAACATTAGCGAAACATAAATTTTGCAATTTTATGCATTCTATATTTTTTGCGTAAAACTTAACTATTTCCAATTCCAAAAGGTTGACTAATTTAATACAAACACTTATAATTTCTATTTTACTTTGAAGGCAATTAAGACAATAAAATCAATTTGATTATACAACGTTTCCAACTATACAATTGATTTAATTCATTACCAAGTAAAATTTTAAATAGGTTGGTGATACAGTTGAATATCCTGAAGAGATTAAGACTTTCTTAGACAGAGAGTTTGCTTTTAAGATCTTTGTGTCTGGCTTCAATTTAAACAACAAATATGATGTTTATGGTGTAACTAAGATAAGTGATGATCCAACAATTATCTCGCATCTTAAGAAAAAGTTGTACGTAGGACAGGTACATAATCAAATTCCATTTGCTATAACTTAGCAAATTTTATTTACGTAAGACTTTATTACATTACAAATTTTTTTTCATGTTTTTTTTTTTTTAAAAACAGCCTGCTGAATCAGAATCACTTCACACGTCTCTCCTGGCAATGCCGTCTAATGTTATTTCTGTTTCCAAGGTACCATTTTCACAAACACTTAAATTCATATTAATACATTTTACTCATTTTTTCTTTCATACTGTAACACCCCAAAGTCTCGAAGTGATTACGTCACCTTACGTGTCTCTTAAACGGGTCGGGTCGGACCTGACCACCCGGTTATCCAATTAAATATTCAAGTTCGAATCTCTCGACAAACCGTTTTAACCGAATATATAAATAATAATTATTGAATTATTATTATCACGGTTAAACGCTCCTAATCTGCTAATAACCCGTTGTCCAACGTCTTTTGTTTGATCGTTATAATTATTACCAGTTATCGCGAGTCTCAGTATTTATCCCCGTAGCCAAACACCCTCTATTTAATTTATTCTATATAAACCACCCCTCTCTCATCTCATCGCTCTCTCTCTCTCTGTGCAATTGTTAAACACACAAAGTGTGTGAGATACTCCGATCAAGAACACAGCAGCAGCCGGAGAACATGGCCGGCTTACGCCGCCTCCTCTCCGACCATCGCTGATCCATCTCCGGCACCACCGTCTCCGTACGTCGTCTTCTTATCAGGTGAGCATACAGCCTTTTGAATCCTCTGATTACCGGTCCGGTTAACCCATCTTTCCCTCTTAAACATCACCTAACAACAACCTTCTCCTCTCTTGGCTACTAGTAATAACCGGTGAACCAATTAGACACAAACCCGGTAACCTCTTTCTGTTCCTGTTAACCAGAGCCGGGCAGTCACCGGGTGGGGGTGACTGTCGTGGATCCGTGTAAACCATCGAGCTCCACTGCGTTAACCACCACCATCCCTTCGCCCCTCTGTTACAGCTAATAAACCGGACAGTCACCGGAGCCGGTGACTGTCATCAGGTGTCTCTCTGTATCTCAGCACCTATCAACGAAACAACCGGCAAACCTTTTATCCGATGAACCATTAACCCTTGTCCTTCTATTCTGCTGTGAATTGACTGAACCGGACCCCGTGAACCATCTTTATAATCTTAATCTTGATCTGAATCCCGAGCCTTGCTTTGATTGTAAAACCGTTGGTTCAGTTGTCGTGCTTCTTCGGTACCTTTATTCCTGAGTTGAACGATGACCGGGTATTCACCTATTCATCGGGGCCGGTTAATCCTTGACCCTTCTTGTTCAAGCTAATACCCGATTGTATTCATATTGATTAAGTTGCTTATTCAAGATTATAAGCAGTTATTAATATAAAGCTTATGATTATTGTTTTAGGTATTAAAAACGGAGAACGGGTCCGACACCCGGTTAAATCCCGGTCAACTCCCGACTATGTTCAGATAACAATTCGGTAAGATTCGGTCACTATTTCCTATCGGTTGATTGGTCACGATCTTGTAATCTATTTATTAACACGGATTATATTGATTGCGAGGTACCGATTATTGATTTGGAAGGATACGAGTCGTCGCCGAGTCGACTCAGTGACTCGGTCAACACCCGGAATAGAACCCGGTTCCAATAAGCTAGACGAGGAATATTATTAGAATTATACGAATATATATATAATACGAATAACGTACGGACTTGATAATAATAATAAGAGACTAATAATTATATATAAAATATATACGTTTATATATAAGATTCGATATATAAAACGATATACTAAGCTCGGGTAAGAATGTCTAGAGTTCTTTTAGGTTCGCGTGCCAAGCTGTAAAGGCCAGCTTTGTTTCTTTTCGCCTAGATTGACCAAACCCCGAGTTTAGGACTATCTAATATATACCGGATTCAATATATATAAATTGTATATATGATATATATCCTAAGTATTACAATCTAACAAGTCCCACGCGTAAAACGTATCAATATATATATATGAAATATAATTGTAATAAGAAGATTAGCAGAAATTATAACGCAAACCGGTGAGTATCGTGAACTCCCCACTTTTACTGTTTTATTAAGTGTTTTAGGGGAAATACATGTCATTTATAAGAAAATATAATGCTTTACATAAAAGAATAACAATAGAAGTTATATAAAGGGGCAATAGATACAACGAGGACAGTACTGGACGGTATCGCCATTTCCTTTCTTGTCCAACTAGAGGACAAGAACCAGTTTTACCCGAGTAGAGGGTAGAAATAATCATATATTATCACAAGTAGAGTGATACCATAGAAAGGAATGGCAACTTATAGAATATAATCGGAATAATAGAAATATAAACGAATTGATAGAATATCTAGTTCCCCTCCAGAATATAGAATTGTAAAGCATATTTATAAAAGATGTTTATAAAAGAATTATCAATAAACGAACTGCCATTCACTTTATAAAATACGCGACCTCACCAACTTTATGTTGACAGAAACTATTTTTGACATGTGTTCAGGTAACCCAACAGATATGATGACGTGGATCCTGGAAGACTACAAGACTGTTATTACCCTGGATTCCGCTGTGTAACTCCGATAACCCGACCCGACAACCCGGCCACATCAGCCAGGGTTGTTACAGTTGGTATCAGAGCGGCACTTATAACAGTTTTGAAGTCTTTAGTCATCCGGGATCTACTAGAATGTTTTTCTAAAAAGAAATGTAGCTTAGAAAAATAAATTAGAAATATTTAAGATATCAGGATTATTAAAGAAAATATCAGTCGAGTAAATTTTTGGGTACCTAAATGTCAAACCATTATAAAGTTGGTGAGAACCATAACCGTATATTAGAATTTAAAACGAATCCACCACAGGATATTACTAGAATGATTATGTGGGATAAATTGACAATTCTGTACACAGTTGTGAATTTATATGCACATTAATTTCTGGGAAATCTTACAGGATATTAAGGCCATATGAAATAAGAACGAATACAGAACAGAAACCAGATATATTAACAGAAATCAGAAAATAAATCTCGATATAAAATGACGAAGTTATAAAAAGTATATATATATATATATATATATATAGAAAAATATATAGATCATAAAACATAAATCATTCATCTTGATTCAAGAAACTTCACATAAGTTTATTGAATTATTCCAGTCTCAGTAATCATTCAGATCGTTAACCTCACGGTTATTCCGATATATATATATAAAGAAAATACAAATATACGCTCCAACTTGAACATTCCTATGCTCGAGTTTCCAGAAGTATTATTTTTATACCGTAATTTCCGAAATTTTATAAAATCAGATATACTAGAAATATATAAATATCGTGTTTTTAAAGAATTTTCTCCGATTATTTAATTAAAGATTAAATATATTTTGCGATTATTTAAAAGGTTTTAAAATCTTTTCAGTATGATTTTGGAAGTTATTAAATTTATTCTTAGTCCCTATTATTATACTAAACCAGTATTTCAGTTTTGAATAAAAATATATAAATATTCATTGGTTTAAAATAAATGATTTATTCAAATTTATAAGACTACGAAAAATCCGTCGGTACTATAATTTACGTTTTATTGAATCTATTATTGATACTCCGTATAATTATTAAAACGTCCCCCGAATCTGTTTTAATATTAAGTTTTCAGATAATTCAAGTATAACTTATTTAACAGTAAAAGTTTGACGTCAACATTTTGAGAAAATCTATTTTATCTTATTTCTGTTACATAATAAGAATTTTGTTTATAAAAATTTAAGAATTCCGATATTAAGAAAGTTTTTACCATGACTTTTGAATCGTAAAGGTTATTTTGAAAACGAATATTATTACGAAACCCGAATCAGTATTATTATTATAAATTATTCCTAAAAGTTTTTATACAAAAGAATCACGACCATATTATTTTACCGAAACATATTTTCTACCGTATATAATGTTATTCTCATAGAAATTTATTTATCAAATTCGTATTCGTGTATATATATATATATATATCAAGATCCTTTTTCCGTATAATTTCGTATGTATATTCGATCGTATAAATTTTTCGATATTTTTCCGATATAAACGATAAATATTATACACATTCCGTTTTATAATCTAAACCCATCTCTGTAATTATATCAAAATCTCGGTTAGAGGTCCTCCTCGATCCTTTCCAGAATTAAATAATATTTGGACAAAAATATTATTCTCGAAATTCCGTAATCAGCATACGCTGGTATCTGTCGAACGAAACCGAAGTCTTACTCGCTCGATTATACGAAAATATAACTATCGTCTTAATCCTATGACTCGAACAAGTCAAGGGATATTAAGAAGATTGGATTGTTATATTGAATGCCTTCTGACACGAACAAATTCTTGAATGATTGATAGTCTATTTCGTTAGACTCAGATCAACATATTTTCTTCCAGAAATATATATAATTTCAAACTCAAGAGAAAATAAAGAACAGAATATCAAAATAATATGTAAGGGACACATACCTATTGTGATTAAAATAAATGAATACTGGAATGTTAGGTGAGGTGGAATAATAATTATGATCGCGACATAATTATGAATGCCACAGGCACAGGAACATTCGAGTAAGAGTTTATCGAGATCACAGTATGTTAGGATCACGAACATATTAAGAGAAATAATAAGAAAGTAAATAATAAGAAGAAATATAAATCCGAACTATCAGCATATCGTATGTGGAGAATACAACCACAAAACTGGCAACATTGTTGAAATTCCTTCGTGAATACAACTAAGAATATATTCGCAGAATAGAAACCACCGATTGGTTAAATTCTACGAATCAAAGAAATCAGTTTATTGATTTTGATTGCCAACCAAAGCCCGTTATATATGTCCTCTGTGTAATCCCTGCGGCAAAGGATATCCGGACCCTTACAGAAGGTATATCCAGACATTTGCCACTAAGTCACATGATTCTTTATGAGGATATATACTACTATGAACAAATCTTCGCAGTCACTTCGTATAAAAACTCACTTGAGTTATAATACAATCAAATTGGTAAAACGGTCAAGTGTTACCAAGTTTGAAATTTAAGAAGTGATAAAAGAATTGTTAAAATTCCAAGAATATAATAGATAAAAATATATATGGATTCGGAAACCAGAAATGGTAGAATCCAACGAATATATCAAGATATAATTAATACCAAGCGGAATCGCGTGGAGATTCGCAAGGTATAATCGAAATTAAAACGAAAAATGAATAGAATTATGATCATTTTTCCAGTAAAACTCTCTGGCCAAGGAATAACGGAATTTCTGTTCCGGGTTAAAGGCTGCGAGAGATCATTTAAGAAATCACTGTTCTGGCAAAGAACTATCTATACGAATATCTCAACAAAATAAGCCTTGCTTATAATAAGTTGGATTAAGAAGATATGATATATTGCCCGAACATAAGTCTATCGGAATGTGTTTCCCGACACCAATAATATAGACTTTATTCGAATATATATATAAGAAGGGAATTATTCCAAGCAAACATATATTATAGAAATACTGAATTTATAGTGTGTGCTATAGATATTATCAGTATTTGCTTGGATATAAAAGAATATGAATAGATAAATAAAAGAATATAAATCGAAAAATAAAAAGAATTATCAATCGAAAAGACATCCGATATGTCTGGAAAATAGAAAGGCATCGGATATGCCAAGAAATATAATTATCAGAATAAGAATATAAACATTAAAAGAAATTATCAAGATAAAGATATAAGCCGTATGAAAACGACTAGAAATATTATAAAGAAATATTTTACCGAGAGTGTATCGAATCCCGAACTAGAAATAAGAAAGAATTTTACAGAAATAGTTAATGCGATAAGTATAGTAATCCGGAATGATAATCATGATTTTGAGAAAGACTAAATGATGCATTGTTCTCAGAATTTTAAAGTCAAAAGAATCGTAACGACGACGGTTATCAGTAGATTCTGAGACTATAAAGAGAAAGTTACATATATTGACTGTAGAATTGTGAAAGACCTCATTCACGATGATACACTGAGAAAAGTCAATTAATATGTATTAGACACAATGCAGTTAATCATCAATGAAATAGTCAGTAAGACTATTATAGATGATTTAAGAGAAATCTCAATCATCAATGAATTAGTCTTTTCCGGTACCTTTAAGAATTCAGAGAAGATACGTCTAATGGGTTAAGAAATCTCCTAAGTATACCCACGAATAGAGGTAACCTAGAGATCAACCATATAGATGGAATTGAAGGATAGAATTTGTAAGAATTAACCCGATAGTTACCAAAGGATATTCCTACTCTTTAAGAATCGGAATTACAATGATGGTAAATTCTAAAGTTCGAATAAAAGAGATAGTAGCTCGGATCCCGTTCAAATCGTAATAACGAAGGGACTTCCGTATCTATCTCTTGAGAACTATCTAGAATCCATCATTGTAAACAAATCCGAATATCAAACGAGGAAATTATAGTATCAATACGAGAACCTTTAATAGTCATATCGAAATCATACAGATAATCCATGTATCTGAATTAATATGACTATAGCAAGAAAGGTTAAAACGTAATTAGAAATATGATCAAGATGTAGTCGTACAGATTGACATTTCTAATATTGAATTGATACAAGATCGATTTCCTCGCAAACCATGAGAACCAATCATGTCTCGACGACAAGTATTGTTGTCTTAATTGTAACGTCCTTATGGATTAAAGAATATAAAGGACAAGATCATTCAAATTTCGGGGACGAAATTTCCTAAGGGGGGGAGATTGTAACACCCCAAAGTCTCGAAGTGATTACGTCACCTTACGTGTCTCTTAAACGGGTCGGGTCGGACCTGACCACCCGGTTATCCAATTAAATATTCAAGTTCGAATCTCTCGACAAACCGTTTTAACCGAATATATAAATAATAATTATTGAATTATTATTATCACGGTTAAACGCTCCTAATCTGCTAATAACCCGTTGTCCAACGTCTTTTGTTTGATCGTTATAATTATTACCAGTTATCGCGAGTCTCAGTATTTATCCCCGTAGCCAAACACCCTCTATTTAATTTATTCTATATAAACCACCCCTCTCTCATCTCATCGCTCTCTCTCTCTCTGTGCAATTGTTAAACACACAAAGTGTGTGAGATACTCCGATCAAGAACACAGCAGCAGCCGGAGAACATGGCCGGCTTACGCCGCCTCCTCTCCGACCATCGCTGATCCATCTCCGGCACCACCGTCTCCGTACGTCGTCTTCTTATCAGGTGAGCATACAGCCTTTTGAATCCTCTGATTACCGGTCCGGTTAACCCATCTTTCCCTCTTAAACATCACCTAACAACAACCTTCTCCTCTCTTGGCTACTAGTAATAACCGGTGAACCAATTAGACACAAACCCGGTAACCTCTTTCTGTTCCTGTTAACCAGAGCCGGGCAGTCACCGGGTGGGGGTGACTGTCGTGGATCCGTGTAAACCATCGAGCTCCACTGCGTTAACCACCACCATCCCTTCGCCCCTCTGTTACAGCTAATAAACCGGACAGTCACCGGAGCCGGTGACTGTCATCAGGTGTCTCTCTGTATCTCAGCACCTATCAACGAAACAACCGGCAAACCTTTTATCCGATGAACCATTAACCCTTGTCCTTCTATTCTGCTGTGAATTGACTGAACTGGACCCCGTGAACCATCTTTATAATCTTAATCTTGATCTGAATCCCGAGCCTTGCTTTGATTGTAAAACCGTTGGTTCAGTTGTCGTGCTTCTTCGGTACCTTTATTCCTGAGTTGAACGATGACCGGGTATTCACCTATTCATCGGGGCCGGTTAATCCTTGACCCTTCTTGTTCAAGCTAATACCCGATTGTATTCATATTGATTAAGTTGCTTATTCAAGATTATAAGCAGTTATTAATATAAAGCTTATGATTATTGTTTTAGGTATTAAAAACGGAGAACGGGTCCGACACCCGGTTAAATCCCGGTCAACTCCCGACTATGTTCAGATAACAATTCGGTAAGATTCGGTCACTATTTCCTATCGGTTGATTGGTCACGATCTTGTAATCTATTTATTAACACGGATTATATTGATTGCGAGGTACCGATTATTGATTTGGAAGGATACGAGTCGTCGCCGAGTCGACTCAGTGACTCGGTCAACACCCGGAATAGAACCCGGTTCCAATAAGCTAGACGAGGAATATTATTAGAATTATACGAATATATATATAATACGAATAACGTACGGACTTGATAATAATAATAAGAGACTAATAATTATATATAAAATATATACGTTTATATATAAGATTCGATATATAAAACGATATACTAAGCTCGGGTAAGAATGTCTAGAGTTCTTTTAGGTTCGCGTGCCAAGCTGTAAAGGCCAGCTTTGTTTCTTTTCGCCTAGATTGACCAAACCCCGAGTTTAGGACTATCTAATATATACCGGATTCAATATATATAAATTGTATATATGATATATATCCTAAGTATTACAATCTAACAAGTCCCACGCGTAAAACGTATCAATATATATATATGAAATATAATTGTAATAAGAAGATTAGCAGAAGTTATAACGCAAACCGGTGAGTATCGTGAACTCCCCACTTTTACTGTTTTATTAAGTGTTTTAGGGGAAATACATGTCATTTATAAGAAAATATAATGCTTTACATAAAAGAATAACAATAGAAGTTATATAAAGGGGCAATAGAAACAACGAGGACAGTACTGGACGGTATCGCCATTTCCTTTCTTGTCCAACTAGAGGACAAGAACCAGTTTTACCCGAGTAGAGGGTAGAAATAATCATATATTATCACAAGTAGAGTGATACCATAGAAAGGAATGGCAACTTATAGAATATAATCGGAATAATAGAAATATAAACGAATTGATAGAATATCTAGTTCCCCTCCAGAATATAGAATTGTAAAGCATATTTATAAAAGATGTTTATAAAAGAATTATCAATAAACGAACTGCCATTCACTTTATAAAATACGCGACCTCACCAACTTTATGTTGACAGAAACTATTTTTGACATGTGTTCAGGTAACCCAACAGATATGATGACGTGGATCCTGGAAGACTACAAGACTGTTATTACCCTGGATTCCGCTGTGTAACTCCGATAACCCGACCCGACAACCCGGCCACATCAGCCAGGGTTGTTACAGTTGGTATCAGAGCGGCACTTATAACAGTTTTGAAGTCTTTAGTCATCCGGGATCTACTAGAATGTTTTTCTAAAAAGAAATGTAGCTTAGAAAAATAAATTAGAAATATTTAAGATATCAGGATTATTAAAGAAAATATCAGTCGAGTAAATTTTTGGGTACCTAAATGTCAAACCATTATAAAGTTGGTGAGAACCATAACCGTATATTAGAATTTAAAACGAATCCACCACAGGATATTACTAGAATGATTATGTGGGATAAATTGACAATTCTGTACACAGTTGTGAATTTATATGCACATTAATTTCTGGGAAATCTTACAGGATATTAAGGCCATATGAAATAAGAACGAATACAGAACAGAAACCAGATATATTAACAGAAATCAGAAAATAAATCTCGATATAAAATGACGAAGTTATAAAAAGTATATATATATATATATAGAAAAATATATAGATCATAAAACATAAATCATTCATCTTGATTCAAGAAACTTCACATAAGTTTATTGAATTATTCCAGTCTCAGTAATCATTCAGATCGTTAACCTCACGGTTATTCCGATATATATATATAAAGAAAATACAAATATACGCTCCAACTTGAACATTCCTATGCTCGAGTTTCCAGAAGTATTATTTTTATACCGTAATTTCCGAAATTTTATAAAATCAGATATACTAGAAATATATAAATATCGTGTTTTTAAAGAATTTTCTCCGATTATTTAATTAAAGATTAAATATATTTTGCGATTATTTAAAAGGTTTTAAAATCTTTTCAGTATGATTTTGGAAGTTATTAAATTTATTCTTAGTCCCTATTATTATACTAAACCAGTATTTCAGTTTTGAATAAAAATATATAAATATTCATTGGTTTAAAATAAATGATTTATTCAAATTTATAAGACTACGAAAAATCCGTCGGTACTATAATTTACGTTTTATTGAATCTATTATTGATACTCCGTATAATTATTAAAACGTCCCCCGAATCTGTTTTAATATTAAGTTTTCAGATAATTCAAGTATAACTTATTTAACAGTAAAAGTTTGACGTCAACATTTTGAGAAAATCTATTTTATCTTATTTCTGTTACATAATAAGAATTTTGTTTATAAAAATTTAAGAATTCCGATATTAAGAAAGTTTTTACCATGACTTTTGAATCGTAAAGGTTATTTTGAAAACGAATATTATTACGAAACCCGAATCAGTATTATTATTATAAATTATTCCTAAAAGTTTTTATACAAAAGAATCACGACCATATTATTTTACCGAAACATATTTTCTACCGTATATAATGTTATTCTCATAGAAATTTATTTATCAAATTCGTATTCGTGTATATATATATATATATATCAAGATCCTTTTTCCGTATAATTTCGTATGTATATTCGATCGTATAAATTTTTCGATATTTTTCCGATATAAACGATAAATATTATACACATTCCGTTTTATAATCTAAACCCATCTCTGTAATTATATCAAAATCTCGGTTAGAGGTCCTCCTCGATCCTTTCCAGAATTAAATAATATTTGGACAAAAATATTATTCTCGAAATTCCGTAATCAGCATACGCTGGTATCTGTCGAACGAAACCGAAGTCTTACTCGCTCGATTATACGAAAATATAACTATCGTCTTAATCCTATGACTCGAACAAGTCAAGGGATATTAAGAAGATTGGATTGTTATATTGAATGCCTTCTGACACGAACAAATTCTTGAATGATTGATAGTCTATTTCGTTAGACTCAGATCAACATATTTTCTTCCAGAAATATATATAATTTCAAACTCAAGAGAAAATAAAGAACAGAATATCAAAATAATATGTAAGGGACACATACCTATTGTGATTAAAATAAATGAATACTGGAATGTTAGGTGAGGTGGAATAATAATTATGATCGCGACATAATTATGAATGCCACAGGCACAGGAACATTCGAGTAAGAGTTTATCGAGATCACAGTATGTTAGGATCACGAACATATTAAGAGAAATAATAAGAAAGTAAATAATAAGAAGAAATATAAATCCGAACTATCAGCATATCGTATGTGGAGAATACAACCACAAAACTGGCAACATTGTTGAAATTCCTTCGTGAATACAACTAAGAATATATTCGCAGAATAGAAACCACCGATTGGTTAAATTCTACGAATCAAAGAAATCAGTTTATTGATTTTGATTGCCAACCAAAGCCCGTTATATATGTCCTCTGTGTAATCCCTGCGGCAAAGGATATCCGGACCCTTACAGAAGGTATATCCAGACATTTGCCACTAAGTCACATGATTCTTTATGAGGATATATACTACTATGAACAAATCTTCGCAGTCACTTCGTATAAAAACTCACTTGAGTTATAATACAATCAAATTGGTAAAACGGTCAAGTGTTACCAAGTTTGAAATTTAAGAAGTGATAAAAGAATTGTTAAAATTCCAAGAATATAATAGATAAAAATATATATGGATTCGGAAACCAGAAATGGTAGAATCCAACGAATATATCAAGATATAATTAATACCAAGCGGAATCGCGTGGAGATTCGCAAGGTATAATCGAAATTAAAACGAAAAATGAATAGAATTATGATCATTTTTCCAGTAAAACTCTCTGGCCAAGGAATAACGGAATTTCTGTTCCGGGTTAAAGGCTGCGAGAGATCATTTAAGAAATCACTGTTCTGGCAAAGAACTATCTATACGAATATCTCAACAAAATAAGCCTTGCTTATAATAAGTTGGATTAAGAAGATATGATATATTGCCCGAACATAAGTCTATCGGAATGTGTTTCCCGACACCAATAATATAGACTTTATTCGAATATATATATAAGAAGGGAATTATTCCAAGCAAACATATATTATAGAAATACTGAATTTATAGTGTGTGCTATAGATATTATCAGTATTTGCTTGGATATAAAAGAATATGAATAGATAAATAAAAGAATATAAATCGAAAAATAAAAAGAATTATCAATCGAAAAGACATCCGATATGTCTGGAAAATAGAAAGGCATCGGATATGCCAAGAAATATAATTATCAGAATAAGAATATAAACATTAAAAGAAATTATCAAGATAAAGATATAAGCCGTATGAAAACGACTAGAAATATTATAAAGAAATATTTTACCGAGAGTGTATCGAATCCCGAACTAGAAATAAGAAAGAATTTTACAGAAATAGTTAATGCGATAAGTATAGTAATCCGGAATGATAATCATGATTTTGAGAAAGACTAAATGATGCATTGTTCTCAGAATTTTAAAGTCAAAAGAATCGTAACGACGACGGTTATCAGTAGATTCTGAGACTATAAAGAGAAAGTTACATATATTGACTGTAGAATTGTGAAAGACCTCATTCACGATGATACACTGAGAAAAGTCAATTAATATGTATTAGACACAATGCAGTTAATCATCAATGAAATAGTCAGTAAGACTATTATAGATGATTTAAGAGAAATCTCAATCATCAATGAATTAGTCTTTTCCGGTACCTTTAAGAATTCAGAGAAGATACGTCTAATGGGTTAAGAAATCTCCTAAGTATACCCACGAATAGAGGTAACCTAGAGATCAACCATATAGATGGAATTGAAGGATAGAATTTGTAAGAATTAACCCGATAGTTACCAAAGGATATTCCTACTCTTTAAGAATCGGAATTACAATGATGGTAAATTCTAAAGTTCGAATAAAAGAGATAGTAGCTCGGATCCCGTTCAAATCGTAATAACGAAGGGACTTCCGTATCTATCTCTTGAGAACTATCTAGAATCCATCATTGTAAACAAATCCGAATATCAAACGAGGAAATTATAGTATCAATACGAGAACCTTTAATAGTCATATCGAAATCATACAGATAATCCATGTATCTGAATTAATATGACTATAGCAAGAAAGGTTAAAACGTAATTAGAAATATGATCAAGATGTAGTCGTACAGATTGACATTTCTAATATTGAATTGATACAAGATCGATTTCCTCGCAAACCATGAGAACCAATCATGTCTCGACGACAAGTATTGTTGTCTTAATTGTAACGTCCTTATGGATTAAAGAATATAAAGGACAAGATCATTCAAATTTCGGGGACGAAATTTCCTAAGGGGGGGAGATTGTAACACCCCAAAGTCTCGAAGTGATTACGTCACCTTACGTGTCTCTTAAACGGGTCGGGTCGGACCTGACCACCCGGTTATCCAATTAAATATTCAAGTTCGAATCTCTCGACAAACCGTTTTAACCGAATATATAAATAATAATTATTGAATTATTATTATCACGGTTAAACGCTCCTAATCTGCTAATAACCCGTTGTCCAACGTCTTTTGTTTGATCGTTATAATTATTACCAGTTATCGCGAGTCTCAGTATTTATCCCCGTAGCCAAACACCCTCTATTTAATTTATTCTATATAAACCACCCCTCTCTCATCTCATCGCTCTCTCTCTCTCTGTGCAATTGTTAAACACACAAAGTGTGTGAGATACTCCGATCAAGAACACAGCAGCAGCCGGAGAACATGGCCGGCTTACGCCGCCTCCTCTCCGACCATCGCTGATCCATCTCCGGCACCACCGTCTCCGTACGTCGTCTTCTTATCAGGTGAGCATACAGCCTTTTGAATCCTCTGATTACCGGTCCGGTTAACCCATCTTTCCCTCTTAAACATCACCTAACAACAACCTTCTCCTCTCTTGGCTACTAGTAATAACCGGTGAACCAATTAGACACAAACCCGGTAACCTCTTTCTGTTCCTGTTAACCAGAGCCGGGCAGTCACCGGGTGGGGGTGACTGTCGTGGATCCGTGTAAACCATCGAGCTCCACTGCGTTAACCACCACCATCCCTTCGCCCCTCTGTTACAGCTAATAAACCGGACAGTCACCGGAGCCGGTGACTGTCATCAGGTGTCTCTCTGTATCTCAGCACCTATCAACGAAACAACCGGCAAACCTTTTATCCGATGAACCATTAACCCTTGTCCTTCTATTCTGCTGTGAATTGACTGAACCGGACCCCGTGAACCATCTTTATAATCTTAATCTTGATCTGAATCCCGAGCCTTGCTTTGATTGTAAAACCGTTGGTTCAGTTGTCGTGCTTCTTCGGTACCTTTATTCCTGAGTTGAACGATGACCGGGTATTCACCTATTCATCGGGGCCGGTTAATCCTTGACCCTTCTTGTTCAAGCTAATACCCGATTGTATTCATATTGATTAAGTTGCTTATTCAAGATTATAAGCAGTTATTAATATAAAGCTTATGATTATTGTTTTAGGTATTAAAAACGGAGAACGGGTCCGACACCCGGTTAAATCCCGGTCAACTCCCGACTATGTTCAGATAACAATTCGGTAAGATTCGGTCACTATTTCCTATCGGTTGATTGGTCACGATCTTGTAATCTATTTATTAACACGGATTATATTGATTGCGAGGTACCGATTATTGATTTGGAAGGATACGAGTCGTCGCCGAGTCGACTCAGTGACTCGGTCAACACCCGGAATAGAACCCGGTTCCAATAAGCTAGACGAGGAATATTATTAGAATTATACGAATATATATATAATACGAATAACGTACGGACTTGATAATAATAATAAGAGACTAATAATTATATATAAAATATATACGTTTATATATAAGATTCGATATATAAAACGATATACTAAGCTCGGGTAAGAATGTCTAGAGTTCTTTTAGGTTCGCGTGCCAAGCTGTAAAGGCCAGCTTTGTTTCTTTTCGCCTAGATTGACCAAACCCCGAGTTTAGGACTATCTAATATATACCGGATTCAATATATATAAATTGTATATATGATATATATCCTAAGTATTACAATCTAACAAGTCCCACGCGTAAAACGTATCAATATATATATATGAAATATAATTGTAATAAGAAGATTAGCAGAAGTTATAACGCAAACCGGTGAGTATCGTGAACTCCCCACTTTTACTGTTTTATTAAGTGTTTTAGGGGAAATACATGTCACTTATAAGAAAATATAATGCTTTACATAAAAGAATAACAATAGAAGTTATATAAAGGGGCAATAGAAACAACGAGGACAGTACTGGACGGTATCGCCATTTCCTTTCTTGTCCAACTAGAGGACAAGAACCAGTTTTACCCGAGTAGAGGGTAGAAATAATCATATATTATCACAAGCAGAGTGATACCATAGAAAGGAATGGCAACTTATAGACTATAATCGGAATAATAGAAATATAAACGAATTGATAGAATATCTAGTCCCCCTCCAGAATATAGAATTGTAAAGCATATTTATAAAAGATGTTTATAAAAGAATTATCAATAAACGAACTGGCCATTCACTTTATAAAATACGCGACCTCACCAACTTTATGTTGACAGAAACTATTTTTGACATGTGTTCAGGTAACCCAACAGATATGATGACGTGGATCCTGGAAGACTACAAGACTGTTATTACCCTGGATTCCGCTGTGTAACTCCGATAACCCGACCCGACAACCCGGCCACATCAGCCAGGGTTGTTACACATACACAATTACTGATGAATTTGCAACATATGTTTGTAACTATTTTTTCTTTAGGAATCAAACACAGGCGATAATGATACGCCAATTTCCATTGCTGATAACTTTGTTGATAAGAAAGTTTATGCTGAAGGAGAACAATGTTCTATCAGTTCCAAGTATCAAATGGTTAAGCGTAAACTGATTGACGCGATTTCTGATGATGAAAGCACACCAATTCCTTCAACTAAGATTGGAAGTGGTGGTAGTATGGAGTAACTTAAAATTCCGTTGAGCCTCCCGTCTTCCTAAACCCAAAATGAAGAGGATTTGTTTGCTATGCTTATGGTCTACCAGTTTTATTGCTTTATCTTTTGTTTTTTTAAATAAATTTGAACAATTTCTACTTTTGTCTTTATTGCGTAATAGTTGCAGTCTACGACATTTCGTAGGTATGCCATATCCTGAGAATTAGTTTCTATCATTATTAGACAATCGTCTTATTTGTGAGGAGTTGGGCTATGACTCAAACAGTTTGGTTGAAAAATTTGATTCTCAGTTCTCTTCTTTAACAGATGAACAAAAAAATATTTATAACTGTGTAATTAAATCTATTGAAGAGAAGAAAGGAGGGGTTTTTTTTGTTTATGGTTACGGTGGTACGGGTAAAACGTTCCTATGGAAGCCTCTATCTTCATCCATAAGATGTAAAAGAAAGATTGTTTTGAATGTTGCTTCGAGTGGTATCGCATCTTTGCTATTGGCCGGTGGTAGGACAGCACATTCCAGGTTTCGTATTCCTATAAACCTAACTGAAGATTCTATGTGCTACATACCACCTAATAGTGATGTTGCACAGCTGGTTAAACAAACTAACTTGATTATATGGGATGAAGCACCCATGACTCATAAACATGCTTTTGAAGCACTAGATCGAAGTTTAAAAGATGTATTTGGTGTACATGCTGATGAGTCGTCTGATTTGTTATTTGGTGGAAAGGTTGTGTTTGGGGGTGACTTTAGGCAAATTCTACCAGTTGTACCAAATGGAACTAGGCATGACATTGTTAATGCCTCTTGAAGTTCATCATACATTTGGCACAAATGCACTGTTTTAGAATTAACAAAAAATATGAGGTTGCTTTCAGGAAGCTGCAGTTCTGATATTAAGGAAACTAAAAAGTTTGCATCTTGGCTGGATATAGGAGAAGGAAAGGTTGATACAATAAGCGATGATCAGGATGTTATTTTGATACCTGATGACTTACTTATTTCTCAATCTTCGGATCCTGTTTCTGATTTGATAGCCTTTGTTTATTTGTCACTTTTGGATAACATCCACATTCCGACTTATTTTCAAGATCGAGCTATATTGGCACCGAAGAATGAAGTTGTTCATGAAATTAATGATATATTACTTTCAATGTTTCCCGGTGACGAAGTTGAGTATCTAAGTTCGGATAGTGTTTGCCAGTCCGAAGATATTAACAAACAGGTTGATGAAAGATTAGTTTCTCCTGATGTCCTGAATGGTCTTAAGTTTTCTGGAATACCAAACCATCGTTTGGTTTTGAAAGTTGGCGTTCCCGTAATGTTACTTAGAAACATTGATCAGAAAAGCGGTTTGTGCAATGGGACAAGGTTACAAGTTGTTAAAATGAGAAAACGTGTCATTGAAGCGAAAATCATATCACGAAGTAACATTAGAATGCGAACTTTTATTCCAAGAATTACTTTATCCCCCTCGGATAAAAAAATTCCTTTTAAATTTAACAGAAGGCAATTTCCACTTGCTGTTTCTTTCGCAATGACAATAAACAAAAGTCAAGGACAATCCTTATCCAGGGTTGGGTTGTATTTGAAAGATCCAGTTTTTTCACACGGGCAGTTGTATGTTGCGCTATCAAGAGTCAGAAGTCGAGATGGACTGAAGATAGTTATAGTAGATGAAAATGGTGAATTGACGAACAAAACATCAAACGTTGTGTACAAAGAAGTCTTTCAGGATTTATGAATAATGTGAGTAATTTTGATGCAATTTTTTACTTATCTTTATTGACGTTATGTATATACAACTTCAATAATAAAGTTTTATATAAATTTTTTTTTTTGTGCTTTGAACAGTGCGTTGCCATTGGTCAATAAAACAAGTTATGTCCTAATTACAATTACATTAAAAATAAAAATATGATAAAAAGTAATTTACAAAAACACAATGTATTCATACCTTTTGTTATTTTTTTTGTTAAAGTTTATACTTTGGTTGAGTACTGATCATAATAGGTAATTGGTTTTCATTATTAACGTCACTTATAACTTACAAAAAATATCCACTTTGACATGAAAACCACAGTTATATATTAGTTTTAATTTTAATACCCATTTCATATCAACGCAACATTGAAACATTACGTTTATATAAGAAAAAAAATATCAGGCTAACCGTTATTCTTAAGACTTTACGTTGTAGCCACTAAACTTGAATAATACAACTCTTAGTTTAATATATTTTTTTTATTTACTATGGTTTGCACCGTGGGTCCCCACGGGTCTCAAACCTAGTTTTATTTATATAACAAAAACAGGATGTTACAAAAAAACCTTTGAAATGAGTTTCTAAAACAAGTCTAAACCTTTATACTTTCTATATGTGAAGTATTCATGCAAGAAACGATTTTTGATGGTCAAAACGTGAATGTTTCCATGAAATTGATGTACTTCGGATGTGTAGGAGTTGTTAGGATGATTTCCTAAGGATTTGAGCAACTATTATGGTGTTTTGATTATAATATGCAATTTGACCCATTTGAATGATTCTTGAAGATTTAGTATGTTATGATATGATTTGATGATTGTTTGATGTTAGGATTTACATTAGAAGGGTGTTATAACATAGGAATGATGATGTGCAAGGTTGTAGGTGATGAAATCTGATTATTTGCCATTTAAGGAAAAATATGCATATTTAATGAAACCTAGTACTTTGCCATTTTTGGAAATAATTGCATATAGGGTGTTAGACCAGTGATAAATTAGGGGTTTTTGCTTGGAATGGGTTGGTTAATGATTTGGGTTTGATATTGGGTGTTTTTACATGTTTTGGATCTGATTTGGAGTGTTAAATGCCCAAAAAGGCGTTGCACGGCTGCAGGAGGCGAGTAGGAGTTCTACTCGCCTGATGCAGGGGCGAGTAGCCCTACTCGCGTGTGATTAGAGGCGATTACAAGGCCTACTCGCGTGTTTGACTCTCCTACTCACCAGTTGACTTTTCCTAATTGCATGTTGATTTCCTAATCGCGTGTGCTGCTGTTGTAAGTGTATTTTGACATCCCGAAGCATGATTTGACACCTAGGAACATGATAACTTGGTAACACGTGTTCGGACCCGTTTATGCTATAAATGACTCGTATGATAGATGAAGTAAACATGGATATGTGTTAAGTGTATAGTTACATGTGATTGCTTGATTTCTCGTTCTTAGATAACACGTGGGATGTCGGGTCACCAATGGGATGTCGGGTCTTGTCTGGTGCGATCGGTTTAACAGTCAAAGGTGTTTTCAAATGTACATGGTTATGGTCTGGACATTCGGGGACTAGTTAACATACGGGTTATAGTCTGAGTACTTATATACGTCTTATGATAGGTCGCCGCTATTTGGGGCTATCATAGCTCGTTGACTTAACTGTTTTCAAGTAACGCAAACTAAGGTGAGTGTCACAGCCCCACTTTTACTGGTTTTACTTTCGGGGGAGAAACATGCTACTTACTTAGATCATTAAAGATCATGTTATACTATGGTTACTTTAGATTACTATATGGTGTTTTGTACAAAGTCCCAGGGGGAAATCATGAATGTGTGGGATGCACAACGAGATAAATGTGCATAGATCTATTGGGCCTCACAAACCCCACTCGACGGCTGGGAGCCGGGCGGGTGCATATTGTCTCTAGCTTAGGGTTTACCGAGGCATCGGTAACCCAGTCAATCTGGGCTGTTTCATCATACTGGTACATGTTTAGTAATGAGTTTCCAACCGTAGTAGTAAAAAAACACTTAACGTCTAGCTAACGTTCTTATAACCTAGTAGTAACGAATATGATCTTTTCAAACTTATAACAACCCTTTTTATAAAAACATGTGAACTCACCAGCATTATATGTTGACATTTTTGGCATGTTTTCTCAGGTCGCTAATGTAGGAGTTAATGGTCTAGGCGCACGGAATCTTGCACGGCGTCTAGAATATTATTGCATGTTAAACAATGTTTTCAAACTATATTATGTCTTTTGGTTGTAAACAAGAAATGCTTCCACTGCTGGTTTTTGGCTCAAAGCTTAATGTTTTGATTTCATCCTTTATATTTAGTGTTCGTTTATTGTGATAGTTGACTTGGATCCTGGTATGTCACGCGCCTCGCGGTAAAACCCCGCAAGTGAAATTTGAGGGTGTGAAAGTAGTAGTCATAGTAGTAGTGGTGGAAGTACTGGTAGTTGTCGTAGTAGTCGTCGTCGTAGCAGTCGTCGTAGCAACAGCAGCAGTAGTAGTAGTAGTAGTATACACTCATGGGACACCACTCATCCCGCCGCTCTCCTGGTGGGACGTGATGTTCCCGCAACTAGGGCTAAAAACGAACCAAACAAAAACGAACAAGGTCTTATTTGTGTTCATTTGTTAAGGAAATAACATATTCACGAAATGTTTGTGTTTGTGTTCGTTTGTTAAGAAAATAAATGTGTTCGTTTATTTGTTAATTTTAGGAACCAGATAAAAGCAAAGACAAATGAGAGTTCATGAACACAAATGAGTGGAAACAAACACAAACAAGCATTCATGAACAAAAAACCAGCATAAACGAACACATATTAAATTTCGAATAAAATCAACATTTTTAGCACAAATATTATCCGCCCAAAATATACACTAACCCAATTAGTCAATCATACTTGACATAATCTTGATCACATAATTACTATAAAATAATGTCTCAAAAAGAACACAAAATTATCATATATAACTAGAATTTTTCATGTAATTCACCCAAAATAACTTGAAGTTTTCATTTAATCCAACCCAAATAATAGTTAATCAAAACAAGTGTAGTAATAGTAATATGTAATACCCTAAGATATATTAAATAATCTATTACTAGAATTTTGAAGTACTTAAATTATCGTTAAAAATTAATGTTAAGTGTGGTGTATTTTGGATGAATCTATGACCCCCGACAAACTCAGGTTAACTTCCTAATAACACTTAAGTCTACCTTAGAAAAACATTCATAAAACGAATTTAACTGGGTTATTTGAGCCGATTGACACACATTATGGTCATGGTTTGGTGATTCGGGGAATCATCAGGAAACACACGCACATGAGTCTCATATCCCGTTCGTTGGTGAAACAATAATATAATATAGGTGGTTTAATGATAATTACATGATATATGATCATTGGTAAGTTGCGAATATGTGTTTACGTGAAATTATATGATAATATGTGTTTCATACGCAAAATGCATGGGATGCTCATAACGAAGGGTTTTGATATGGGGCGAAGGGTTGGGGTTTTGGGGACCCCTTCGCTATGAAAAGGGATGAAGGGCGGACCCCTTCGCCGATTTGGTGACCCTTCGCTATCTCCAGCATGGGCAAAGGGTAACAATTAAAAATACCATATTTAACATGTTTTCATCATTTTTACAACCCGAACTTGCCCCTAAGTTCTTTCTCACAACCCCAACCTCTGTAAACAAGTTTTTGCCCTCAAACCATTGATTCCTAGACTAAACAACTCCTAAATCAATAAAAAAGCAAAGATCCAAGGTATGTGTTTCATCAAAACTCTTTCCTATACGTTTTCATGTTATTGTAAATGAACCCTAAAAGTCCAGATCTGATTTATAAGTGTTATCATCAATAAAAACTCTTGTTAAACCTTCCGAAACTGAATTTAAGCATTTCAGATGAGTTTTATTAAAAACAAAGGCTTGGATGGTTAATGGTGAACTATGGGTTTGGGGCTTGTGTATTATTTGTTGTTAGAATGATGATATGATGATTGTTGAAGTGTTAGAGACATGTTTGGATGATGTTTAGTGTAGAAATGGTGTCTTATGTGTTTTGACCCATTTGGGGATTTCATGGAATCTAGGGTTTGATATAATGGTTTGGATGATGTTAATGTGTTAGGATTCATGTTAAACTAATCATAGCAGGGCTTGATGATATAATAAACATGGTTTGATGATGAAATCTGATTATTACCTAGTATGGAAACAATTACATGCATGATGTGTCAAATTCATAATATTTGCCATTGTGGGTATACTTGCAATTTATACATAAAATTTGGTCATTAGGTGAGGTATTATGTTAGGGATACGTTATGCATTGATTGGTTATGTTTCAGGAAGTTTCTGGACCGATTAGAGGGGTTTCTCTTGTCAAACATGGAAATAAGTGCAGCATAGGCGAAGGGCTCACCCCTTAGTCGGTGGTATATAACGAAGGGTTCCCAGGATGGACCCCTTCACCTAGAAATGGACCTCTTCGCTTATATTTGTGACCTCTTTGTGTATATTTTGTCTCCTTCGTGTAAAATATGTTGCTATGCTATATGACTTGCGAACTTATGTGTTTTATGTGTACGGTTACATGATAACTTGTATGTAAATGTTAAACTAATACTATGGGTCACCAACATGATGTTAGATCTAGTGTGGTCATATCAAAGTCTAACGCTTTACGAAAACACATTAAGTTATTGATCGGATAACAACGGGTCGTTAGGCAAACACGATTTAGTCAAACAACTTATAGGCTATCTATGGTAGGTTTCTAGTAGTCGGGACTATCATAACATGCCTAGTTTTATAACGTACTAGAAGACGCAACCTAAGGTGAGTTTCATGGCCCCTTTTATTGTTTTCCCATTGGAGAAGAAACATGCTACGTGGTGTGTCAGTTTTAGTAATTCAAAAGATATCATTTTTCTGGAGCCAAAAACTAGAGTTAATTGCAGTTTTCGTCCCTGTGGTTTGCCTAAACTAACAGGTTCAGCCCATACTTAACACCCTGAGTACCTGTGTTTTCATTTTCTAACAGTTTAGATCCCTCGACCTAACGACCGTTAGTTGTTCCGTTAGTTTTTGGGTAAATTGACTAATATACCCCCATCTTCTCCAACCACCACCTACAACACCACCTACAACACCACCTGCAACACCAATCACCACCACCACCTGCAACACCACCTTCACTCTAACAAACCTTAGAAATTTATAATAATAATAATAATAATAATAATAATAATAATAATAATAATAATAATAATAATAATAATCCATGAACTAATAAACTCATCATTCGTTACAAAACTTCATATGATATAATAACCAATTTAAACGTCTATTCCAATCCAATCAATGAATCGAACCGATCTAATTAAGCATCAAAGCTATCGTATAGTTAAGACTCTTGATACTTAGTGAAGCTGCTCTTTTAGAACCGGATCGCCCAATCTGGATTCTTCTCATAGGAGATGCTGATCTTCTAGGCATTGCAGATCTTGTAAGACCCCGACTTCTTTCGACAGACACTTCATCATCCTCACTTGAAACGGTTGATTCAACAGAGTTCTGTAATGAATCCCTGAAGCAAGTGCAGATTTAATAATCTGATGAATCCCTGAAACAAGTGCAGATTTAATAATCTGATGTCATAATGTCAATAATCTTGATAATGGATATACACGACGCAAAATGAATGCCGAAAAGCCATACGAACGATATGGAAAAGATACCGTAGACACTTGGTTCCAAAATGAAAGGCGAAGTTTTTTATGTCAGAAATATCCTTGGGTAAGGATTTGGAACCCATACTGTACAACTAATTAGATAGATAGATATTAATGAGGATTTTTTTTCGCACAGCGTATTATTGAGGAATTTAATATCACTTGGTGGTGGTGATTGGTGTTGCAGGTTTTGATGGATTGGGTGTTGTAGGTGGAGGAGAGAGGAGATGGTGAGGAGAGGGAGGGTGGGGGTGGAGATGGTGGTGGTGGAGTTACAGGTGGTGGTGGTGGTGGTGGTGGTGATTGGTGTTGCAGGTGGTGTTGTAGGTGGTGGTTGGAGAAGATGGGGGTATATTAGTCAATTTACCCAAAAACTAACGGAACAACTAACGACCGTTAGGTCGAGGGATCTAAACTGTTAGAAAATGAAAACACAGGTACTCAGGGTGTTAAGTCTGGGCTGAACCTGTTAGTTTAGGCAAACCACAGGGACGAAAACTGCAATTAACTCCAAAAACTATGATGTTTAAAACATTAAAATATTGGTTTTGGGAAAAAGATGATTGTTATTAAACCATTATTGAGTTTTAAATATATATATATGTAAATGATAATTACTTACTAAAAAACTAAAACTAACACAGAGGCAAAGAACATAGTGTGCGTAGCATAGATGTTTATGGTAAATATCAAGTATCGTATTCTAGAGAACACACTTTCCTCTACTTAACCCCCCCCCCCCCCCCCATTACTTTCGTTAATAGGGTTTGAAAAGAAAATAAAACGGAGGGGTTCAAAAAGAAAAATTGCTTTTGAAAAATTTTTGGTTTTAAAAACAAAATAAAAATAAATAGGAGGTTTAGAAAACATGTTAGCCATGGGAACTCTTCAGATAAGTAGATTAATCATATTAACAGTAGTAATAATTTTAATTCTTGATGTGGAAAACGGGTTTTGAACATTCCCTTCAGAGTTAGAAGATGGGAAAAGAAATAAACAAGGGATGAAGTTCTAGCAACTAAATGGGTCACGTGCAGGGGAAGTGCACGAGTCACCATAAAGGTGACTTCGGATTGTTGGCCCGTGAGCCGGTCATCTCATGATTGACAAATGTCGTCGAGCCTAACGCACACAAGTCATATACGTAGCTTATTGGAAAGTTTGAGTCATGCTTTTTAGGCACTTACCAAACCACCGCAAAACCACTCATTTAAGCAGCGGGATTTCTAATCTATCTTCTTAAATTAAAGTAGAGGTGAACTCCGGCGGGGATGTCTTCAACCTCACTTAACTCTCACTTTCCTTACCAAATGATTAATTGTTGTCGAACATCCTCTAAAAAGTAAACGGTTTTGTACTAGTGAGAGTTAGATAAATTAATCTTTGTTTTGATTGTCTTTATATAATATTTACTTTTCTTGTCTTTTAACAACCGCAAGCCGCTCCCCAAACTTCGACGATTTTTAAAGACACTACTCCATAAATACTACTGACAACCTAAATATTTAGTGATCAAGTAAATATAAGTTTGGTTTAGTGATTAAGTGACTTAAACAATTCAACCCTTGACCTCCAAGACTTGTGAATCGTAACGTAAACAAAGGTGGAACATAATCCTAAAGGTGTGTAAACTGAAGATCAATGGTGCACCCATAGGGAATCTGCCATTTGCCAAGAAAACCACTCACACATCTGATGTGATACTAGAAACTTGTCACCCAGATCTGGTCCACCTCAGAAGCCATTATAGGAATCTGGTTTGGATATCAGAAACCCAAAGGATTTGTCTCATTACCGGTTTCTTGGCCTAGGAACTAGCTTGGGGATTATCAGAAGTCGTACGAACCCCATGATAGTATTTAGATAAGATAAGTTTTGGTTGATTTTAAGATTGTTAAGTTAACCACTAATTGAACATGTCACAAAAGATAAACAAACAATAATTAGTCAACAAGATAAACACATCAAGTAACTAAACACAAACTACTAATAATATAAAAAGTCTAACGAATCGAATAGTTTGAAAATACTGGATGGGTACAACCATCTAAAGATAACAACATAAGAAACACAACAATCTTCCACTCATAGAGAAGCATCCAACCCCTTGATCCTATGAGTATGAAGTGATTCTCGCAACCCTCGACTTTATTGCATATAAACTACTCATACGGTGCCATTTCTTGACCAAGAACCCAAGATAGGAAAGCTCCTAAACTTGGAGAGGTTTATGTTCGGCCCTAAGGGCTCCCTCTGGACCCTAGGAAGCCTCAAGAAAGGTAAAAATCGGCACACAAATAGTTGAGTTGAAGTTGTTATTTATAGGTAGATTCAGGAGGAGCACGACCATGCACCCGGATTGGCACGCCCGTGTTTGTAGCTTCACGTACATTCTGTTGCTGCATGGGACATTCTGTCTGTACACTGAGTGAGCACGGCCATGCATAGGGTTGAGCACGCCCGTGCACTCGATCAGGTGATGCTTTCTTGTCTCCCAAGCTGGCTGCTTTGTCTTCTAGGGTGCAGACCCTTGTATCAATGTGTGTGGTCGTGCTTGGTCCCCCGGGCTGATTTTATCATCATTTTTGCCTTGGGTAAGTCTTTACACAATATTGGGACATGCTTCAAGTCTCGTGTCTTCGGGAATCTCCATTTCTTGTTGTTTTCACCCTATAATTTCTCTTTTCGGGTTGAAGCTTCATTTTCCTGATAAACACAAATAGGAATGATTAAGTAGCATTTATTATTAATTTAAGCCCAAATGCATCCTATTATGAGACTATTTATGAATGTTAAATATGTGTAAATGATGGCATATCACTACGTAAACACGAACACTGTAAGGTACATATATTACATTATATCACTTGTGTAATAAGAGACTCATCTAAAGTCCTTCTAACAGTTTGAACCATGAATATGTGAAAGATAACAGGGAAAGTGTGAATAAATCTATTAGGTCCGACAAGCTCCACCCGTGTAGACTTTCCCCACTATTGTCTACATATTCATGGTTCAAAATGTTAAAAGGACTTTATGTAACACCCCAAAATTTCTAAATAGTATTTTTATGATAATATAAGCACCCGAGGCTTATAACTGAACCAAATAAAATGCAACTTATACAAAATTCCTAATCTAGAGAATTAACCTTGTTAACCCTGCTAGCTAAGCAAAACTTAAATAATTTCATGAGACTAACTTGGTTAGTGCAAGATAACTAGTATATACTTGAGAAAATGTGGGAGGGGCTAAACTTACCTAACAACCAAACATGAGTTTGATTAAATAAAAAAAGGGATGATTAACATATGCAGATGCATATGTTGATCAAAACACACACTAAAACATAAAACTCAAAAAACAAGCTTGAATTAAGGCCAAATCAAAGGGGTTTTGCTTGCATTAGCCCTAAATACATGTCAAATTGGTTACTCTAGCATTAGGGAACATGTCAAAGGGGTTACTCTAGTATTAGGGAACCTCAATACATGTCAAATTGGTTAAAAATAGCAACCAACATATGTGTTGGTTATAATTCATATGAATTATGTTATGTAAAAAAATGGGGTTTTGCCACTTGGTAGGAATCACATATAAATCTTGAGATTTTAGCCTTTACTAAGTGCATTATTAGGAAACTTTGAGCTAGGAAGTAATTTTGGCTTCCTGGTAATGATAACTTGGTTAAGGATGGGTCCAAGAGGTCCTAATGTCCTAAAATTAATGTTAAGAAAATAGCGCCTACAAGGTGTTTGATAAAACGCCTCGATGAAACTCAATTTCATTTGGGTATAGATAAGGCATTGATAAGTTTGATGAAAACTTGTGTGGTCAAACAAATAATGTTTAAGAATATGTTTAATAACCTATGTGGACTACACATCTAGGGGCGAGTACAAGAGACTTCGTTTGGTCCAGAAATCTCGGAATGATGTAAAAGGGAAGCACGCCTAAGGTAAGTCACTTGATGTCTTAAATCTCAATATATTCCTAATATGTTTATATGCTTATATATATACCCTTGTACATGTTTGGAAACTAGCCATTAGAGCTTTACAAAAAGAATCTTAAACGAGAATGTATAATTTATAGAAAACGACCTTATATGAGACTGTTAATATCCCAATTAGGCTAACGAGTCAATTTGGTAAAACACTAGTTAGACAAGGATCTAAACCGAGGGTCAAACATTATACTATCTTGAGTTGTTAAGGAAATTGGTAAACTAATATGGTTCCCATGAAACATAAAGTGAGCAAATATATTACCACATCTTGAGTCATACGGGCCAGGAAAATAAGACCAAGTAAAGTGGCATATGTGGCCATGATCACAAGAGCTTCGCCACAACGGTAGTATGACTAGGATGGATAACTTCCCTTCCAAAATAAGAGTATGGGTGGCCATTAGTGAATTACATGTGTAATGTGGGAATCATAGATGGTTGAAATATATAGGTGAATCCTGTCAATGCAAGATGATTAAATCATCATTCAACATGGTTACATCCTTTTGAATCATATTGATATTGCATAATTCGATCGTATAGGAATGGATTGGATAAACAAATAATGGGTAGTTTAGACCTTAGAATTATCCAAATGCATGATGTTGACACAAATGGTCCTTAACGGGTCGGATAAATTATGTAGATAATAAACATGGTTCTGGTGTTGGAAACCAAATGAGGAAATAAGCATGGGAATTAACGTCTTAAATGCATGCATTTTGAGCCTTAAGAAAGAACCCAAGAAGCCCCATAAATGTCTTGAAGTTGAACTAAAAGTGTATCTTGGTGTAGGGGAAAATAGATGGAAAATGGATCAAATGAGTAGTTGGCATCGGCGACGCCCTAGAGAGCCGTCGCTGACAACCTTGGATGGGTGACGCCCCAACCGTTTGTCAATGGCCTAGATTGACAAAAAAAAAAAAAAGAAGAAGCTAATTTTCATTATTTCAATTCTATTCGATTACATTGTCTATTAACGGGTTCTTTGGCCTTGTTTAACCCCGGATGATGATCACGCCATGAACCGAGAATTGAGCGCTCAAGACATAATCGCTTCCGCAAGAAATTGTCACATAAACTTGTAGTTTGATTTTGGGGGTTATTTAAATAAATCACCATTTGTACATCTTAGTAATCATGTTTAAAGATCAATTCTTGCCAAATTATGCTTTACTACTAGTTTTAATAATAAACGGTCCGAATACTCGGATAGAGTCTTAGACTTTAGATGGCCGGTGGCAGGGAAAACAAGGAAAACGTATTACAAACAGTTAGCAATGGTTCATAACACTTAAGTAACTTGTAATGATGTCTAGCTAACATCATATATGTATGTAAGGATTACGTGGGTCTAGTTTTCAAACAGTTAACATTTCAAACATAAAACTTATGAACTCGCCAAGGTAGCAGGCATTGGATAGGACGCACGGAGTCGCACTGCATTCTATCCTATTATGTATTGTTTTGGGATATAGTTTTCCAACTACTTTTCAAACTTTTTATGCTTCCTCATGGTGTAATGTTTTATGCTTCCGCTAAACTTTAAAACTTTAAACTTTAAATCTTTGGGTTTTGTTACATTATCTTACTCATATAGTTGTCGTTCTATGTGAACATTGACTTGGATCCTGGCATGTCACGAGCCTCGTGGTAAACCCCCGCAAGTGGAACTTGAGGGTGTGACAGATTGGTATAAGAGCCAATGGTTATAGTGAACTAGAACTACATTTAGAGTCTGGTCTATAGCTGAGTCTCACACACTTGTGAGTCATATCAAGTGGGAATTAACTAACATTTTAGGGTTGTCGACATCATCATTTTTATGTTACATCATATATTCTATCTGTTTTCTATTTCTACCTCTCTCTCCTTCTACTTCTAGTCGTGAAGATGAAGAAGCGAGCTTGTTAACCTTGCACGGAGGTGGTGTACATTGGAGTGGCTCTTCGGCATGATCAATATACTATTTCAAGATTTGAACATCTTTTTCCTACATTCCAATGGACACACTCGTTCGCACACTATCTTGCACTTGTACTTGTTAGAGTACACCTATAAGTGATCCTTCACATGGAGATCCTTAATCATATCACACTCAAGGATAGATGAGCTAGTAGTGCTTATCTACCTAGTAAGCTTGAATATCTTGAATTGATGATTTGTAGTTAATGCAGAATTGTCGAATCCGGATGTATCTAGTCTTTTTGAAGACATAGTTTCTAGAATCCTATTACTTCTGATGATCCTAATATATCACTTGTTAATGGATGACATAAAAAATGTATGCTAACCGGGTAGGAAGACGTGATGGATGCAATGGTGGTCAAGCTAGAGGATGTGGCAACATCAACATGACGCAAGAAGAATTGGATAATTTGATTTAGGATCAGGTAGCTATAGCCCTGACTGCTTATCAAGCCGCCCAAGTCCAATGTAGTAAATTTATTTACACCTATTATTTTATATCATATTGGTTATGGTTAAATAGTTTTACTTGTTTGCACAGGGAAATGCTATTAACCAGCAATTACCTCCACCCCACCTCCTCATCCCCGGTCTGTGTGTACTTTCAAGATGTTTATGGATTGCAAGCCACATTCGTTCAACGGTACTAAAGGAGTAGTGGGACTGCTTAAGTGGATTGAGAAGGTCGAATCTGTTTTTGCTATGTGTAACTACCCAACGGTTAATCATGTGAAGTTTGCATTTGGTACTCTTAATTGACCTGCTCTTACCTGGTGGAACTCCATTACTCAACTGCTTGGTTTGGTGGAGGATAATGCCCTTCCTTGGACTGAGTTTGTTTAGCATTTGAGGGATGAGTGCTGCCCTCTGGATAAGGTGCATAAGTTGGAACATCAGTTGTGGAATCTCAAGATGGTGGGTTTCGAGATTGAGGAATACAACACTAAACATCATGAGCTTGTGGTGGTGTGTCCCGGAATGGTCACACCAATGTATAAGCGGATAAAGCAATATATCTCTAGTTTGGTTCTTCAGAATAAGGGGATGGTAGAAGAAGGTTTCCTACCTCCCAAGTGTGCAGTTCTTAAGGCTCTTGAGAACAAAAGAAAGTGGGAAAACTCTGGTAGGAACTTCACTCCCACCCAACCTTAGCAGCAACAGAGGAAGTTTGAGACTTCCAATTTGTCCCATGTCGTTGATGTGCCGAAATTTACACATGTTATACATGTGCATGTACTGCCCTTTTTGTATCAAAATCATGCTTTTATCGTAGTATATCATGCCTAAATCCTTCTTATTCATTAATTGCTGGTTTTTGGAGTCAAGAAGCAAAAAGGGGGGAAAATAACACAAAAAATGATGAATTGACGACTTTGAGAGAAACATAAGATGTTGCACGGCCGCGCAACGGCCGTGCATTGGTCCTTGGTCATTAATTCAACAAATTAGAGTCAAAGGGAAGATAAAAGGCAACAAGCAGTGACCTGCATAGTCTTACACCCCATACGCACGGCCGTGCACAATTCAGACGCATGACCGTGCACCTTCGAAAACATGCACCACAAGGCTCGGCAGATCAAGACTGATAAGATGGTTAGCTATGTGAACAAGCACAAGCGTGTTCATAGGTAGCATGCCCGTGGATCTCAACGAACCCAACAAAATCTGCACGTAAGGACTCTGCACTGCTCCCAGATGTTTTGCATGGACTTGCACCACTTGAGAATGGTTGTACTTAGCCTGCTAGACAGCCTATAAATAGAGGCCTCCACTTGTGATTTTGGCATCCCTTTCTATCCATTCTACCCCAAACTTCTGATAGAAACACTTCTTCTCTCTCATCAAGGGAGCTCTCTAGCCCCATATTGTCCTTCTAAGGTTGTTGAGTGATCCTTGGAGCTTAGGATCACTACATAAACACTCATTGTAGCCTACCCTAAAGAGAGAAATCCTAACACCCTAGAAATCTCTATCCAATCCTTACCATGATTTGTTATAAATTCTGCATTTGGGAGTTCATTGTAATGCCAATTCTTTGCTAGGGTGCAGACTATCTTGGTATGAATTTATAACCAATTAATGAACTTAGTATTTGGTATTGTGGGTGTTTTGGTAGGAAGTGAAGGGACTTTTTAGTGTACCTGTGGCGTGTATAAACCCGCGCAGTTGTAAGTTAACCATTAACTCCATGTGTAGTGATTAGACCATTTTGTTGTATAAATACTCCCACTTTGTGGTCGATCCTCAACTATCAAAATTCACTTAGGGTCGGTACGGTCTAGATACTTGGCCTTGGTGATACGCCAAGATTTGGTTCAGTGACATAGTTACATGATCTATGTATTAGCTTTGGCGCAAACCAAAGATTGGTGAACTCGTGGTATAAGTAAACGGTCTTTATTTACTTCTATTATTATATTTCTGCACAATTAATAATAGATCAATCACTTTTTGAATATTCAATTATTTCAAGTAAGGGATGAGCGTACTCAGGAGGACGCGTCGCCTTTACCATGTCAAGTGGTAGCTTGTTAGCTGCTCCGGTCGTTGGCAAGTTATTCACAAAAGAAAAGAGTGATACATCCCTCATAGTTGTGTTTTTCGGGGTTGAGCACGCACAATTTTGGGTGATACGTTCCTCGTAGTTGAGATGTGAGGTTACAAGGATGGGAGACCCTCAATATAAAAATTGAGAAGACAAATCGTTTTGAAGTTATCGCAGGGGTATAATTTGAACACATCACTTAGCTAAATATTTACTCATACCAAGAAAAGTCAGATCCCGAAGTAACACTTTTGTATGGTTATTGTTTACTCTCTAGGCTACTTTCATTTTCTTCACCTTTATAAACTTTTCTTAAACAACTTAAAACTGAGTAATAAAATTCATGTCTTTGGGTTCGGTACTTGCTCAAACCTATACTACACCTGATAGGTATACTTGCCTATTTTGTGAGTTTTAGACTATTAAGCAAATATAATTTTATTTATAAATTTAAAACTTCGATAGCGTTGTGGTAAAATCTTACTTTTCTTTGGTTTTTGAACACCAAGTTTTAACATCATTGAATCATCTTTTAAAATGTACTAATCGCACACATCACTAGTAAGTACCCGCGATGTGACAAGTGCCACTATCACCATAATGGGCCTTTCCTCAAGTACCAATGCCATCGTTGTGACAAAGGTGGGCATGAAGCCAAAAATTGTAGATGCAAGATTCAAGATAAGTCTGCCCCACCAGCAGCTCCTTAACCCATTGTGGTCAAACAGGGTACTTCAAGCGAGATTGCCCCAAATTGAAGCAGGCGGATGGTGCTAAGAATGAAAACGGTAACAACAGAGGTGGCGACAGGAATGCCCGTGCTTTCGTCAATGGTTCAGGGGAAGCCTGACAGGATCCTGACATGGTTACCAGTACGCTCATTCTAAACAATCGCTATGCTTAAGTTTTATTTGACACTGGTGCCGATACAAGTTTTGTATCTCTTGAGTTCAGTCAGTTGCTAGATATTGTGCCTACACCTTTAGAGGTTAAGCACTTGATAGAATTAGCTAATGTTAAACAAATCGAGGCTACATACATCCTCAATGAGTGTCGCTTAGAACTTTTGGGACAGTTGTTCCTCAAAGATCTTATGACTGTTGCATTTGGTAGTTTCGATGTTGTTGTTGGTATGGATTGGCTATCTAAAAATCGAGCTGAGATTGTTTATTTTGATAAGATCATTCGTCTCCCACTCCCTGATGGAGAAATCCTACTTGTGCATGGTGAAAGGAGTAATGTTCCTTTGAGCATTATATCTTGCATGAAAGCCAATAAATACCTTCATAAAGCTCATACCGTCATTCTGCAAATTGTTTCGAAACCATCTGCTGAAAAGAAGAAGATTGAAGATATTCTTATTGTTCATGACTTTCCTGATGTTTTCTCTGAAGATTTACCTGGTCTCCCGCCTTAGCATCAAGTTGAATTCTGCATTGATCTTGCACCATGTGCAGCCCCTATTTCTTGAGCACCTTTTCGTCTAGCACGGCCTGAAATGCAAAAATTATCTAACTTACTCCAAGAATTATTGGAGAAGGGTTTCATTTGATGTGGTTCGTCACCACGGGGAGCCCCTATCCTATTTGTTAAGAAGGAAGATGGAAGCCTTCGCATGTCTAATAATTATCGTGAGCTTAACAAGGTGATAATAAATAATCGTTATCGTCTTCCTCATATTGATGATCTATTTGACCAACTCCAAGGGTCTAGTTTCTATTTGAAGATTGATTTGAGATCGGGTTACCATCAGCTTAGAGTGCAAGAAGCCGACATTCCAGGACTGCCTTTTGAACACGTTATGGCCTTTTTGAATTCTTGGTCATGCCTTTTGGTCTCACCAATGCTCCAGCGGTGTTCATGGATTTGATGAACCGCGTTTTAAAGCCTTATCTTGAGACGGGAACAACTTTAACTGTTTTGCAGATGATCTTTTTTAATATATGAGAATCATTTGAGCACTTACAATTGTTTTATCATTTACTGTTTGATTCTCATATAAACACTTGTGTTACTTTAGTTATACATTTGAGGCGGAGCATTTACTGGTCCTTAAAGTGAACTGTTAACTTAGAACACTTATTTTTATTCCGCTGCATTTACTTTGATACATTTAATATAAGTATTCATTCAAGAAATTGTGATAACAAGTCTGGTCCTAAAGATATTTGGATGGATCCGATCCGAATCCAAATTACTTATTCGGATATTCGGATCGGATTTGGATTTTATAATTTAAAATTTTAGATTATTCGAATTGTTTGGATATCCGAATAAACAGAATAAGCTTTAATTGAGTTTTAGTAAGGAAACGACAAATTATTTGTAAATTAGTTCAACCTATCAGGCATGAGACCAATACTAGACCCTAATTCTTTAACATCAGCCATTTATATGGACTAGTTGGTGTCACGTTTTGTGATTCTTGATTTTGTGTTGAAAGTTATGTTTTGAAGTTTGGTTTTGTCTTTAAGTTTACGTTTTGAAGAGTATATTTTGAAGTTTGAACTTTGTATTTGTGTTTAAGACTAATCTCTATTTCTGCTTTTGTATGTTTATTGATTTCAAATTAATAAAATGTTAAGAACCATAAATTACGGAAAATAAAAAAATTGAAAAATTGTTGTTTTGCATAATTTGGATAATTCGGATATCCGTTTGG